>JALPQD010000045.1:1940000-3140000 GCA_023101885.1 Typhlomys cinereus
AGAGAAAGATTGCCATGGAATAAGGAGCATGTCTGGGATGAATGTTGAGATCAAAATTCAGCAAGAAATTCCCATAATAGGGATGTGCATCATACAGAATGCCACTATATCCAATTCTCTGAAAGTCAAGTGTGGTACAGACCCACAGCCACTCTCTCTGCCTGGGCTATCACAGAAGCCACCCTGTATGCATAGGCTCTGAGGAGCCGTGCAAACTTTGTAGCATGGCATATGACCTCACACTGTCCCACATCTTCCATTTCTTTCCCCAGCACTGAGCTAAGACATTAAGGCACAAGAGAGCCTTAAAATACTGGAATACTGGTTTTTTTCTGTATTATATGTCTGGCTAATGTAATTCCAGGAGAAAGAGGATGCTGGGATCGTTACAACTTGTGGAAGGAGGAGTTTCTAAGAGATCTATCAGCAGGGTAGGAAGCAAGATCCTAGGAAAGAAAACTGGCACTTGGAAGTTTATAGTCAATTTGGGAGTGAATGGTAGAGGGGACTGGATATGCAACAGCATAGTAGAGTATTTGCCTATATAAGATCTGGCTAGATGCTATTGTGATTGCCTGTCTTTTTGCTGCTTTGTCATGCAACTGAAGGGTGAAAGGGAATTTATTTGGTTTATAGTTCCAGAGGAAAGAAGTAGTCCTTATGGGGAAAAGTTATGACATGTAGCAGAAGCTGGAGGAGGTCACAGCCATCCTCATGGAGGCATAGGAAGCAAGAGGGAAATTTCAACAGGAAACATTTATATCAGCTAAGGATTCAAACACATGAACTTGTAGAGGATACCTCACACTCACATAATTGATTCCCAGCATTGGAAACCAAAATGAAACAGAGAAAAGGGACACTTAAAAATTAAAGTCACACTCCAGAGGGGGAGAAAGAAAAAGCTGCAAAGAACAAGGACATATGACGTCCACAAAAGAAAATTCTCAGCCTTCTAGTGTCTCGTCCTTCAGTATCCCTTACAATATGCTATCCTAAAAATAAAAAGTGAAAACAGATGTATAGCTCTGAGCTAGAAAGGAGGAGAGGTGGGGTGATTTGAGAAGAAATGTAACAGCAGGGAATCTTGAAACTCAGCAAGATGAGTGGCATGTGGTGAAGGTCAGAGAAGAATTTGGGTCAGTACTGAGATGGGACAGTCTGACAGTCAGGCACACAGAGGGAGAGATGGGATTCTGTCTCCTGAGCAGAGAAAAAGGTTCTCATTCATGTGTGAAACATGAGGGAATCTTGATTTGTTCACTCAAATTTATGAGGAAGGTTCTATTTGGACAAGAAACGAAAACCAAGTATTAAACCCTTCAAGCTTGGTGAATCATAAAGCAGTCATAGAAGCACTTGCCAATAAGAGGACTGACAGCTCAGAACAGCATGATCCTACATGCTGCATCCCTTTTTCATTAAAGAGCCCAGTGGATTGCCAGACTTGATGACAACATGAGAAATAAGAATTGTGTTCCATATGTTTACACACTTAAACTTGTGTTATTTAGTTACTGTGTAAAACTTAGAGGAACTCAGGTAGACTAAATGAACATCTACTTTTAATGTCGTTGTTTGTCTTTCACAAAGTCACTTGCATGCCAGAGCACTGTGCTTGTGATTCTCCAATGTAACAGCAAGATAATATCGGTCAATTTGTGTTCTCTGTGGAAAGAGATGAGCAATAGAAAGTGGGGAGGAGGTGTTCTCAGCTTTAAAATCTCACCCTGAACTTGCTGATCTTGTTTGTCCTTTTGCCATCTTCAGTGTAATAATGGCAGGTGAACTTCTCACACTTCTAATCTCTCTGACCTGTGTGTCATCCGCTTGTTAGAATTTCCATTGCATCTCCCCTAATTCCAACTGGCTAGGAGTCTCTGCTTTTAAGGGCTTGACTGTAAAGGGTCTATCTAGACTAGGAAGGTTGGATCTATTTTTTAGGTTTGTTCACAGTGCTGCGATTTGCCTGCATATTGCTGAATGAATTCACAGCCAAACATCTTAGAGGAGCAAGGGGGCTTTATTCTTTCTTACTGTTTTCAGTTCATTACAGTAGTCCAGCTTTGCAGTGGAGCCCACATCAACACCAGGAACATAAAGAATTGGTCATACCACGTCCATAGGACTACTGAACGGGGGGGGGGGGCAAATCTCACTTTACATACTAAAAGTCTGCCAATGTACGCCAAATTACTGAACCATCTCCCTCTGTATTATCTATCTCCCAGGGGAATGATCCCACACACTATGTGCTGGGTCTTCTCATACCAATTAGATAGTCTCCCGAAGGTTTGCTTAGAGCTCAACTTAACTACTAATTCTTCACATATATTTTTAAAGCCCAGCTTTCAATTGTCAAATTGAACCCTGCATCTGACTAGCCCGTACAGACTGTGAACATCTTTGGAAGTTTAATTTTTTTTTCCTTTTTGACCCTGTCAACATCTGATCTTAATGCCTCTTAGCCTACCTTCCATATGCTGAGTCTTATTTGTAATTGAATTAAAACAGACTGTCAAATAATGAATTCTGAATATCAGACATATTTTCTTTGTGTATAAATTCCATGGGAAGGCTAATTCCAAAGAATAGTAACTCTAAGACAAGTATTAGTCATTGAACCAACTCATAAAAACTACTTAGAATGGTGGATTCAAATTATTTTTGCTATTTTTTTAAGTATGCAGTGAAAGTATTTTGTGAGGGTCATACCTATACACTTTTCAGCATGTGTGCATACACTTGCACATGTGTGTGCATTCGTGTGTGTGTGTGTGTGTGTGTGTGTGCACATGTGCATGTGTATAGCCCAAAAGTAGTTGCCGGGTGTCTTCTTCGGAAGCTATCCATCTTATTTTTTAACAGGGGTCTCTCACTGATGCTGGAGCTCATTAGTTAGTCTAGACTGGCTTGTCAAGCACTTAGGGATCAGTCTGTGTCTGTAGAACCTAACATGGGGTTAGATTCCTGCCATGAACTGGATTTTTTCCAGGGAGATGAAGATCTGAACTGAAGTACTCCTGTTAGCTCAGTAGAAACATAACCAATGAGTCATCTTCCCAATCCCCTGACTCATTTTTTAAAAATCATTTTATTTATTTATTTATTTCTCCCAATCATACAAGCTCAATAGGTGCCGCAGTCCTCTCCCTCCCTCTACCCTTCCCCAGTCCCCCTTGTACCCTCCTCCCCTTTTCCCCTTTCTTTCACCCCCCTTCCCCCTTCTCCCAGTGCTTCCCCTTTCCTCCCTTGCATCCCCTGGAGCATCCTTTTGTGTGAATGCCAAACTTCCCTCTGAGTCCTCCATTCTAGTGAGGTATTGCCCAGAGTCCTTTCTTGGCCTCCCCTGTTAGTATGGGACACTATTATGACTGTTAATCCTTGCTTCTAAGGATCCTACTGTCTTTGATCCATGCTAGACTTTGGGGGTGGGGGTCGTTGACACGTCCTGACTTATTTTTGATCCATACCCTGTTACTCTTTATGTTGGGTATTAATAGTAACCATTTTTTTATTTTTATTGTATGTGGGGCACTGAGGCCTAAGCCTGCTCTCTAGAGAATGATGCATTAACATTTAAAACAAGCAGTAACAAATTCCTTTCTTTATTTATTGAGAATTTTTTAACACTTTTTATTATTATTTCCGCTCATACAAACTTTATTTATTGAGAATTTTTAACACTTTTTATTATTATTTCTGCTCATACAAACTTTATGTATTGAGAATTTTAAAGTGCCTCCTGTTTGTTTTTAATCAGATTTGCCTTTGTCCTTCTGAAAACTGTCAATGCTTCTTCCCTGTAATTTTGAGACCATTAAATATGTTAATCTATGGATCACAAGATTATGTACTTAGTCACAGTTATAACCAGGTAACCCTGCTTAAAGACATCCATTGTCTGAAACCCTTTTAACAACTAAGTGTACGCCTGCCTTTTACCCAACTTGAAGGTATCATGTCTGGTCCCTGCTAGATGTCACTTCTTTTTCTTGCTATTCTAGATAAGATGTACAATGTATATACTTACATGATCCTGTAAGTCTCTGGTCTCTGTTTTTTTTTTTACTATATATATACTAGTGTTTCTACAAATAAAAATTTAGATGAAGGATATCCAAGCTCCCTCTGATGAAAAATTTGTTTTTTTAATTCCACTATTTCCACTTCTGGTTCTAACATAAAGCTTGGGACTGTTCTGGTTCATGGGCCCAAGCAATTATAGATTATTGGAAAATGATTCTGATCTGTATGAAGAAAAAAGGTAAGTGCCACCACAACATTTTAGTGATATGTATAAATTTGACATAGATACATCATTATTAAGTTTTCTTGTTTCACCATAATAGCATGTGGTAGGAGCTATTTAGGACATAAAACAATTAAATAAGTTGGAGAGATGGCTCAGGGGTCAAGTCTCTCTCCCAAACAGAAAGACCTGAATCTAGATTCCTGATCCCATATAAAAACACCATGTGGAAATGGAAGTGGCCTACATTTCTGACTCTAAAAAGTAAAACTCAGAGTGTTGCAAAAATGGAAGTAGAAGCAATTCAGGATGATTCCTGAAGTCACCCTTGAATCTTGACAGGTACACATGGTACTCTCTGACATATACAAACACATATAGACACAACACAAACACATACACACATGCAGAAATAAAATATGAAAAAGAAACAATTAAAGAGACGCAAAATAGAGAAACAGCTTTGCAACTTTGTATGCAAAGGAGAACCGGCTGTATGTTTTAGGAGATTTGTCTAATGGTTCTTCCAGCATTCTGTCAGTGATAAATAGATTTCTCGCCATCTCTAGCTATGTGCATTTAGAATTAATTTAGTAGAAATAAAGAATGAAACATATAGTTTAAGTTAACTTTATTTGAGCTCAGCCTCATGTGGCTTGTAGTTGGACTCTACTGTCCTGTCTGTGCCTTATAATGTACAAGATGTTAGTTTCAGGTCGTTTCCTCTCCACTCAGTCAACCCAGCTCTAAAGCCCTCTGTGCACAAGATATCTCAGCTTGCACTGCACACTGACCTCCAATGCACAATCACAAGACAGTATGGGAAACTACAGGCACTCATGCTAGTTATTGTCTTGAGCACGTCTTTGACCTGGAATTATATGCAAATTAAATTAATATGTGGATTTCTATTTCGCTGAGAATATCTTTTAAAATTCAGTGTTCCTAATTTAAATATTATCATCTGGTTTTCTAAGTACTAATTTTTTATTTTATTTTATTTATTTTGGTGGTGTTGAGGTCATTGGTCTAGGCAAATTGTGTTCTAAATCGTGGAAGTAAAGTTGATCTTGGCAACTTCAGGCAAGTTAACTCTTGCCACCAGGCTATAAAGTTCAGCATGCATTATCACCCTCTTCCAAAGGATCTTTAGTCTACCTGGAGCAATTCGTCCTCTCTGATAGATGCATGTATGATGCGTTCCAGTGCATTACCCATTTCTAAGAATGAATCACCTTAACATTATCCTTCACTTCTGCCCAGCGACAAGATACTACTTTTGGCTATAATGCCATTGTATATGGGATTTGACAGTCTTCAAATAATTTAAAGAAGCAATAACCGAACTCTAGGAGAGTAGGGCTCATAAGGGGAAAAAAATCAGTCCTGCACTAGCATTATATACAATGTATATGTGCAGTGTAAGTCATTTTAAATATGATGGCTTTATTTTGGAGATGTTATTCGTGTTTCAGTATTTATTCTCCAGTCTGAGTTTCTCTCCTCCTTTGAAAAAAATATTAAAATGACTGATGTTGCCTCTGGGAAAATAAAGAGATATGCTGCAAATAAAGACAATTCTGCCTTGAAAAATAACTTCAAAATTTTTGAGGACACTTTTTCCCTGGGAAAAAAAAACTAAATGAAATTTTGTACTTCATGCGATTTTTTGTACTTTCTCATTTAACTCTCAATTACTTTGTACCTACTGAGTTAGCAGTCATGATGAGCACCATGGAAGATCATCCTTGGGAATTTTTGGTGAAAATAACAAGCCATATGAGGTGCACTGACAATATAAAAAAGAGAACATCTTCTTTATTTCTTCATCCTATCCTTAACTTAAAGACACCCTGTTTGATTGCATCTGATGTAATTGGAAAGAGCAAAAGGAAAGCAAAGGAATTCCAGAAGACCTACTGCTCACAGAGAGCAAGAAAGGAAAGGCATGACAATAGAAATACTTTTTTTATAATCTTCCTTTCATAATGACTTTGTGGCTCCCTTGTTAAAAAGAAGAAAATGGCTATAGAAAGTCCAACTGATTGTCCTATGATTCTGGTTCTAAGATAATGACACGATAGGCTTTGGTAGTTTGAACTTTTCATTAACAGAATATCTGAAATTAAGGGACCATAATAGCCCATTATTTAGACTAAAAAGTCTCCTCAGTTGAAAGATAGGCACAATGGATAGAAATGGTCAAGAAGCTGACTCACTATGTTATCCAAATCTTTTCATTTGAGAATCTGGAAGCAGCCATGACACTTAATGTTCAGAACAAACTTGTATTTATATATATTCATTTCACAAACAAGTTAGAATTGGCTAGAATTTTATTTTCCTGAGTCTTAATTCTCTAATATTTACTTCATTTGAATCTCTGGAAATCATATACAGTATCAATTATCCTTCGGAAATCTACTGTAAGTTTTAACATCTTAATTAAATATAAATATCTTCTTAAATACATATTGAGTAAAATAATTAGGATTACAATCTTTACTTATAATTGAATGACAGCATTGAAAATTTATTTGGGGATTAAACTTTTAAAATTAACGTTCTTAAATGTTGTGTCTCCAAAGAGGGATATTTTCCACAGTAATTTCTAAGGTAACCAGCAATTCATATCTCAAATTTCTTCTTTATTCTCATTATAATGCTTTCAACACACTCATACCATAATTAGTTTTCTGGTTTTCTGTATATAGTAATCTGCAACAGACAAGCAAAGACTTGTCCTTTGGTGATTAAATTTTGAATCTTCAAATGTACTATCAATGTGGCATAGGATAAGCAGTAGATTAAAAACTATGGAAGGGATGAATTATTATACACATTAATTATTATGAATAATTAAAACATTGATTCATTTTTACATTTAATGTATTATGTATGATCAATGAAGGCTCTTGGACAATATTATCTCTGAGATCTTTTGTAATTTTAAAATGCAAGTCTTAACCAGAATGGCAATTAGTTCAATTTTTGCAAATTTTTATCCTTAAAAGCAACTTCTACATGCATACTTAAACACTGGTCTAAGCTCTAGTTTAAGGATGAATGGAAGAAATTTAATTAATTCTTATCAGTTTTTGTTTGCAAGAAGCTTGCAATGCTGTAAGCTAGACACTGCTGTTCTCCTGTGTATTCTAATTATCATGGAATATATATTCAAATTGTCATGGAAAATATTAAAAGGAAATAAGTAAAAATAATTCATAGCTAACTTTGCACACAAGCCTGCCAACTGAAGCCATGTATTACATTTCTTCAACAACCTTTCTTATGATATGATTTTGGCTTAAATAACACTTTCATGTTAACTGAGCTCTATGGGTAACACCTTGGATGAATGAGAGCATTACTAGGTATTCAGTTTCTAGAAGGAACAAATACCATTTCTTTTTAGATCTTCTAGAAGCCTTTCCTTTTGTATATATTTAGTCAAGCTATAGAAAAATCATGTTAACCCATAAAGTGATAGCTTTTCATGTTTCAACTAAATTAATTGTAAAAATTCTTGATTAAATTCCATACCTCTCATTGTTGTTGAATTTAACATGTAATATATTATTAGGATTGTTTGGAAGAATAATCTAAACCATTTATCCTGATTGGTTACATAATTATATTGTGATTAACTTATCACTTTTTGCATGCAAAATTTTTCATTTAAATTTTTAGCTGTACAAAACTTTAAGGACTCTATTTCATTTTGTAAGTATGCTGCAACTTCAATCAAAAGCAGGGAATTATTTTTATAATAGTGTAACTTTTACAGAGAGGGTGTATCAATTTACTACCTCAAGATATATATAAGGTTGGCTAACCTCTATGTTTAAAATAAAAAATCCATAGAGAATCCAGAAGATTAATGGATTAAATTTAACCCAATTAGAAAACTGAATATTTTTAAACATTTGTCAGTTGATGCTCTTTCCATAAAGAGTTTAAATTTTCTTCCCATTTAATCTTCAATTACATTCTTGAGTTTAGAGGTTGTGTTTTCTATTCTATATGATGGTAAAATAGTATAACTATGACTTTTGTGTCATGGTATTTTAAAATTTTAGTATTTTTCTAATTTCAAAAGCTTTGCCAACATTTAAATAATAATTTATTTCTTAATCCTATCTATGCTTACAATATTTTATTTAATATTTTTGAAACTAAGTTGTAAATATCCAAATTTTCTTCCAATTCAAGAGGAAATAGTATATTTACATATATTGTGTAACACTTCACTCCTCCTAAAAAATAAGCAAACCAGGTACATGAATTACGAATGTTCACAAAATGCAACACGAGTGCATGTCCTGTCTTCCAACTGAGTTTTTTTGCCAATTAAACAGTAAACTAGCAGCAACCAACACTAAATGTATATATTTTGATGTTTACTGCTGAAGATAAGCAATTATAGAATTCTATTTCTTCTTGATTATATAAACCAAATAAGATATTCTTATTAAAAACCCAAAGGCTTGTTTCATGAAAGTACTGTGATAAGTATATTCTTACTCAAGAGACTCCCTGTAGAAGATAATTAACTAAGGGGCATTAAAATACTTATCTGGACTACTGATCAGGTACTGTATACCTTTGTTCAGTATTTGGAAAAGTTGTTTATCTATGTCTTGTTCCTGAAGCTATCAATTCCAAACATTTATAAGTTTGATGATTTTAGATATATGTAGCCAGATCACTATTTTATTCCAATGTTATTCTTGTTTCATGCTCATGGTTTGTTTGTCTCTTTGATTTTTTTTGTTTGTTTCTGTTTTATTTCCCTGTTTTCTTGATAACTCTGTTTTTCTTGCTTTAAATGTTAAGTTCCCTAGACCCATTGATTATGATTTAAAGCTCCATTTTTCCCCTTTCATTTATCTGACAACCATTGATCATTTTCTTCTTCTATTTATCTTTCTTGCATTTTGTTTTAAGGTGATAAACAAGACACAATAATTTTTCTCCTTGACAATCTTCACATTGTGCATAGGAAAGAGAGCTAACATATCATCAAATAGTGACTGGTACTCCAAGAGTAAGTAAGCCAGCATTTGGAGAGAGGAAATGATGGTGTTGAGCTGCTATAACATCCTGAGAAGTGAAACTGATGTTCACAGAGACTTTGAAAGAAAGGTCAGTATAAGAAGAAAGCCAAAAAAGTTGTTTAAAAATTATTCCTGAGGACTGGTGAAATGGCTCTGTGGGTACAGACGCCTGCATGAACACACAGAGGTCTCCCTCTGCTTTCCAGAGCCCATGTGTTGTGTGCAGAAAACTGACATCCTTAAGTTGCACTCTGAGATCCACATTCAACATGTTTTCTCTCTTTGTCTCCGTCTCCGTTTCTCTCTCTCTCTCTCTCTCTCCTCTCTCTCTTTTCATGGAATTTTTAATGTTTTTTTCATAATCAGCAAAATGCCACTTCACAATTGGGTGTAGCTTGCCTGAGTCTTTTTAATCCTTTCTTATATTTTTCAATTGAACTCTTTAAAATTTCTGCAAACACAACAGGCAAATAAACATGTGAATGAATGTATGCTTCTCATCCACAGCTGTGTCAATACATTAGCTGCTCAGCACGTTTGCTAAAGAAACGAATACATTCAAATGTTAGCAAGTGACAGAGATTTGTAGCATATTTCCTTTGCTGTAACAAATATAATATTTAAAAAAAGTTTTAAAATTCCAAGAAGCATTCCCAATGGGGCATTTGAGTGAGAAAATATTTATGGATTATTTCTAGATTGAACAGTATATGCTCCAAGGAGACATAAAAACAAATAGCTATCAAAAACACAAGGTGAAAGATACATCACGACAATCTAGGTTCTAATCATGATGAGGATTTTCAAGGAAAGTTGTGTCTTTGAATCATATCTCTCACAAATAGAGTGTTCTTTACATGGGAGCTAACTGTGACCTGAAAATGCATTTCTCTTCTCTTTAATTTCCAACATTCTTTTAAAACCATTAAGCATCATCCTCCGGAAATGGCACAGCCATGTCAATTATGAACCCTGTGGGACCACAGTGATGCCACTTGGCCACTGATGAACTGTGGATGGAGGAGAGACCCGTTTGAGATGAGTAACAATGGGACTGGTGGAATCGGGAGTGGGCAGAGGGAGAAAAGCATCCAGCTGTGAACGCACCAGGAAGCCCGCTACACTGCAAGAGATGCCCACGATCACACAAAAGACCATGGTTCAACGCTGTGAGACAAAACAAAAGGACAAAAATACATGAGGAGATTTACAGGGAAGAGAGACTGGCAATAGAGGGTGGGGATAAGAAATGATAGAAGGGAAAGTAATCAAAATGTACTACATACATGTATTAAACTGCCAAAGAGCAAAGCACATCAGTAAAGTAGAAAAAACTTAGGATGTACATAAAATTAATCTAAATGAAAGATAATGGGGTTGTTGAATCTTATGGGTAATTAGTTAATAGGTTGTTAATGATTCCTGTTTTGAAATTATCTTGGAAATGAGTGTCTTTTAATCAAACAATGACATGATATGATGGTACATGAATCAGATTTCCCTTGAGTAGAATATATATAGCTGAACAATTGAGGTTGTAGGCAAGAGTGAATTTTTCTTCCATGCCTTACTCTCTGGAGCAAATTATTTACTTTGGATTTGTCTTGAATGGGATGTAATTGAGTTCTAATTCAGCATCTGGGGTTCCCAGCAGAATTTCACTAAATGATATGACAGCTTTTGGGAAATCAATCATGCCAAAGTCTTTCTGTATGTTATTCTGTATGTAAAGAAGGTAATAGAAATTCACCTTCTTTCTACATATGAAACTGTGTAATCATTGAACAGTAATGATACACAGTAATCCTACCATGGATTACTAATTCATCCAGATATGTCCCAGATTCTATATTTCTAAATCAGAAGAACTATTTATGTTTCCAAAACAAAGATGTCAGGGCTGGAGAGGTGGCTCATGGGTTAAGCCTCTGCCTTGCGGGTGGAAGGTCCTGAGTTCGGATCCTAGATCCCATGTATAGTCGCTGGGCAGAAGCGGGGGCAGCCTGCATTTTTGGTCCTGGCAGGGCGGAGCCTGTGAATCCCTGGGCAGAGGCTGTCCATGGTGGTTCCACACACACACGCACACATACATACAATAAAAATTAATTACTCTTACAAGTAGTTATTTTAGCTGTGTACTAAATCTCTAAATGTAAATACTATTTTTTTCCATTTTATTGTGCTGACAGAACCAACATCAAGCGCAAGAGGTTAATTATGAATAAAATTATTTGTCAAAATCACACATAAAAATTGTCAAATAACACTTTTATATGAATTTGTACACACTCCCCAATTCTCTTGGCTAAATGTACATACTTTAAACCAAGAATTTCACCTTTATTTTTGGTGAACCCTATATGGAAGTTTTTTTGGTATCATAATTTCTCTCATGTCAAAAGCAAAATGAGACATATGTAAAACTTACACTTGTCAGCTATAGTCAGTATTCACTTCTCAAAGCAAATGAGCTTTCTCTCTAGATTTGCACATTTTAACCAATGGCAATACACTGTTTCCTGAAAGAAATGAAATTTATGATCTGTATCTTGTCAAAGTGCACATTAATCTCATTGAATGCAGTTTATAGGTGCAACTCTCAGATTTCTCATTAGTTCTGTTGCCTGAAGAGAAAAATCAGCTGAAATCTTTCCCAACACATACCCTAAGTGAGGTAGTGCGAGGTAGTGTGTGCTGTGGTTACTCTGCATGTTACAGATACATTCACGACCAAACAGCTTTATTGTGGTTTAGGATTGTCCATTCACAGTTCTTAATCCAGTTTGGCAAGATAGTCCACACCAACATCAGAAGATACTGTATCTACGAGACTACTATGAGAGAAGCAACCTCACTTGCCAGACAGCATGTCTGTTCAAATATGCTGAAGTATGCCAACTTACTTAACCAACTTCCCCCATCTCACCTTCCTGCCCAGCAGATGTGGGCTGGGTCTTTTCTTATCAATCTCCTCCGGCTTGTTTAGTACTTTACTATTAATTCTTCACAGATGTCCCTGGAGTAAATCCATCGAATGGCACTGCATGCAACGAGGACTAAGTGATCCCAATATGTTCTCCCTTCAGAATGAAGTGGGAGGTGCAGGAAGCTCTGCATGATCCCTGGTGTATGACCATCTACAGGCACTTGAGACAGGAGCAGATCCTCAGGTGAACAGCTCAGTCTTTACTCTTCATGCTCATAGATCGTCCATCTGGTGTCTCATGTCTGAAGTCTGACTAAACTTCCTCTTTCCTCTGAAATATTCTGTGTCTACAAGGTCTCCATGTGGTCTTCCCTTACTTTATAATTATAATTTCATTTTGTCATGCACTAATATCATATAAATATATACAAATAGTTTTTAGATAGACTTCCACAGCTCTTCAGAATCTCTACAAATTCAATAGTGACTTTGTATTGCTGGTCTTTGAGCTTTGAGCTTCAACTACCCACAAGATGGTCTTACAGTACCACTGTGACTGGCTGCTACTTTCCTTTACTAAAGTGGATACGTTGAGTCCACTTTTCATTCTGAGCTCTCTCAGTCCCCTTTATTCAAAGCTGTTACAATATAATCCTCCAATAGTGCTTAAAGTTTACAGTCCACTCTAATAAACAAAGCCTCACCCATAATTCTGTTTGAGTCAGACCACTTTTCAAGTGGAATAACTACATCATGGTACTAGAGAATAATACTCTTCAAGCTCTTAAAATTCCCTTTGTGGAGCTGAGAGGTTCTATTATTTACTACCTTAAGCTGCTCTGAGACTTACCTGTGACTTGACCTTGACCCAGAGTCTACTTCTTACTTTAAGAATGAGCTAATAATTTTCTGGATAAAATACTACATTGTATCTTCTATATTTCCACTAAATTCAGACAAGTAGCAAACCAGCTCCTAACTTAAGTCATCTTTTTTGTGGTAATGTCTAATTTTCATCTAAAACAATTGAAAGTAACTCAGGTAACAGATGTGAACAAAGTTAGGAAACATGTTTTTATTATATTCTAGTAATTCTATACAAAATATTTTAAAACAAATATACAGTGGGGTATGAAGTCACTGAAATTGCCTCTCAGACCCTGTTCTCTAAGCATGTATGTTTTGCTTGACAGATGTTCATAGAGGCTGAAAATTTATTTCCGTATTATGTTCAAATCTTTTTTTCCACCATTCCTGTCCAAAATCATAAGCCAAAATCATAAGCCTGAAGAAGTCTGCATGGATAGAATTTGCTCGCTATGAAGGAAACATACAAAAGAAAAATAAATACAAGTTCCCTGCTGAAAATACTTTATTTCTGTGTGCAAGCATACATCATCAAAGGAAAATTAGATGAAACACAGTGGGCCACACAACTGAAAAGATTTGAAAACAGGAATGAATATGACAGGGAAGATGGAGTATAGGAAGGGGAAAAGGAGAAACAATGGGATTTGAGCGTAAGGGGTGAAATTATCACAAATTACCTATATTCATATATGTAACAAACACTAACAAAGCAAATATGTATTTAAAACCATTTTCTTTTTTTTCTTTTTTTCTTTTTTTTATTTCCACTCATACAGACTTAACAGGTACACCCGCCCCCTCCCTCCCTCCCTCCAACCTCCCACCGCCCTGTGCCTCCCTCCCTTCCCTACCTCCCCATCCTCCAGTGCCTCCCCTTCCCATTCCCGGAGCATCCTTTAATGTGCATGCCAAACTCTCCTCTGGGTCCTCCTCTCTGATGAGGTCCAAGGACCCAGAAGCATTTCCCAGAACCTTTTCTGGTGTGCCCATTAAGCATAGGATCACTACTGTGGCTGTCAATCACTTGACTCCCAGGATCCTAGTGCCTTTAGCGAATGTTAAACTTTGTGAGGTCAATAGTGTGTTGGACATTTTGCAGGGCATGTAAAGTCCAAATATGATTGCTTCAGCCCTAACTTGTATGAAGTATCTTGCATATCATTGCTCCTCCCATCCTTGTGCTCTTACAATCTTACTGCCCCCTTTTCCGCAAATTTCCCTGAGCTTCAGGATGGGTAGAAATTAGGCTGCCTAGTTCCAGGTGATTGATATAGAGTCTCTGATGTTCTGGATTATGGTAAAGCCATTTTCTTATAAGGCAACAAGTTCTGCTGATCTCTAATATCTACTCTTTCTTTTAGTTCTGGTCTTTAGCATTGTACTGACTAACCTAATTCATGTTAAATTCAAAAACAGAAAGCAACCATTCAATTCCCACATCTTTTCCTTGACAAATTATTCTTCATTTGTTCTTATTTTCTCCCCATGTGAATCTTCCCTTTGCAGTTTCCCTTCACCTGTATTTCATAAAACTGGGAGACACATGATTGAACCTGATGGACAGACTCCCTGAAAGTCTGGCCAGTAGAGGTTCTAGTGTGATTTCTGTGTCTTAGATTTTGGCTTTCCATCACTTGGTATGTTTTTCATGAGCTAATGACTAACTTCCCTAAAATAAATCCTATTGGCAGCCAACTTCTCTGTACATGGAATAGCTTTCTTGGAACACTATTCTTGGAAATGCAAGAATTTAACCTTATCGCACAATAGGATTGATTATCAGTCTGTTATTCCCTTTGTAGATTTTGGTCATCATAGCTACATTGCTTGATACATATCTGAAAAATGTGAGGTTCATGCAACATCAGAGAGAAATGGACTGTTTTCTGGGGAAGAAAATGATTCAGGCAATTTCTCAGTGAGAAAATCATATAGTTGGAAAATATCAGGAACTTTTTAAACCATCACATTCTTTAATTCAAGGAATGAAATGCTGTCCATTCAGAGGACTTTAGAAAGTACTGAACAAATGTAATATGTCAGTTATTACAGAAATGAAAGCCTTGATCCTGAAACTTGTTATGAAGCTTTATGTTTCTAGAATTAAGGGAGAAATATCTATAATGTCTCTAATAAACCAGCTATTCTCCCCACTTATATCCTTTATTATCTGCTTCTAAAATCTAAGTTAAACAAGAATAAATGGTAGAAAGACAGCACCATGCAGGAAGAGTGTTGATATTCTTTACCTCCCTGTGATTTCATTCTGGCATTACAAGGTGCTGCAATAAATCTGAATTATTTCTCTGCTTTTACCGCCATCATGAAAGATGCCATTTCTTGATCTATGTCAAATGCAACTTTAAATTGCTCTATTTTGTTTTATTGACAAGGAAAATATGTTAAATGATATTTGCAAAAGCAAACTATAGAAAATTTTGCCAAATGCTGTCATGATCAGTATAGATATGTTACAGGATTTAACAGGGAAGGGACTACTATAGAGCTCAGAGATAGAGTGCTTGCCAAGCAGTTAAAAGCCCTGGGTTCAAAATCTAGCCCTAGGAGAATAATAATAATAATAACATTGATAATGTTAGTGATAATAGTAATATAAAGACCTCTGAAAGGACAAAGATAGTTTTGTGAATACATCTTGCAAGAGTAAGAATTCATAGCCTAGAATCAAGTTAGTGTCCAGTGAGTTAAAAAGGAGGAAGCTGTCTTGGAGAACAGGTTTCTCTTAAACCATGAAAGCCCTTAATTTCTCTTGTGAAAAGTCAAATGCATGTGTGTTATGCGTACTGTTCATACACACACTAGGAGAATTGTGAGGACTTTGGTTTTAATCATGAGTAATCACAGTCCTTTCACCCACTGAGAACTTAGATCTAGAAACATATAGCAGGAAGACACTTATTCCAGTCCACTCCTTTCTATAGTATCTTACTGTTGAACCTTGTTAATTTAGGTTTCTGGGTTTTTCTGTGCTCCAAAAGGACTCTTTTACATTTTTGCAGTAAGCTTCCGGGATAAAGACTTTGCATTAAGTCTTATTTCTTTTCTTTGAGAAGTATCATTGCAGAAGAATGAATATACATTGTTATACGTAAATGGATATTTTAAACATGATCCAACACTCCAGTAACTGCTTAATACAAAATGCACGTGTGAAATTTTTCAAGCAAGATGATTTTTAAATATCAGAAGAAGTGGATTTTTAAGAAAAGCATAATAAATATTCTGCTAGTGAAACATGAAGGCTTTATTAAAAATAGAACCATTATTGTGAAATTGTGGAAGGGTTGTATTGTGCAACTCAACAATACTCAAAGGAGAATTACTCCTTCAGACTGCCCTCATTCCAAACATCTATTTCAATGATAATAATAATAATAGTAATAATAATAATAATAATAGCATAACCTTTCTAAAATTCAATAATGAAAGAGTAATAAAAACCTTTTAAATATTTCACACTAAAGAGATTAAGGCCCATCAAAATAAAAATAATGCTCATTTTCAATGCCAAATAGTATTCTTAAAAATATACAGATTTAAATGTTACTTTGTTTTTCAATCAAGTTCTTATTTTGGGGACAAACTAATAGAAATTAGTGTCATGACAGCAACTGAATAGTTAGAGTAAGGACATGTTTCCAAAATTAAGAAGCCAAGCTACAAATAAAGATACACCACTGATTAATAATGTATGAATAATGATATCTCTACTTCTCTGTATAATTCATTAATTAAGATTTTTTAAGATGCTAGTATGGCAAGAAAAATGTAATAAGATCTCTATCTTTTCCTCTTCCTAATGAATTACTTTTTTTCTCTTGCAATTCATACATTTGCCTTGTGACAAGGTAAGGACAGGCTGACTGAAGACAGTCTTAATTGACACCATTTTTATAGTGCCTGACTTAAGTGTAAACATGGGTCACAATTATGTTCATTAAACTATTAAAGAGAATAATTTTCACTGGTTTTCAAAAGTATTTATATATGGAGATTATCATGAGTTAGTAAGTTAGTGAGTTAGTGGTATTTTACAAGCATAAAAATCCCAAGGTGAAGACAACTGTAACAAAGCAAAAAGAATATACAACAGCCACCTGTATGGAAAGTATAGACAGCCTTTTCTACTTTTTTCACCTCCTCTGATTCGGGACTTCCATCTATATGAAGTACATCTACACAGCATTATCAGTGTCTATTGTTTGATAATCTGAGAACAGGATCCTGCCAACCATGGATCATTAAAAACATAAGGCCAGGGCTTGGTGGTAGGGTGCTTGCTACACATGCATGAGGCTTATGACCAATCCCAAATGTTGAAAAAAATAAAAGAATTTAATGAAAAATAACAAAAAGATACTCTAAAACCCACATTATTTTAGTGTCTTCAAGTAATATCACTGAATTATATCATATTGATCTTTTCAATAAAAAAGTAAAAGACAAAATCAGATAGCAATCCAATTTTACCTTCAAGTTCAGGAAAAGGTGTATAAATGATTGATATCTAATGCAAGAAACAATCATGGAACTTCGACCATGCCTACTTAAGGGTTTTGTTGAAAAAGGGTCATCTAATTCATTAGGGGTGACACCAAGGATGATAGTTTTGACTCAGAGTTTCAAACTTTCAAAGCAGTCCTTAAAAAAAATCAGACTGTTTAAATTAGTTAGTATGATTAATTAATTATCTCATTTATTCTTTCTTCATTAATTTGTTATTCATGTATTTAATTAATGATCAGTCATTAGGTTCTACATATGTAGAATATGAAGCACATTAAATGTGGAAAACATGAAAAATGTTTTTCTTTCTTTGGGATCATAATCAAGTGGGGGAAAGGTGCCATGTGATGAATCAAGACATGTTCATTTATTTTCTTTGTGGGAGTTACCAAGATTGCAAGGTGGGAGGTAACAGGAGGAACTGACCTAATCTAAGGAAGTTGTCTGTGATTGGGGACTACCATGGTTAAGAACTAACAGTGGAAGCTCCCTGAGCTCATAGGAGCAATATTTTATCAATGGCATTACTCAGAATATACAGTGTTTCCTAATGACAAAAAAAAAATCAAAGTTGTCATGATTTTGACATCATGCTCCCTGTCCCTGGTTACCATGATCCTTTGGAAGTGACGACCCCTAAAATGGCATCTTCACAAAGCTCTAAACAATGTGAAGTTATGAAAACTTAAAGATCAGTCACTCCCCTTCACACACTGAAGGGGCATGGCTTAGGAAGTAGGGACAAACTTTAAACATTGTAATAATTTGCTTTTTTAAGTCTGTTCTCCACTTGTCTATTCTTTCAAAGGCATGGTGAAACTGCATTATATATATTTTTTGTGATTGAGTAAACAGATGTGTCCATATACACAAAATGCAGAGATTTTTTTCAGAAACTACATTTCTGAAATTAATTCTGAGTTAAAGTTTCATGCACACACACACACACACACACACACACACACAATCATACATCCTTCTGATCCCACACATGAATACAATAAGTATAAATTCATCACCACACTTTTTTTCTAGCCAACCTGCCTCTTTCATTCATATCTTTATGCATAGGTGTCCCTCTGAGTTTATCTACCTTACCTATATTAACATATCTTTAAGCATTTGCTGAAGGATAAACAATACATCTAGAATGCCTCAAATTAATTTTGTTTGTTGGGTTGTTTCATTTGTAAAAACAATGATGAATAGCTAGATTAAACTCTGGGTATTCCCTCTATACTTTAGATATTCTCAAATTCTAATTGAATTTTTTGTATACACTAATGTTATTTTTCTCCAGTTTAAGCACAAAATTATATTTTTTATTTGAATACATTTTTTATTATTATTTCAGCTCATACAAACTTAATAGGTACACCAGTTCCCTCCCTCCCTCCTCCCCCCCAAACACCTGCTCTCCCTCCCCTCACCCCTCCCACCCCATCCCCCCGTGCCTCCCGCCCCAATTCCCAGAGTCCTTTCTTGTGCATGCTTGACTCTCCTCTGGGCCTCCTCTCCGATGACGTACAAGGACCCAGTGGCATTTCCCTGAACCCTTTCCTGTGTTCCCCTTAAGCATAGGAACACTACTGTGGCTGTCAATCCCTTGCCTCCAAGGATCTTGGTGCCTTTAGCAGATGCTAGACTTTGTGAGGTCAATAGTGTGTTGGACATTGCGTCGGGCATGCAATGTCCAATTATGATTGCTTCAGCCCTAACTTGTGTGGAGTATCTTGCAAATCATTGCTCCTCCCATCGTTTTGCTCTTACACTCTTACCGCCCCCTCTTCCACAAATGTCCCTGAACTTCAGGATGGGGAGAGATTAAGCTGGCTTAGTTCTAGGTGGTTGATATAAAGTCTCTGAAGTTCTGGATAGTGGTTCGTTGAATTTCTTTTGCAGTTTTGTTGCTCCTGCAATGCCCTTCACTCCGTAGTGATGGACACTGTATGTAACCCCCTGGCCAGAGACAGAAAGCTGTTAAACTGGAGCCTTATTATAAGAGCACATTCAAGGGTAGATGTAATACTTATACCCAAAAGTGGAATCGCAGGGTCATATGGCATTTGGCAATGGGAGGGGTCAATCACCTATTTGCAAAATGGTTACTTTTTAATCTGCCGGACTATATGCCTTCCCCTTCTGGTGAGTTCATACCCCCTTAGTTGTAAATGATCAGGAACGAATTGTGAACTTAACTAGGTGTCACATTACTTTCTTGCAATCCTTGATGGAGGCCTATTTTCTCTACTGTAACATGGTCACTTCTCTCCTTGTTTCTGGTGTGGCACTCCAGCCCTATCCTTCCTGTTCATAATCCTTGCAATTACTGTAGGTAATACATAGATTTACCTATGAGTGTCACAAGATGGGCTGGGTGGGTTTGGTACTAGGAGCCACCTATTAGGGAGTACATACGGCACTTAACTTTCTGGGTTTGGGATACTTCACTTAATATAATTGTTTCTAATGACATCCATTTCCCAGCAAATTCCAGTTATTCATCATTTTTGATGGCTGAGTAGTACTCCATTGTATAGATGTACCACCTTTTCCTTATCCACTGGTCAACTGTTGGACATTTGGGTTAGTTCCATGACTTTGCTATTGTAAACAATGCTGCTATGAACATGGTCGTGCTTGTGCTATCGAGGTGAACCTCTGCTGTATGGAGGGTTATTCCCAAAAGTGGAATAGCAGGGTCATATGGCATTTCAATCTTTAATTTGTTTAGAATCTCCAGACGGCTCACCAGAGTGGCTGTATGAGCCTGCACTCCCACCAGCAATGTAGGAGAGTTCCCCTCCCTCCATATCCTCTCCAGCATTTGGTGTTGTTTGTATTGTGGATTTTTGCCATCCTGACCTGGGTGAGATGATATCTCAGGGAAGTTTTGATTTGAATTTCCCTGATGGCTAAAGAAGTGGAGCATTTTTTTAAGATATTTGTTAGACATTTTAATTTCATCCCTGGTAAAATTTCTTTTAAGTTCCTGGGCCCATTTTGTAATTGGGCCATTGGTTTCCTTGATGTTTAGTTTTCTAAGTTCTTTGTGCACTCTGGACAGTAGAGCTGTATCAGATATGTGGTTAGTGAAGATTTTCTCCCATTCTGTGGGTTGCCTTTGAGCTCGTGTTACAATCTCTTTATCTGAACAGAAGTTCTTTAATTTCACAAGATCCCAACTGTTGAGAGTTGGTAGCAGTGACTGTGCTATTGGATGTCTGTTTAGAAAATGTTGGCCTAGCCCAATCAGCTCGAGGGAGTTCTCTATCCTTTCAACTATGGTTTTTATAGTCTCTGGCCTGATATCAAGGTCCTTGATCCTTTTGGAATTAAGTCTGGTACATGGTGAACAAGTACATATCCAGCTTTAATCTTCTGCATGTGGAGATCCAGTTTTGCCAGCACCATTTGTTGAAGATGCTGTTCTTTTTCCATTGGATTCTTTGGGCCCCTTTGTCAAAGATTAAATGGCTGTATTTTTGTGGGCTTATATCTGGGTCTTCAACCCTTATCCATTGATCTGTGTGTCTATTTTGGAGCCAGTACCAGGCTGTTTTTATAACTATGGATTTGTAGTACAGACTAAGGTTTGGTATGGTAATACCTCCAGCAGTGTTTTTGTTACTCAGGATTGTCTTTGCTATCCTGGGTCTTTTGTGCCTCCATATGAATTTTGAGATTGTTTGGTCAACTTCTTTAAAGAATTGCTTTGGGATGTTCTTTTTCCATTGGATTCTTTGGGCCCCTTTGTCAAAGATTAAATGGCTGTATTTTTGTGGGCTTATATCTGGGTCTTCAACCCTTATCCATTGATCTGTGTGTCTATTTTGGAGCCAGTACCAGGCTGTTTTTATAACTATGGATTTGTAGTACAGACTAAGGTTCGGTATGGTAATACCTCCAGCAGTGTTTTTGTTACTCAGGATTGTCTTTGCTATCCTGGGTCTTTTGTGCCTCCATATGAATTTTGAGATTGTTTGGTCAACTTCTTTAAAGAATTGCTTTGGGATTTTAATTGGCATAGCATTGAATTTGTATATTGCCTTTGGTAGGATGGTCATTTTTACAATGTTGATTCTGCCAATCCAGGAACATGGGAGGTCTTTCCACCTTCTGGTGTCTTCTGCAATTTCTTTCTTTAGGGTTTTAAAGTTTTCATTGTAAAGGTCTTTTACCTCCTTGGTTAGGTTTATACCAAGGTATTTCATTTTTTTAGGGGCTATAGTAAATGGGATTGTTTCTCTCAAGGCTTTTTCACTTCTTTCATTCTGGGCATATAGGATGGCCTCTGATTTTTGCACATTTATTTTGTATCCTGCCACCCTGCTGAACTTCTCAATTAGTTCTAGGAGCTTCCTGGTGGAGTTTTTGGGATCACTTAGGTATAAGATCATGTCATCTGCAAATAGGGATAGCTTGACTTCTTCCTTGCCAATTTGAATCCCTTTTATGTCCCTTTCTTGTCTTATGGCTTCAGCTAAGACTTCAAGTACAATATTGAATAGAAGTGGTGAGAGTGGATAGCCTTGTCTAGTTTCTGATCGAATTGTTCCCCATTGAGCATAATCCTTGCTGTGGGCTTGTTGTATACAGCTCTTATTATATTGATAAAGTTTCCTTCCATTCCTACTGTCGCTAGCGTTTTGATCATAAAAGGCTGTTGGATCTTGTCAAAAGCTTTTTCTGAGTCTATCAAGAGTATCATGTGGTCTTGGACTTTAGACTGGTTTACATGATGAATTACATTTATTGATTTGCGTATGTTGAACCAAGCTTGTGTGCCGGGGATGAAGCCTACTTGGTCCCCGTGAATAATCTTTTTAATATGTTTTTAAATCCGATTTGCTAAAACTTTGTTGAGAATCTTTGTGTCTGTTTTCATCAGATTTCGGCCTATAGTTTTCTTTTTTAAGTGAGTCTTTATTAGGTTTTGGGATTAAAACGATATTAGCTTCATAACAAAATTATATTTTTAGCTACTTACTTTGCTTTTTGCTGTTATAATTTGAAATCTTCATCATTTGTATATCTTTAAATTTCACTAAATTAAAGTCTTTAGATAGTCACAACGTCATTGTCAGTTGAAATACAGAGTGACCAGTTGTGTTTTAAGTCATGAATGAAGACTCAAATCTAGATCAGGCTAATAGCTCTTATTTATAAAATGAAGAACGTTCTTTATAATGTACTAATTCTAATAGATACTAATAAAATAAATTTTGAAACCTTTAATGCACGTGTATAGTCACAGGTAAAGCAGCCTTTTTAAATTAAACTAGAAAATCAGTTTTGTTATTTATAAAGTGTCTTTATGCAAAATGAATTTTCAATTCTATTTTTACCTTTTTATAATTAGGAGACAATTTAATCAGCACAAATAAGTCATGCTATTAGTGTCAATCTTATTGTATATTTGGGAAAAGTTGGAGTTAATTATAGAGATGTGCTAACTAGAATAGAAATGTGTAAGAGTTTGGAGAACACTAAGATTTCTTTAAGTGCTTGGAATCCCTTTTAAAAATGTATGTCTGCAAAGACCATCTTTGGTTTATTATGGGGAAGAAGGAAGTTTAAGTGCTAAACTTATGTATTTCTTTTAAACTTCTTTCATCTTTTTCTTCTTTTTGCAAACTTGATTTGTGTAAATTGAACCAACTGAGTTTGTTTGTTTTTATGTTTTTTAGGTAAGATTTTATGTATCTTAAGTTTGTCTAGAATCTTCTACATACCTAAAGATGATCTTCAGTTTCTGATATCTGTCTCTGACTCCCATAGGGCAGAGATTGAACAGCTTGGCTGAATCCTTTTACCTGTCTAGCCCCAAGTGTATTTTTGCTACATTATCTATGATATTCTTTGACAATTAACTGGTTCCAAGTGGAACATGTCAATCTGGACCCAGGTCACTTATGTTTGGCTCACAATAGGTTTTTTCTTGCTCCTTATAAAGCACAAGCTGTGTTTCATTGAGCCAACAACCCTTGATTGGCAGTCACTGTTCTAGAATCTAGGAGGGATATAAGATGCTATATGAAGAGAATGAGTAAGCAATATTCAACCATGAAGAATTCATTTTTTCTCTGTTTCTAAGACAAAAGGCCAGTCTGCATAAAGATTATCTTCAAACAAAATCAAGCAGATTACTAAAAATGTTGAGACAAGAAGGTGCCTAAGGAGAGTTTTTACTTGGGCTCTGAGGCCAACATGATGAATAAGACTGCTGTAGTTAAATACATTTGTGTTAACTTTACGGCTACAGACTGAGCTTTAGACACAGGTATGAAAAATATCTAAGCAATCTCTAAGCAAATTTGCAGGATATTGATTAACTGATCAGAGAAGATCAAACCCATGGAGGGCAGAACCATTCTCAGGACAGGTGATTAATATGAAGGGATCAGATTAAAGAAGTTGACATCTACATGCACACTTGGATAGACATGGTATCTGTGAAGTTTGTCCCTCTCTCAGAAGTCCTGTGGATATAGCATGACCAGTACCTTCAGCCCCTGGTGATGGCATGACAAGCTCATGTGTTTGAATACATAACTGATGTTGACGATTGGGAAAACTGTGCACCTTGAAGATGCAGCACCCTCCTGGAACAAGAATGCATATCACAGGGGCCTGACTTTGACGTTTGGTAGGGAGTCTGGTGATGGTTCTCTCTGTTGTCTAGAAAGTGCTCTTCCTGGGTCTTCCTTCCTGATAATGGTTGTGGTGACCTGAACCAACCTTTGGTTTCTGCTTTCAACCATGATTTCTCCTAGGGATTTCCTCCCTAATGGATTATATTCCCTCTGGAACTGTAAATCAAATTACCATTTTTTCCCTAAATTTGCTTGAATCTGAGTGTTGCCTCATCTTTTTTAAAACATTTTTTTCTAAGTCTTTTATCTTTACATTTATTTATTTTTCCCCAATCATACAAGCTTAATAGGTACCCCGGTCCCTTCCCTCCCTCCACCCCTTCGCAGTCCCCTTTGTAGCCTCCCCCCCCTTTTCCCCTTCCTTTCATCCCCCTCTCTCCACTTCTCCCAGTGCCCCCTCTCCCATTCCCTGGACCATCCTTTTGTGTGAATGCCAAATTTTCCTCTGAGTCCTCCACTCTACTAAAGTGTAAGGACTCAGTGGCACTGCCCAGAGCCCTTTCTTGGGCTCCCCTTTAGTATGGAAACACTATTTTGACTGTTAATCCCATGCCTCTAAAGATCCTAGCGCCTGTGATCAATGCTAGACTTGGGGGGTCATTGATATGTCAGTCATTGTGCAGGTCATGCAAAGTCCGATTATGGCTTCTGCAGCCCTAATTTGTGTGAAGTATCTTGAATATTGTTGGTCCTCCCTATCTTTACGCTGTTAAAATCTTGCCGCTCCCTCTTCCTCAAGTTTCCCTGGGCTTTAGGATGGGGAGCGATTTGGCTGGTCTGGTTCCAGGTGATTAATGTAGGATCTCTGATGTTCTGAAATTTGGTTGTTTTCAGTTTTGCTGTTCATGAACCGCCCTTGGTTACATCTTGATTGGTATAGGAAGTCGCCTCCTAACCAAAGATAAAAGGCTGTTTAAATGGAATTTTACTATAAGAGGAGATTCAAAGGAAGATGGAATAGGAATAGGAGACCACAATGAGGGGGGTCAGTCTCCCATTTGCAGGATGGTTATCATCTATCTGCCAGATTCTATACCCTCCATGATTGATGAGATCAAACCTCCTCGGTTGCAAGTGACCAGGAAGGAAAGTGAAAGTGAGCTTAACTAGATGTCTTGATACTTATTTGCAATACTTGATGGTGACCTATTTTCTCTACTGTAGCATGATCCCCTGTTTCCTTATTTCTGAGGGGGGGGGTTGCTCATTCCCCTTCCCTCCTGTTTGTTGCCTCATCTTAAAATAAATGTAGCTGCCACATTTTGGTACTGACAAAAGACCAAGGGCATATGGAAAGAACAGCTGCAGGAGAAAATGCACATAATAAGACTTAAGAAAGTTCTCGGGCTGGATAGATGACTGTCTCACAAACAAAGGTTCTGAATTCAGATTCTCAAGTCCCATGTATTAAACACCAGGCAGAAATGGCCATAGCTTGCACTTTCAGCTCTGGTGGGAAGAACCTGGGAAATCTCAGGGCAAACAAAGAAGGAGGTAGAAGCAATCAGTGATGACTCCCAAAGTCACTTTTGTTCCTCCCCAGGGACACATGGTTCCCTCTCTCAGTCTCTCTCTCTCTCTCTCTCTCTCTCTCTCTCTCTCTCTCTCTCTCTCACACACACACACACACACACACACACACACACACACACACACTCATACACACACACAAAATAAATAAATAATTTTTTTAAATTAAGTTCTGGGTTCAGGATCCTGTGCTTTGGTGTCTCTCCAATATGTATTTGATGTAATACCATGGTGCAATCTGAAGACAGGGGCCCTAGCCTCAGCTGCATGAAGTCATTTATGATTCTTCGGTCAGTTCTTCTGGAAGCTTTTCTTTAAGACATATAACCTCTGCATATTTGATCCCCAATATGCAACTTTTGGATCTACCAGAATACAGTCAGAACTTATTTTCAAGAGAGGGAGCTAGTGCTTTTAATTTGAACTCAAACATGAATGTACTATAAAGATCTGCTGTATTAAAAAGAACAACTTTCCTTAATTCAATCATAAGTCCATAGCATCTATAATAGGAGCCAGGTTTTCATGACCCTAGAACTAGTATGTCTCTTACATATTTCACAAATGAGGGATCAATGAATGAACAAATGAATGTATCCCAGCATAAGCCCATATACCAAGATTTCCCAAACATGGGCGCAGAATTTTGCTCTCACATTCAAGTAGAGGAAAGCTAACTAAGATGTTAGTACTGTTAGAAACAGATATAAAAATGTATCTGAAAGATTTTTAACTTTAATATTTTGTCAAAGGGACAAAAACATCAACCCTACTTACACCCTCACTCCATAATAAGGGCTATATTTTGTGCTCTATTTGAATTTATTTAGGCAATATAAAACAATGGCATTGAGTACTGACTAGTTCATGATGTATCTATTATTAATTTGTTTGTTTTTTCCCTTTTCTATCAGGCTGCTATCACTTCTTTTTCAATAAACAAATAGATTCTGTCATAGGATAGTTCTGAGAATGAAATAAAATACCAGTAAAATGCTTATTTTGTTCATTTCTAGATGTACAGCTAATATGTTGGCATAAATATGTTTTACATGTTTAATCTATTAGAGTTTCATTGTACACCTTGAAAAGAATAAAACATTAATCAATATATTCTATCCAGATCAGTACCATGTTTTTCTTCCTTCAAATTCTTTGATATCTATAATTCTGTAGGGGTTGAGTTTGCTTGTTTTACTGTTTTGGACTGTTTTGTTTTTATTTCCATTTTGTTGAGTTCTTATTTCAGTGTTACTTTAATGCCTTAGCTGCTAAGTGGTTCAAAATGATGAGCTTATGCTGTGATTTTTTCATAGAAGAATTTTCATTCTCCACTTCTGCTATGAAACCTTTCTTCCATTCCTATGGCCTCATCTGTAAAATCACTGAGCATTGTGGTTCTGAGCAGTGCTTTAATCTTTCCTTCTCCTCTTTTTGTATCCAGAACAGTCTCCTGACTCCCATCAGCATCTATTCAGGCAGCCAACCAGGATGTTATGTGGGCTTGCCATCCCTCCAGACACATGACTACATCAGCCTCCTAGGTCTTTCACCGTAAGCCTAATTGCAGAGAAAAAAAACCCCACCTCTCCACACTATTATTTCACTTATGTCTCTCTGAATAGAAGCAAGAGTGGAGAGCAATTGCATGACTCAAGCAGGTCACAGCAGCTCTCAGTACAAAAGGAGCTTCATTTGTAGACACAGTACCAAGCCACATGCTTGGAGAACAGGATCTACTAGGTACACAAGGGTGGAAATCAATTTCAAGTCCTGTAGTGCTCAAAACAATATGCTTTTGGCAAAAAGAGGGGTGGGATTTATTATCATACATTTCAATTGACAAGTGGAGGAATCAGGCAAAGTATAACACACATATGCATGCATGTACACACACATACACACGTACACACACACACATGACACACAAACCTGTTTTAAAAATGTTTCTTTGAGTTCTGTGTTGATTCTTCATGATTATGACCTTAAGCTCAGCCCTACTTGGTTGTGATCCTAATTTTCTACTCAATCTTTGTTTAGATCCTGCTGGGAGAGTGATAGCTTGTGATTATCCAGAAAGGCAGAGAAAGAAGAGATTAAGGCTCCCTGCTAATGAGAACAAGGGAAGGAAAGAGAAATGTGCCAATCTCAGTGTTTTACCTGTAAATTGAGCTGCCAGACGCAAGGAAATAAATAATGCTTCATCACAAATCACTCTTAATACAAAAATAAATCTAAAAATAAACATACAGCAAAGGAAGCACTCAGAATGACTGCTAAGAAGTTGTACAAATATATCTTGCTCCATTTTAAATAGTAATATTAAAAGGGCCAAATTGCCACTAGGCTATTTTTATAGCAGAGAAACACAGCATTTTTTTCTGAAAGAATAGTTATTTTTGTAATAATTTGAATTTGACATGCTTCGGAGATACATGTACAAATTTAATCTTCATTTTGCTCTTTTAAATTTATATATAGCCATGAATAAAAACTTAATTGTAGACTTATTTGTATTCATTAATGGAAAGGTGAATTGAACCTGGACAATAATCACTTATCACACAGTATGGGAGTTTTCAAAATTAATGAAAATAAGTCATCACTTCTGAAATATATACACAGGAAAATATTTATCTTTATGTAAAATTTTTAACATCAATTATTCCCCCTCATGATCTCTAAACTATATCAAATATAATACACGGTAAATAGGAATAAGTCTGCTTGTATCTGTGTGTGTACTTGTTTGTGAATTGTGAGTCCATGCCATACCATGTATGTGTAGGTAGAAGACAACCTTTGTGGTAGCAATCTCATTTTACTAGGCATTAAGTTTTTTTTTTTTTTTGGTTTGGTTGACTGATTGATTTATTTCTTGGGGCAAAAGCTCATGGATATAAGGCTGATGTCCAAATTACTATTAAGTGAAGGTGACTAGAAGCCCTTAATCATCCATTTTACCCCTTTGCCTGCAAGTGGTATGTTCGACCACACCAGGCTTCCTCAAGCCCAGGGGCTCATTCATGCTAGGCAAGCACTGTTCAGCTAGGCACCATCCAGTTTTCTCAATGTCACTTCTTACAGATGTTTACTGTATTGGAACATACATGAAAAAAATTCTCAATTTTGCTGCTATAAATTAAGCCATTTTTTGAATCAGCCACAATTCTGTGTCCATTTGCATATGGATGAGCATTCAATATTTCCTAATTTTTATACTGTCAACTCTGTGATAAAGATTTTTATTTTGTGCTTAACATTTTCTGTAGGAGTATATTTTATTATATGTGTGTATAATATATATATACAATTTCATATTTAATTCTCTCAGGTAGAATTGCTTAGGATATGTCTAGTAGATGTTCTCATATTACTCTTCAAAGTGGTAGTACAATTTCAAATGCTCATAGGTATTAAAGTTTCATTATCTTCTTAGTCTATTCACACTTTTTACCACTTCTTTGGACTCGATATCTTGCCTTTGGAGCTTTAGGTAGGTTTTTTTTTTAAATCCTGGTTTTTATATATATTGGAACATTCCTTTTTAGAAATATCTCCAGTAAACAAAACAATAATCCAAATGTAAATATATATGAAATTTTCATGTATTTATTTATTTTTAGAGGTTAAACCAGGAATTTATTGAAAACAAGAGGAGAAGAAACTCTTGGATGCTGGGTCCAAGGAGGCAAAGAAGGAAGCTATTGCATAGAACTGGGATAATATTGAAAAGCAGGAAAAAGAAGGAGACTAAATTTTTCTTTTACTGATTATGAAATGGTAGTTTCAAAAACTATTATTTTGCATTGCCTAAATCTCTATACTGAATATAGAACTAATCAATTAATATTAAGTGAGGTCTCACCTTTTGCTTCCTAACTTTGGCGATGCTTGTAAATAAACAAAACAGGGAAGACCATATTAGCCATGTGAGATAGCTTGTTTAGTGTGCCAAACACAGAAGAATAAGCTAAAGTGATGGCCATATCCTTTCTGTCCCTCATATCCAGGCTACAGGATGGAAGAAGTCACTAACTCCTACCTTGCAAACTTAGATTTGAAGTTCAGACTCTGCTGTGAACTGTAAGTCCATACAGAAGGGAGCTCTGCCTAGTTTCTCCAGCTTGTCTTTTTCTCCATCTTGAACATGCAAAATCAACCGGTGTTCTGCTCTTTCACCTTTTAAGGACCTGAGGTGCTTGTGAACATGTCTGGTTCTCTTCTCTAAACTTCACGCCTAAATTACTTCCTCATAGTCTTAAGAAAGCTGCTCAAATGCCACATTTCTGCTGGAAGAGGAGACAGGAAGAATGTCAGAGCCAGAAGGTGGATGAGTACTGCAAAATAGTCATCAGGACAAAAACCACTATCTATCTATCATCTATCTATCTATCTATCTATCTATCTATCTATCTATCTATCTATCTATCTATCTATTTATCTACCTACCTACCTGTACAAGAGCTACACAAGATTGGACCAATCAACTTCATGAGTGCAAAAGAATTATGTAGCCCTTTCCCTTTCTGAGTGAGTTGGATGGTCAATGCTAGTTCACAGAAATTTCCCCCAATAAGTCTCCCATATTCCAGCAAGTTCCAAGTCATATGTGAACATAGACATCTCTTATTAAATTCAGTAGGATACACACATGCGTGCATACACACATACACACACACATATGCATGCACACACACACGCACACACACACAGACAACAAAATTTAGAAAGAAAAATTATTGAAAAGATTCTAAGTAGTAGAAGGAAGAGGATGAGTTAGGGGAATATGGGGAGAAAATGATAAAAACTGTATGAAATTGTCAAAGAATGGAAAATATAAAAAAGAATTTCATCTTTTGACCTGCATATTTGAAGTACAATCTCAATTTTCAGGTGATGTCAATATATATACTTTAGTAAAGTGACCATCCTTTAGCAAGCAATATATTTATTAATTCTATCATATATGTATATGCATATATATATATATGTGTGTGTGTGTGTGTGTATGTGTATATAGGCACTTAAAGGCTGAAAAAATATTGTGGAAAATTGCACTCAATTTGAGAAGGCCATTTAATGAGCCAAAATGATACCTATCAGGCCTAGGAGGGATGTAAATGTGAGCATTATTTGAAACACTAAAAGCAAAAAGTACAGAAATATCTGTGTTGGAAGCAGAATTCTCTTTCAGAATAGAACTACTTTAGTGCAATTGAATACAAGTTCACACATACGTGCATACAATATACCATGTACTTATAAGATATTATGAAGTACAAAAATCTCAGATGTGTTATTTGTTCCTCTAAATTATATAATCTATGGTTGGCAAAATGAATCAATTAGTAAAAGCACTTGCCATGAGTCTAGTGACTCAACTTCGATTCCCAGAACCCATATGAGGTGAATGGAGAGAACTGGCCCTGTAATGCTGTTCTCTGACCTTCAAACATTGTGCTGTGATGTGATAACTAGATTCAGACATCAACTTGACAGTTGCAGGCTGTCCAGCAATGCTTGGAACAGGCTCTTTAACAAGCCTGCAGGATTGTATAAGTAATTTAGAAGACTCAGCCCATAGTAGGTGGTGCTTTCTAGTGGTGGACCAAATAAAAGAAGTGCAAGAGGGAAGGACTTGCTTTTTCCCTTATCTTATATTGACTTGGTGTGTGAAGTCCATTGCTGGTGCCTTACTTCCTTCTTTGTTATTGCTGCTGCCGCCTCGGTTCTTGGTTGATGTCAGAGCTTGGTCCACTGGGCCTTGCTGCTGTTCTCACTGCCACTGGAGCCCAAACTCTTGGATTTCCTCCTATTCATCCCTGAAGTCAGAGCCTAGCATCACCAGCTGGGCTACCATCCATTCCCGCCGTTTCGTCAGCCCTCCAGCATGATTGAGGCTCCAGACTTTCCCAGGATTCTCCAGTCTTGCGAGATGTTCAGCTCAAGAACTGAACAGCTGCTTTGGAGGGCAGCTGCTTTGGAGGGCATTGACTTTACTTGTGAGTTAATTTGATAAAATTACACACACACACACACCCACACACACACACACACACATACATTCAGTTCTGTTCCTTTACAGAACCTTGACCTTGCACCTTTATACATGGTCTGCAGATATGGCTTAATTGTCTGGTATAACACTTGCCTAGTATGTGAATTATCCTGTTTAATTCTTAGCACTTCAAAACAAAGTTCATGTATAATATTTATGTATTACAAAGTAATATAGAATTTTATACTAAATTTTTAATTTTATATAAAAAGATTTTCAATTGGTTTATACCTATTGTATAATTCATATAATTTTTCTCAAAGAACCAAAATCCAGATTATATATTTTACATGCATTGATAAATGCATACTTCCCAAACAATAAGCTTTCATCTTTCTAGGTCCAAAGGATTAGCTTTCATTTTTCTAGGTCGTTATTTACTATGCTTTGGAATTGTTCTGGAAATTCAGATGAAATAATTGAGAAGTTGGGAAACAGTTATAACACATAAATTCTCAGATGCCACTTAGTTGGGTGTATAACACCCAACCTAAGCTTTTATTTGCAAGAAAGTTAAGCAAGAAAGAAAATATTTAATTCAGTTTTAAAAGAGCCAAATTGTAGTCATTTTCATTTTCTATCATCTTAAAGACAAAAGTACACTTCATGGGGAAAGCATTAAAATTATTATAAATTTATCTACTTTGTTTACAACTATAAACTACTATCATCTGCAAGGATAACACATCTTAAAGATAATTAAAAGCACCTGAAGTTGATGGCAGAAAGGGTTTCCTGTTAATTTAACAGCATTAATCTAGCCTGACTGATTTATTTACTTATGCCATCATGCTTCCTTGAAAGAATTTCTTTATTTCTCTTTATGACTTTAAAATATCAGTAACTTATTCTTATAATAATGGAACAATTCATAAACAGTGAAGCATTAATGGCATTGTATAGAAAAATACAGAAAAATTGCCTAATTTGCTTCTTAGATGTCATAATACATTAATTTCATTTATAGTTATTTTCACTAAGTTATAAATAGGAAGGCACTCAAAGAATAGAATATGTGTGTTAGGGATGTAAGAAATCAAAATAAACACCATTTGCCTCCAGTATTTCTTTATTTGCAAAATTTTTCAAATTTGGCGAGGAATTGTGTCATAGGTTATAACTGTTCTCCTTGCCAGTCAGCTAACATGGCTAAACAGATACATGAATTTTTTTTTATTCAATTGTGCATGTGTGCGCGTGAGCGTATGTACGTGTGTGTGTGTGTGTGTGTGTGTGTGTGTGTGTAGACCCACGAGTGAATCGGGAACCACCATGGACTGCCTCCACCTCCTCCTTGTTTACTTTGCCCAGGGATTCACAAGTTCCGCCCTACCAGGACCAGAAACACAAGCCGCTCGGCGTCTATACGTGGGGTGTAGGATCCCAACTCAGGACCTTCCACCTGCAAGACAAAGGATTAATCCCTGAGCCACCTCTCCAGCCCCAAGATACATGAATTCTTTATGATAAATGAATAAATCTTGTGGGTTTATTCCTCACTACCTCTCACAGATAAAATACCCGAGTTATCCAGGTTTAGCCCATGTTTCTGAACCATTTATGCACTTTAAGAAGAATTAAACTGTCACTTTCACTATTATCCAAACTTTTCTGTTTCATAGAATTGATCAGTAGGAACATATTTCAATCCAAGACACGAAAAGCTCCACTTTATTCAAAGGAGTTCTCTCAGCTCTGAAGTTCAGGCAATGTCGGAAGCAGAGTGACAGCACTAGACAGGGAAATTGTCAATGTTTATAATCAAGACTTACACATTAGAAATTCCCATCTAATAGAATAAGAAAGCCTGAAAGATGGAAGAAAACTTAAGATATCTAACACAGGAGAAATCTGAGGATCATAAGATTGTTTCATAATTGTCTCAAACATGTTACATCTCTAAAAGGCAGGAAGGAATAAATAAATAGGCTAACTATCACTGAGATAAAGAATCTATAATGCTTGTATAAGCTATTTTAATAATAATAATAAGGCTGATGAGATGTATCAATGAGTAAAGGTGCTTGCTGACAAGCTGTGTAACATGGATTTCATCCCTGGGACTACATGCTGGAAAGACAGAACCAGTTCACCATGTCCTCTGACTTCTACAAGTGCACTAGCACAAATGCACTTGCAAATACGTGAACATGTACTCATAGAATAAAGAAATGGTTACATTAGGAAATAGTAAATACTTATATTTAAGTATTTATAAATAAGAGTTTTAGTGCAGTTAAATTACAAGGTCAATATCATCTTTCTTACATGAGTGTCTCTTATCAGATTACATTAACCACATTCTCCTTCCCCAGCTTTGGACATCTCCATAAGTTATTTATTCATCAGATAAGCTCAACCATGAATCCAATGAGAAGTACCATGAAACACCATTAATTCACTCTCTACATCACTTTTCTCCTTCACACCTACTGTCATTATACTCCCACAGCATTTAGACTAATTCTAATTGATGGATTGCAACCACAAATTAAAAAACGATACTCTCTAAGCTTCAGATGAAAAACATACCGAAAGAAACAATATGTTCTTTGGCAATGCAGCACTTTGTTATCTTTATGGCACAGAGTGAAAGACAAATTAAGGGAAGAACGCTGTGCAAGCCTTTTTATTGCTTTTATGATAATAAGAAGATAGTGCTTATTTGTTTTGATTGGGTTGTGCAAATTCATTGTCCTGCTACAGCTTATTGATTTGCTTAAAAAAAATCAGCGGATGCCTGACTGAAAATATACAGGTGTTTCCTTCTGATAGTTTACATTTGCAATTTAAATATTTATAAGCTTAAGTGGATCAGTGACTACCAGGTTCACTTTTCTGAAGAATAGTCTACATTCCATGAAGCAATTCTTTTATTAGCTTTCAGTCCTAATTCCTATAAGAGTCTCATCTGATAAAGATGGAAGTGTCGGTTATGTGCAGATACAATGCAAGTCCAATTGTAGAATATTATTGAAATCACTGGAGAGAAATGACAGTGATATTTTTTATATGTTCTTGAAGGTCAGAGATAAAAATCAGCTCGCCATTTTGGTGTTGATGGTGTACTAAACGTTCCTCTCCATATTCAGGTAAGTGTCCCATTGCATTGCCTCTCTGTCTAAAACTCGGGATTAGATATAATTCCAACAAGAAAATCTGAGGATGGCAGGAAAGAATCACTGAAATTCTCTGCATTTTCATACCAAGCACACATGGATCTTTTTCTCTGCTTGATACGGCTCTATAGCTATTCATGGAATCTATGAAGAAGGTTTGGACAAGGGGGCCCAGACTATTTGCTAAATTCTACATTTCTCCACTTACCTTACTTATTGGTGTAAATAGAAGTGCAGTGTGTTTCTGCTTGAAAATGGTAATCTTTACAGGTTTTGTCAATGTCTCCCTGAGCCTCTATCCTGACTATTCCTTGTGGTAAAGGAAGTTCAGAAGCATTGTGCCAGACACCAGATGTTGCAGTATGCCTGTATGGTTGCTGATAAATCACCATCAAATGGCTTAAGGGAACAATGGTTTTATTTTTCTCTTACGATTATTAGTTACAGTTCTTAGGTTTTTTTTTTCCTATTTTCATCATATCGTATTTTTATTTACTTTAGCTTTTTTAATTGAATGATCATGTTCTGTCATGATATTCTATCTTCTTCTTGATCCATTCTGTGTGTGAAATTTTTTGTTCTGTTTTCAACTTCAGCTACCTTAGCTTTAGTATTCCAAATTCCAGCTGAATTTCTGTTTGAAGATTTTTCACCTGCTCTAATCTTGTTCTTGTACTCTATTTTCTTTTTCATCTCAGATGATTTTTTATTATTTTCCTGTTCATATATGGTCAGAGCTTACATTGCATCTGTAATTTCTTCACATTCCTTTTTTTTGTTCTTCATAGTCCTTCACTAAGCTTGTTTGTTGATCACGTCAATAATATTACTAAGGAAGACATTATCCTGAGTGTTGCTTTCTTGGCTGATATCCATGAGGTTTTTCTAATTGGAATCTGTCATAGAAGGGTTGTATCTTTTGTAGGAGTTATGTTTTCCTGGCACTTTGTAAATTTTGTGGTTTTATAATGTGACTTAGCTATCTTCTGTTAAGTCTGTGACTGCTTTCTTTGGTAGAAATTTTTGGTTCTCCTGAGTCAGATGAGACTGTCTGACTTTGATGTTAGGAAAGAGTCTCTGGATTTGGATGGCATCATCTGGCTGCATGATATGACAGTCCCCTGGTCCCCAGGTGTTTAACAGTTCTTAGTTTTGATGGAAGAGCACGCACCAACACCAGGGCTGAGGGAACTGGCCACACTATTTCTACATAATGCCTAAGAGAAGGACAATCCTTACTTGGCAGATCAGCATATCTGGCCAAGTATACACAAGGATGCTGACTCTCTCAACCAGCTGTCTGTGTTTTATTCCAGGTTCTAATCCCACCTACCTGGGCCTTCCCATCAGCCAGACAATCTCCTTCAGATTTGTGCTGGATTTAACCCAACCACTCATTCTCCACAAATGTGGCCAGAGTTCAAACCCCTCAACTGTCAAGTCGACACCTGTTCTTAACTATGACACCAGAGCATGTCACCTGCCACCAAACCTCCATTCCAATGCTTCTCTTCCTGAGAAGCATTTCAAGTTCAAGCCTGAACTTGGCTGTTCATTACATCATCCACATTATAGATTAACGGAACTTTATGAGGAAATTCAAAATTACTTTCATAAAGTAATTTTTCCTGAAAAAGAATCGTGGGATGGAGAGGTGGCTCAGGAGTTAAGACTCTGCATCAAAAGCAGAAGGTCTTGAGTTCTGATCCCAGATCCTATGTAAAAATGCCAGGCAGAAATAACTTATACAGCAGCCTGCACTTCCAGCTCTGGTGGGTGGAGCCTGGAAAATTCTTGAGTGAAGCAAGAAGGAGGTAGAAGCAATCCAGGATGATTTCAGAGGTCACCCTTGGTCCTACACAGGGACACACAGTGCCCTGTGACACACACACACACACACACACACACACACAGAGAGAGAGACAGAGAGAGAGAGAGAGAGAGAGAGAGAGAGAGAAATAATAAAAAGGCTAGGTAATAATCTTCTCAAGATTTACAATTCTCAGGACATATGCTTAGGCCCTATTTTCCTGAGAATCCTCTTTGAGATCACGCATGTCCATTTCTCCCTTATCTTTCTTGAGATCTCATAAATGTAAAAATTACTCATCGAATAATAGTATTTTACTATTAAAAATGAGCCCAGGGGAATGAAGTATCACTGTATAGTCAAGCAGTGATATAAAAACCTTATGCTATTTCAAAGAAAATCAAAACATAAATACAAATAAAAGATAAACATTAAGCATATGTTTTCATTCCTGATTTATTGAAGAATATTAGATGATAGAAGAGTTCTCTTTTCACTGGTAAAATAGGTAGGTAACAATCCACATTCAAGACATTGAAAACCTGAATTAGTTGAACTACCACTATCAAATTCTGTCCATCAATGTCATGGATTGAAATGCACGTTGTCTGCCACAGGCTCATGTATTTGCAATACATGTGTTTGGGAAGGTCATGGCACCTTTGGGAGGTGGAATCTTGTTGGAGGAATGCAGTCACAAGAGGTGATTCTTGCAATGGATTAGTCACACCCTACTTCTGGGAGAAATCTGCTCTTGCAGCTGTCAGTCTTGTATGTCTCAGGCTCTTGGATGGATGTGATTTAGCCTGCCTCCAGCTTCAGCCACCAACCATGCTGCTTCCTCCATTAAAGACTGTATCTGTCCTCTGGGATCTTAAACTAAATAAATCTCCCTTTCTTCCTTTAAGTTACTTGACTTTTGATTTTCTTTCACAGCAACAAATAAGACTAACTATTACAGAAAGTGGCACTGAGAATGAGTTGTTACTGTGAGATTAAGATCATCTGGTATAACAATGTGAATTGCTTTGAAGTTGAGATTAATTTCTGAAGTCGTTTTTTTGTGAAGCTGAGAGAAGTTGGTACCCAGCAATATGGCAATTGTTGTGATGTTGCTAGTGCACCTTTGGAACTGTTTGTTGGGAGAAAATAGAGAGAATTTTGGGACTTTGTGCTGGAAAGCCTTTGTGTACTGGGAATCAGACCAAAAGGGCCAAGAAAAGTAATTCTTGTGAGAGCTTGGAAGAGAGCAGTTCTACGTGAGACACAGGCAGTGAAAGCCCAGCTTGTGATAGTCCAGAAGGGAACAAAGACTGTGTTTGGAATTGGATGAGTGGGAAATGGAGCCATGTGTTGGCAGAGAGGTTAATGAAGTTTTACTCTTGTCCTGAAAGCTTAAAATTAAATTTGAGTATTTGGGGGAAGAGCTTTCAAGGCAACATAGTCTTGACAGTGTGGTATGGCTCATTTTAGCACTCTTGTACAGAGTTATGAAAAAGAGGAAGGAATCAGACAAAAAGATGTAAAAACAGTAAAATGTGAAGAAAATGTGAGAGCAAATCTAAAGAGAATGCAGACAGAAAAATGATTATTGTTTAAACAGATTAGCTCCATTAATGAACTAAAACCCAAACTTCCTTTGGATTACAGGAGAGGCCCTACTCTTAGGACAATCCCAGAGAAGGATACTACTCCTAAGAATGAAAATCCTTTCAGAAGGGAAGAATTAAGGATGGAGCTCCAAAGTAAAGCTCTGTTTCTCTTCAAAATCAAGGGCAAAAGAGAATATTTTCCTGCAGTCAGCACAGAGAAGTTGAACCAGTTGTAAGTCAAGGGGGCCAATCTCCAACTGGAGGTTATAACCAATCTTGGCTATGTTGTCTATGTAATGGTGGCTTTAGAGGAATCAAAAATCCAAGAATGAGGAGATCCCGGAACCCTCTTAGGGTTTCAAAAAATGGCAGATGCCAAGCAGCACATGTCAGGAAGTTTAAAGTTTAGAAGACTAGATGGGCATTTGTGCTGTGGAGTTAAATACTGACTTGCTATTGAGATATTAGAGATGCCAGAGCCGACATGGAACATCTACCAAGGAAAGCTTTATACCCTGAGAGGAGTTAGCCCAATAGAGAGATATGTTCTATAGGCAGCTTTGCTAGAATGATGGAACCAAAGTCCTTTGGAACTGAAATGATTTCAATGAGATGTTTATCTATGGAACATGGAGGTACAGGAAGTGGAGATTGATCTTCTGGTTTTCTGCCTTTTTATAGACTGATATTTCATGGATAAGCCACCTTTTTTCTTTTTTGAAATGGGAATATTTATTTTGTGCCATTGTATGTTGGAAATATGTAACTTGTTTTTTGATTTTTATAGGAGGCTTTGGACTGTGTTGGGACTAGTCTATGAAGACTTTTAAAGTTGGACTGAGTATGGTTTATATAAAATAAATGCCAGTGAGCCTATGGGAGCCAGGGATGGAATGTCATTTGTGAATTGTCCTCCATAGGCTCCTCTATATGAATGTCATGTGTTTGAGAAGGTCATGGCACTTTTAGGAGGTAGAGCCTTGCTGAGGGAAGGCAGTCAGGGGGGTGGGCACTGGAGGTTAATTAATCCCACTCCACTTCTGAGAAAGGACTTCTCTTGCAGTTGGCAGTTTAGATGCTCTCAACCTCATCCATGGATGTGATCCAGCCCACCTCCAGCTTCTGCCACAGTCACGCTGTTTCTACAATAAATGACTATATAAACCCTCTGGAACCATGAGCTGAATAAATCACCCTTTAAGTCTTTAAGTTGCTTAACTTTGGGTGTTCTCTCACAGTAACAGACAAGACTAACTGGTACAATCAGCAATTCTGATTCCTTATGAAGAATTAAAAACCACACCTGTTAAATCATTACTATTATCCTTATATTTTTATTCATTATAAGTCTTCAGATAGACTTTGCTCCATCTTGGTGGTTATACAAACAATCTAGATTTTTAAATTTTCTTTTTTAAAATCAGAAAGCAGTCAATGAATAATTAATATCAACTAATCCATACCAGTTACAGTTGTGAAAGGTAGCACCATATTCAGTGCTGGTAGCAATTACTGGGAGGAATAAGACAGAACAGGCCAGTTGGAAACACATTTGGGTGTTTCTTTTATAAAGAAACTAAAGTCATGCATCTCAGAAGCCTAATTTATTGAGTGTCCAGAGAAATTTATTTTTCGGCATAGGGTAGCTGCTCCCACGGGTCACATGATAAGTATCTTTAATATTTTCTGTTTCCAGACAACTAATCCTTTCTCATGAATATTTTTTCTGACAGTAGACAACTCAACTACATTATAGTATTTTTATCTTTCTTTCTTCACCCAACTCACTTCAATTTACACACTTCATGCACACTCTACATACCTGACCCATCTGCTCTCTAAGTCCTTTTCTGTTTCGTCACACTTATCTTCTCCCCGCTGCCCTTACAGCTTGGAACTTACAATATTTAATAGCTTTAACAACTTATAAAGTCTGTATTAATAAAATCCTAACCCTCTATTCCAAGAAATTTTACCCACATCTCTCTTTTCAAAACCATTCTAATATTTAACCCAAACCCCACTCACCAAACCATGGAGTTCATGCAGAGATAAAGACTACTCTTGGGAAAAAATCCTGAGAATGTTCAACCTAGAGTTATACTGTGAGGTAACCTAGAACTCGTCTTCACATTCAGATGGCATTTGTCTTCTGTAAGTTCCCAACTTATCAAAAGCATGGCTTGAGCCTTCTCAGCTTTATAGCCGATGAGCCGTTCTCAGTGCCTTTTTCCATTTTTGTTTTCATTTAAGTCTAATTGGTCGTGGACCTCTGAAAATCTTAACTTATACCAAATTATTAGGGCAATGTTTGATGGCTGCATCAATTTTAGTTTTGAAAATGAATGCTGCAGGACCAGGAGATGTCTCAGCTAGTAAGGGTGACAGTCTTCAAACTTGGAACCTTAAACCAATACTCACTTTCACATGTATGTACCTTTCTCTCTCTCTCTCTCTCTCTCTCTCTCTCTCTCTCTCTCTCTCTCTGTCCCCCCCTTTCTTCCCTTTCTCTCTGTCTCTCTGTCTCTCAATTACGTTAGGATAATATTTTTAAAATAGAAAACAAATATACAAATCACAGTAAAGAAAGAGAAATGAATATGTGAATATTATGTGTGTGAGAAAAACAGCATGTGCAAATTCTAGGCACAGATGATCTATAGATAAAGGAGAAACTAAATTAAATGTGACTACAAGCATATACCCAATGAAGCTTTAGTGACTAATTCTTCTGAAATAAATGTCTGTATTCATTACCTATTCAGATCAGCATGTGGCAATTTTTATTTGTCAGTGAAAATCAATCAAACTCCACTTACAAAAAAAAGGTAGACTATTTTGGGTCATCAGTATGATTCAAGTGGTATTCTATTTTAGAAAAGTCATTTCTTTTTAAAGATGTTTTTAATATTCATGATTTGAACATTTAATTATGGTTGATATTAAATAAAAAAGAGAGCACATTTTGACTTGCAAAGTTTGTACTTCACTTAGAATTTATGAGGACACACTCAGAAGTCTAATAGTAAATCCTCCGTCTTTTGAAGTTCAGGTAAAGCATATTTAACCTAAGATAAATCTAATTGTATAGTTTAATAATGTTTTCATAAGACAACACTAGAGGTTACAGTTCTGTGAAATTGACTATAAATGTTTAAACATTTAATTGTTTCTGATAAAATTGCAAATCAAATATTGTACAGTTCTCACATAAGTCAAAGAATACCCAACTAAAGATTTCTTGAAAAATATCATTTGAAGCTAAAGATTTCTTGGTCTGTTCAAAGCAAAGTCTCCTGAACGTAGTAGCCACTATATTGGATAGGATACTCAGACACTGTTTCAACCATCTATGTTGCTTCATATGTGCAACCTCATTGAAATAGTTCAGAGATTAAGATGTAATTGGTTCCACATTAGAGACAGGAAAAATCAGATCTAGTTGTCAGTAATTGTATATTTAACCTATATTTCCTTAGATTTACTATCTTAACTAATAAAACCAAAACTAAGTACCTGTCTGACCATTATTAATTTTAAGCAGCATTCTTTAAAAAACACCTTAAACTCAATTCCATGAATTCAGTTATCAGCAAATAATATGGTATCCCATTCATTTTATTTAAATTACTATTTGGGTTAAATTTTTCACATAGAAATAAATCAGGATTTTCCTATAATGCATGCCCAGTTATCAAACCAAATGAAATGGTTCTATTAGTCCTCAGTGTACACAGATTTAGATCATCTGACTGAACCAGTATAATAATTATTGTCACAGCCACCCCTTAATATCAAAGACAATTGGTTCAAGGACCTCCTTATATTCAACTAAAATATTGGTAGTAAAGACCTGTAATGATCAGTGTGGCATTTTAAAACCTGTAGGCAGGTCTCTGGGCATGCCCAAGGAAGAATGTCTTGATTCCTTTCATTGAAATTTAGAGAACATTCCAAAGACAAGAAGAGTAGAATTATGCAAAAGTGAGAGAGAACCAAACAAGCAAGTGTGAAAACATTCATCCTTAGCGCTCTGCTCATGGCTGACAGTGGATATGTGTGACCAGTTCCCTCAGGCTGCTGTGTCTGAGGCTTCCTTATGAAGATGGAATATAAGCTATCTTGTGGTCCTGGTATAAGCTCTTTCTCCATGAATTTGATTTTGTTAGATATTTTCTCACAGCAACTGGAAAGGGAACTAAAACTGGATCCCTAGGTTCCCTGACTTAGCATTTTTATTTAACCTATACACATATCTCGTGTACATTTTATCATACAGAGAAAACTTTATGTAGAAGAAATATTGCATGTGTTCTAGACACTCTTTTCTGTTGCTGTGAGACAATACCCAAAGTCAAGCAACTTACCGGCGAAAGGGATATTTAGCTTACAGTTTCAGAGGGTAGATACAGTATTTTATAGCAGAAGTGATATAGCAGGCTGGTAGAAGCAGGAGGCAGGCTATGTCATACCCATCTGGGAGGCTGAGAGCTACAAAACTGTCACATGCTGCAAGAGCAGACCTCTACTGGAGGAAGGGTGGGACTAATGCACCTGAAGGCCCACCCCTTGGGACTGCCTTCTTCAGCAAGGCTTCACCTCCTAAAGGTGCCATAATCTTCCCAGACACATGAGACTGTAGGGGACACATTTCAAACCATGACAGTATGATTCCTGCATGGCAGCATTTAAGGAATAACAACAACAAAGTATTCAGGCACATTTGACTATTTCGTGTAAATACTTTTGAATCTACAAAAGTAGAAAAGGCCATGGAGACAGCAGGATTAGTATTGCCATTAAATTAACCGAACAAATGCCAGATGAAAATGGTATCAGCATGTACTTCAGGCCTTGGAGAGGAAAGCCTGGGAAACCTTAGAGCCATACAATAAGGACATAGAGAAATCCATGGTGATTCCAGATGTCACCCTTGAGAACCCATCGGGGTGCACTGAAGTGCTCTCTGGTATATGCACAAATGAACAAGAAAACATAAACATAAACACATACACAGAAACAATAAAATAAAATTAAATAAAAATAAGCACCAAACCACACTAGCACAAAGGTCAGAGACCTGAGTTAAATGAACAAATCGAGTCCATGCAGAATGTCAGTTCGTAGCATGAACAGTGCTTTTCTGTGTTTTTACCAACTGCAAGAAGCAGCAGCTCTCATGAAGCAACATTCTGCCTGAGCCATTTATCAAATTAAAAACAAAATTAAAGTCTTTGATCCTTATTAAGATAAAACAAAACTGTAAGCTTTCTAAAATTCAACTCCAAAAAACTTTTCATGCTTTAACTTTCAGAGCATCACTAAAGGACTCCCCGGGGCTCACTGTTAATTTTAAAGCTATTAGACATAAGGCCTGGATTTCAAGGGAGGTATGGCACTGAATTCATTCTTTTTCCTTTCCAGAGGGAAACCCATGAGACATCAAGATTTAAAGTCGGTTCGTTCAACAGACCATGACAAGATTTGAATTTTCTTGATAAATACAAGAATCACATTAAGAAGCCATTTGATGCTATAGCCTTGGGAATGAATTTGAGCCAGTCTTTGATTATCTTAGATATTTAGTCTCCAGAACTCCCAGAAAGTCAGTTATTTATCTCAATATTTTGACCTCTAGTTTCTAAAGAAGGTTTAGGGACACAATGAGAGATATATTTGCATTCATATATTTGGAATTCTGACAACTGACTTCCAACATAACTTTGCAAATTACCTCCCAACGTGACATGATAATACCTTTTATTTCCAGAGGATTGTGGACTAGTTTTGGATCTTAGCAAGTAAATTAACTGACCTTCAGACTGCAAAGTCGTTTTCATATGCAGTCTTCTACCACGTTCTAATTGAGGGAGTATCCTTACCACACAGTGCTCCACAGGGCCACTATAGAGAAGTCATGGAATGTGAAGTATCAGTTATTATTGAGGGAATTGTCCATACTGGAATAATTAGTGAAGGATTTTATTACTTATAAAATATATTCTGCATGTCTTTCAAGTGAGATAATTTTAGCTCAAATAAAATGGAAAGATGGTGCTTTAATCACAGAATTAAGTAGGAAACAGTCAGTGATTTCATTATTGCAAGCTAATAAGAACGAAAGATTTTCTGATTTATCTTCCCTCTCTGCAGATATGAAAGAATGGAGTTTCTTTGCTAAGTTTGCACTGGAAATAACAGAAGAATGTAAAGAACGCTCTAGACAATGTGAGTGCTTTTTGTGGATTCAGATGTGTTTTGCTTCCGGAACACATGGAAACACAGGAAGGAGATTGTTCCTAACAAATCTTTTATTCTTACATGTGTTTTCCCAATCATACAAATTTAATAGGTACATAGTCCCCTCCCTCCCTCCACCCCTCCCTGTCCCTCTTGCTCCCTCCCCCCCTTTTTTCTTTCCTTTAACCCCCTCCCTTCCTTTCTCCCAGTACCCCCCTCTTCCCCCCAATCCCTGGAGCATCCTTTAGTGTAAATGTCAAACTCCCCTCTGCTTCCTCTACTCTAATGAGGTGTAAGGACTCAGTAGCATTGCCTAGAGCCTTTTCTTGTGCTCCCCTTTATTATGGGAACACTATTGTAACTGTTAATCCCTTGCCTCTAAGGATCCTAGTGCCTATGATCCACAATAGACTTTGGGGCATCATTGATATGTCAGTCATTGCGCAGGTCATGCAAAGTCCTATTATGGTTACTGCGGCCCTAACTTGGGTGGAGTATTTTGCATATCATTGCCCCTCCCCATCTTTAGGCTCTTACAATCTTATAACACCATCTTTTGCAAATTTCCCTGAGCTTTAGGATGGGGAGAGATTTGGCTGGTCTGATTCCAGGTGATTAATGTAGGGTTTCTGATGTTCTGAATTATGGTTTGTTGTTGTTTTCAGTTTTGCTGTTCCTGCATGGCTCTTGGCTACATCCTGATTTGTGTTGGAGGTCACCTCTTAGGAGGTCACTTTTAAAGTGGAGTCTTACTATATTACTATAAGAGTAGATTCAAAGGTAGATGGAATAAGAGTAGGAGACTGCAGTGAAGGGGGCTCAGTCTTGCATTTGCAGGATGACTCTGCGCCCTTCCTGACTGGTGAGATCGAACCTCCTCAGTTGCAAGTGTCCAGGAAGGAAAGTGAGTGAGCTTAACTAGATGTCTCACGACTTACATGCAGTACTTGATGGTGGCCTATTTTCTCTGCTGTAGTATGATCCCCTCCCCTTATTTCTGGGGTGGTCCCTCCTTCTCCTTCCCTCCTGTTAATATCTTTGCAATTACTGTAGGTATCATAGAGATTTAACTTTGAATATGTCACTAAGTGCATTTGGTACTAGGATCCACCGATTAGGGAGTACATACCGGGCTTGATTTTCTGGGTATGGGATACTTCACTCAATATAATTTTTTCTAATTCCATCCATTTCCCAGCAAATTTCATTAATTCATCTTTTTTGATAGCTGAGGAGTATTCCATTGTATAAATGTACCACATTTGCGTTATCCATTCATCAACTGTTGGGCATTTTGGTTGATTCCATGACTTTGCTATTATAAATAGTGCTACAATGAACATCGTTGTGCTTGTGCTATTGAAGTGAAGTTTTTCCTTTATGGAGGATTATTCCCAGAAGTGGAATAGCAGGATCATGTGGCATTTCAATCTTTAACTTTTTTAAAAATCGCAGACTGATCACCAGAGTGGTTGTATAAGCCTGAATTCACACCAGCAATGTAGGAGACTTCCCTTCTCGCCACAACCTCTCCAGCATTTGGTGTTGTTTGTATTGTGGATTTTTGTCATCCTGACCAGGGTGAGATGATATCTAAGGGATGTTTTGATTTGCATTTCCCTGATGGCTAAGGATACAGAGCATTTTTAAGATATTTGTAGACATTTCAATTTCGTCACTAGTAAAGTTTCTTTTGAGTTCCCAGGCCCATTTTTTAATTGGGCTATTTATTTCCTTGGTATTCAATTTTCTAAGTTCTTTTTGAACTCTGCATAATAGAGCTCTATCAGATACATGGTTAGTAAAGATTTTCTCCCAGTCTGTGGGTTGCCTTTTTGCTAGGGTTACAATCTCTTTAGCTGAACAGAAATTCTTTCATAAGATCCCATTTGTTGAGTGTTGTTTCTAGTACCTGTGCTATTGGATTTCTGTTCAGAAACTGTTGGCCTAGTCCAATCAGCTCAAGGGAGTCCCCTCCCCCTTAAATAGGGTTTTATAGTTTGTAGTCTGATATTGAGGTCCTTCATGCATTTGGAATTAATTTTTGTACATGGTGACAAGTACAAGTCAAGTTTTAATCTTCTTCATGTGAACATCCAGTTTTGCCAGCACCATTTGTTGAATATGCTGTTCTTTTTCCATTGGATTTTTGGGGCCCTTTGTCAAAGATCAGATGGCTGTAATTGAGTGTGCTTATGTCTGGGTCTTCAACCCTTATACAATGATCAATGTGTCTATTTTAGAGCCAGTACCAGGCTGTTTTTATTGCTAAGTATTTGTAGTATAGATTAAGGTTTGGTATGGTGATATCTCCAGCAGTGTTATTTCTCAGGATTGTTTTTGCTATCCTAGGTCTTTTGTGCGTTCATATGAATTTTGGGATTGTTTGGTCAATTTTTTAAAGAATTGCTTTGGCATTTTGACTGGTATAGCACTGAATCTGCATATTGCTTTTGGTAGGATGGTCATTTTTATGATTGATTCTGGCAATCCAGGAGCATGGGAGGTCTTTCCACCTTCTGGTGTCTTCTATAATTTCTTTCTTTAGGGTTTTAAAGTTTTCATTGTAAAGGTCTCTAACTTTCTTGGTTAGGTTTATACCAAGGTATTTCATTTTTTAGTGGCTATAGAAAATGGGATTGTTTCTCTTAGGTCTGTTTCACATATTTCATCCTGGGCATATAGGAAGGCCACTGATTTTTGTACATTTATTTTGTATCCTGCCACTCTGCTGAACTTCTATATGAGATCTAGGAGTTTTCTGGTGGAGTTTTAAGGATTGCTCAGGTATACAAATGTCATCTGCAAATAGAGATAAATTGACTACTTCCTTGCTGATTTGAATCCCTTTTATCTCCCTTTCTTGTCTTTGGCTCCAGCTAAGACTGCAACTACACTATTGAATAGATGTGCTGAGAATGAACAGCCTTGCCTAGTTCCTGTTTGAAGTGGAAATGCTTCAAGTTTTCCCCCATTGAGTATAATCCTTGCTGTTGGCTTTTTCTATACAACTTTTATTATGTTGATAAATGTTCCTTACATTCCAACTGTCTCTAGGGTTTTTATCTTAAAAGGCCCTTACATATTGTCAAAAGGGTTTTCTGCATCTATCCAGAGTATCATGTGGTCTTGAACTTTGAACTGGTTTATATGGTGAATTACATTTATTGATTTGCGTATGTTGAACCAACCTTGTGTGCCTGGGATAAAGCCTACTTGATCCCAATGGATGATCTTTTTGATATGTTTTTAAGTTCAGTTTGGAAGATTTCGTTGAGAATTTTTGCATGTGTTCATCAAAGAGATTGGCTTATAGTTTTCTTTTTTAAATGTATCTTTATTAGGTTTTGGGATTAAGACAATAATTAGCTTCATAGAAGGAATTTATTAGTGTTCTTTCCTTTGCTATTTGATGGAACAGTTGAAGGAATATTTCTGTTAGTTGTTCCTTAAATGTCTGGTAGAATTTTGTGCTGAATCCATCTGGTCCAGGACATTTTTTGGTGGGAAGATTTGAGATTATTTCATTGATTTCCTCATATAGTATAGGACCATTTAAATAATTCAAAATCTTGATTCAATATAGACAAGTTGTGCTTACTTAGGAATTCATCCATTTCTTTTGTGTTATCAAATTTCATGGAGTATAAGTTTTGAAATGTGACCTTATAATTCTCTGAATTTCTTGGGTATCAGTAGTGATAACTCCATTTTCATTTCTAATTTTGTTAACTTGGGTTATCTATCTCTTGTTTTTGGTTAATTTAGCTAGGGGTGTTTCAATCTTATTAATATTTTCAAAGAACCAGCATTTTGACTGGTTGATTCTCTGTATTGTTTTCCTTATCTCAATTTCGGATATTTTTCCCCTGATTTTGCTCATCTCCTCTCTTCTACTGCTTTTGGGATCAGATTGCTCTAGTGTCTCTAAAGCTTTAAACTCCATGGTTGAGTTATTTATTTGTGATGTTTCTTTTTTTGATATAGGCATTAAGAGCTATAAACTTACCTCTTAGCATGGGTTTCATTGTGTCCCCAAAATTTTGATTAGTTGTATTTTCATTGTTGTTCACGTCTAGGAAATCTTGAATTTCCTTTTTGATTTATTCCTGAACCCAATTCTCATTCAACATCATAGTGTTTAGTTTCTAAGAGTTAGGATATTTTCTGCTGTTTGTTGTGTTGCTGATGTCAAGCGTTAGACCTTGGTGGTCTGATAGGGTAGAGGCTTGAATTTTAACTTTCCTGCTTATGTGGAGATTTGTTTGGTGCCCCAATATGTGGTATATTTCGGAGAAAGTTCTGTGTGCTGCTGAGAAAAATGTGTATTCTTTGGTGTGTGGATGAAAAGTTCAATAGAGTTCTGTAAGGTCCATTTCAGCAAGGGTTTGATTAAGTTCCAATGTGTCTCTCTTAGGTTTTGACCTGTTGATCTATCCCATGTTGAGAAGGCAGTATTTAAATCCCCAAGAATTATTATTTTGAGGTTGATTTCTTGCTTTAGACACTGTCGTATTTCCTTAATGAATATGGAGGAGCCCTTATTAGGTACATATATGTTCAGTATTATGAAGTCTTCCTGTGACGAAAATGTAGTATCCATTTGTGTCTCTTATGATTTTTTTTTGGTTTGAAGTCCACTTTGTCCAATAGCATAATAGCTACCCCTGCCTGTTTTCTGGTTCTATTAGCTTGCAGAATTTTGGACAAGCCTTTTACTTTTAGTAAATACTTTTACTATTTTATTTGGAGAGATGTGTTTCCTGAAGGCAAGATATTGATGTGTCGTGATCTCTAATCCGAGTTTGTAATCTGTGTCTTTTAATTGGTGAGTTAATTTCATTGACATGTTGTGTTATAATGGAGAAATTACTTTTAATTCTGGACACTTTTTATGTTTAGTGCCTTTCATATTTGTATTATTTGGCTTTTAGATTTTGGTGGTATTATACTTCCCTTCTGTCCTCCTGGATATGCTTGTTTGCTTCTTCAAGCTTGAGTATCTTTTTTAGCTTTTTTTGAAGGCCTGGTTTAGTAGACATGTAAGCCTTCAAGCTGTCTTTGTGTTGGAAAACTTTTCTTTCCCCCTCGATTATGACTTTTACCAAGTATATCAGCCTGGATTGACATTTTTGCTCATTCAATACTTAAAGTATGTCTCTCCAAGCTCTTCTTGCTTTTACTATTTCCATTGAAAAATCGTTTGTTATCTTAATAAGTTTACCTTTATTTTTTTAACATTTTTTATTATTATTTCCGCTCATACAAACTTAATAGGTAGACCAGTTCCTTCCCCCCTCTTCCTCCCCCTGAACCCCCTATTCCCCTTCCCTCCCTCCCCGTCTCCCAGTGCCCCCCAATTCCCAGAGAGTCCTTTATTGTGTATGCCTAACTCTCCTCTTGGTCCTTCTCTCTGATGACGTACAAGGACCCAGTGGCATTTCCCTGAACCCTTTCTCATGTTCCCCTTAAGCATAGGAACACTACTGTGGCTGTCAATACCTTGCCTCCAAGGATCTTGGAGCCTTTAGCCGATGCTAGACTTTGTGAGGTCAATAGTGTGTTGGACATTGCGCAGAGCATGCAAAGTCCTTTTAGGATTGCTTCAGCCCTAACTAGTGTGGACTGTCATTGCTCCTCCCATCCTTTTGCTCTTACACTCTTACCACCTCCTCTTCCGCAAATGTCCCTGAGCTTCAGGATGGGAGGAGATTAGACTGGCTTAGTTCTATGTGGTTGATATAGAGTCTCTGAAGTTCTGGATTGTGGTTGGTTGATTTTCTTTAGCAGTTTTGCTGCTCCTGCAATGCCATTCACTCCATCCTGATGGGCACTGTATGTCACCCCCTGGTCAGAGACAAAAAACTGTTAAACTGGAGTCTTGTTATAATACACATAAAAGGTAGATGTAATAAAAGCAGGAAACTTTGGTAAGGGAGGGGTCAGTCACCCATTTGCAAAATGATCACCTTTCATCTACCAGACTATATGCCCTCCCCTTCTGGTGAGATCATACCCCGTCAGTTGTACATGATCAGGAACGAACGTCTGTGAACTTAACCAGGTGTCACATTACTTACTTGCATTCCTTGGAAGCCGATTTTCTCTCCTTGTGTCTGGTGTGGCCCTCCAACCCCATCCCTCCTGTTCACAATCCTTGCAATTACTGTATTACATAGGTTTACCTTTGAGTGTCTCAATGTGGGCTGGGTGAGTTTGGTACTAGGAGCCACCTATTAGGGAGTACATACGGCACTTAACTTTCTGGGTTTGGGATACTTCACTTAATATAGTTGTTTCTAATGACATCCATTTCCCAGCAAATTCCAGTAATTCATCATTTTTGATGGCTGAGTAGTACTCCATTGTATAGATGTACCACCTTTTCCTTATCCACTCGTCAACTGTTGGACATTTAGGTTGATTCCATGACTTTGCTATTGTAAACAGTGCTGCTATGAACATGGTCGTGCTTGTGCTATCGAGGTGAACCTCTGCTGCATGGGGGGTTATTCCCAAAAGTGGAATAGCAGGGTCATATGGCATTTCAATCTTTAATTTGTTTAAGAATCTCCAGACGGCTCGCCAGAGTGGCTGTATGAGCCTGCACTCCCACCAGTAATGTAGCAGAGCTCCCCTCTCTCCACATCCTCTCCAGCACTTGTTGTTGTTTGTATTATGGATTTTGCCATCCTGACCGGGGTGAGATGATATCTCAGGGAGGTTTTGATTTTCATTTCCCTTATGGATAAAGAAGTAGAGCATTTTTTAAGATATTTGTTAGACATTTTAACTTCATCTCTGGTAAAATTTCTTTTAAGTTCCAGGGCCCATTTTTTTAATTGGGCCATTGGTTTCCTTGGTGTTTAGTTTTCTAAGTTCTTTGTGCACTCTGGACAGTAGAGCACTATCAGATATGTGGTTAGTGAAGATTTTCTCCCATTCTGTGGGTTGCCTTTGAGTTCGTGTTACCATCTCTTTATCTGAACAGAAGCTCTTTAATTTCACAAGATCCCAACTGTTGAGAGTTGGTAACAGTGACTGTGCCATTGGATGTCTGTTTAGGAAATGTTGGCCTAGCACAATCAGCTCGAGGGAGTTCCCTATCCTTTTAACTATGATTTTTATAGTCTCTGGCCTGATATCAAGGTCCTTTATCCATTTGGAATTAAGTCTTGTACATGGTGACAAGTATGGATCCAGCTTTAATCTTCTGCATGTGGAGATCCAGTTTTGCCAGCACCATTTGTTGAAGATGCTGTTCTTTTTCCATTGGATTCTTTGGGCCCCTTTGTCAAAGATTAAATGGCTGTATTTTTGTGGGCTTATATCTGGGTCTTCAACCCTTATCCATTGATCTGTGTGTCTATTTTGGAGCCAGTACCAGGCTGTTTTTATAACTATGGATTTGTAGTACAGACTAAAGTTTGGTATGGTATTACCTACAGCAGTGTTTTTCTTACTCAGGATTCTCTTTGCTATCCTGGGTCTTTTGTGCCTCCATATGAATTTTGAGATTCTTTGGTCAACTTCTTTGAAGAATTGCTTTAGGATTTTAATTGGCATAGCATTAAATTTGTATATTGCCTTTGGTAGGATGGTCATTTTTACAATGTTGATTCTGCCAATCCAGGAACATGGGAGGTCTTTCCACCTTCTGGTGTCTTCTGCTATTTCTTTCTTCAGGGTTTTAAAGTTTTCATTGTAAAGGTCTTTTACCTCCCTGGTTAGGTTTATACCAAGGTATTTCATTTTTTTAGGGGCTATAGTAAATGGGATTGTTTCTCTCAAGGCTTTTTCACTTCTTTCATTCTGAGCATATAGGAAGGCCTCTGATTTTTGCACATTTATTTTGTATGCTGCCACCCTGCTGAACTTCTCAACTAGATCCAGGAACTTCCTGGTGGAGTTTTTGGGATCACTCAGATATAAGATCATGTCTTCTGCAAACAGGTATAGCTTGACTTCTTCCTTGCCGATTTGAATCCCTCTTATGTCCCTTTCTTGTCTTATGGCTTCAGCTAAGACTTCAAGTACAATATTGAATAGAAGTGGTGAGAGTGGACAGCCTTGTCTAGTTCCTGATCAAAGTGGGAATGCTTCCAATTGTTCCCCATTGAGCATAATCCTTGCTATGGGCTTGTTGTATACAGCTTTTATTATATTGATAAAGGTTCCTTCCATTCCTACTATCTCTAGCGTTTTGATCATAAAAGGGTGTTGGATCTTGTTAAAGGCTTTTTCTGCATCTACCAAAAGTATCATGTGGTCTTGGTCTTTGGACTGGTTTACATGATGAATTACATTTATTGATTTTCGTATGTTTAACCAACCTTGTGTGCCGGGGATGAAGCCTACTTGGTCCCTGTGAATGATCTTTTTGATATGTTTTTGAATCCGATTTGCTAAGACTTTGTTGAGAATCTTTGCGTCTGTGTTCATCAGAGAGATTGGCCTATAGTTTTCTTTTTTAAGTGAGTCTTTATTAGGTTTTGGGATTAAGACGATATTAGTTTCATAGAAGGAATTTGGTAGTGTTCCTTCCTTTGCTATTTGATGGAACAGTTTAAGGAGTATTGGTGTTATTAACTCCTTAAACGTCTGGTAGAATTCTGTGCTGAATCCATCTGGTCCAGGACATTTTTTGGTGGGAAGATTTGAGATTACTTCTTCAATTTCCTTATATGTTATAGGGCTATTTAAGTAATTCCCAACTTCCTGATTCAATTTAGGTAGGTTGTGTTTACTTAGAAATTCATCCATCTCTTTAGTGTTGTCAAACTTCACTGAGTATAAGTTTTTGAAATATGATGTTATAATTCTCTGGATTTCTTGGGTATCAGTAGTGATAACTCCATGTTCGTTTCTAATTTTGTTAATTTGAGTTTTCTCTCTCTTGCTTTTGGTTAATTTAGCTAGGGGTGTAACAATCTTATTGTTTTTTTCAAAGAACCAACTTTTTGAGTGGTTCATTTTTTCTATCGTTTTCTTAGTCTCGATTTCAGATATTTCTCCCCTTATTTTGCTAATCTCCTCTCTTCTACTACTTTTGGGATCAGATTGCTCAAGTTTCTCTAAAGCCTTAAGCTGCATCGTTAAGTTTTTTTATTTCTGATGTTTCCATTTTTTGGATGTAGTCATTAAGAGCTATGAACTTACCTCTTAGAACAGCTTTCATTGTGTCCCAGAGATTTTGGTAAGTTGTATTTTCATTATCGTTCACTTTCAGGAAATCCTGAATTTCTTTTTTAATTTCTTCCTGAATCCAGTTCTCATTCAGCATCATATTGTTAAGTTTCCAGCAGTTAGTGTATTTTCTCTTGTTTGTTGTATTGTGGATGTCCAGCTTTAGGCCGTGATGGTCTGATAGGGCACAGGTTAGAACTTCAAATTTTTTGTATATGTGTAGATTCGTTTTGTGGCCCAATATGTGATCTATTTTGGAAAAAGTTCCATGTGCTGCTGAGAAAAATGTGTATTCTTTGGTGCGTGGGTGAAAAGTTCGATAGAGATCTGTGAGGTCCATTTCTTTAAGGGTTTGATTAAGTTTCAAAGTGTGTCTGTTAAGCTTTTGATCTATTGATCTATCCCATGTTGAGAGGGTGGTGTTGAAGTCCCCAAGAATTATCGTTTGGGGGTTGATTTCTTGCTTTAGGCGCTGTTGGGTTTTCTTAATGAATATGGAGGGGCCAGTATTGGGTGCACAAATGTTTAGTATTGTGAAGTCTTCCTGGTGAATTGTACCTGTGACTAAAATGTAGTATCTCTTATGATTTTCTTTGGTTTGAAGTCCACTTTGTCTGAAAGCAGAATTGCTACCCCTGCCTGTTTCCTGGTTCCATTAGCTTGCAAGATTTTGGACCAGTCTTTCATTCTTAGGATGTGCCTATCTTTTGTGGTGAGATGAGCTTCCTGAACGCAACAGATTGTTGGATTGTGGTTTTTAATCCAAGTTTGTAATCTGTGTCTCTTAATCAGTGAGTTAATACCATTGACATTTAATGTTATAATGGAGAAATTATTTTTAATTCTGGACATTTTTTATGTTTAGTAGACTTTGTAAGCATGTTGTTTGATATTTATATTTTGGTGGTATTATATGTCCCTTCTGTCCTCCTGGCTACGCTTGTTCTTTTCTTCAAGCTTGAGTACCATTTCTAGGATTTTTTTGAAGGCCTGGTTTGGTAGACATGTATCCCTTCAAGTTGTCTTTGTGCTGGAAAACTTTTCTTTCTCCCTCAATCATGACAGATAGTTTTGCCAGGTATATCAGTCTGGGTTGGCATTTTTGCTCATTTAATACTTGAAGTATGTCTCTCCAAGCTCTTCTTGCTTTTACTGTTTCCATTGAGTAGTCATTTGTTATTGTAATAGGTTTACCTTTAAAAGTAAGTTGCTTTTTTTCTCTTGAAGCTCTCAGCACCTTTTCTTTGTCTTGAATGTGCAGTGTTTTGACTATTACTTGCCGTGGCGATTTTCTATTTTGGTCATATCTGTTTGGAGTGCGAAATGCCTCTTGTATTTGGATAGGCCTCTCATTCTTTAGTTGTGTGAAGTTTTCATTTATGATGAATTGAAATATTTCCTCCGGTGTGGTATTTTAAGATTCTTGTTCTGGTATTCCATGAATGCACATGTTAGGCTTCTTCAGGGTGTCCCATATCTCTTGAATGTTCCTCTCCAGTATCTATTTGGCTCTAACAATCTCTTCCATTGAGCTGGTTAATTCTCCCACTTTGTCTTCAAGATCTGAAATTCTATTTTCTGCCTCATTTGTTCTGCTGATAAGACTCTCTGTTGAGTTTTGGGTTGAAGATAACTTGTCTTTTAGTTCAATTTTAAACTCTGCCTGAGACTGTTTTAATTTCTCTATACCTATTTTTGTTTCTTGAACTGTTTTTCTCATCTCCTCCAAGTGCCTGTTGTGTTCCTGTTCAAAGTGGTTGATAAGGTTGTTTAACTCTTCTCAGATTTCCTCTTTCATAGTATTAATCATGGTAATGATCATACTCTGAAAGTCGTTATGTTGGGTCTGGCTTTCATGACTATTTTCTGTGGATTTGTTCTGGTCAGAATCCCTCATTATGGGATTGATTTTTTCGGCAGGAGATTGGTCTTCTTGGGTTTTGTTTCTCGTGGATCTGCACTTTGACTTGTACATTGTTGTTTTGTTTTTTAGGACCTTTCAGTTTCTGTGTGTTTTTCACTGAATCCACCTAGTTGGTATTGTTACACTTGCCAGTTATTACTAGTGCTTGCCTTGGATTGGGTATGTTTGTGTATTGTTATCGTTATATCCTAGATGAGGCTACTAGGCTGTTAGTATGTCAGTTAAGTCAGGTTATGTTACCAGGGGGTGAATATTAGTTTGGTAGTGCACTTTTACGATTTAGTATCTTGGTGAAATGTGGGGGTGAGTGGTGTACTCCCTGAAGTTGTATGTTGTGGGGTGGCTGTATGAGAAAGTTGATCTCCAGCATTGATACTTTAAAGGATCAGTAAGGTGAAAAGAAAAAGTTTACTTATCTTTGGGTTGGATGAGAAGAATCTCACCCACGTGATATACTGATTGTAGTGGAGTCCAGATGTATGGCCTGTGCTCCCTTTGTTCCTTAGAATTTTGCTTGAGTTTCCTTTGGGCTCTATTGAATTCTGAGTAGCAGTGTGTCTTCCGTGGACCACGTGCGTAGGTCCTCCGTGGGCCAGAGAGGCAGAGGGTCTGATGTTGATGGCAGAATTCTTCACCTGCGACCTGGGAAGGTCGGAGCGGAGGGGGGGCGGAGCCCTGGGGGCAAAGCCAGGGGCTGCGGGGCGCAGTGCTGCTGGCCGGGCGGCTCCCGGGTGGGGGGCGTGGCTGGGCAGGGCTGGGCTCTCTCTCTCACTCACCTTGGGCAGCTGGCGGGGGCGGGGCTGGGCAGTGCAGAGGGGCTGGGGTCGTCAGGGCCGGGGCACAGGCCAAGCCGGAGTCCGCCTGGGTCCTGGCCTCCGGGATGCGTGGGGCTCCGGGGTGGTAGGGCTGGGCCAATAAGTTTACCTTTAAAAGTGACACTTTTTTTCCCTTGAAGCTCTCAGCACCTTTTCTTTGTCTTGAATGTGGAGTGTTTTGACTATTATTTGTTGTGGCGAGTTTCTATTTTGTTCATATCTTTTGGAGTGTGGAATGCCTCTTGTATTTGGATGGACCTCTCTTTCTTTAGATGAGAAAAGTTCTCCTTTATTATAATTTGAAAAATTTTCTCAGGTGTGGTATTTTGGGATTCTTGCTCTGGTATTCCATGAATGTGCATGTTAGGCTTTTTCAAGGTGTCCCATAACTCTTAAATATTTATTTCAACTATTGTTTTGGCTTTAACAACCTCTTCCATTGAGTTGGTTACTTCTTCCACTTTGTCTTCAAAATCTGAAATTCTGTCTTCTGCTTCATTAATTCTGCTGATAAGACTCTGTGTTGAGTTCTGGGTTGAAGATAGCTTGTCTTTTGGTTCAGTTTTAAAGTCTGCTTGAGACTGTTTTAACTGCTCTATGCCTATTTTTGTTTCTTGAACTGTTTTTCTCATCTCCTCCATGTGCCTGTTTTGTTCCTGTTCAAAGTGGTTGATGTAGTAATTTAAATCCTCCCAGATTTCCTCTTTCATAGTATTGATCATGGTAATGATCAGGCTTTGAGAGTCATTATGTTGGCTTTCTTGGCCATTTTCTTTGAGTTTGTTCTGGTTGTAATCTATCTCTATTTTGTTTTATCTCTTAAGACCTTCTTTCAGTTTCTGTATGTTTTTGACTGAACTGAATTAGTTCCTATTACTACTCTTGAGCAGTTATTAACCAATGTTTGCCTTGAAGTGGGTATGTTTGTCTGATTTTTTTTATTTCCTAGATGAGGCTATTAGACTGTTAGTACATCAATTAAATCAGGTTTAATAGACCAGTGAAGTTTAGTATGATAGTGTACTTTTTTGGTTTAGTACCTGGGTGATACCTGAGGGTGATTGGTATAGTCCCTTAAGTTGTATATATTTTAGGGTGGGTATATGGAAAAGTTAAATGACAGTGACTAATAATTGAAAGGAACAGGATGGTAAAAAAGGTTTACTTATCTTTGAGCAAGATGTGAAGCATCTCTCCCATGTGAGCTCTCCCTAGAGCTTTGTTTGGGTTTTCTTTGGACTCTGTTGAATTTGAGGGGCAGGGGGTCCTCCCTGGTCTGGGTCCTGAGAGGAAAAGGGCTGTGGGTCTAGTTGTCACATAGATCATCTGGGACCTGGGGAATGGTCTAGGGTCCTTCTCCAGTTCCAGAGCAGATTGGCTGGTAGACTGGCTGGTGGGAAGAGCTGGGATGATGAGTGACCTGGGGCCTGGGGCATGATCTAAAGGTTTACCTGATGAGCAATGGGTCCTCCTTGGACCTCCCATCTTGGGCAGAAAGGGCCATGAGTCTAGTTGTCACACAGATCACCTGAGACCTGGGGCACAGCCTAGGGTCCTTCCCTGAGGAGCAGTGGGTCCTCCCTGGACCGTGCTTCCCAGGCGAAAAGTCTTCCTAGTATATCTGACTCTAGAATATCCAGAAGAAAAATAATGAAAGTTACTTACACCAATAGGAAAAGGGGAAAGAGAGGTATTGCTTTTGACAACATGATTGGCATTTGTGCTCGCCAGTGTTTGAATAGTGTTATTGTTGTATTGGATCTTTCATTTTTCATGGCCATTGTTCTTTCACAATTCCGTGTTCCTAACTCTGAGTTAATGGCAACCAAAGCTTCATGGAAGGATGGTCAGAGAGGTCTTTGCCAGGGAAAGAGAGTTATGAGTACCTTGGAAGACTATAATTGTACCCTTAATTTCTTAAATTCTAGGCTCTGAAGAATTATGAAAACTGGACAGATGCATTTACTCCACAAAGCTCATTACAGTACCATTTCCTATAAGAAATCATAAGGCTCTAAAAGACCTCTGAAGTAAAGAAAACAATTTAAGAACATTAAATGTTCTAAAATCTTCCCTTTAACTCTTAGATATTGCATATTTTGCTTTGAATTACAAAATGTGAAGGACAATCGAAACTTTTCTCTTTCAGGAAAGCAAAATTCTTTTTGTAATGAGTCATCTCTTCCTTCTTAATAATTTCACTAATTTAAGATATAGGCAACACTATGTATACCTACTCATCATGTGGCAAGACAATTCTGCCATAAGTAAGTTTCTTGCTCATCACAGAATACTCGATTATCTCTATATTATCATTTATGAGCAAATCATACACTTCACAGTTTTATATCTAAGAGTCAATATAACTCAGCACTAATGTAGGTGTTTCTAACATCTGAAGATCACATTGCATTGTTCTGTGAATGTGCTGCGTCTGTGTGTTCAGTGTATCCAACAGATAATCATTTATTAAACCTGACCACACTAGATTTGGTCAAGTGTGGACATCCCTCTTATCATTCAGCTAATGATTAGCAGACCCACTGTTCCACAACTTTGCCCCAGAGCAGTGTTGATATTACAAGGTGGGTTCATTTATGTATCCATGAGAATATGCACTGGGATTTTGTAGGCACTAAAGTTATTAAATACTGCCAGATGGCTTTCTAAAAAAGCAGCCCTATTTAGACATTTCAATCTCACACACACACACACACACACACACACACACACACACACACACACAAACACACACACCCCTACACATCAACAGTCTTGGTGTAAAGTTCAGATCTCACATAGAGTTGTATCTTTAATCCTAATATATTTGCAATTTAGTATCTAATTCAATAGTTATTACAGATAAAAAGCTAAAATTAAAAGAATAAAATAAGAAGCTAAAGAGAATTTAGTAAATATGATGCCAAGGCACAATGTATGCATATTGAGAAATTCTTGGAGTTTCATTTTATTGTGTGAACATTCATATAAATAGCCACCTCCTGTTTCATTTAAAGAAACACACACCACTGTATTTTTTAAATTTCTCTAGAGAACCATGACTAATACAAATCATATGACTTATAAGTATCTTAAAGTACTATTCTTTAACGGCTGCATTTCCCATTGAATTTTCTTTTCATCCTTTCTGTAACTCCTCTTGTCATTCTCCATTCTTTTGTTGTAGGGAGGCTCATCATGTCAAGTAGCTCCATTTTCCCCAAACTTCTAGTTCATTATGTTGATTTGATCAAGAGAAAGTCTATATCAAGAAACTACATTGCTCCCTTTGTTTTAATCAGTTATTACTTGTAAAAGAACTTTAGTTATCTTTCTACTATCCCACTTTATATAAAAAAGAACATAAATTCTGTGTATTCTGTATGTTAGCCTGTTATTGAAATAATTATTGTCTCTAATTACAAAAGTGCCAGTTGAATGTTTGCTTCTATTTCTGACATTTTTTTAATCAGCATTCTTTTTTTTGCTAATTAAAACTGCTTTGAGATTTTTTATACATTTTTATTATTATTTCTGCTCATACAAACTTAATAGGTACACCAGTTCCTTCCCTCCCTCCTCTTCCCCCCGAACCCCCCTCTCCCCCATCCCCCAGTGCCTCCCGCCCCAATTCCCAGAGAGTCCTTTAATGTGCATCCCTGACTCTCCTCTGGGTACTCTTCTCTGGTGACGTACAAGGACCCAGTGGCATTTCCCTGAACTCTTTCCTGTGTTCCCCTTAAGCATAGGAACACTACTGTGACTGTTAATCCCTTTCCTCCAAGGATCTTGGTGCATTTACCAGATGCTACACTTTGTAAGGTCAATAGTGTGTTGGACATTGCGCCGGGCATGCAAAGTCCAAATATGATTGCTTCGGCCATAACTTGTGTGGAGTATCTTGCAAATCATTGCTCCTCCCATCCTTTTGCTCTTACATTCTTACCGCCCCCTCTTCTGCAAATGTCCCTGAGCTTCAGGATGGGGAGAGATTAGTCTGACCTAGTTCTAGGTGGTTGATATAGAGTCTCTGAAGTTCTGAATTGTGGTTTGTTGATTTCCTTTTGCAGTTTTGCTGCTCCTGCAATGCCCTTCACTCCATCCTGCTGGGCACTGTATGTCACCCCCTGGCCAGAGACAAAAAGCTGTTAAACTGACCTTGATATAAGGCCAGAGACTACAAAAACCATAGTTGAAAGGATAGGGAACTCCCTCGAGCTGATTGGGCTAGGCCAAAATTTCCTAAACAGACATCCAATGGCACAGTCACTGCCACCAACTCTCAACAGTTGGGATCTTGTGAAATTAAAGAGCTTCTCTTCAGATAAAGAGATGGTAACAGGAGCTCAAAGGCAACCCACAGAATTGGAGAAAATCTTCACTAACCACATATCTGATAGAGCTCTACTGTCCAGAGTGCACAAATAACTTAGAAAACTAAACACCAAGGACACCAATGGCCCAATTAAAAAATGGGCCCTGGAACTTAAAAGAAACTTTACCAGGGATGAAATTAAAATGTCTAACAAATATCTTAAAAATTGCTCCACTTCTTTAGCCATCAGGGAAGTGCAAATCAAAACTTCCCTGAGATATCATCTCACCCCGATCAGGATGGCAAAAATCCACAATACAAACAACACCAACTGCTAGAGAGGATGTGGAGAGAGGGAATCTCTCCTACATTGCTGATGGGAGTGCAGGCTCATACAGCCACTCTGGCGAGCTGTCTGGAGATTCTTAAAGAAATTAAAGATTGAAATGCCATATAACCCTGCGATTCCACTTTTAGGTATAACCCCCCATACAGCAGAGGTTCACCTCGATAGCACAAGCACGACCATGTTCATAGCAGCACTGTTTACAATAGCAAAGTCATGGAATCAACCCAAATGTCCAACAGTTGACAAGTGTATAAGGAAAATGCGGTACATCTATACAATCTACTCAGCCATCAAAAATGATGAATTACTGGAATTTGCCGGGAAATGGATGCCATTAGAAACAATTATATTAAGTGAAGTATCCCAGACCCAGCAAATTAAGTGCTGTATGTACTCCCTTATAGGTGGCTCCTAGTACCAAACTCACCCAGCCCACCTTGAGACACTCATAGATAAATCTATGTAATACCTACAGTAATTGCAAGGATTATGAACAGGAGGGATGGGGTTGGAGGGCTACACCAGAAACAAGGAGAAAAGTGACCATGTTACAGGAGAGAAAATAGGCCTCCATCAAGGACTGCAAGTAAGTAATGTGACATCTGGTTAAGTTCACAGACATTCGTTCCTGATCATTTTCAACTGAGGGGGTATGATCTCACCAGAAGGGGAGGGCATATAGTTTGGCAGATAAAAAGTAACCATTTTGCAAATGGGTGATTGACCCCTCCCTCACTGAGGTTTCCTACTTTTATTACATCTACCCTTGAATGTGCTCTTAATCAGCATTCTTAAGTAACAATCACATTATAATTGCTTTCAAACAGCGAAGTTTTGATAGAAAATTTCATTTATCACAAATAGAGACTTCTTGTTTCTTTATCTGTGATTTTAGGATTAGCTGCTGTCAGGAAAATTTCAATGAACTGTCCACAAAAACAAAATAGAAGAGATTTTTGTTTAAAATGACTAACTCAATTTCTGGAACATCGAGACCTCCATACTATGAACAAGTCTTCTATTGCTAGCCAAAAAAGAGGTACACTAATAATTGCTGATCTTACCTTTTGATTTCAAAAGATGTATTAATTTATATTCAGCAGCTTTGTCATACATGTCTTAAATGAACTTATGTTATTTTCACTCCTTATTTCCAGTGCCATTCCCTCTTTTTCCAATGTAAACTTTCTTCCAAACTGCTCTCCCTCTTGCTTTCTTCTTTTCTTTTTTTTATTATTCTTTTAGTGTTTCATACTTGAATATTATGAATTCATAATATCTTCATACCTTAATCCTGAATCCCATGCCTGTTCCATCACATTTAAATGCTTCATTTCTCTCTGAGCCTCCCTCTAGTTTTTCATGTCTTTTTTCAAGTGTGATCATTGAGTTTCATCAGTATTGCCTTAGGCGTCATGTGTCTAGTACTTGTTGGAACATGAGTTATATCATTGGATATGCCACTGAGGAAAGAATCTTGCATTTCCTCCTGTCATCCTTAACCCTCATCAATATCTCATGGAGAGAAAGAAATTCTTGAAGTCTTTTGCTTTCCATGGTGAAATGATAGGACAATTCCCATTCAGGTCTTGTGGGAATACACATAGCTGCAGTGAATTCCTAGACACGACAGCCCTCTCATGTCCAGAAGACAGTGTCTGCCCATACCTCTGGTTGTCTTTTAGCCACAGCCTGGTGGTTGTCTGACTACAGCCCTGTTTGTTTATAACAGGTGATGACAGGAAATTTTCTTCTAATCTTCTCTCCTAAATAAAATAGAAATTCTAGTGTAACTACAGTGACAGTTTCTATATTTATGCTGGCTTGCTTCTCTTTTTATTTTCCAATGATGTTTGGGGAATTCAAAACAATATGATCATTTTGAAAGACTTCCATATGAAGAAGTTGAGTAGAAAGGACAATTGAAAGGGCTGGAGAGGTGGCTCAGGGGTTAAGCCTCCGCCTTGCGGGCGGAAGGTCCTGAGTTCAGATCCCAGATCCCACGTATAGACGCCAGGTGGAAGCAGGGACGGCCTGCGCTTCTGGTCCTGGTAGGGCGGAGCCTGTGAATCCCGGGGCAGAAGGAGGTGGAGGCATCCATGGTGGTTCGCGAATTCGTTAGTGGTTCTACACATACACAGACACGCACACACGTGCACACACATACACACGCACATGCACACAGTTGAATAAAAATTTAAAAAAAGGACAATTGAAAAATTGAAGAAATTATTATAATTTATTCAACCTTTAAACAAAAAAAATTGACTTGTGAGTTTAGTTTTATTAAATTATTTCATCCTTGAGTCCCAAAGGAATACTGGATGACAGATGTTCTTGAATATAAGCTACTATGAGTAATGAATCAATCCCAAGTTGGCTTCTTTAAAGAGAAAATGTTTGTTCGTAGTCACAATAGTGTTCCTATACTTAAGGGGAACGCAAGAAAGAGTTCTAGGAAATGCCACTGAGTCCTTACACCTCATCAAAGAGGAGGACCCAGAGGAAAGTTTGATATACTCATTAAAGTATACTTCAAAGAGGGGGGAGGGGCACTGGGAGAAAGGGAGGGAGGGGGGAAAGGAAGGGACAAAGTGGGGAGGGAACAGGGAGGGTCAGGGAGGGGTGGAGGGAGGGAGAGGACAGGGGTTCCTATTATGTTTGTATGAGCAGAAAAAAATAAAAATAAAAAAGTAAATAAATAAAAGAGAAAATATTCGTTTTCAAGTCATCCAAAAAAAAAACCTATTTTCTTTTCTTTTGAATTTTGACAATCACCATAATCTAAAACTGTATTTCAAACCATGACTTAAAGATTGGTTATTCCCAACATATCATTGAACCCCCAAAGTCTAGCATGGATCACAGGCACTATGATCCTTAGAGGCAACGGATTAATAGCCATAATAGTGTTCCTATACTAAAAGAGAATGCAAAAAAAGAGTTCTAGGCAATGCTACTGAGTCCTTACACCTCATCAGAGAGGACACTAAAGGATGCTCCAAGAATCGGGGGTGGGGGGGTGGGGGGTGGAGCACTGGGAGGAAGGAAGGGAAGGGGGAAAAGGAAGGGGAAAAGGGGGAGAGGGAGCAAGGGAATCCAGGGAGAGGTGGAGAGAGGGAGGGGATTGGAGTACTTATCAACATTATATGAGTGGAAGAAATAAATAAAAAAAAAATACATCAACTGGAAAAAAAAAAAGTTCAGGCATTCCTTAGGTTTGCCTAAATCTCTCAGATCTACTGCCTTGAAGGCTGCTAAGCAATAAATCAAAAGCTCAATCTAAAATCAGCCCCCAAACTGCAATACAGTTGCTAATCACAGTCTCTTTCAACCATCAAAGTTAATGAGGTAATCAAGCTTGTAATCGAATTTACTCATTTCTAAGAGAATGGAAAGGTTCAGGATCACTAAACAAAATTCTTCATTTTACCAACAAGAAAATTGAAGCTTAGAATTATAACATCTCAGATTTCTAATTTCAGTTATGGCCAAAATCAAGATGGAAAATCATTTATTTTATCTTTTCTGGGTCTGTATACATTCTCCTATATCCCTACAATATGAAATAATTCATTGAGGTAACAAGACTTTTCAACTTATTTTACTCTCCTGACAACTAAGAGTTTATTGGATCTTTTTTCATCAAATTAAAAAGTGTTTCACAGTTCTGGTCCTCTGTTGAAGTTAATAATTAAAATTTCTTAAAAGCAAAATTGAATATTTGCCAATTCTATTTCTGATTATGTTAATTTAAATTAAAAATTTTTTTGAGTGTTGACATGTATTTTTCAGACCTCCTGATGAAGGAATTTGGAGAAAAGATAAGTGCACTTCAAATGGGACTACATTTCTCACGTTAATGAAATACTTTAATGCAATGCATTTATCGCTAATTCTTTTATAATCCTTTAAGAAATTATACCCATGACGTGTTATGGATAAACTACATTATTTTAATTGCTTATAATTTATATGGCCTATAATTGGATTTATGCATATTTTAAAAACATTTTTTCATAATTATTTTTAAGTTTCCAAAGTGAAACTATCTTGAACAAGTAATTAAAGGAATGGAAAGTATGTGAATTTATTTACATTCAAAGAACATCACACTTAATGAATTGTACATCAAGCCACTTGGGACATTGGAAAGTGCATGGCCTAGAAAATGTGATAAAGAGTTGTTCTTTGAAATGATGTAATTCTTTCAGATATACAGGAACTTTTGTATGAAATACATAAATGAAAATTGGTATTGTGACTTTTAAATTTTGTTTCCCCTACTTATAATTTTGTAAAATCTTTGGCCTTCCAAGATGCCAGTTAAGAATGATTCTGCTTTTAATCATTGGACTCTTCACATTTTTCTGCCAGAAATTAGTTAGTTAGACAATTGGGAAGTTTCCAAACTGATAAGATAAAAAGTAACAGAAAGGAAAGATATGAAATAAAAGAAAAGAGAAGAATCTAAGCAAACATTCTTTCAAAAAGTGGGACTACATAAGATTGAATTGTTATTGGAATAATGAGCATGAATTAGTAACTAACACCAACAATTACAATTATGAAATGCTTTTTTTCTATTCTCTTTTATTAAATTCTGCAAACATGAGTATAGTGAATTTATAATATTTGCATTCTTTAGTCCCCTATCCCATTCTCGCCTCCTTTTCCCCTTGCAACTCTTAATCTCCTCTGACAGACTCTCTCCTATTTTCAAATCTTTTCACTTGTTCTAAATTCTGAGTTCTTTCCATGGTTAAATTCTTTCAGTTTTCAGAAAAGTCATATCTATATTACAAACAACAAAAATGGAAGCAGTAATAACAAAAAGAACACCCCAAATCATAATGTATGGTTTCATTTTGCTTATACCATTCACATACTGGGTGCAAAAGTTTTCTCAGAAAGCACTTGCTTTAGAACTACTGTTAGAGAGTACTGGTATCAGATCCAGACCTGTGACATCAGGCTACATTTTTGGCCAACTCACAAGTAAGTGTTAGTAAAACATTATGGAATAGTCAAGGAAAATTTGATGTATACAGGACAAACTAACATTCATCTGAGGGGGCTTCTTATAAGTTGTGAATATTTGAATATATTAATAGGCCAGAATTTTTCAAAATTATCATTCATCATGATGAAATATGTTGACTAAAAAGTACACACATATTTATTGAATTTGCTTAAGAAAAAAATATATGATGCTACCCGTGATATTCCAGTTACAACTGATTGTCATTATGAAAGAAAAAATGTCTGTAAGAAGGATGTGAATATAAATTAGAAACTGAATAAAATGATATCGACCAATCTCTCTCTATGTCTTTCTCTACTCTCCTGTTTTTTTATTCTTTTTTAAATTTTTTTATTATTTATGTATTCAATTGTGCGTATATGCATGTGTATGTGTATGTGTGTGTGTGTGTGTGTGCACGTGTGTAAGTGTGTGTATGTGTGTGTGTATGTATGTGTATGTGTGTGTGTGTGAAGAACCACTGACGAACTCTGGAACTACCACGGACACCTCCACCTCCTCCTTGTTTACACTGCCCTGGGATTCACAGGCTCCGCCCTACCAGGACCAGAAACGCAGGCCGCCCCCACTCCCCCCTCCCCCCCAGGCGTCTCTATGTTGGGTGTGGGATTCGAACTCAGGACCTTCCACCTGCAAGGCAGAGGCTTAACCCCTGAGCCACCTCTTCAGCCCCTACCCTCTTTTTTACACACACACCAAAATATGACTGAGGAGTCTTGAAAGATTAAGTGGCAATGAAATTTTCAAGTTTATACATTTTGTCTGTCATATCTATTTTATGTTTTCAGTACAGCTTGTTAGAAACTAATCTATTATTTCTAGAGAAAAGACTACAAAACTAGCTCTTTCATAAAGGCCACAAGTAATGAGGTATTTGGACAGGATAACTGAGTGCCTACTGCGTTTGTTGCTGACATCAATAACGTACACAACATTCTGTGTTAGTATAGTTAAAATTATAAAGCATTTTAATAACATTAGCTGTATTTGCTCTGATTAATTTCACCGACTTGCCAAATGATTTAAAGAAACTAAAAATACTTGGAACCATTGTAAAACAAGAAAAATAATATTTTATTACATAATGGAGAAATGTATTAATGTATATTTGTACAATCAATTCATATTATTTCCTTTTCCATTTTCATGTGTATGATATGCATGTATGTGTGTGGAGGGGTACATGTGCACATGCAAAGGGGCCCAAGGTTTACATCTAGAAACATTCCTAATCAGTATTCTACGTTGTTCTTTTAAGATGGTTCTCTAATTAAAACAGATTTCCTACAGGGCTAGTCTGGCTGGCCAGTTTGTTCTAGGGACTCTCAATCTCTGCATTCTGGGTTTAAGTTACAGATGGTTTGCCATACTATGTGGCATCTTACTAGTCCTTTTGCTTGTATGCTTGTGAAACATCTTCCTAACTCTCATTTATGTTATATTAATAACATAATAATAATAGGCTTGAGACTTGATTTTAAATATTTTGGAAAATAGCTATGTAATTTTCATTTTGAATTGGAGACTGTTATGAAATTTTGTTCTTGTTTCAGAGTTGGAATAATAATAAAAATCTAAACTTGTTTTCTCATTACTCTGATTTTTTTGCATATAAGAATTTGCCCTGCAGTTTAAAACATTTGTAAAATTTTATATTTATCAAGTTACCAAATAATGAGATTGCTTTGCTATTTCGTTATGGAAATGTACTTTCTGAAATCTAAAAGAATTATAAATGTTCAAATTTGCATATATATACATGCACATATATACATACACATACAGCCCTTCATGTACATCCCCTTTCTCTATGACAAATGTGAATTTCAAACAAGCAAACTCACTGACACTAGAGACTCTATCAACAAGAACAGCAAAAAACTCTATACATGTATCCTGAAAACTCATTGTGAACTGGTTACTTCATTGATCATACTACAAGGGCATCATCCAAACACCAAAATCCTGTTTTACTTCTTAAACACTATGTATATGTGTTTATTAAGGACACAGTCTATATAAAAAGTTCAACAATAAATGATATTCTCTCATTGACCCTAAGTTATCACTCTTCTGTTACAATTGGCAAATAAATATTCCAATTACCCTATATTATTACTAAAGCAAACAAGAGGGTACCTGATAACTTCCTTTGTTTGCATGATGTAATCACTGGTCACATAGGTATAATTACATAAATATAGTACATGAATAAAGATTCAATCCTATCATCCTGATTTTCAAAACAAATCCACAACTCCCAGGGAGATATCACACAATTGTCTGTTAGTACCAATGACAGAAAAAATTAAAAATTATACATAAATTGAACATGGTAGACAAACAAATTTATTAGGGTCACTTACAGAAGCATGGGTGGGAATTACATATATAAGGAGACATGATGGAAAGACAGCTGTATTCCTCAGTGATATCACATGGAAACACCCTATATAACTCTCTTCATGACTTGGACGGGGTTCAGCTTGTCAGACACTCTCCTCCAGATGCCTCCAGCAGCTGCAGGTATCTCCTCCAGCAGCTGGAGGTATAGCTGTTGGAGGTATCTCCTCCAGCAGGTCCCAAAAAGTCTCTTCCAGGTGTTTTTTTTTTTTTTTTTTTTTTTTTTTTTTTTATGGCTTCTTCACTTTGGTAAGAGAGAGTCATGAATCTGGCTAGAATCAAGAACTTCTTGAGCCTTCATGACTCTCCCTCCAAGATGGAATGATTCAAGTTGCTATATGACAGAGACAGAACCCTTGTTTAGTATTCAAGGCCTGTCTTTTTTTTTACCATGCCAACTGAGGGCAAAGTTCAAGTTGGCATTGTGTTATAACCAGAGAAAACTGCCATGCACCTGACAGGTCTCTGTAGCTCCTGTCTTTGGTGCGAAAGCATCAGCCATTATCCAACAATTATCTACAATAGTTAATTCAATAATTAAAATTCAAAAATAAAAAGTTGACTTGGTAGTCTTTGTGCTTTTTAAAAGTGACTATATGTTAGGACAGGAAAAATGAAATACTGTAGTTACTTCCTACTTTTTCTGCGGGAGACTATGCTCTGATATAGCCAGCTTATAGAAGGTTTATTTGGCTTACAGTCCTGAAAGGGAGACAGTCCATACATGTGGGAATCATGCAGAAGAAGGCATGACTGCAGATAGCAATAGGAAACTGATTATGGTCACCACAGCCATAGGGAGACACAGAGAAGACTGCTAGAGAAAGAAGGACCAGGGCTACCAAACCTCAAGGCCCATCTTCCTGTGACATCCCTTCCTCCAGCAAATCTCTGTGTCTTAAAAATGACCCACAACATCTCTAAACACAAGCTAAGGATTCAAACACATGACCTTGTAGGTGGCAACCTACATTAAAATCATAACACAAAATATCATCCATGATCAGTGATGTCTGACAAATGGTACATAATTACTAAGTGCCAAAATGAAACAAATGAACCAAAGCATGCTTATGAAGAGTGGAAGATCACCTTTGTTTAGCTAGTACATCAACCTGCCTATCAAGATATTGAGCGTTCTGATATTTCTCTTCTGGGAGTTACAGGCAGACAGCATAGAGAACTGACAGTCTATTCACTGGGCACATTGGAGATATTCAATAATACTTGTTGACACTGATTGGTCACTTGACAAATGTGTGAAAGGTCACAGTTAAAAGAACATAAATACATTTGAAAAAACAAAACATCTTTTCTGAGCAGACATACTTTTAAGTAATTGAAATATATGAACACATCTTGGGATAGAATTCTTATACTCATATAGTTGTTTATATTATCGGAAATGCTCTGAAACCATCTATATATTAATCTTAATTTGTTGATATAACAAATAGGCATTGAATTCAAATTCTTTTCAGGTGTCTCTCTACAGTTTAGACAAAGAATATCACAAAAGAAAAGGGAGTTCATGGATTAAAAGTTCTTATGAAAATTCATAAATTTTAAGGTAAAAAGCATTTAGAATGGAAATGTTTGATAAACATAGAAGGTCAAAAGGGTTATAATTTAGCTCCTTACCACTCTAGCTCAGTTCTGATTCATGGACTAAATACAGTTTCTAGAAGAAACTGTGATTACTTACTTGATGATTGAATAGCACTCTTGTGTTTCTTTCACTGTCACCATGTGTGAAGTTTTTAAAACAAACACATCAGCCACAAGACACATCAGACACAAGATGCATTAGTCAGTGATTTATTTTGAGAGAGGATTGTTATAGAAAATCTATCAAAAGGCAAAGGAAAAAATAGAAAATATCCTTTAAATTGTATTTCTTTTATTGTTAATAATTAGCTAGTGAATAAGAAGGAAAATGCTTAAATGAAATTTACAGCAAACTTCATTGTTTTCATGCAAAATACAGTACAATGGTCAGTAGTTTAAACAGTTATGTCTTCTGAAAAACATAATGATTGATGGGTAAAGAATGCCTACCAGTCCTATCATATGATGTCCATGACCAGTGACTGTCTCTTTGGAAGGTGTGGCTTTAGTGAACTGTGTAGTTTTTTTCATGCCTCGACTAATAAGTTACTCATATTTTACTTTGATTACTCTTCGTGTGTGTGTGTGTGTGTGTGTGTGTGTGTGTGTGTGTGTGTGTGTGTGGATATGGATGTGTATACCAGAGGACATTGTATGTGTCTGTGGAGGGCCCAAAGATGATTTGGGAATCATCCTGAATTGATCCTACCTCCTTCTCATTTTGCTCTGGGTTTCCCAGGCTCTCCCTTCAAGAGCTGAAGTACAGGACATCCACCATTTCTGCCTGGTGTCTTTACATGGGATCCAGGATCCAAACTCATGTTGTTCTGTTTGCAAGGCAGAGTCTTAACACTTGAGCCATCCCTCTTTCCTTTGCTTTTAAAGTTAGTCAGTTCTCACTAAAGGCAATCTATTCTTTCATAAATAAATGATTCACATATAAACATTAACAAAACAATAACATACTAATAGTATTAGTATGTATTAGTATTCTACTAATTGTAGAAAATGTGTAGCAATTTGGTTGTCATTCAAAAAGCAGCATGCTTATCAAACTCTAATAAATAAAGATTTGAAAATTATTACAAACATATAAACTGTATTCAAAGCAAAAAATACCAATAGCTAGATGTCATGACTTAATTTTCCTTAACAACAACCCAAAAATTCAATTTAATTTAGAATCTTGGCATGATTGTAAGCATATTCAAATAACCCTCCATTGTTTTAGCAATCCTTTTCTTAATTTTTATTTTTAGATGGGGATTTTTTAAATTGTTAAAATACCTTTATTAATATCTGACCAAATTCAAGAGATGGGGATTCTTATAGTATAGATTAGCATCAAACTCTCTAGGTTGCCAACATTGATCTCGACCTTTGTATCCTTGTCTTTCTATTTTGGCAGCATTGAGAATATAGATTATGTGCCACCATGCCCAGCTTCTACTGTGCTAGAGATGGAAGCCAGGGTTTCCTTCCAGTGAAATACATGCAACCAACTGAACTGCCCCTCATCAGCACTTTCTCTGTTTTCATACATGACAGTTGCCTTCAGAGTTCCAGAAGAATGTAATTAGCTTGATGACTTCTAACTCCTTGGTTTCTACAGATGCAAGAAACCCAAACAAAGCCACATTTACAGAGTTGTTTTCATAGAATTAGATTTTTTTAAGACTCCAATCTTTCCAAGTTCAAGGAAGATACCTAAGCATTCAAACATGCAAATTGAAGCACAAATCAAAGAACTTAAATATATGCATGACAGTACGTGATTGGAGCATGGTGTTGAGTCCCCTGCAAGCCATCTAACACCTGGGAGGTAGAGCAGGAGAATCAGAAGATTAATGTGCCCTTCCCCCACATAGCCAGTTTAAAATTAACCAGTCTCAATCATGGATTTTGATTGATGGATTGATTGATTAATTGGTTGTTTGATTAGACAGAAATGGATTTTTATTGAAGTATGACACATACCCAAAACTTGGGAAGGGGAAGCAGAATCATGAGTTCATGTCTATCCTGACTGCAGAGAAGAAAACTACATTCTCCCATGTTCTAACCAAAGGATGAACTTAGGGAAACAAGTGCTTAGTGAAATGACAGGCATATCAGCCTAATACTAGAAAGGTCCTCCATATCCAGTAGCCATATTTTTTGTAAGATTTCTGTAACCAAATACCATTTGCACAGCTAAATGGTAAGAAGAAACAAATGAATTATGTCCACAGTCCTAAAGCTTATAATATTTAGGGGTACCAAATTCAAGGAAATGAAAAAAAATTATAAATTACATAAGGACTAGGGACAGCCAGATACGTTATTTTCTGTAGCCACAAACTCCAGTAAAAATAAAGTCACTAGAGGGCTTTTGGACTGGTAATATTATAAATCAAGTTATGTTTGTAAATCATCAGGGATGATAACATACAGACACTAGACTAATTATGAAAAAAAACAAATGTAAAGAGATAGAAATCATGGCAAAGCAGATGAAAGAAAATTGTGACTGGACTTGGTAGAAAGAAGAACATGGTAATAAGTTTTCAATGTTTGTCATTTGCTTTAGCAAAGGCAGAAATAATTTAGTATGTTCTTTACTCAAATGATTAGGCAAGTAGCGATCTAGAAATGGAGGCATAAGTAAGTGCCCATGCCTCAGACTAAAAAAATACCTTGTAAGAAAAAGCTTTTGTACAGTAGAAAGATTTTTGTGAGATTAAACTGGATACCTCTGTTGTTGATTCTAGTGAATCTGGCAATTCAGCCCATTGGGCATGTGATACCAGAATACAAGAGAGTAGTGGACAAAAATACATTGGGAATAATTAGCACATTTAGAACTTATTTATTATAAAGCCATAAGATTGGTTAATGGAGATATTTCATAGAAAACTGGGATCACATACTGGCTATATTCTGTGTTAGTGGAAACTGAGAAGTCTGAAATATGAACAGGGACAGAAAGATGATTGAGAGAGTGAAGTTCATGGAAGGGCCATTCACTCATTTCTATCTATTGAGTTACTGGACTTCATTATGCCTACCTAAACTCATGAATATTTTCATGCTTCAAGACAGACTCATTAGTTTTTGTTCTTTGGCTTTTCTCTGCTGTCACATTGTCCCATTTTTATGCACCAAAGATACAGACAGTATCCATGTCACTTTGACATATCTGTCATTCATTGCAAGAACTATAACTGGAATATTGATTTGGCTTGACTTGGCTTTTTTGGTTTTGTTTGGCTTGGTTTGGTCTGACATAGCTTGGCTTGGTTTAGTTTCATTAGGTCCGATTTGACTTAACTTGGCTTAGCTTAATTCAGTTTGTTTGGGTTGGGTTTGTCTGGTTGGGTTTTGAATGTCTGTATGTTCCCACTCTACTGAGCACTAAAAGTGTTCCAGGATCCTTGCATGGTAGAACCTCCATTTTAGTACAAGACTGCTTCTCCAACAAGCTCTGAGAATATGTCCACTTTAGATTCAAGATGATTTGTAAAATTTATTCTCCTCTAAAGCAATAAATGTCTTGCTTTCTATATAAAATTACAATAAAAGAACTGTATACATTTTAAGATAACAAATGATTCTGACATTAATGAGAAACATAATAGGAACAAAATAAGTCTAAATAGGCCTTATTAGGACTAGATGATATTGCAAATACTGACAAATAAAACCCACTGGATTATGATGATTGCAGTCCTACTATTTACTGCCAAAGCTCTCCTGTGCAGTGTTTGATCTCATGCAATCTCACAACACATACCAGGAGAATGTTGACAATTACTGCCTCTGCTCACACTTGAAAAAATTGAATCGTAGACTGATGTAACTACTAATTTGAAGCCTGGAATTTAAATTCAGATTTATTAGATTTTCAAAAACAATTTCCTAATTACTGAAGGTTGTCTTCTTGGCCATATTCATTTGGGGAAACAACAAATCACATTGTCTGGTTTATCTACTGCAAAATAACTTAATTTAATGTTAATATCAAATGTTTCTACTTAACTGTAAATGCTGAATTAAATCAACTTCCCAATTGCCCTACCAGTGTTAGATAGTTTTTTTAAAAATATTTTTTGGAGGGGATCATGAGTAAATACATGATTGATTGTGGCACTACTGATCAGGGAGGCCCTAGCCCTGGCTCCCAACTGTGAACAAGCCTGGACACCTACAGTCATGCCCCAGACATGTCCTAATAGAGAACTATGCAGGCGGAGGGATGAACAACCAATGGGAAGTGGCCATTTAACCTGCAATGGACACCTAATAGTTAAATGATTGGTGGCTGTCTCCCAGGGTGGAAGGATGGCAATACCTGATTGGACCCCGACCCTATATAACCACAAACACTTGCTGAATAAATTTGAATCTGCAGCAACTCGTCCACTGACTACTCCTCACCTGATTCCTGGGGTCTGGGTGGTGACCCTGTTTCTGGCATGCCCCCTCACTTCAAGCCTCGAGGCTCTGCCATTCCTCCCTCTCTTTCCCTGGCTGGCCTGGCAGAGATTCAGCAACAACTGGCACCCAAACATGGGGCTACCTTTGGTGAAGACGAAACCCATTCTGGTAAAGTTTGGTGAGTTTGGTGGCCCCTTTGGTTTTGTGTTCCGTGTGCTTATGTTGCCTGAAGGTGAGCAGGTGGCCTCCTTTCCTTGTTTGTCCTTCATTGTGCTCAGAAGGTTAGGAACACAATTGCTCACTTGATTTGCCGATGATCAAGGAGCCCCACTTAAGATTAGGAATGCAATCGCTAGTTCAGCAAGCCCCTAGAAAGGTCAGGAACAAAATAGCTCATTTGATTTCCTGAGAATCACGAGCCCAGTTTAAATGGAAGCTTGTCTTGGTGAGTTTACATGAGAGATTGATCCCCTCAGAACTTGGAGCCCAGGCTAAATTACATTGAACCAGCCTGACCCAGAGGCCTGGGGAGGTAAGGAACCCTGGAAGTCCCTCACCAAGCACAAGACATTTGGGTCCAATACATTCCTTGTCTGTTCTTCTTTTGGTCTCATCTTTGTTCTTTAGAAAAATGGGCAACCTCCCCTCACACTGTAAGGAGCCCCAAATATGTGACTAGAGGCTTCAAGGTTAAGAATACTGACCTAGAGGAATTTGGGAATGGGGCTGTGGTTTTAGCACCTTGGATTCCCCCAGAGAAAATATGGGAATTGGACCTATGGATGAGGATGCTTTTCCTTGCTAGATGCTTTTCATAATTAAGCTATGCTGCTGTACTTAACTAATATGAGGTTTTGTTTTAAATAAGGTTTTCCTAAATGTTAATCTGCCTTTGATAAAGCTTTCAAGGGTAATTTTAAGACAGTTGCTGGTCAATTGTACAGTTGCCAGTAAAATGTTGTTCATGTGCTTGTATATTTATATGTTCCGTGTTTACATGTTGTGTGTCTTGTGTTTCAACCTAAAAAATCTGTGGTCACTTCAATTTTTTTTCATTTCTGTTGCACACTAATATAAAAATTTCGGCATGCCATTTTTAAATACATGTATATATACTTAAAAATAAGAACAAATAATTTGATAACATCTAACGCCTTATCTACTTATGTTTTATATCGATCACAATTGTTTTTCTGATAAATTGTAAGTTTTCTTTCATGAAAAATTATATTGCTTGGTTTTGATCTTTAATAGGACTACAAATAAAAATGGCATTGTGCTCTTAAAGGTTTTTTCCATGTGTTCCCAAAATAACAAAGCCACTATGATATTGCTTGATCGAACTTGTTCATACCTCTGACATCTTTTAATGAATTTTATCCCATCAAATCTAGCAGCCAGGAAAATATAATTGTCTTCTAAAAAGTTCATTGGAATTTTTTCCTTCTCCTGGTCCCTTTCTTGGGGACAAATGTGCTTTCTAATTCCATGCTTCCATGTGTAATCCTACTAAGGTGGAATAGAAATTTCAAGCCTCCACTTTAGCCAGACCCCATTCCCTTAAAACAAAACAGGGTCAATGCCAGACCCAGCATAGTCTGTTTTCAGGAGATTCTAAATGCATTTGGGTCAACTCAAGTTCATGTTTCCTTTTTTCTTGCAACATTTTGGCCTAAGTTACTTAAGGAGTTTCTCTAAGGATCCATCTGCCTAAGGGGATAGATAAAATACTAGCAGGCATGCCAAACCTGAAGTTCCCTTCCCCACAGGGAAAGAAAGAAAAAAATGCTTTAAATGTGTCCTGACACTGCTCTCCCTGGCCCATAAGAGGGGAATCCAGGACAGCCATATACTTCCTGCCCACCAATATTAAGGGCACCTGGAATGTTTCAAACTATCCTTTGACATATCAAAAATTAACAGGACTGAAGTTCAAATTATTACTGCTGCATCCTTCCACAAACAATTATGGGACAGGATACTTGCTTTCTTTCCACCCGTATATTTGGTAACTTAGTTAACTTCTGGAGTTACCCTTTTAGTGCTAGTTGTCCTATTTAGATGTAAATGGCAAGCAGTAAGGTCTCAGCGTTTACAACAAGCTTGCTTTCCAGGTCCTCAGAGCATCCATTTAGGCCTGGGACATTCCTCAGCATTTACAACAAAAGATTGCTTTGCAGGTCCTCAGAGCATCCATTCAGGCTTCAGACATTCCTAAGGACACCAAAGGCCTGTTGGAAGCTTGGCTGTCCTCCATTGAAGTTATGCCTTAATAATTTACAATTGTTAGGTTCTGATTTATGTCTTTCCAGTTCGTCTGGATTGTTTCTATGCTTGTGCCACCTGCAGGCCCCCCACCTACTCTTGCCCTGATAAAACCTGCTTTTTTCTGCCATACTTGAGTTCCCCATGATTCCTTTTCTGCAATGGTCTCATGACTGGTAGTCAATGACAGGTAAGGCTCCACATGAGGGTGGTGTCCAACCTAAGACAGGCAGTCACCTATATTCCTCATAGCTGAAGAGGCTCAGGGTTGCCCCAGCTATCCTGGTCCACACTGAAAAAAATTATAAGTAAATAAAAGCGTGAAAATGTGGCACTACCAATTCAGGGGGGCCCTAGCCCGGACTTCCAGCTATGGACAAGCCTGGACACATGCAGACATGCCCCAGACGTCCCAATAGAGAAGCATGCAGGCAGAGGGATAAACAACCAATGGGAAGCAGCCATCTAACCTGCCCCTGCAATGGACACCTACTAAACAGTTAAATGATTGGTGGCTGTCCCCTAAAGCAGAGGGATGGCAACATCTGGTTGGACCCCGACCCTATATAACCCCAAACACTTCCTGAATAAATTTTTTATTATTATTATTTATTCAACTGTGTGCATATGCATGTGTATGTGCGTATGTGTGTGTGTCTGTGTATGTGTAGAACCACCGACGAATTCGCGAACCACATGGACGCCTCCACCTCCTTCTGCCCCGGGATTCACAGGCTCCGCCCTACCAGGAACAGAAGCGCAGGCCGCCCCCGCTTCCGCCTGGTGTCTATACGTGGGATCTGGGATCCGAACTCAGGACCTTCCACCTACAAGGTGGAGGCTTAACCCTGAGCCACCTCTCCAGCCCCACTTCCTGAATAAATTTGAACCTGCAGCAACTAGTCCACTGACTGCTCCTCAACTGGTTCCTGGGGTCTGGCTAGTGATCCCGTCGCCGGCTCACACCCTTACCTCAAGCCCCAAAGCCCCACTGTTTCCCTCTCCTTTCCCCAGCTGGCCTGGTGGGGATTTGGCAACAATTGATAAATATTTGATAGGTAGGTAAATAGACAGACAGATAAATATATAATTAGAGATTAGGTAGAGATTTCTAGGGTTGTGTGTGTGTGTGTTTGTGTATGTGCGTGTGTGTGAAAAAGATTTCTCCTATGGAACACATTTTTTCTTTGCATATTTATTTTATCAGCTGTAAAAACAAAATCTTCGATCTTATTATGATCACATCAATATATAAATGGAAGTCAAAAATTAACAATGCAAATGATTGATCACTGACAGCCTAAACATTTTCATAGGTGAGGTATTTTTAAAATTCTGTCTTGAAATACAAATCACAATTAAACATCATGGTTATCAAGGCCTTCAGATCCTGGCCAATCTCAGGTTATTAATCATAGAATAAATTAGATGACTAACAAAATTAAGTATTATAAAAAGTGACAGAATATTTAACAAATCCACAGATAATGGGCATTTTTCTGATCTTATGTATTAAATGTACATAGGAAATACATTGTACTGGAGAGAAACAAACCTTGTTTTTTAAGGAACAGAAATTTACATAGAATAATTGATTCTGATTCCAATCCAATCTTCTTAGCATATTTTCAGTATAATTTATGACTGCTTCATTTTGAAATACTTATTGTATTTTTAAAGGTAGATTGGTCAAGATCGGTCCAATTCTCTGTTTAACTTATCTAATGCCTGTGCTTTAATTGAGTTTATCCATCAAAGTCACATTTCATTTGGAGAATGGATGTCAGACGAAAGCACTTAGCAGTGACGAGGAAAGGACCTTAAATTAACTAACAAAAGCAACTTAGGACAAAAAGTCTATATTCATGGCCTGCTTAGAACTTTCTAATTGTGATTATACTGACTGATCCTCAGATACTGGCTAAAGGTAGTGTCATTAAGAAATTAATGCACATGATAGAAGGACATCTATAATGTATATGTTCTTGCTTTGAAAATTTAAAACTTCATGTTAATATACAATGAAAAAGTCTATAGCTAGTTTATATGATATGTAATGAGCCTGTCTTGTTTACTTATCACATTCTGAGAATTATATCCCTGACAGTGTAATCAGAAGATGAAATTATTGTCTTTGGTAGTTCAAACAGAAAACCCAAGAGAATAAAGAAACTGAAGGAAGGGAAATATACCCTTGTCTTTATTATCTTGGGTTTTTCATTGTCCATGACCAATATAAGCAGTGACAGAGTTCTACAATGAGGATTTGAAATAAACATATTGACAAACAGTGCAGTTGCCATCTTTGTCACTTTCTATATAGAGTAATGTCATTATCTAGGACTTGATGAACACAGAAGTGTGAATTGTCACAACCCATTTGTGTCATTATCTAGGACTTGATGAACACAGAAGTGTGAATTGTCACAACCCATTTTTTTCCTGAATAGAATATAATGCTTTAAATTCTGCTGCTTTATTATAATAATCCTAATGTAATAATAAGCACTGCTCTATACTCTGAATACTTCTGTGATATGTGTGTGTGTGTTTCTACATATGTCAGTAAAAACCTTCTGTAATAGTTTGTTTTCAGCTTGATATAGTCAACAACACAGGCTCAGATTCTTACTTTGAGGTAATCTAAATGTCATGTTATGTTTTAGTCTTCAATGACTTGGTCACTTTTCTCTTCCATATTCTATACAACTAGTGACTGGATGATTATCTGCTGCTCCAGGACTTATACATCTCAGTAAGCCATGCCAGAAACAGACATCAGGATAAAATTCCTAAGACAACCAGGTTTTAGGAATAGTTCATTGACATAGAACATATCCCTGAAATATGAGATGCCAGATAACATGCTCCAATTCTCCTCTCTTACCACAATTAAGAAAATACAATAATTATTGGACTTCATGGAATTTGGGGAGGAGTATAGATTTCACTTGAGTAAGAAACTTGTCAAACTGCCATGCGACACAGAGATAAGAGTTTCCAGGGCCTCCAGAGAAAAGTAAGGTTCCCAAGAAGTTCCAATTGCTGAGAGATATTCTTTTATTTGAAGATCTGAAATCACTCAAGATAAAAATGGCAGATACAAACACACTTCATGGGGGAATCCAAGAATAAGTTTTCCAGTTTGTATCAATTCTATATATAACTTTAATCCTGTGAGAAATTATTTCTAACTTTATATTGTGCCCCAGTAGAGACCAAGTGTTTAACATTGAGCTCCTGAAACACTAATCCATCATTCATAACCTATGCCTAGTCCAAAAATATATGATGAATAATTGTGTGCCGTCTCCCACAGAATTTGAGAGTAAGTTAAAGTAAGCCCCAAAGATAGGACTAATCTTCATAAGGATGATATCCAGGTATTGCTGACTCCTATTTATAAACCATTGTCTTATTTCAGCCAACACATGAGATGCTATATGGAAACATCTAGAATCAGTAATGACAAGAAGAACATTTTTAGATGTCATTTACTAATGATTCTCTCTGCCCAAGTGAATAGCTATGGACCTACACATCACTTTAAGGAAACTACTTTAAGATGAAGAACAGTAGTGAAGAGAAATCCCTCAGTGGACATAGATTCACACTGCGTGTACTTGCATATCCTCTTAATATGCATAGAAATAGAAAGGTTGACCTGATTCAAGAATTGCAGCTAATAGTCTGATAGTATGATCAGAGACTCATAAAATACAGGATGGATAATGGAAGACAAGTGAGTTTAGGAAGGAGATGGGTAGAAAGAGCTCTTCATATAGGGACAGACCTTGAACACATTTGTCTGTGCTGGAAATGCTCACCAAGGAGTGATGATCACCTTATCAGGTGACCTGAAAGGGGCATAGGATGACCTTTACCTAACACTGCTTCAACTACAATTGGGATTGGCTTGCACTGCGAGATCTTTCAGAATGTTCCATGTTGCATTGATGAGCAAATGTGATGCCTATCCCCCTAAAGACAGCTCTGTAGGACCTTTGAATACAGATGGCACTGTGGCAAGCTTTTCTCACTCAAAACTCCTAGTAATTATGAGTAGCTATTCATTTCCAATTCCTACAGTTCTTAATTTTCAGCTTCGTTCATCCACAGTTCTTTTTAAAGGGTGAAAGTTTATAGTTGGAGTCCATAGAAGGCAGAAGGATGGAAGAAAGTGGTGTGGATTGATGAAGGGAGAGGAGAGAGGATGGGAAGGATGGGAGAAGGAAGGAAGCAGGGATAAGTATTTAATATGGTGGTAAAACTAGGAAAAAATAAAAAAATAATAAAAATATACTTGGGAAAACAGAAGTGGATTTATTGAACTAGAAGCTGCTACCTGAAAATACTGAAAATATCTGTATCTCTATTCCTATGTACAATCAATAATCAATAGAGAATATATATTCTGTGTGTGTGTTAATAATATATCTTAATCCAACAATTCAGAACAACAAAGAATGGCATTCATTGATATTTGGGTATGGAACATTTCTTTGAGAACCTCAGATTGTATTTCCACTCTTTAAGGAAATTGTCATTACTTATTGGCACCATAGCAAAACTGTAAGTGTAATCTGTAATACTCTAGGTAGGAGATATGGAAAATTTTCAGTGTTTCAAATCCTTAATCTACTTTTAATTCTTACCCTAAAAGGTTGGTTCACTTCTCAATTTTCAAATGAGGAAATGGGAAATTAAAAATTTCTCTTTCAGAAATGATGAACATTGAAAGAATAAAAATTGGAGTAGAGATTCAGCATATGTGCTACATATTTCAGGTCAGTTCTCTTTACCTTTCAGAGCAATGGGAAATAGAGGAATATCAGATCTAATGAGACAGCTTTTCGTCCGTACTTCTGACTTTATACACTTTCGTCGTAAAGATAAAATCCTTATGTCCTTGTGTATACATATTTATTATTTGTCATTTACACACACACACACACACACACACACACACACACACTTATGTTTATAAGATGAAACCATTAATAAAACAGAATGTGAATGAATGATCACTTGATAGTCTTGGATATAAATGGAAGGGAATGCATAAAAGGAAGCACTCCTGTCCATTGCCAGCAAGTGCATTACTGCTGCCTTCTTGCAAAATGAATAGCCAGGGGTGCCCTTGACAAGACAAGGCTAAAAGCAGGGACACACTACTCTCCTTTCCAAATGAAATATTCAGCAGCCAGATGCAGTAAGCAGCTACAGACAGATGTAAACGTAGGAGATTCATTATCTCTGTGTTCGAAGTATGGGAAATGGATCTCACCCTCAAATCTGCCAGTGGCTGTGACCTGAGAGTAAGAATTACAGGGGTCAGTCTTGGAACAGCTGTAAACAGGAGAGCAATCAGAATCTTGTTGTTTGCAGTGGGACTTGCCTGAGGAGCAGGATTAGCAGAGCAGATCAGAGATACCCTTCAGATATGTCTGGGGCTCATCATTGATGTACTACAGAGATAAAACATAATGTTACTAAACTTTAAGAAGTTTACTGTTCTCAACTGACATTTATATTTATTGCCTATTTGAAATGAATGGATTTAAAATTCATGTTATATAGATTTAAAATTTTTGACATAGAGTTTGAATACAAATAAAGATGTTTCTTTGTTAGACACCAGAGCAACACAGATATAATATTCTGAATTGATTTTAAAGAAATGACTGAGAATATAGCTAGAATATGTACATTGAAACTGCTATGGCAATTTGTTTGAGAGTTTGAGCTCAGATTTGCTGTATATAAACTGAGCCTACTAAGGTGACTGTATTCTCAAAATTAACCTCATCACTTTCAGCCATATTTCAGACAAAACCAGTAGCCAATGGATCTGCATTTGTGTCTGCGCTTTGTTTTAACTTTTTGTGTTATGCTTGTGAGGCTCACAGAGGAATTGATGATTATAAAATATTAACTCTTTCAAAACTATCCAAAATTCTTACAGAAGGTTTTCTAGAGCTCTCTCTTTCCTTAACTCTGCTGTTTATTCTCAGTACTTTGTGATCATTTAGAGAGTAAGAAACATATACTTAATGCATTATCTCAGTGTAATCTCAAGTAGATAGAGAGTTGATAGAGATATAAATATATTGTTAGAAAGAGACAGACAGAAAGACAGAGATAGATAGATAGATAGATAGATAGATAGATAGATAGATAGATAGATAAAGATAGATAGAAATAGATAGAAAAATAGATATAGATAGATAGATACCTAGATACACAGACACATAGATAGATACATAAATGCATAGATACATTGATAAGAGAGAAAGAAGAAAAGAGAGAAAGAGAGGAGAGACTGAGAAAGAGAGACAGAGATAAAGTGAGAAATGATTTCCATGTCCCTCACAATCACAAAGATATTTGTCTAAGCTCAGTAGAGAGTTTAGGCCTTTTATTTTTAGCTCTATTTTTTCCTAAATCATTCCATGTAAAATATTGCGATCCTCCCCCCTTAAATATTTCTTTTCTTCTTGAAGATGTAAAGAAATCAATACTGGTTGTTACATGCCATGTAACAATTGATTATTCCATTTCAACTGGTCATAATGAATGAATGAATGTTAAGAGAAAACTATTTGTCCTTTCTGTGTTCTTTGAGGAGACATAAAGTTCAGTTTTGATAATCCAAATAAATCAAGTGGACAGCAAACTTAAGGAGCTGTGAGCGAAATGTGTTAGTGTTAGATGCAATGTAACAATGGGTCTCTGGAACCTGCTATGTTTCAGAGGGAATTTGCCAGAGATTCCACCCTGACTTACACTGCTTTTCAGTGTTAAAGTAGAAGCCTTCATTTGATCATGCCTATTAATCCAAGGGTTGAAGAATTTTATTGTTTCAGTCTTCAGGGACTTAACCTGTCCCTTCTCCTGAATTACCTTTGAGCCTCCACAGGCACACATAGTGCCTTCTGCTACACATGCACACACACACACACACACACACACACACACACACACACACACACACACACATGTTTATACCCACATATACAAATCCTGAAAAAATATTTTAAAATGGATTAGACAGTAAAATCAGGTCACAGTCTGTCCATATACTTCATTCTGGGGCAGGACATAGAATATATTCTTACTTATGTTGAACAATGACTCTTGAAATGGCTCAATCATTGGGACAGTTCATTACCTAAGCCAGACATTGTCCCTTGAAATCTGAGACTTCTAATTTCACTGTCTTCAGAGTTGAAACTTGTCAGAACATGATAGGTTTCTAAGCCTTAAATGGAAAAATACATGTAGAATGCCACATGTTCTTGCTAAGTGAGTAATCAACTAAATGACTAAATAGTTGCAAAACACATGAAAATAAATAAAACAATTGAACAAGAGATCAAGTAAGAACAACAGGAAAAATAAAAATAAATACAAAACACGTTTTGTCTTTACCATCTGAATCTCAAAGAATATAAATATTTGAATACAGTCTTCATGAAGATTATACATATTCTTCACAAAATAAAGCTATCAATCCACCAACACATTTCTATATTTGGGCTTGGGCAAGCTTCAGTTTGCTTACAGCAAAACAGTTTCTATGTAAATGAATTACTTCTTCTGAGCCGTATTCCTGTCAAATGTATAAAGCATACAAAATAGCTAGAATTCAGCCAATAATAGCATATTATCTTTCAAGCCCGACCTTCATTAAGAACAATGCAGAACATCATTAAAATGTGTGAAGAGTATTTAAATTATGACTTTTGGGATAGAAGAATAAGTGTTTGCCATATTTATAACAAGTACAAACTCGGTAACAACAACAAAATAGCATTTGTATCTAAATTGTTCCAAAGATAGCAGCACAAGATTATTCATTCAGTGGCAATTAGAGTTTGGAAAGTTAAAGTTATAAGAAGAGTAGGTGGGAAGTTTTGGAAACAATATACTTTCATTATAGAATACCAGAGTTTTGGAAAATTGAAGTTTTTACGTTTAATTTGTTCCTAGAGCAAGCTTAACTGCTTTCTAGCTTTCAAATTTGGGTCCTTACTTCAATAGTCCTGTGGTAGTACTTTAAAATATGACTCATATACTGATATTACAAAAGATAATGTGAGTTGAAAAGCAAACATGGTATTTCAAGATTCATTGAAGTTTAGTTCCACTGCTCCAGGCCTATGGCATGACTTTCTGCCCATTTCACCAAAATTTCTACACACCTTAAGAATGACCACAAGCACAAGAAATGAACATGCCAATGTTTAAAGTCAGTTTAGAGTTTGAAAGAGATGCTAGAAAGTAACATTGATATGGGTGGAATTCAGTTTTCCCTCCTGAATGACTTGTGTTTTTTCACAAGAAAAAAATGGCTTTACCCACAAGTCCCTCTGGTAACTGGGCTTGACAAGCCCAGAACAAAGCAGAACATGTGAGTCACAGTGCTTCCTTGTGCCACCTGCCTACTGTCCCTATAGATCACAGGAACAAGAAAACAAACTGGACTAGCATGTTTCTGTCCTCCTCTACTCTGCCCAAGTAAACAAAAGAGTCTTACTTTGCTTCATAGCTCTGGGACCTGTGGTTAAGTCACCAGACTGGCCTATTTCTATCCATTCTGCAGATATTTTACTGTCACTCTAAACACAGGATTAAATAAATACAAATGGCAACCCTCTTCGACCTCTGATCTCAGATACTATGAAGGATGCTCAGACATTTTGATATTTGCGACCTGTGCTATAAATTCTTTCAAAATTCTATCCCATCTTTATCCTCTATTTGTTTGGTTTAAATGAACTTGCTTATCATAACCTGTATAGGGAACCAAAACTTTCCGAAAGAGAAAATTGAAAGTTCATTACTTCAGGAAGGATCACAGACTACAAAAGTACAGGGATATTGAAATTATTCACTTCTACTCAGTCTCAATGCACAAATCATAAGAAAATGGATTGTTTATTTTATTGGTAAAATAAATTGATTTATTCTATTTTTGCTGTGCAAATACTTGAGATTGAAATTAAGTGAAAAATATTGATTAGAAAGAATGACTGTCCATATCAGCTGGCTTTAAGAAATCTGTGGAGCACAGGACATTTTCTAAAACTCACAGAGATGTGTTTATACAATTTATTTTCTAGCAAGCAAAGTAAGTGTGTTTATTTTTCCAGTAAAATGTAAGCTAATAATGAATGCATAATGCCAATGACTTAACTCTCATTGAGAAGGACAATTGACTGGGGAGATGACTCAAGGGTAAAATTTTTTGTTTGCAAGTAAAAATACCTCAGTTCAGATCCCCAGATCCTATGTAAAAATGCCAGGTAAATATGGAAGTAGTCTATAATTCAGCAATGGAAAGCAGAGCCTGAGAAAACTCAGAACAAAGCAATAAGGAGTTAGAGCAATCCATAATGATTCCTAATACCATCCTTTGACTTCCACAGGTACACATATTCAAATTTCCCCACCTACCTGCAAACACACACACACATCAAATAAGGGGGGATAAGGACAGGTTCAAATTATATAAAATCTAAAAGTAAAAACACTTATATCAAGTGAGTGCTATGTAAGCTGCTTTTCTTTTTATTTCTTAAAGCAGTGTCATATGTGACCTGTACTGGCCTCAAGCTTACACACGATGATTTGGAACTCCTCAGCCTCCTGTATCCACCTCCCAGATGCTGAGACAACAAATTCTGTCTCCACTCCTGGCTTTGCATGAGTCACTATTAATTGCTTATATTAATCCATTAAATAATTATCTTTTTCAAGACCTTAAAATCCTTTTGAGAAGCCAGATGTATATATGAAAAATAAAGAGAAGGGTTTTAAACATCTGTGAAGGAACAGCAAAACTGGAAGAAGGAAAAAAAAGAATAACTAACTATAATTCAGAATATCAGAGACCCTACATTAATCACCAGGAACCAGGTCAGCCTAATCTCTCCCCATCCCAAAGCTTAGGAAAATTTGTGGAAGAAGGGGAGGTAAGATTGTAAGAGCTTAAAGATGGGGAGAAGCAATGAAATGCAGGACACTACACACACGTTAGGGCCAAAGTAATCATAATAGGACTTTGAATGACCTGCGCAATGACCAACATGTCGTTGACCCCCTAAAGTCTAGCATGGATCACAGGCTCTAAGATCCTTAGAGGCAAGGGATTAATAGCCACAATAGTATTCCTATACTAAAGGGGAACACAAAAAAGAGTTCTTGGCAATGCTACTGAGTCCTTACACCTCATCAGAGAGGAGGACCCAGAGAAAAGTTTGATATGCACACTAAAGGATGCTCCAGGAATGGGGGGAGGGGGCACTGGGAGAAAGGGAGAGAGGGGGAAAGGAAGGGGAAAAGAAGTGAGGGGGCAAGGGGATCCAGGGAGGGGTGGAGGGAGGAAAGGGAATGGGGTACCTATCAAGTTTTTAGGAGTGGAAAAAATAAATTAAAAAAATTATGCTTGAATGTAAAAAACACAAAAATATGTGGAATAAAACCAAATATATATGTGTGTGTATATATGCAGGTAAAAGGCTGAAATGATAGATTTAAGAAAAAAAGAATGTCCAAAGCTAATAAAGCAGGTGACAAACCCTGAGGGAAAAAAAGTTCAATTATTAAAATGTTGGAACTGAAAAAAAATGCTTCTCCAAAGAAAACACACTCACACACACACACACACACACACACACACACACACTCTTAGGTGTTTTAGGTCAGATATGTTTTCATTCTGTTTCTCTACATTTCATTTGTCTTCTGATTTATATAGCCATTAAAGTAAAAATTCACCACCGTTCTAGACAGGTTCATTATATTTTACATGCGCATGGGCTGATGTGTGCATAATTTCTCCATCCAAACTTATATACTTTGCCATATAGGACAGAGATAACCCAAGAGGCTACTACCACTTTGTTTTTACAGTCTATCATCTTGAGCATCACTGTTGCTTGTTGATTTGCTTATTTTTGAGAAAATGTGTAGGTGTTTGCTGTCTATCTGCATTTGAGTCCTGAAAACCTATTGAGGGTAAGAGAATTCATAATTATCTTGCAACAAGATTCAAGATAGCTGGAAAAATGCTGTTTTTCAGAAAAAAGGTAGGAAAATCTGTTGTCCTGTTAAATCCTTATAGTATGCAATCTATGGTAAAATGTTGGGAATTTTATCTCCCAGTAGGAAAAAAACTGAAGGGTTATTTACAAAGGAAGCAAGAAAAAATATAAAGATGCAGTCAGGAGCAATAGATACACTGCTTTTATGAAAGAACAAAAATAATAGGTCATAGAAGCCACAACAGAAAATGTTAACTAGAATATATCAATTTCATAAAAAAGAAAACTTACTGTTCATTTAAAGAATTTCAGAAAAACAGAATTGACAACCTCTCTCTACAACTACACCTGTTTGTGTATATATTAATATACACATGACATCAGACTTTGTAAGCTTCACATTCTTTGAAGTTGACATTATCAAAATCTATCATTTGCATCATTATTCTTCAGTAAATAAGAAAATAAAAATAAGTATCCTATTGAGATGCATCAAGGAAGTCTGATACTGAATGTGTGCACAGTTCAGTGACCTATCCCATGTCGGGTTTCTTGCCAACATAACTCAAGAGTTTGCTTTTGCCTTAGGGGGATTTTTCAAAGTTTTTCTGTGTGAGGTTAATGGTGAGCAGCTAAATGTGTTGCTTCATTTTCGGGCTCTGTTCTTCAGAATTGCAGCATTCATTTTTCAAATGATATTTAAGCTCCAAGAGAAGATTAATATAGCACTGAATAATGGTGGCACATGTGTAAAACATTAACACTGCCCTTTACCCATCTTGTACGTTTCACATTTATTTGTTTAAAATATGAGCAGTGCCACGTGGTTGAAAGCATCTGGCATACAGATGGAGAATTATGGGTACTAAAATATCATATCTATTTTGGTGGAGTAATGAATACCCCTGCGTATGTTTTCTTTGGGAAAAAAGTTAGTTTTGTGCAAAGAATAAAAAATGGATAGAGTTAAATTGTTAACTTGGAAAAACTCATGTGAAAGCAATTGTGGAGACACATATGACAAAGGTCCCAAGGAGATGCAACATGTGGGATAAGAGTTCAATATTCAAGCAGCATTTGATGGAAGATGAAACACGATCTTCAAGAGAAAGCAGTGGATGATATATATTAGAGTGAAAAGTGTTATCCTTCCAAAAAGAGAGGCAGTTTCTGCTTAATTTTGTGTTCATAAAAAGAAAACCATTTAAGCATTTTGGTAGGCTGCAAAAATGTCAACTGGATGCTGTGAGGTAGATGTATGAGTAAATAAACTAAGCCAAACTCAGTCGACACTGTCAGAATGTCACACCAATGAGACGAGAGATTCTGCAAAGACTCCATTAGCTTTTTCTTTGAAGCCTAAGTTATCTCAGCTACTGAAGATTATTCTTTGCTGCTTATTTGTCTATTTCTTTTAGCAAGAGTTGCATCTGTAACTCATCTCCTTCCCCTCAAAATAGAATGCTTGGGAATGCTCTCCAGATCCTAGATGACTTCTTGAGACCAGAGCCTAGCAAGAAATGGAATTTCCAAATTCAGGGGAGTTGAAAAGACAGTCGGGCTACCAGGTGGTACTTATGTGAGGCACACGGTATATGCAATCATCATCTACAAGGTGGTGGATAAAAAACTGAACCACCTATGCAAAACCTTATTAGAATGCAGAACAACCTGTCTTCAAAGCAGGAGAACAGAGTTCCTTCTCAGGCAACTGAAGCATCCTGTCAATAGGAAATTAATTGAATTATAAAAAGGGACCTCTGATGATAAATCCATGATGGTTGAATCAAATTATTTGTGTTTAAAGATTTTGTACTTGAAGTTTTCATCAGATACATGATAGTCCAGGGAGATTTACTAAATCTATATCTAAACTTAAGCATTTTATCCATAAAGAAGATAAATAGATCCATCTAACTGAAAGTTACTTGAAAGTCAATCAAATGTATTTACCTCTTGTTGAAAATAAATGACTTTAAAAGTCTTGAAAATAATGACTTTAAAAGTACAAGAAACTTTAACTTATGAATATGAATACATTGATATTTTTGTTTGATGTTCAAGCTTTTCATCATTCCTCCTTTGCTGCAGACCAGAGTCGCGGCCTCGAGACCAGGGCTCCCCAGGACCAGGTGGAGCACAGAACACATGCAACTCTCTAGGCCAAATGAATTCTGAACCCATTTATTGAAACTTCCGTGACAGCTTTTATACAGAAAATTTTGGGGTAAAGAATGTTGCACCTACAAATAGACATATAATTTTCTACTCAGCAAAAATCACCTACAGGGTGGACATTTTTTCAAGAACCTAACCCATTGCTTGAGGGTAAAGGCACTTAACAGAAACACTCTCCCAGTATTTCCAAACCTATCTAATGCTTCACCGGATAACCATGGGGCTGAGCCTACATAGTTGACATTTTTAACAGAGACTGCTTTTTTAAAATACACAGAGGAGGAATGATCTCCTTTTGATTTCAACAATTAACTATAGGAGTCCCCAATACCCCATAAATCCTAGCATGAGCTTTTGGTATTGTCCTCTCCAGGTTGATCCTCTCAGTCAGGCAGGTTGACAGGGGCACCAGGCATACCAGCAGGTTCTAGCTTGAGAAGTTGCATGCAGCTCATGCAGTCTCTGCAATCCAAGTTTGAACCACATCTCTGGGGGGGCATGGCTTGGATATTCAAGGGCCCTAAGCACCTATAGTGGTGCTGTTGATGGAGCACTACTGAGATATGTACTGAAGAAAACACTTAAGCAATATAATTATTAAAAGAATAATCTCTCCTATAATAGCATCCTTCTATTCCTTTAATAGTAAGGTTGCTTATGTCTTCCTTTGAGGAATTCCAGAAGTATATTGCCATCAGTTAGATGACCCATCTGTGAACCATGCATTCTCCAAACCTGGGGTCCAAACTGTCAAGCCCTATATGCCATGAGTGTCTCTTTCAGGGCAGAGGTGATCATTGGTGGGAGTGCACTTGAGTGGTCCATCTCTGTGATTTCTCATAAGAGTGCTGTTTGAGATAGGAAAGACACTTTGCTTCTGACATGGATTCTCCCAGTTTGGATTGTAAATACCATCTCCAGGGATTTATGACAAGCATCTAGTTCCCTTTTACAATTCAAAGGAAGGACATTCCTAACAAAAGATTTTTTTTACTCTCTCTGTTTTTCAAGCAAGTATTTCTGTTTGTATTTTATTAAAAGAAAAATGAGTCATTTTCTAAGATTTTCAAAAATAAACTAGAAATACAAAAGATGTTGATTGCTTGATATTTTATGTGAATAATTTGTTGCAAGTTGTTCAAAGAAGGTGGAATCATAGATACTTAATATGCAAGTAGAGAACTGAAGTTATCTTACATTTTTAGAACAATATAGGCTCCTGAATTGTTATTATGATAAATCAACAATCACTTTATTACAACTTATAAATAATCTTTTAGCGATATTACTGAATTTAGTTTGCTAAGATTTTGTTGAGTTTTTTCTTCATTTTGCTACTAGATCTTCTTCACTCAATCTTGTGCTAACATACCGAGAATTTTTGTACAAATGTTCACTAGAGATTTGGGCAAATAAGCTTGGCAATTTTTGAAGCTTTGCTTTGGATCTAAGGGTAATACAGTTCGAATATAAAGAGTGTAGGCATTTTCCCTATTTCAATATCTTTGGGAATTGGGATGCAATATAGCTCAATAGGTAAGGTACTTGCCTACTTACAGGCAAGGCAACCTATGTTTAAACTCCAAAAACTAAAATGATCAAACTAGAAAATTTAGCTTCTGAAAGTTGTGCTCTGGTTTATCCATGTACCATGGCATGAAATCTTTCTCTCTCTTTCTCTCTCTCTCTTTCTCTCTCTCTTCAAAAATAAATAAAATATTTAAAAACTAAATTAAAAAATGCTTTATTTCTAAATGATCTATATGATTCAGCTCTAACAGAATTAAAAGATAAAGGCCAAAGGGGACCATTTTAAAAATAGGATAAATCACTGTATGCTTTTTTATAAATAGCCAACAGGATACATCAAAAAAAAAAAATGCTGATATCACCAGAGTACCACAAAAGACAGCCAAAGGCAATGTCAAGTCCTCTCAGTTGGGTAGCTACATACGAATGTGATCTAACACATACTGGCAAGAATGGAGAGTAACTCTGTGTATGTAGTAAGTGGTATGATTTCAGCCATTATAGAAAACAGTAAATATGGAAAGTCCTCAAAATAAAATACACAAGGTAATGACCACATAATCCAGCATTCTTACCACTGGGCATGCATCAGAAAAAAAATTATATCAGACTGGAAAGATAGCTAAGGAGCTAAGATTCTGTCTCACAAGTAGAAGGTCCTGAGTACGGATCCCAAGTCACATGTAAAAATGCCCAGTGGAATAAGTGGCGCCTGCCCTCCAAGCCCTGGTGGGCAGAGCCTGGGAAATCCCAGGAAGAAGCAAGAAGGAGGTAGAAGCAATCCAGGATGATTCCCGAAGTTACCCTTGATCCTACACAGGATCAAGTGCCCTCAGATAAACATGCACTAGACAAATAAATAAATAAAATATATTTTTAAAATATATCCATAAGCCCAGAAGACACAGGTGCCACCATGTTTATAACATTACTGTTCACAATCCCCAGAGGTCCTTCAGTTGTCAAATGGAAAAATAATAGTAATATATTTACAGGGTAAAAGTCTTATCCAGAGTTAGGATGAAATCCTCTCACTCACAGCAGCATAGTGGAATTGGGAACATTCATTAAGTTGAGAAAAGCAAGCCAGGCAGAGAACAACAACACATGTATCTCACTCACTTATGGGAGGGATTAGTCAACCTTGTAGAAATGCAGAGTGGAATAGTGAGCACTAGAAATTTGGGGGGGGAGGAGCAGACACATAGAAATTAAAAGAGTCTCTGAAGAACTAGGAAGGGCTTAGGGTGATAGGGATGGTGAGCATATTCTGAGTATAAAAATGGTTTCTGGGAACAACTATTGCAGCATGGATACATGCAGAGAAAGATCACATGAGCTGCACTTACTATATCAAATTTAAGAAAAAAGCATTGGGCACATCAAGCTTGCAAAAGACTCCAGTGACATTATTTCACCAATTATAGCCATTGGCAATCTCAGCAACTGAATAGACATGCATGCATGTCAAACAGCCCATCTGGTAACTGCTGTGTCCATTATCCTTGTGTTCTCTTCTTTATCAATCTAAATTGCCCTATTTTCTCATCTCTTAGAGTCAAGCCATGGGAAAAGTGACTTATTTATTTAAATTTTTACTGTGAGAGTTTCCTAGAAACATAACAGGAAGTGGTTAACAATGAGATTAATGTATAAAACTAAAGCTTACATATTTAAATTAATTTCATCTTCCAGTCCAATACTATATTATAGTATAAGACATATGTGGCAATTGCAAAACTTATAAAATATTGTATTCAGAACTCACTCTAGCCATCAACAAAATCTCAACATTGGATGCATGAATCTAAAGCAAGCAGCAGTCTTGTTCATTATTCATATACTGATTCTATAATATATTATTTTGTCTAATAAAGTTGATCTTCCCTTTCTTTTAATGATGTATGTATTCCCTTTCAAGATCACTTCCCAGGAAGCTGGCACACTAGTCAACTTTGTGCCTTCAGAAGCCTTCAGCCTGCCAAATAGTGGAGTCCACATATTTGCCCACAGCTATTACGCAGAGTTAAATGTACACTGCAGAGTAGTGTTTCTTCTTTCATAATATTTCAGCTATGAGCATGATATAACAGCAGTCTGAACTCTTCTAACAAACACAGAGAAAGCCTGCTGAAAACTAAGCCAACACAGAGTGCCTAGAACAGAAAGATGGGAAGAGCAATATAGAATTGTATCTCAAAACCTTCCAATCCAACACATTCAGAGACAGCACCAACATTTCACATCCTTTCTGTTGAGAGATATACGCCCTAGCATTCTCAACCAGACTGAATGGGATTTCATCACCTACACACAGTGAAGTCCTTAGTAAGACCTTCAGGGCTGTCTCTTTTGTGAAAATCAAATATCAGACAGCCTGGATCAAAAGCACTCAGTAGTGAATCTTCTAATCTGACCATCTTCCAGGTCTTGCATTTCCTTGACAAAATCTACCAAGATGCTGTTCATCTGTATTTAAATAGCACCAGCAGCAACACTATAGTCCCAGAGAAGATAAATGGTCTCAAAAATTTACATATTTTCTTTTTTATTTAATATTTTATTAATTTGAGAGAGAGAGAGAGAGAGAGAACACATGTATGCCATCACTCATGAATGGAGGTTAGACAGCAGCCTTTCACCACATGGGTTCCCAGACATTAAACTCAGGTTACCTGGTTTGTCAACAGACACCTTACCCAATGAGCTTTCTTGACAATCCCTAAACTGCTTTTCTTATACTTATGAAAATATCTGCACTGTCAAAAGCATGCGCAAATTAAGCCATTTCTAACCATGTCTCATAGAAATTGCATGTGTGACTTCCTAAGACACACATGGTTGAGATATGAATCATGGATTAAGATCACCTCAGGAGAGATGAAATACAATGTTTTCACCAAAACTAAAGCTCTTTTAAGTAAAAGCACAGCATTTGAAATGATAGTAAGTAAATAAAACTCTGAAATATACTAGACAAACTTGGTTAAGAGTCCCAGGGCCTCAAACTATTTTTGTGATGCAGGACTATCCATTTTAGTACAGCTGCTACACTGTGTTTAAGTCTGCATCTTAACTTACAGACTCCCATAGTTAAAGGAAAACGTTTTTCAGATTGGCTGCTGATGAGTTTATCAACACAGCTTTTTGTAGGCAGAACAAATGTTCCCTTAATCACAGCGTTTCATAACAAATCACTTTTTCCTCTGTGTGAATGTATTCTGAACCATCAGCTATGTGCCTTGCAAATACAGTTGAGAGCATCAAAGGATACGCCAAGTAAAGTCATCACTGCACTACAGGAGCAATGATCCTGAATACAGGCAGGATTGTTCAAGTTCAAATGTTGGTTTGTGGAAACAACTATAAAAATGAAATGACTGCACAGGCCAGCAGAATATCTACCTAGAAACTCTGCATTAATCATCTGGGTAAATATCAAAATAGTATTCCAGGTCTGGGGAGATGGCTTAGTGTGTACCACACATGCTAGACAATGCTGAGAAGTTGGGCTCAGTCCCCAGAACTTAGAAGGCAGAAGGAGAGGACCATATCCGACAAGTTGTTTTCTGATCTCCACAGTTGTCATTGGCATCCACATATGATCACACTTGAAATAATTAATTGAATAAATAAGCAAGATCTATAATAATATTCTAATGGGAGATATGTGTTTCTGTGTTGGTATTCATATATATTTATTATTACATATTTTTGGCAAACACTCCTACCAGGAACTCAGATTTATGGAGAGTTAACTTTAATCTAGTATAACAATAGTAAATTCTATTTGTAAACTTTTAAAAAATATTTTATTTATTTTGTGTGTGTGTGTATGTGTGTGTGTTTGTGTGTATCAGAGGGCACTGTGTGTCCCTGTGGAAGACCAAGGATGACTTGAGGAAACATGAAACATCCTGGCTTACTTCTACCTCCTTCTTGCTTCACTCTGGGTTTTCCCAGGCTCCACCCACCAGGGGCAGAAGTGTAGGCAGCTGCCATTTCTACTTGTGATTTTTACGTGGGACTGGAGATCCAAACTCAGGACCTTCTGCTTGCAAGTCAGAATCTTAACCCCTGTTTGTAAACTTTTTAAACTAAGGTGACCATTAAGGGATATTTCATATTATGCACACACATTAATCATTTTGGCTAAAAAAAATAACAATTTCAAAAATAGGACTGGTGAGGTGAGGTGGCTCATTGGGTAAAGGCACCTATGTGCAAACATGATTAATTCCATTTCTGGAGCCCACATGGTGGAAGTAGAGACTAACTTTTGAACTTTGACCTGAGACCTTCATATACAGCATGTAATCTCTCTCTCTCTCTCTCTCTCTCTCTCTCTTTCTTCTCTTCTTCTCTCTCCTTTTTCTTGTTCTTTTTCCTTTCTGTCTGCCTCCCGTCCATACTACTGCATATGTAATGCTCATTGACAGTATGGATATTTACTGATGAATCCCTGTTGCACTCATATGCAACATTCCATGTTGAAGACAGGAAAATAAAACTGCACTATACTTGAGATTACTCTGCATTGAGAAAACCAGGTAATGCAGAAAATTATAATATTGGGCTCTACAGGTTGCTGTGAATATTAAAGAATTTCTAACTTGCTCACTAGATAAATTATATCTAGATACAATAATTCAGCCCTTTTTTAAGAATCATGTTTATAGGAAAAATTGAAGCATAACTCATTAAGTTAAAAGCCACACTTTGTTTGCTGTTTTTAAAATATTTTTAAATATACTTTTAAATTTTTCTTAGTTTTTAAATTATTTTTTTCTACCTTTACAGCATATTGAGTATTCATCCCAGTTTCACTGCCTCCCCTGTCCCTCCCATTCCCTCCCTTCCCTTCACCATTCCTTCCCTGCTTCTATGGACTTCATGGTTCACTCTGGCTTGTCTACTCCTATGGGGGTTCAGTCCTCCATAGTGTAACAAGTTACCTATTTTCAGTCCACCCCACTGATATGTGCATTTCCCTTCACTCATTCAGCTTTAGACCCGAAGGTTTCCACTGTGAGTTCCCATTCTCTATGTATAATAACAGCTGCCTACAAAGCAGTTTGTTGCACTGCCTTTCTTCTATAGGTTTGTTGGTTATCTTCCCTATTGATCCATTTTCTTTTTTAAGATATTTATTCTAGTCTACAGTAACAGGGATGTGTACCATTCTGACAAGTGGGTCTCGAATCCAATCAGAAAATTGTTGGATGTCTCCTTGGTACTCATGCCATTATTCCACTGGTGGTCATGGCTTACATATCTCATGCCACTCATAGGGCTTGTGATTTCCCTCCCCCAGCAACTTCTACAGTATTCCTTGGTACCGTGTAAGCTCTCCATGTTTGCTGTTTTTATGACAGGGTTCCACTATGAAGCCCAGGCTGGCCTTGAATGTGCCATTTTCCTACCTCAGCATCCACCACAGATCTGGGATTTATTACATTTATATGATTCCATGGCTGCCTTTAAAGCCATTTTTTAAGTTTAGTGTTTACTTCCTAAATGACATTTAATTTCTCACATCGAAGTTGTTATTGACTTGCATGCCACTCACACATTCTTTTTAAAGTAGTGCTGAGACAGCCCGTGGTCACATGATCTACTTTCATCCATTTGTAAAAATTTGTCACAAGGTGATTCAATGGCAGTGCAACATAGCTGACTACCCATGCAATCAACTCTGCTTGTGAGTCTTTACGTAGTATAGTGTGGACAGTACTGTGACTACTACACTCAACATAACAAATGCTTTTAGGTGCATTGATAACTCATGCTGACCCATCTCTTCCAGAAGCCTTTCATGCCAACCACTGAAGGTCAACATTTCCTTAAGGAAACCTTGTGATTTCAAAGAAAATCATATGGAACTTACTGATGAAATCAGCTGTACATTCAGAGTAAATACCTGGACATCCACTCAAGTAATTCCACCTGTCTGTTTTTTCCAACACTACATGAAGTCCATCATATATGTACTGTAGTTAACACATTCATCTTCTGCAGGACATCTGGAAATTAAGAAAATATTAAATAAGAAAATAAGAAATTAAGGAAATATTAAAATAATGCTATCATTTCTAGATTAAGATTTTTATTTATTTATTATTATTATTTTTCCACTCATACAAACTTAATAGGCACCCCAGTCCCTCTTTCCTTCCACCCCTCCCTGGACCCCATTGCTCCCTCCCCCCCATTTCCCCTTGCTTTCGCCCCCCTTCCTCCCTTTCTCCCAGTGCCCCCTTCTTCTCCCCTCCCACCAATCCCTGGAGCATCCTTTAGTGTGTCAAACTTCCTTCTCTTCTTCTACTCTAATGAAGTATTAGGACTCAGTAGCATTACCCAGAGCCCTTTCTTGTGCTCCCCTTTAGTATGGGAACACTATTGTGACTGTTAATCCCTTGCCTCTAAGGATCCTAGTGCCTATGATCCACCATAAACTTTGAGAGGTCATTGATATATGAGTCATTGTGCAGGTCATGCAAAGTCCTATTATGGTTACTGCAGCCCTAACTTGTGTGGAGTATCTTACCTAGCGCTGCTCCTCCCCATCTTTAGGCTCTTAGGATCTTATCACACCTTCTTCTGCACATTTCCATGAGCTTCAGGATGGGGAGAGATTTGGCTGCTCTGGTTCCAGGTGATTAATGTAGGGTCTCTGATGTTCTGAATTATGGTTTGTTGTTTTCAGTTTTGCTGTTCCTGCATTGCCCTTGGCTGCATCCTGATTTGTATTGGATGTCACCTCCTAGCAGTTCACCTGGGACCTGGGGTGTGGCCTAGGATCCTTCCCTAGCCCAGAGCAGACTGGGTGCTGCTCAGGCTGGCTGATAAGAGGAGTTGGGAGGAGTGGGTGACCTGGTGCCTGGGGGTAGGGTTGGGGGGGTTACCTGAGGAACAGTATGTGCTTCCTGAAAGACTAGATTAAGATTTTTTAAATGAACCTAAATTTTAATTTCCTGGGATAACTAACCAAAGTGCAGATGCTCTATCATGTGATCTTTCACTCTTAACATTCTTGAATAAATACCACAGCATTTTCTAGAGTGCTCTCTCATTTTGTATTTCACTGTAGATGTGAGTTGCTCAGTTTTCCAAATCCTTCCTAGAATTTGATGCTGTTGTTATTTGCAATTTTAGCCTTTCAGCTAGGTGGAAAGCGACATTTTCTTAGGAATTTCATTTGCTTTTCCCTGGAGGTTAACAATACTGGACAAATCTACATGTCCTTATTTTCTGCCTATATGCTATCTTCTGTGAAGTCCCCATTTTTCAGCCCATTTTATGATTGAATTGGTTTCTCTGTTGAGTTTTGTGGTTTGGTGACAAATCTTTTCTTTTTCATATAGAACACTCACTAATGTTTATTCTCAATACATTGCTTGACTTTTTTTCATTCCCTAGACAGTAATTTCTTCATAATCTAATTTGTAAAAATTTGATAAGTCAATGTGAAAGCACATTGTTCTTTGATACCTAAATATTCTTTCCCTACCTCCAGTCTGAGCGTCTGTTTCTTTTTTTTTCCACTCATACAAACTTGATAGGTACCCCATTCCTTTCCCTCCCTCCACCCCTCCCTGGATCCCCTTGCTCCCTCCCCCCCCTTTTCCCCTGCCTTTCCCCCCTCCCTCCCTTTCTCCCAGTGCCCCCTCCCCCCCATTCTTGGAGCATTCTTTACTGTGCAGGTCAAACTTCCCTCTGGGTCCTCCTCTCTGATAAGGTGTAAGGACTCAGTAGCATTTTCTAGAGCTCTTTTTTGTGCTCCCCTTTAGTATAGAAACACTATTGTGGCTGTTAATCACTTGCCTCTAAGGATCTTAGTGCCTGTGATCCATGCTAGCCTTTGGGGGGGTCAATGATATGTTGGTAATTGCACAGGTCATGCAAAGTCCTATTATTATTACTTTGGCCCTAACTTGTGTAGAGTATCTTGCATATCATTGTTCCTCCCCATCTTTAGGCTCTTAGGATCTTACCTCCCCCTCTTCCGCAAATTTCCCTGCGCTTTGGGGTGGGGAGAGATTAGACTGGCCTGGTTCCTGGTGATTAATGTAGGGTCTCTGATGTTCCAAATTATGTTTTTTTTTTTTTATTCCAGTTTTGCTGTTCCTGCTCCGCCTTCAGCTCTTGTTTGTGGTATTTGTTTCTCTTTCAGTTTTCCCTTCTGTTTTCAAGTCTGTGATCCACATGAGTTAGGCCCCAGGGTTAGCTTTAGGTATCACTATGTTGTTGCTGGTGCTTGTTTGCCTGTCAATGCATAATCGCTCAACAGTTTTGTTAACCCAACTGTTCTTTCTCCTGTGAACTGTTGTCATACTGTGTCAGGTTTCTGTTACTATAGGAAAACAGCTGAGAAAATCATCTTTATAAAGATTTGTTTTGCTGTACAGTCAAAGCTTTCTTTTTAATGTGAACATTGCATCTAATTAAGAGCAGGCAATGCTTAAAGTATGTGTAACTTATCAATGTGTTTACCTACAAGTGTGATCACCTTACCAATGATGGCATCTTTAGCTATGGGTTTTTTCTTGATTTTGTGAAAAGTGGTTTTGTGATAGCATTGTTTGGAATAGAGGTGAAGCTTTGAATTCTTTCATGTTCCTTAGCTACTCTAGTGTCTTTGGATAAAAGTGGAGACCAGCCCACTGGGTTCAGACATTGTTCTGATCTGAAGTGTTTATGGTTTCTACTCCCTCTACTAGCTGTCTGTACATTCACTCTGATATTGACTGAAAGTCTTGGGCTCTGGGTTCAAACACACACACATACCCTGACTTGGTGGCTTTCTGTGATTAGGTCTCACTGACCAGCTCTGCCTGTTTGTTCTGCTTTCATTAAAATGACAAGAAAAATACAGTGAACCAAAAGACTTAATGAGTTCACTTGCAAAACAAATATTTTTAATATATCTTCCATATGATATGTACTGACAATGTCACATTACTAAATATTTCATTTTGTGACAGCAGAAAATTTGTGACTTTGCAAGTATACATATTTGCGAAAATTTTATTTATTTTCCATTTACAGAATATGTCTATTGCTAATCACATGAAGTATCCATTAACTCAAATTTTCCGAAGAAATGCTTGGAGAGTCCAAGGATGCAGATGAGCAGTGTCACATTTCACTCCTAGAGCTCAGGATGTGAAAATTACTGTTTTATATTGAAATCTTCTGATATGTACAGCTACAGTTACCCTCTTGTCTCATATACAATAGAAAATTAAGGAAAATTCATCTAAGACCTGTGTAAAACAATTCTTGCTTTTGCCACCAAAATTCAACAATTTTGCCTTAGAAAATTACAAGCGGTTAGTTCACAAAATCAGTGGTACCGAAGGAGTACAAACCCTTACATACATGAAACAAGAGTACTACCAAAGAGCTCACCACCATCTTTTATACATTGCATGTATATGTCCTGGAGTATGTACGCATGTGTGTGTGTGTGTGTGTGTGTGTGTGTGTGTGTGTGTGTGTATCTGTATGTCTCTGTTTGGGTCTATCTGTGTGTGCCTGTGTATCTATGTGGATAAAGTTGACATTCTCTTTTCTACATTTCCTGAATTTGTATGAGTGTTTACAGCATGATATTGTACATGTACATGATTATGTATTAATGATGTAAGATGAATGATATTTCACATAGCTGGCCCTCTTCATACTGGGGTTGGAGAATTGACTTTCTGCTTAAAAATGTGAGTGAGTCACAGGACTGCAGAGCTGATTCAGCAAAAAAAAGCATTTTCCTTGAAAGCCTGACCAGCCAGGTTCAGCTCTTGGAACCCACAAGATAAAAGTAGAGAACTGATTCCACAAAGTTGTTTTCTGACAGGCACATGTGCACAAACACACACACACACACATAGAGAGAGAGAGAGAGAGAGAAGAGAGAGAGAGAGAGAGAGAGAGAGAGAGAGAGACCTAGAGAATGATGTAAAGGCAAATAAATGAATAATTCTAGTAAAGAATAAAAAATTAATTATTTGTGACAATTTGTGAAGGGCATACTTAGCAAAATCTCAGGGGAAAAGATAGAAACTAACAAAGTTAAAAAAGGCATTTTGCAACTCTTGCTAGCTAAATGAAGAAATTCCAGATAGGCAGCCTGGTCATGTTATTTCCATACATTCATCCTTCAATTAAATCTTAAGAGGTTTACAGCATCCATAGTAGGGTAAGAATGTTGACTGCTTTTCTCTGTGGCAACATGCATTATAACTTCTGGCACTGTAAAGACTAGCTGGCAAGGAGAAAGCCTCCATAGACATTCTACACTATTTCCAGTATAAAAATCACAGATGAAACCTAGTGAGCCACACATGCAAAAACATGTGGAAGTAGGAGGGAGACTGGCTGGAAAGGAGAAAGCATGAAGTGAGAAAATGCTGGGATGGGGTGAGATTACATAGTAAGGTGCTGAAAACCTATGAATACATTGTATTTGTATATGAAAGCATCAACAAATTTTAAAAATGAATTTGAAGCTTAAGTAGTTGATGAATAATAAACAAAACATTAGACTTCTACATCCTATATGTGAGAAGGAAGAACCAGGTATTAACTCAAAATAGTAACTTTGCATGCATAGATGCTTTCACCCCAGTATAAGAACTCTCACTGGAATGTGGTAGAAGACATTACCAAAGCCATGGAGTCAATTTTTTCCCTGCTATGCAATGATACCATATAATCTGTAACTTTATGGTTTTATAAAGTATATTATCCATGTCTCTATAGGACAGTTTATTGTTGCAACGCAATGTTTTTATGCAACTGTGTGCTCTGTGTGCCTTTACAAGATTTTCACGACGGCTGGAAATGTTTACTCATGACTTTCAGTGGAAGCTTTGAAGGTTATTTTGCCCCCAGATGGGCAGCTGCAAAATAGCTGGCCAGACCTCTCCACCCTTTCTCTTCAAGCCTTTCGCCTGTTTCCAAAAGATAGTCTCAGTCTCATTCAGTGTGTGGATGTTGAACAGAACAAAAGTATTTATGTTTTAGCAACATCTATCATGCAGAATGGAGGACAAATTGGCCTGAACTGAAGAGCTGATCCCTTTAACAGGCATTGCAACGACATATGTTCAAAGTAGCTGGTGGTAGTGGTGATCTAAAATTAGAGAGAATTGCTGGGGGTCAATAGTACCTGCTGTATATAAGTTGAAGTCAGGTAGGTAGCTGGGATTTTCTATAGTGAAGCAAGCACTTGCAGTGGGTCCTCACCAGAGTGGTTCCACTCTCAAATAGCATTGCTAACTTAGCCCCTGGAGAGCAGGGGAGTATTCTGATCACAGCAACACATAAGAGGCTCACAGTTTATTCTTGGACAGACTTTGACTGATGAGTTTGGTATGGAGAAGGTACATGAAGAACCATCAGACATGTCTAAAATGACAGCCAACAGGTGGCATGCACCTCAGGATAGCTCCCCATGCAGCCCATCACAAAGCTGAAAACTTTCTTAAAATACTATGGTAAGAGCAGACACATGATGATCAAGCACAAAGCACAGGGACATGAAATCCACCTCATCCACTTACATTTCACTGCCCATGGTAGCTCTACTGACAATCTCTAGTTTGGCAATGGCAGAAAGCAGAACTCTATGTTTGGAAAAGGATGATAACAGTATATTAGTAAACAATCCAGATTTTGGAAATTATCAGTCATTCTATCCTGTTGCCATATTAAAAGCGTTTTCTTTTTTTAACTTAAAAAAGAAACACATTTCCAACCTTGCAAACTTGCATGCATTTGTGATCATACTTTTGAATCAATTAGCAAGATACCTGCTGGCTCTGACAGATGGCCAAAGATGTATGAATATGTTGTATGAATATGTCAGAGAAGAACATGCTAGGGTATATGCCTTATAGGTCTCTGTAATAGATCATCATTGCAAATTTTGCCACTTTGATATTTCCTGTTGCCATATCATTCTCATGAGAATGTACCTTAGAATCTATGCCCTTGGTAAGTCAAAACTACTAAACAGCCATAGCCTGAAGCTAAGTGTCAGAAACATGAGAGAAGTAAGAGTAGGGCAGAATAATGGAATTACCTGTGCTGGGAAACAGGGTTTACTAGGGTGTGGAAAGAATGCACTGCCCAGTACTGGAAGCCTTCTATATCTTGACAGTCAAGCTGGCTGAGGGCAACATGTAAAACAGACTTTTCTGACCACACTCTATTTGACTGAAAACCAGGCATAAATTTGCAAGAAGTAAAGACATGTGGTCCCCACCCTTTTTGAACAGAGAAAAGAAAACTTAGCCACTCAAGGATAATTGGACTTTTATGACCGACAGTATGAACATAGTCTGTTCTCAAGCTTTGCTAAGTGAGCTGCCGTTCCACTTTCCATTCATGCGCTTTCCCACCAGACACCATCCTTAGGATTCTAGTCCTTTCTTACACTGTCTCAATTCTTTAGAAATATGTTGATCTGCACTGAAGATGCTTCCTAGGCTAAAATGCAAATCATTGAGAGTCACTCATGTCCTGTGTTACAGATGACACCTCCCTCACTGAGGTTTCCTACTCTTATTACATCTACCCTTGAATGTGCTATTATAACAAGACTCCAGTTTAACAGCTTTTTGTCTCTGGCCAGGGGGTGACATACAGTGACCAGCAGAATGGAGTGAAGGGAATTGCAGGAGCAGCAAAACTGCAAAAGAAAATCAACAAACCACAATCCAGAACTTCAGAGACTATATCAATCACATAGAACTAGGCCAGCCTAATCTCTCCCCATCCTGGAGCTCAGGGACATTTGCGGAAGAGGGGACGGTAAGATTGTAAGAGTAAAAGGATGGGAGGAGCAACGACTTGCAAGATTCTCAACAATAGTTGGAGCCAAAGCAATCATAATGGGACTTTGCATGCCCTGTGCAATGTCCAGTGCACTGTTGCCCTCATAAAGTCTAGCATCTGTTAAGAGCACCGAGACCCCTGGAGGCAAGGGATTGACAGCCATAGTAGTGATCTTATGCTTAAGGGGAAAAAGAGAAAGGGCTTATGGAAATGCCACTGGGTCCTTATATGTCATCGGAGAGGAGGACCCAGTGGAGAGTTAGGCGTACACAATAAAGGACTCTCTGGGAATTGGGGGGGGAGGTACTGGGGGATGGGGAGGAGGAGGAGGGGGTTTGGGGGAGGAGGGGGGAGGGAGGGAACTGGTAAAAAAATTTTAAAATGTATAATTAAATTTTTAAAAAAGAAAAAATTTTTATTATATTAATTATAGCAATTAACTTACAAAAGTGGTGAAATTGTCTTTTCAGATTCCATGACTTGAAGTCTCCAAACAAATCTTTTTAATGAAGATTCTTTGAGGTCATCTCTATTTCATGAGGAACCTAAATGTTCTGTAGTTGACTCTTCTTTTGTGGAGAATGGGAGGAGAAGCCTATGTTTGTGAGGGTGGTGACAGAACAGAACCAGACAGAAAGCACTGTGCTATCCTGAGTAAGTAACATACCTGTATAGAGTCACTGAAAAGTGGATGAAAACACAGACAAATATCAGTTGAAGAGAGATCATGCAGAGCAATTATGTCATGTAATTTATCACATCTATGTTTATGATGGTCAGGCTCTGAATGAAGGTCTTCTTCCCTGTATTTTGATCAGTCTAAACCAGAGAGTTGGCTTAAAAAAATTACAGGAATATAGAAATACAGAATATCTGTATATCAGAAAGCCAATTCTAAGCTATGATTTAAATTTTTAAGTGCGGATCAGGAAACATCATGTTGCACCCCCATTGTGATGCTGTGTTGACATTTCATTTGAAATAGAATTTCTTGCACTTTTGTGCAAATTGTTCTAATGATATTGTTTTGTGAGATAATTAGACCTTTTTCACATTTAAACATTCTTTTAATAAGAGAGAAAACAGGGCTGGAGAGGTGGCTCAGGGGTTACGCCTCTGCCTTGTAGGCCAAAGGTCCTGAGTTCGGATCCCAGATCCCACGTATAGATGCCAGGCGGAAGCGGGGGCGTCCTGCGCTTCTGGTCCTGGTAGGGCGGAGCCTGTGAATCCCAGGACAGAAAGAGGTGGTGGCGTCCATGGTGGTTCCCGAATTCATCCGTGGTTCTACACACATACACACACACACGCGCACATACATACGCACACACGCACAATTGAATAAATAAAAAAATGTTAAAAAGAAATAAGAGAGAAAACACCTAGGTTTGCTCCATTTCGTTCTCAATCAGATCTTTCAGACTGCTCAGGAATCATGCACAGGGCATTTTTGCATGTATAGAGGGGGTCTGGCTTCATTTTACATCTCTTTGTACCAAACAAACATGTCAATCTATAAATTCCCAAAAAGGCCATTGGCACAGTAAGTCTAATTAAGTACTCTACCTTGACTAGCACCTCATTGTCATTAGTTGCAGAGAATGTAGGAAGAAGTATACAAATCTCAAAATTGACTTAAGCAATTAGAGTTTGAAAACTAATTTAATACCTACCCCCAAACACTTTCCTTATCCTTAACTTTATGTCAGTAGTGACAGTAACATAAACCCAGCACATAAAAGATGGCAATTATTCTATTTAAAAACTCATTTCAGTGTCCAGAGCTATTTATTCTATCCTACTGTGATAATGACTATCTTACCTCTTTGCATTGAACTGAAAAATATATAAAGTATTTATATAACTTAAAGAAAAACAATTCCAAATTTTAATCTCTCTAAAACTGAACACTATTTTCTATTAAAATATAGTTTTTAATGAAGATTCTGTAGAGGTTGTAACTTCTCATGGAGTTAAGGATCCTGTTTGCTCACTTGCTCTCAAGAGATGTGAAAGACTTGGAAATTCTCCTTCAGAAGAAATGTAATGAGAAGAAAAGCATTTTGCAGACTGGCAGCTTTAAAAATTATGTAAGCATTAAAATTTGTAAGCATTAAAAGTATGTATTCATTGATTCATTGCATTCATATGGTTTAGGTTATGATTATATAGATATGATTATATAAAACAGTTGGAGAGGAGAAGGGTAAGAATAGCCCATGGACAATAGAAAATGGGTATTGAAGACAATAAAAGGAATTTAAGATACTGTGTGTTTCCACATCAGCTGATAGAGTTTACTTAATGGTAAGGCAAAAGGCCTTTCAAAAAATATTGAAATATTTGCTATAGACTAAATGCAATTATCAAGGTGTTTCAACTAACTACTATATAAAACTGAACATTAGCATTTCAAAATGCGAACATCACTTGAACACCAAGAAGCTGAGAGAAATCAGATCAAATGGCCATTCCTTGAATAGAATTCCAAAGCAATGATCAGAGTCTAAAGTAAGGAAGCACAAAGCAGTGCAGTGGAAAGAGATGAGATTGTGAAATTGTCAGCATCACATTATTACCTAAGATAGGTAAAAATAAATTAGATCCCTATATTTTAAAAATTTCTTTTAATTGCCTTCACCCTACTCACATCTATTTTACAACATGCTGATTAAATTGTGAGTGGACTTTAAATGCAATTGTAATGATATTAAAAGTAGATCAAAACAAATCTTACTCAAAACAAACCTTCTGTAGTTACAATAAACTTCAAAAAGACAAAATAACACTGAGTTTCAATATTGTGCTGGTTGCACCAATGGTAATGTGGATTTGTCTATGTGTTCTGAGACTTGTTTCTTCCTCCACATCTCCTTCCCATTTTCCCTTTCTCCACTTTTCCTTTCCTTCCTTCCTTCCTTCCTTCCTTCCTTCCTTCCTTCCTTCCTTCCTTCCTTCCTTCCTTCCTTCCTTCCTTCCTTCCTTTCTTCCTTCCTTCCTTCCTTCCTTCTTTCCTTCCTTCTTTCCTTTCTTCATTTCTTCCTTCCGTTTTGAGCAAGATTTAATGCTCAAAAGGGCTATGTATAGATTAATGAGCTTCATATTATACACAACATTTTATTTGGCCTTCAATGACACAATGAAGCAAACAGATAGAGGCAATACATGCCAGCATGACTGGTCCAGCTCCTTGTTTCTAACATGCACACAGCACACACAATACCCAAGGCAACAGAATTATAGCATAAACCTCTATATCAAATGGTCTTACTGAGACAGAGAAAGGGCTAAAAATACTGTATCTACTGGGATGGATAAGCATGGTAGTTATAAGATACATGCTTTCTCTTCAAACCCAAATATATTTCCTATCTAGGAAGAAGAGACTGACATGCTAAATATCGTGAATATTCAGGGACTCTCTTCCCATTCTTTCCTTCCCAGTTAGCATATGTGTATTGATCAAACATTCTTAGTAATCAGATGGCATTGAAGGAAAAGACAGGACAGTTTTCCCTTTCCTTTTCGTCCTTACATCCTCACCAGCACATAGAATGTTGGTGGATTGTGTGTTTTGAAAGATAAAATACAAACACTTTAGTTATATTTGTTCAGTGTTTCCAATGCTTGATAAAAGTAAAAAAATACACACATAAGCCATGAAATATGAACTACATAATATTGGCGGTTTCATATACAAGTCAAATGTTAAAATTTATAACTAAAGTGTATTATGCAATGTAAACAATAATCACATAAGGAGATAATTTATTTAAATTTTCTTTTAGTTAAAAAGATAATAAGTAGAAAATTAGAAACCTTGTAAGTCAAGAGAGACTTGTTAAAAAAGAAGATTGTACTTTAGAACTTCTAATGAATGTTCTTCCATTTCTTGAAGAAATTATTATCATTATTTTATGATGGAGCTTACAAAGTATGTAGTCAGCCTCTTAGGAAAATATTATTACTGACCATCTTGTTACAAAAGAGGAAACTAAGACCCAAGGTGGTTAGCTTACTTAAAGTAAAGCAACTACTATGTGAAGCAAGAATTTCAATCTAGGCACTAAAAGAAAAGATTTCATACTAAATATAAGAATCACAGTGAGAGCACAACATCACTCCAAGTGAACTAAGTCTTTGTCCTTCCACCTAGTTCTCAAAAAGGCCCTTAGGAAATCCTCTGATGTAATGTTCATCCAACTGCTACAAGGTCTTAATATCTGCCTGCAAGCTTGCTGGGATGGACACTGGAATAATGCATGCAAAACAAATCGAAAGACAAAGAGGCTTTGGTCACAAGATTTGGGGTTTTTGTCATTGTTGTTGTTTTATAACAATGAACTTACTGGTAGATTTATTTCTTTCACTTTTTCTCTCCCCTTAGTAGTCCCCCTCCTTTTCCCCTGATAACCCTCCATCTCCACTGTCAAACTCCTTTTTATTTTCACATTCTTTCACTTGTGGGCTTCATTTAATTTCTCTTTGATGTCACATGCCTGATATGATTGGTCAAATTGCATAAAATAAGTGATTGTGGACTGCTTGGCTCTTATCATGACATCTAAATCATGTCCATCCCCACCTCAAGATCCACAAACATTGTAGAATAGGGGGCAGTAAGAACTTGAAATAGGAAAATGGTGGGTCAGGCACTATCTCCTGAACTGCATGGAAACTGGCTGTCAACATCTCCCCAAGAAGAGGGAAAGTTCTCAAGAAGTTCCACACCTCCCTGAGAAGCTCCTGAGATTTGTGATGTTTTAAAAGAAATTATGTGCTACCATTTCTCACATAAATAAATAAACCTTTTGGGAGACAAATAATAGCTGGATGATATTACTCAAACCAGTAAAAATTTTCTAAATGCCTTTAACACAGCAAAATGTAAAAATGAACAGACATATCAATTTCCAAACTATTGCAAAAATAATCTAGATATATTATTCAATTAATACATGCATCATTTGCATGAGTCATCCAAATAAATATTATAGTTGTCTACTTCCAACATGCTCATTTTTATCTGAAATGAGGACTCAGGAAAAAGTACAATCTAGTTAATAACTTTCTATGTAATTAAATGGTCACATTCTGTACTGAAATTAGTAAAAAATGAGACTTTCTATGTTCATTTATTAAATGTACCACTCTGTGGTTCAAAAGGTGTAGACTCTATGTTTAGATAAAATGTAAGCAGAAATTCTCAGAGTAGCTTACTGTCACCTGTTTGCTACATAAAGCCATTTATGAATTTTTCTTGTTTTCAGATGTATTTTTTGTGTGTCTTACATAATATCTGGATATTGTATCCCAAAACTTCAAACTTCAATCACCAAACATTCAAGTCTTGAGTATCAATGGAGCAGAAATGGAAGGGTAAACTCAGGCCAGCTTCTGTCTTACTTTATATGCCCTGAAAGATTAAAAAATAAAAATGAAAGAGGAATTCTCAATTTATAGCTGAACAAATGTAAAAGACTGTAGGGGCCTTTGATGGGAAATATTAGAAGGCCTGTTTTTAAAAAGGTCAATTTTCTTTAACTTAAGAGAAAAGATAAACCATGATTTATAACTCCCAGATCAGAGAATGTTAATATTTTCATACTTATGAGAAGCAAAGAGCAAATTTTCTGGCTGTTTAGCTGATCTTGATCCCACATATGAGAAGAGCCATATTTGGTGACAAATTCCTACAAAGCTGAGCTTCCCTTCTCATCCCAGGGGACCCTGTTTCCCTTTTCACACAGACAGGGATCTATAATACTAGGCTTCAGTGTTTTGAGAATCTATGAAAATTGTATATCTCCCAAATTTAGTCAGGTTAATTGTTCCTTCTGAAACAGTATCCATTAAGCAGGCAATACCAGTTTTCTGTGATTGAAAGATAGACTGAGCTAAAATTAGGTTTGTATTTCTGTTTACTTTTATATATGTCCAATAGATTTTTGATGTATATTTTAATGTTAATGACCTTCTTGACATATGGCTTTAAATATTATTTTTATGTTTGTTATAAAATAAATGAACTATTTTGTAATGCAACTTTAACATCTCCTATGTGCTAAGCAGAGTCACATATCTGTACCATGTGGTTGTCATATCCACTAAGATGAATCTGCCATACTGGAGAGTACTCATGCTTCCTTTTGGCCAGATTTTTCTCTCTCATGAAATATCCAAGTTTATTTCCAATCCAATATTAGCTGTTCTTTGGTCACTTTTGGTTTTGGATAACCAATGAAGTATCCAGTGCATAAAGTATATGTGAGGGCATTCCACTTTTTGCTTTTTGTCAGAATCTTGATTCTACTGAAATCATAAAGAAAAATTAATGTAAGTGGCTCTTTTAACAGACTTGGTAATATTTTCCAACCCCACCTTCTCCTTTTCTTTTCCTTTGTATTTTTCTTGTTTAAGTGTTGCATAGAAGTCTAATTTTATATCTTCCCTGTGTGTAAATAAAGAAGTCAGGAAAGAGAATTAGCATTTGGATCAGTGTAATTGCAGATATAAATTCAAAGATAAAAATATATGATGATTCTGATCATAGAAAACAAAATAAAAAACAATCAGTACTTTCTGCAGTTATTCCTTGGGAAATTGTTTCTACTCTGAAAATCTTGAAGGCCTAAATATTTAAAGAGATTTTTATTGCCAAAAGTTATTCTAAAAATAAATGTTGGCTAGAAAGAGGACTCAGCAATTAAACTGCTTGCTGCACAAGCAGATTGATGGGAGTTTGGATCTCCAGGTCCTACTCAAAATGCCAGGTGGGTGTGGCAGTTTACCTGTAATTCCAATAGTTGTCAATCTATTTATTGGATTGGAGACCCTGCCTCAAAAAGAATAAGGTGGAGAAGCAACAGATGATTCCCCATATCACCTGGGGCTTCCTTAGGTAAATACCAAGGCACACAAACACAGACACACACAACACACACACACACAGAGACACGTATATGCATATGCATCTAGACAGATAGTCACCCACACACATGAAAACATACATGCACAACTTACATGAAACCATCACACACATACACATGCACACAACTCCACACATATACATGAAAATCAAAAATATAAAATGAATGGTAATTTAAAAAAAATCAGCACAATTGTATCATTTAATCATCATTACTATTATCTTCAATCCAAGTATTTTATTAGCATGTTTATGTTTAGTTATCAATAACTAAATACTATAAATATACTAACAAATAACTAATACTGGTTGCAAAAGTATACAAAAATTTGTATTTGTTTACAAGGAATACAGTAGTTCATCAATAAAGTCTTGACTGCAAAAAAGGAGGAGATTCGTGAAATATGCATTGGCAAGTCATCAATATAGTTTCAAAACTTTTGTTCTTTTTCTATTTGCATCTCTGAATAAAAGATATTATGATGAAGATATACCCAGAGGAGACTTGCCAGAACAGCTGTGGACAAGTAAGGTTCATGAAAACTCCAGGAACTACTTAAAATAAATGTTTAGTCAACAAAGTGAAGTATATATTTTCATTATATCTTTTTTAATTCATACCTTAACAAGCTTATATGTATTCATGTACTAGAAGGAACAGATTCTAGCTTTGACCAATCATCTATATCTACGTAATGTATAGCAGCAATTAAGATGGCTAGGGGAATGTTGCAGAAGTCAAAAGAAAGATTCCTAAGTCAGACTTCTCTGCAATTTTGGCTTTCTGGAAAATGACAGAGGAGAGGAGGGGTTTTGTGAGGGTGGAGAGAAGACAAACTCCAGTTGGAAAATCATAAATGTGAGAAACAGAAAGTGATTTTTAAATCATTCAGACTGAAAATGTTTCACCTAGCTCATGTCAATATTTGGAGGCTGATTTAGAGATAAGTTTTATACTCATGTAAACATGAGCAATGATTAACGACAGAACATTGGGGACTGGGCTAAGCTCTAATACATGACAAGAGTTCTACATGCTCAGAATTGTAGCATCTCATGTACGTAGCACCAATTATGACATCCTGTTATTTAATGTTAACTTTCTCTTTATTGCTATTATTAATTTGTTAACAGAGACCATCTCCATTTTCGTGCCTTGGGAATATAGGAGTGACGATCTTAATTACATAAACACTCACAAGGCTGCTCTCTGAGCTTCCTTCCCTTTGATTGCCCTGTGTGACCATCAAGTCATGAGCTTTGGAATCTTGTCTCGTCCTGTACTCAAGAACAGGAAATTTGGAAACATTCTAAGTTGGAATGTCCAGCTATGTGACTTTCCAGTCATATTGTCTTAAGCAAATCACTTCCTCACTCTTGAGTTTCACGTGTAAAATGGAGAGACACACAGTAAGCTGTTTATAAGGTTTTTAAGTGTTTTTAGGTAGTGACTCTAAATAACCACGTTAATGTGTCATGCTGAGAACAAAGCAACTCTTGACTGTTTGTATGTCCTTTCTTTTGCTTATTGAACCTCTTCTATCAAAAATGGTGATAAAAGCAAAAGTAAACATGTAAAATGAAAAAGAAAACAAACCTGATTTGTATAACCAATTTGCTTGTCTTTAAGGATCGTGCATATCTGTCTTGGCAATCATGAGTCAATCCTCACATCACATTGTATCACACTGAATGATGCAAATGCATGTACATGATATTTTTAAGTTTCTGTATTGCTCAGTGACATGAAGGGGACTAATAGAGGGAAAATAATTATTTTATGCACAAAGTCACTGTGGAAAATATTTTTAGTTCTTTGAAGTGTTTTTCCCCCTATCCACTAATTATCAAGTAGCTGCCTGATTGCTGATGATTGATGACTTATGGAGAGGAGGTTCAGCAGGTGCTAATATTTTGTTGAGCATAAGTGCTTTTGCAGAATGAACAGCAGAGCACTGAGACACACAGAGCTACGGAAGACTCTCTGGAGGGTGGTGATTTGGAAGGTACACATGGAATGTGTTACAAACTGCGAAGAGTGGGATCTGAGGATTGTCTTGAACGTAACTGCTAATGATAATAACAGGTCTGCAGTGAATATGACGCACACAGGCACGGTCTTTGTATTTGAAACTTGGAATAGACAGAAGAAGGTCAAGAAAAACTTCAGTGGATACAAGCTTAAAATCTCTACACAGATCTTGTTTTTTTTTTTTTAACAAGAGAAGATTTCACTGCAAACTTAAAGAAAACAGATACATTTTTGAATACAAATAAATCATAATACTAAAAGAAAAAGAAGTGAATGCTGACTATAAGGTTATTTATGAGATAGTGAGAAATTGTTGCACATTTTAGTGAGGGATTATTTGAAATCATCTAGACTTTTAGTTGTCTACTAAAGTAAGAAATCAATGTCTTATTTGTATATAACACAAATAAAAACTGTTTGGCATTTTAGATTATATAACAAGTAATGATTTTTTTACATTGTACATACACACACACTGCATTATGTGATGTTGTATACATAATGAGGAATAGATTATTTTTTATTCCCTGGAAGTCTGTATTTAAGACATTAAATGGTACGTACAAGTTCCAGGAAAACATTGTCGCCTATAAACAACCATCTTCAAGGGGAAGAGAAATGACAATCTCTTTTTAATTTTTTTTATTTATTCAGTTATGTGTTTGCGTGTATGTGTGTGTGTGTGTGTGTGTAAAACCACGGACGAATTCGGGAACCACCATGGACGCCTCCACCTCCTCCTCGTTTACTCTTCCGAGGATTCACAGGCTCTGCCCTACCAGGACCAGAAAGGCAGGCCGCCAGCGCTTCCGCCCAGCATCTATACGTGGGGTCTAGGATCCGAACTCAGGACCTTCCGCCTGCAAGGCAGAGGTTTAACCCCTGAGCCACCTCTCCATCCCCCAGCAATCGCAATCTCACAAACATAGTACTTGAATGGATCTCAAAACCACACAGGGTCAGCCAATGTGAAGGAACATGCACAAAGTTAGCACTCATGAATGAGATTGTTTGGACAGTATGCAGTACCTCTGAATGCTCCTTACCACCCCCTTATAGCTTCTGAGAACAGGTGACCCAGAGGGAAACACATAAGTTACGACACAGAAGTCACACTGCAGTGTGGCCTCAGGGTGGATGCTAGAAGCCTTAACCCTCAATTGCATGACTTTGGACCATTATCTTTGAAAGCAGGAAAGGGCTAGTAAACAAAACGATGTGAGAAGTCTTGCATCATACCATTAGCCCACAGTATACAGAGAAGTGCACTCCACACTGTGTATCCAGGCTTAGTTTTGTTCTGGAGAACATGGAGAACTCTGAGTTCTTTTCAGTTCAAGGTGCACATGCTCATAAGCAGAACTGACATTAGGACTAGGAACTGTGGCCCAAATAGACTGGCAAACTCTACCAATGTTCCTTTCTCTGAACGTATTTGCTGGGGGAGTCCAGATTCATTTGTAGCACCCCCCTTTTTAGTGCCTGATATTTCATCTGTAGTGTGTATCCTTTATTCAGATACAAAAAAGTCATGCAGCAACAAAAAGTCAAGAGCATAATGAATGACAAGATCATTAGATAAATCCAGTGGAGGCTATGGTATTCCAGACCTTTCTCTTAGTAAGTAAATTCGCAATTCCCAGTGCAGCTTTTCATTATAAATACTGTTATTGTCTCGTTACAGTAATGAAAAGTTACTCTAGAACAACTAGGAGCATGATCAATTTTTTATAAAAAATAAATGAAAATGGAATTTAGTTTGAAAATAAAGTACACAATGTTGTGTAAAAAAAGGATATTAATGAAACTCAAACCCTGGGCCTATGTCATCCTGGAGAAATGGTCTACAAATAAGAATCCTATCATTTACCTGACAAGACTAATGGGAAATTAAATCAAGCCAACTTCTAGTCATGTGCTGATGGGCATCTATACTTCTATATAATATCCAACTTCTGAGTGCTTTTTGATTGAAGCTCAGTCAGCAGAATATGAAACTCCTGCTCCAAAATATGATCACTGCTTTTAAGAGACTCTTTCCATTACAAACAGAAATCTCTGTTCTACTTTCCTCTTCACAAAGACATATGCTGAATCTCTTTAACTGAAATCTGATTCCCCTCTAGCATTTTTCAGTTTACTTTCTTTCCACTCCATTGCTTACCATGTCCCAAAGCAAGAAGTATAGTTATAATTTTTAATACACATAAATTTATTGGGATAATATATGTATACTTATATGTATTATGCTGAAGGTAGAATCAAATTCTGAATTATATTGCAGAAGATATAAGAATAAATATTTTTATTCTTTCTTCCCTACACATCAAGAAAACTCATGATTACTTACATGTGTGTGGGATACACCATAGAATCCTAAGAGCCTCAACACTCAGCACTTAGTAGTCACCAAAATATACTTTTTAATAAAGAAAAATGGAACTTTAAATATATCTATATATTTTTTCTCTTTTCAATCTGAGAACGTAAAATCAGGAGAACATGAAAACTTCATAGCATTTATCTTCATAAACACATGGAATTCCCAAAAGCACATAAAAGCTCAATTTGTTTCATCAAGCAAAGCAAAGTACACTGGTGCTTTTGATATTGCTGCGCTTCAGATCTTTAATTTTGTGAAAAGCACACCTAGGTCTAATTGCATCCAATTAAGATAAAATCAGAATACATTGTTGATGTTATTGACTTCATAAATCTAATGCTCAATTACAAAATGACTCCAAATCACTGCCAAGATCTAGACAACTGTTACCTCTCCCAGAATTTATTTTGTACAAATAGCCTACAGCATAAATCACTCTGCACGCAATGAAGGTCAGCTGTCTATAGCTAATGGAATGTTTTCTTGGAGCATAATTTATGTATATCGTCTGTCTTTCCTCAGAATACATCTCTAGTACATATGGCCTTAAACGGCGATGGCTCTGTGTTTCCTGAGGTAAATGTATTACCGGGTAAGGTCTTGGCTGAAAAAAATTATAGATTTTTCTCTATAAATCAAGATTTAGATTTTAAGAGTCATGATTAATGAGATGTGGGGGAAGAAGGGTTCAGAGGGAGTGGAAGGAGGAAAGAGAACAAAGGGGTGGGTGAATAAGATCAAAATATATTGTATGCATTTATGAAATTGTCAACGAATAAATGAAACATTTTAAATGTTTAATTCAAAATTATGATTACATGATTATGATCAATGATTATGAGAAAAACTTTAAAATCAAAGCAATCAGACATATCTCATATAATATGTAAAAGTTAAAAGGGTATTAGAGTTAGGGGCCCAAAAAATAAAATGGAAAAAGAACAGCATCTTCAAGAAATGGTGCTGGCAAAACTGGATGTCCACATGCAGAAGATTAAAACTGGACCCGTACTTATCACCATGTATAAGACTTAATTCCAAATGGATCAAGGACCTCAATATAAGGCCAGAGAGTATAAAAACCTTAGGTGAAATGTTAGGGAACTCCCTCGAGCTGATTGGACTAGGTACAGTTCCTAAATGGACATCCAATAGCATAGTCACTACAACCAACACTCAACAACAGTTGAGATCTTGTGAAATTAAAGAGCTTCTGTTCAGATAAAGAGATTGTAACTTGAGCAAAAAGGCAACCCACAGAATAGGAGAAAATTTCACTAACCACATATCTGATAGAACTCTATTATCCAGAGTGCACAAAGAACTTAGAAAACTAAACAGCAAGGAAACAAATGGCCCAATCACAAAAAGGGCCTTGGAACTTAAAAGAAACTTTACCAGGGACGAAATTGAAATGTCTAACAAATATCTTTAAAAATGCTTTGCATCCTTAGCCATTAGGGAAATGCAAATGAAAACCTCCCTTAGATACCATCTCTCCCAGTCAGTATGGCAAAAATCCACAATACAAACAACACCAAATGCTGGAGAGGATGTGGCAAGAAGGGAACTCTCCTACATTGCTGGTGGGAATGCAGGCTTATAAAATCACTCTGGCTAGTCATCTGGAGATTCTTAAAAAAGTTAAAGATTGAAATGCCATATGACCCAGCTATTCCACTTTTGGGAATAATCCCGCATACAGCGAAAATTCACCTTGATAGCTCAAGCACGACCATGTTCATAGCAGCACTGTTTGCAATAGCAAAGTCAAAGAATCAACCCAAATGCCCAACAGTTAAAGAGTGGATAAGGAAAATGTGGTACATTTATACAATGGAATACTACTCACCCATCAAAAATGATGAATTAATGCAATTTGCTGGGAAATGGATGGAATTAGAAACAATTATATTGAGTGAAGTATCCCAGACACAGAAAATTAAGTGCCATATGTACTCCCTAATATGTGGATCCTAGTACCAAACCCACTTAGTGACACACTCAAAGATAAATCACTATAATACCTAGAGTAATTGCAAAGATTGTAAACAGGAGGGAAGGAGAAGGAGGGCACTGCCAGAAACAAGGAGAGAGGGGACCATGCTACAGCAGAGAATACAGGCCACCATCAAGTACTACAAGAGGTGACATCCAATACCCATCAGGAAGGAGCCAAGGGCAGTTCAGGAACAGCAAAACTGGAAGAAGAAAAAAAAGAATAACCATAATTCATAACATCAGAGAATCTATATTAATCACCAGGAACCAGGCAAGCCTAATTGCTCCCCAACCCAAAGCTCAGGGAATTTTGCAGAAGAGGGGGAGGTAAGATAGTAAGAGCCTAAAGATAGGGAGGAGCAATGATATGCAAGATACTCTACACAAGTTAGGGCCAAAGTAATTATAATAGGACTTTGCATGACCTGTGCAATTACCAACATATCATTGACCCCCGAAAGTCTAGCATGGATCACAGACTCTAAGATCCTGAAAGGCAAGGGCTTAACAGCCACAATAGTGTTCCCATATTTAAGGGGAACACAAAAAAAGAGCTCTAGGCAATGCTACTGAGTCCTTACAGCTCATCAGAGAGGAGGATCCAGAGGGAAGTTTGACATGCACACTAAAGGATGCTCCAGGGATGGGGGGGCCCACTGGGAGAAAGGGAGGGAAGGGGGGAAAGGAAGGGGAAATGAGGGGAGGCAGCAAAGAGGATCCAGGGAGGGGTGGAGGGTGAGAGGGGAATGGGGTATCTATCAAGTTTGTATGAGTGCAAAAATAAATTTAAAAAAAAAGATTGAAAAAGTAAAAAAAAAAAAAAGGGTATTAGAGTTTTAGACTTGGATGAGTTAAGTTTCTGAGGTAAGAAAAAATCATGAAGAATTCTAAAGGACAGTAAAATTGCTATTATAATTTACATATCAGAAAACAGAACTATGAAACCTTTATTTAAAATCATATTTAGGTGTTTTTTTTTCAGTTTTGCTCCTCCTGCAATGCCCTTGGCTCCATCCTGATAGGTACTGGATGTTACCCCCTGGACAGAGATAAAAGCTGCTAAAATAGAGTCTTATTATGAGTACATTCAAAGGTAGATGGAATAAAAGTAGGAGAACACGGTGAGGGAGGGGTCAGTCTCCCATTTGCAAAATGGTTACTTTCTATCTGCCAGACTATATGCCCTCCCCTTCTGGTGAGATCATACCCCATCAGTTGCAAATGATCAGGAAGGAAAGTCTGTGAACTTAACCAGATGTCTCATTACTTACTTGTAGTCCTTGATGGTGGCTTATTTTCTCTGCTGTAACATGGTCCCCCCTCTCCTTGTTTCTGGTGTGGCCCTCCAACCCCATCCCTCCTGTTCATAATCTTTGCAATTACTGTAGGTATTACAGAGATTTATCTTTGAGTGTCACAATGTGGGGTTGGTACTAACATCCACATATTAGGGAGTACATACGTCACTTAATTTTCTGTGTCTGGGATACTTCACTCAATATAATTGTTTCTAATTCCATCCATTTCCCAGCAAATTTCATTAATTCATCATTTTTGATGGCTGAGTAGTACTCCATTATATAAATGTACCACATTTTCCTTATCCACTCATCAACTGTTGGACATTTGGTTTGATTCTATGACTTTGGTATTGTAAACAGTGCTGCTATGAACATGGTTGTGCTTGTGCTATCGAGGTGAATTTTTGCTGTATGGGGGGTTATTCCCAAAAGTGGTAGAGCAGAGTCATATGGCATTTCAATCTTTAACTTCTTTAAGAATCGCCAGATGGCTTGTCAGAGTGGTTGTATGAGCCTGAATTCCCATCAGCAATGTGGGAAAGTTCCCCTCTCTCCACATCCTCTCCAGCATTTGTTGTTGTTTGTATTGTGGATTTTTGCCATCCTGACCAGGGTGAGATGATATCTCAGGGAAGTTTTGATTTGCATTTCCCTGATGGCTAAGCATGTGGAACATTTTTAAAGATACTTGGGTTTTTTTTCTGATTTTTTAATTTGTTTTTATTTTAACATTTTTTATTATTATTTCCGCTCATACAAACTTAGTAGGTACACCAGTTCCCTCCCTCCCTCCTCCTCCCCTCGACCCCCCTGCTCCCCCTCCCCTCACCCCTCCCTCCCTATCCCCCAGTGCCTCCCCCACCAATTCCCAGAGAATCCCTAAAGATATTTGTTAGACATTTCATTTTCATCCCTGGTAAAGTTTCTATTAAGTTCCAAGGCCCATTTATTAATTGGCCCATTTGTTTCCTTGCTGTTTAGTTTTCTAAGTTCTTTGTGCACTCTTGATAATAGAGCTCTATCAGATATGTGGTTAGTGAAAATTTTCTCCCATTCTGTGGGTTGCCTTTTTGTTCAAGTTACAATCTCTTTATCTGAACAGAAGCTCTTTAATTTCACAAGATGCCATCTGTTGAGTGTTGGTTGTAGTGACTGTGCTATTGGATATCTGTTTAGGAACTGTTGGCCTAGCCCAATCAGCTCGAGGGAGTTCCTTCCCTTTTTTATAGTCTCTGGCCTTATATCAAGATCCTTGATCCATTTAGACTTAATTCTTGTACATGGTGATAAGTACGGGTCTAGTTTTAATCTTCTGCATGTGGATATCCAGTTTTGCCAGCACCATTTGTTGAAGATGCTGTTCTTTTTCCATTGGATTTTTTGGGCCCCTTTGTCAAAGATCAAATGGCTGTAGTTTGTGGGCTTATATATGAGTCTTCAACCTTTATCCATTGATCCGTGTTGTTGGGCCTGCCCAAGAATAGCAGTCTGGGAGGGAGTGAGCAGGGCCTAGCTTAGCACATGGGACCAAAGATGGCACTGGGAGCTAGTGTCCTAGGCGTAACCTTGCTCACATCCTTGCTCACATTACAGAGAGTCCTAATTAGCTTATCATAGCCAACATAGATTTTTGTTTAGTCTGACCTATGCAGAGTATGTGCTTTACTGACCATCAAGGTAATTGGCTGCCTGTTTCGCGCGCTTGGATTCTTTGTGTATATAAGCTGATTTGTTACCCCCAATAAACTGAAATCTTGCTTTGACAAACTCCCCGTCTGTGGCCGAGTCTCTGGAGGCAGAGGCAGAGGTAGCTGGCAGGTCAGGCTTTACTTATCATCGTTACAGCCAGGAGCTGTGTAACTGAGTGAATGAATGAGTTAGTGACAGAGCGTCGCCTTGACAGACTCCCTGCTGTATCTGGAGGCCCCTGGATTTGAGTGGGGGTAAAGGGCCTGCAGGATATTTGCCTTTCTCCGCCCCGAAGGCCTGTGGCTGTCAAAGTGTGTGCCTGGGGGAATCACCCCAGCACCGTTGTGTCTATTTTGGAGCCAATACCAGGCTGTTTTTACAACTATGGATTTGTAGTACAGACTAAGGTTTGGTATGGTGATACCTCCAGCAGTGTTTTTGTTACTCAGGATTGTCTTTGCTATCCTGGGTCTTTTGTGCCTCCATATGAATTTTGAGATTGTCTGGTCAACTTCTTTAAAAAATTGCTTTGGCATTTTAATTGATATAGCATTGAATAAATATATTGCCTTTGGTAGGAGGGTCATTTTTATGATGTTGATTCTGCCAATCCAGGAAAATGGGATTCACCTTTTGGTGTCTTCTGCAATTTCTTTCTTTCTTTTTTTTATGTTAGTTTTTAAATTTTTATTATTATTTATTCAGTTGTGCATGTGTGTGTGTGTGTGTGTGTGTGTGTGTGTGTGTGTAGAACCACGGATGAATTTGGGAACCACCATGGATGCCTCCACCTCCTCCTTGTTTACTCTGCCCCGGGATTCACAGGCTCTGCCCTACCAGGACCAGAAACTGCAGGCCGCCCCCACTTCCACCCGGCGTCTATACATGGGGTCTAGAATCTGAACACAGGACCTTCTGCCTGCAAGGCAGAGGCTTAACCTCTGAGCCACCTCTCCAGCCCCCTGTAATTTCTTTCTTTAGGGTTTTAAAGTTTTCATTATAAAGATCTCTTACTTCCTTTGTTAGGTTACATCAAGGTATTTCATTTTTTTTTCAGGGCTATATTAAATGGGATTGTTTCTCTCAGGGCTTTGTCACTGCTTTCATTTTGGGCATATAGGAAGACCACTGATTTTCGTACATCTATTTTGTATCCTGCCACCTTGCTGAACTTCTGCATTAGCTCCAGGAGCTTCCTGGTGGAGTTTTTGGGACCACTCAGGTATAAGATCATGTCATCTGCAAATAGAGATAACTTGACTTCTTCTTTGCTGATTTGAATCCCTTTTATCTCCCTTTCTTGTCTGATGGCTTCAGCTAAGACTTCAAGTACAATATTGAATAAAAGTGGTGAGAATAGACAGCCTTGTCTAGTTCCTGATCAAAGTGGGAATGCTTCAACTTTTTCCCCATTGAGTATAATCCTTGCTGTTGGCTTGTTGCATGCAGCTTTTATTGTATTGATAAAAGTTCCTTCCATTCCAACTGTCTCAAGGTTTTGATCATAAAGGGCTGCTGGATTTTGTCAAAAGCTTTTTCTGCATCTATCAAGAGTATCATGTGGTCTTGGATTTTGGCCTGGTTTATATGGTGAATTACATTCATTGCTTTGCGTATGTTGAACCAACCTTGTGTGCCTGGGATAAAGCCTACTTGATCCCAATGGATGATCTTTTTGATATGTTTTTGAATCTGATTTGCTAAGACTTTGTTGAGAATCTTTGCATCTGTGTTCATCAGAGAGATTGGCCTATAGTTTTCTTTTATAAGTGTATCTTTGTTTGTTTTGGGATTAAGATGATATTAGCTTCATAGAAGGAATTTGGTAGTGTTCCTTCCTTTGCTATTTGATGGAACAGTTTAAGGAATATTGGTATTATTAGCTCCTTAAATGTTTGGTAGAATTCTGTGCTGATTCCATCTTTGGTGGGAAGATTTGAAATTACTTCCTCGATTTCCTCATATCTTATAGGATTACTTAAATAATTCACAACTTCCTGATTCAATTTAGTTAAGATATGTTTACTTAGGAATTCATCCATCTCTTTTGTGTTGTCAAATTTCACAGAGTATAAGTTTTTGAAATATGATGTTATAATTCTCTGGATTTCTTGGGTATCAGTAGTAATGACTCCATTTTCATTTCTAATTTTGTTAATTTGGGTTTTCTCTCTCTCTTGCTTTTGGATAATTTAGCTAAGGATGTATCAATCTTATTGATTTTTTCAAAAAACCAGCTTTTTGACTGGTTGATTTTCTGTATTGTTTTCCTAATCTCGATTTCGGATATTTCTCCCCTTATTTTGCTAATCTCCTCTCTTCTACTGCTTTTGGGATCAGATTGCTCTAAAGCTTTAAGCTGCATTGTTAAGTTATTTATTTCCTGCATCAGATTTTCTTGACAGCATTTTAAAATGCAGTGCTCACCTTTGTGGATTTCGTAAGGACTCACTGAGTCCTGGGGATGCTTATGATTGCACCTTGTTCTAGGCTGGAGAGATCGCTCATGTCTAAAGCCTTTGACTCAAAAATGAAAGGACCTTTGTTTGGATCCAAGATCCCACTGCTGCCAGATTGATATAACAGTGACTGCACTTCAGATCCTGGAAGATAGATCCTGGGAAATCCCATAGCAAAATAAAAGGAGACAGAGCTGTCTAGGAAGTCACCCCTCTACCTCCACAGACACACACAGAGCCAGCCCTCCTCTCCATACACCCACACAACCCCCCTGCCACACACAAACAAATTGTACATAGTTCATAGGAATGACTTTTGTTAAGGTCTGATAATAAAATTTAATACAAAAATACTCATTTATAAATTATCAATTCATTTTACTGTAAATTAATTTAACCCTAAAAAAACATTTAGTAAGTTTCATCTCCAGCATTTTTAGGAAGACAACTTTTGTCATTTATTCAAACATTTCAATACTATGAACATTTATGGTTTATCATCTTTTAAATCAGATGAAAGAATTATGCAATTTTTAAAATTTTTATTTATGTTTTTATTTACACAGTTTATATCTTTACCCAGATATCCTCTCCACACACTTCCCTCCTCCCCTGCCCTCCTGTTCACGTACCTTTCACCTACCCTTCCTTTTCATCATCTATTCTGCACTGTCCTCCTTCCCCCGTCCCTCTGCTCTGTATATCACAGGACTCTTTCGGGGTGCATGTATTGGTAAGGGAGATAGAATTCTTCAAAACTTATGTGGCTCTTCAATGGGTAAAGTCGTAAGTGGGGAAGTTCCTCTTCCCTTGTCCAGCACTCTCTGAGAGCAGCTGTTTCTTCTAAGATATTAGATAGTCCTAACAGGAAATATTGATGCATCAGCCACTGTGTAGGTCTGGTGATTTTCTGAGCACTTCACCCACATCTTGGCTATAGTGTGGTGGTCAGGAGTACTTTATCCTACCTTTGGGTTCTTATAATCTTACTGCCCCTATTCCATGAGGTTCCCTCAGCCTTGGTGTGGGATTAGAGTAGCTGATAACATTCATTGCTTGGACAGGCCTTTGATCTCTCTATTTCCTCTAAACCACTAGCTTCTTATTCTTATGATCTCCTATTCACTTCCCCTTCCTTGTTTTTTTTTCTTAATAGTGGCCTTAATCTATTTAACTATGTTTGTTTGTCTCCACTCTCTTGGGGTCTTCATTTCTCTACCCCTCAAGTTATGTTCATTTGTGCTTATAATGGATATTAGAGAAATTTTGCCTTAAGTTTGTCATTATGAGGGCTCAGTAAAAGATTCTACTTATAAGGGAGGACATGCAGAATCTATCTTTCTGTGTGGTATACTTAGCTCAGTATAACTTCTTCCAACTCTGTCCATTTATGAGCAAATTCCATTAATTCATTTTTCTTGATAGTTGAATAGTATTCTATTATGTATATGTACCACATTTTTCTTGATAGTTGAGTAGTATTCTATTATGTATATGTACCATATTTTCATTATCCATTTTTCTGCTATTGGGCATTTAGGCTGATTCCATGATGTCGCTGTTGTGAATAGTGCTGCAATGAACATGGATGAGCACATGCCTCTACAATCAAATGAACCATTGTTTGGGAATATTCCCAATGGTGATATGACTGGGTCATAGGATATTACAATTTTTAACTCTTTTAGGAACCGTCTGTAGCCGTTGTGCAAGTTTTCATTCCCTCCAGCAATGAATGAGGGTTCCCTTCTCCCCACATCCTCTCCAACGTTTGTATGTGTTTTGGACTTTAGCGATTCTGACCAGGCTGAGATGATATCTCAGGGTGGTTTTGATTTGTATTTCCCTAACGGCTGGGGAGGTGGAGGCCCATTATCTAACTTGACAGTTTCCCTCAATGATGTTTAAATACTTGTGTTCTTTGTGTAGTCTGGATATTATATTAGTCTTCTTTCAGATGTCTGGTTAGAGATTTTCTCCTATTGGTGGGTTCTGCTGAACAAAAAGCTCTCTAATTTCACAAGATCCCACATAAGTGTTGGTTCTATTTCCTGTGTAACTGGTTTTCTAGTTAGAAAGTTTTGGGCTAGACCAATTAGTTCAATGGAATTTCCTACTCTTTATTCTAGGGTTTTTAGAGTCTCTGGTCTAATATTAAGGTCCTTGATCTATTTGGAGTTGATTTTTTTGAAAGATGACATGTAAAGCTCCAATTTCCATATTATGCATTTAGATATCTAATTTTCCAGCACCATTTGTTGAAAATGCTGTCCTTTTCCCAATGATTTTCTGGACACCTATGTCAAAAATCAGTTGACTGGGGGCTGGAGAGGTGGCTCAGGGGTTAAGCCTCCACCTTGCAGGCGGAAGGTCCTGAGTTCGGATCCCAGATCCTACGTATAGATGCCAGGCGGAAGCGGGGGCGGCCTGCGCTTCTGGTCCTGGTAGGGCGGAGCCTGTGAATCCCGGGGCAGAAGGAGGTGGAGGCGTCCATGGTGGTTCCCAAATTCGTCCGTGGTTCTACACACACACACACACACACACACACACACATACACATGCATATGCACACAGTTGAATAAATAATAATAATAAAAAAATTTTTAAAAAATCAGTTGACTGTAATTATATGAGCTTATGTCTGGGTCTTCAAACATCATCCATTGATCTAGGTGTCAGTTTTGGAGCCAGAACCATACTATCTTTATTACTATGTATTTGTAGTACAGATTAAGATCTAGTATGATGATAACTCCAGCAGAGTTTTTCTTATGCAGATTTTTTTTTCCTATCTTTGACCTTTTGTGCATTCATGTGAATTTCCAGTTATGTAACTTTCTTTGAAGATCTGCAATGGAATTTTGAATGGTATAGCATTGAATCTGTATATTGCTTTTGATAGGATGGTCATTATTATGATGTTAATTCTATTGATCCAGAAGCATGGGAGGTCTTTCCACATTCTGGTATCTTCTGAAATTTTAAAGTTTTCATTGTACAGTTTTTTGTACTACTTTTGATATATTGACTTATACATTGGTGAAAGTGGAGTGTTGAAGTTCCCTACTATTATCATTTTGGGGTTGATTTGTTATTTTAGACATTGTAGTGCTTATCTAATAATGTAGATGAGTCTATATTAGGTGTGTATATGTTCATAATTATAATGTCTTCCTAATGGATGGTTTCTTTGACTAATATATGGTATTCTTCTGTGTCTCTTATGATTGTTTTTATTTGATGTCTATTTTGTCAGATACGAGAATTACCACTCCTGCATGTTCCCTTTAGCTTGTAGTACCTTTGACCAATCTTTCACTCTGTGAATGTGCATTACTTTCATGGAGACATATATTTCCTTAAGGGAGCAGATTGATGGGTTGTGATTTTTAATCCATGTTTGTAGTTTATGTCTCTTGATAGGAGAGTTAAGTTCATTGACATTTAGTGTTATAATTGAGAAATGTTTGTTGATTCCTTTCATTTTCTGAATTTTGTCATTTTTGTATGTGTATTTCTTTCCTTAGTTTTTGTGTTGGCTTTATTTTTGCCTTCTATCCCCTTCAGCATTTTTATCGTTTTCTTCAAACTTGAGTATTTTTTCTAGCATCTTCTACAGTCTCAGTTTGGTGGCCATGTAAGCCTTCATTTGTCCTTATACTGGAAATTTGTTCATTCACCTTTAATCATGAATGATGGTTTTGAAGGTTATAAAACCCTGGTTTGGAATTTGTGTTTATTCATTACTTGAAGTACATCTACACTTTTGTAAACTATACTTTTCCACTGAAAAATCAACTGTTATTCTACTAGCCTTACTTTTAAATGTGACTTGGTTTTGTCTCTTGACACTCTCAGCACATTCTCTTTGTCTTGTACTATAGCGTTTTGACTATTATTTCATGTAATAAGTTTCTCTTTTGGTCAGATATGATTGATATATGATATGCCTCTTATACTTGGATATGGATCTCTTTCCTTAGATGTGGAAATTTTTCATTTATGATAGTGTAAAAATTTTCTTTATGTGAGCATTTTGGGGTTTCTTGTTCTGGGATTCCATGAATGTGCAGGTTTGGCTTCTTCAAGGTGTTTCATAGCTCTTGAATTTTCCTCTCAAATAAATTTTCAGCTTCTTCAATCTTTTAAATGAACAAATTTGTTCTGCCATTTTGTCTTCTAGTTCTGATATTCTATTTTCTGCATTATTAGTTTTGTTGGTGATACTGTCTGTTGAGTTTTAGATTGTAATTAGCTTGTTTTTAATTTCAAGTTTAATCTCTGCATAAGCTTTTTTCCTACTGCTCTATGCTTAGTTTTGTTTTTTTTACTGCCTTTTTCACCTCATCCAGGGCCTGCTAATTTCTGCTTTATATCTGCTTATGTGGTTATTTAACTCTTCTTGGATTTCCTCTTTCATTGTTTTGATCATATTGATAAACTTTGAAAACCATCATTGTGGTTGTAATTTAAAATTCATTATCAGATGTGCAGAAAATGTTAAGAAGCTATTAAATACTCTGGTGAATAAAGTTCCTGGATCATGCATTTAGCATGATTAAAAGCTATGTTTAACAGGCAAAAGTTTTGATTTTTCCACTGAATTGTATTACTTTTTTTTTTAAGGGTGAAAGGTAGGTTTATTCAGCTTACGGATCCAGAGGGAAAATACACTCTCTGAAAGCAGAGGTGGCATGTCTCGCTGGCCAAAGCTGGAGGAGGCGAAGTCACTGCAGACATCTTGGAAGCCGAGAGCTGCTGACTGCTTGCTGCAAAGGCAGACTTCTCCTGGAGGTAGGGTGGGACTAATCCACTTCAAGGCCCACCCCTTGTGACTGCCTTCCTCCAGCAAGGCTACACCTGTCAAAGTGACATGACCTTGCTAAACACATGAGACTGTGGGGGACACATTTCAAACCAAGACACTCTACCCCTGACCCCCACAGGCTCATTGACCATCTCATTATGTAAACCATACTCAGTCCAACTTTAAAAGTCTTCATAGACTACATCAGTAGTCCCAATATAGTCCAAAAGTCCAAAGTCCAAAGCCTCCTGTAAAATCAAAAGACAAGTTACAGACTTCCAACATACAATGGCACAGAATAAACATTCCCATTCCAAAAGGAAGAAATGGGGGCATATCCAGGAAAGACTGGTCTATAACAAGAACAAACTCCAAATCTTGTAGCTCCAAGTCCAACAGGTGAGCCTCTTGTTGAAATCATCTCAGTTCCAAAGGGCTTTGGTTCCACCCCTCCAATGCAGCTGCCCATAGAACACATCACTCTTTTGGGCTGACTCCTCCCAGGGTATACAGCTCTCCGTGGCAGGTGTCCCACATTTGTGTCTGGAATCTAACATCTTTACTTCTCAATGGCAAACCAGGCTTTAACTCCACAACACAAACTGGGCCTCTTCTTGGACCTCTAAACTGCAGGCTTCTTGCCTCATGATGCCTGGATTCTGCCAATTTTTGAAATCTTGGAGGAGAACTCCATGATCTCCTCCCTCTTGCATCACTGATGCCTCTAAAACCAGACTCATGTGGACGACTTTGCCAAGACTGGCCCTCTTGAATCACAGTTGATTCTGCTTCTCTCTGTTGACCATCTCTTTCACTCCTGGACAGTTGCTTTGTAAGAGAAACCAACTCTTCCTTTGGAACTCCACCCTTTAGCTCCAGTCTTCTGAAAGTATTTGCATTCTTATGAGTGGGAGCCTTCCTTGAGGATCCTGCCCTCAAGCTAGGGCCTCTCCTATTATCCAAACTGAGAGCAGGCTTTGATTTACAAATAGAGCTAATCTCTTCAACAGCCATTTTGTTCTCTGCTTCTTCCTGGTTTGACTCTTTAAGTTTGCCATTGTATTTTTCATCATTGGATCTTATAGTTTTTGCTTCTTCTTGCCTGATTCTTTGCTCTTTTTCATAACTCTGAAGACAACTAAAAAGTAGCCATATCACATTGTCAAGACTACATTGCTTTGAAATTTCCTCCACCAAGCACTCCAGCTTAATTTCAGGGAAACTTTCAGAAAAAGGGCAAAACTTCACTAAACTCTTGGCCAACACATGGATCCATGTGTCACTCACCCAGTTGCAAACACAGTCTCTGTTCCCCTCTGGACCATCACAAGCTGGGCTTCCACTGTCTGCATCTCTCACAGCATTGCTCTCCTCTGAGCTCTCACAAGAAAAGTCCCTTTGGCCCAATCGCCAAGACACAAAGATTTTCCCAGCACAAAGTCCCAAAGTTCTCCACATTTCTCCCAACAAACAGTTCCAAAGGTACACTAGCCACATCGCAGCATTGGCCATGCTTCTGGGCACCAACTTTTCTCAGCTTCACAAACAACTTCACTTTATGGTACCAGCTGTTCTTATCTCACAGCAATATCCCACTATCCGGTACCAATTTCTGTAACTGTTATTCTTAACTGTTGCTGTGAGAGAGCACCCAAAGTCAATCAACTTAAGGGAAAAAGGGAGGTTTATTCAGCTTATGGTTCCAGAGGGAAAGTACAGTCTCTCAAAGCAGAGGTGGCATGGCTGGCTGGCCAAAGCTGGAGGAGGCTAAGTCATCGCAGACATCTTTTTTTTTTTTTAATAGGCTAAGTCATCGCAGACATCTTTTTTTTTTTAATAATACATTTTTTTTATTATTTCAGCTCATACAAACTTAATAGATACACCAGTTCCCTCCCTCCCCCCTCCCCCCCCCCCCCCCCGAACCCCCTGCTCTCCCTCCCCTCACCCCGACATCTTGGAAGCCGAGAGCTGCAGACTCTAAATTGTATTTCTTTTTTTTTTATTTGTTTTTATTATTATTATTTATTCAACTGTGTGCATGTGCGTGTGTATGTGTGCGCGCGTGTGTGTGTCTGTATCTGTGTATGTGTATGTGTAGAACCACGGACCAATTCGCGAACCACCATGGATGCCTCCACCTCCTTCTGCCCCGGGATTCACAGGCTCCCCCCTACCAGGACCAGAAGCTCAGGCCGCCCCCGCTTCCGCCTGGTGTCTATACGTGGTATCTGGGATCCGAACTCAGGACCTTCCGCCTGCAAGGCAGAGGCTTAACCCCTGAGCCACCTCTCCAGCCCTCTAAATTGTATTTCTAAGCACCATGTTCTCTATTCTGAATTGCTCTATAATCTCGTTGCTTTTCTCTGCAGTTTCCCACACTGTGCTTTCCAAGTGCAAGTCACCACTGCCCCTCCCCAACTAGAGATTTTACATGTGACCTGAACTCAGCTCCTTCTGTTTTTGAGGGAAAGACTTAAATTCTGAGCTATCTCTCCAACCCTCACACTCTCATTTTAACACTTTATTTAACCTCTACAGATTCTATTATGTCCACTGAAGTTCTTTCAAATTTTAACCCTTTTTAAACCACTTAAGAAGCATGAATTTAACTGTTTAAGAATTCTTCAAAAGAAATTGAGAGTTTTAATTTTTTACTTTCAACCTGTTTGATTAAAAAGTGCAAGGCAACAACCATTAGCATGAGATGGAAACAGGAAGGAATAAAAGCAGAAGTAGGATTTATGAGTCCACAAATTTTCTGAAGAGCATTTTAACTGTTTCAGTCAGCAAATAAAAACTGATTCTGAGGTATGAACAGTACTTGGCATTTTGACTGCAAGCTGTAGAGTCCTCATGTTACTCTTCTCAACAGTTCATATAAGAGAATGACAGTGTTCAGGAATACAAAAAGTACTTTATCTAGTAGGTGATGGTCTACATGGTCAAAATAAAAAGAGAATTCTTTATAAATTACATTTAAAAATGAACACCTTGACAATTATCAGGCAACTCAAGTTTAAAGTCAGAAAAATGCAAAAAAAATAGATATACTCATTAACACAATTTTCCTATCAGAAAGTTTTTCCATTCCAAGAAATAATCAATAATGAATTTGGATCTGTGACTAATATATTTAAGTCAAAGTAAACTTTTCACTTTAGAGGGCAATTCTTTTACATTCTTATTAATATAATCTCTCCTGAACAGAATTCCATTTAAACCACTACTGGAATAGAGTTAATCACTGAAATCCACTTTTTCCACGTTTCTCACTTGAGTACATTAGGTTGCAAAATGGCAAAAGACTATCAGTTACAAAGAATTTTTACTACAGGTTGAGTATGCTCTAACAGCAGTGTCTGAGATCAGTATTATTTTTTTTTAACATTTTAAAAATTTGCATAATACTTTGAGGATGGAATCAAAGTCTAAACAGAAAACTTATTTTGACAGTAATGCTCTTAAGTATTTTTAATCCACCTGCTACTCTGCCTGCAGTCCTTCACAAAATCAGCTGCAGAATTTTCCTCTTTTGACATCATGTCTACCCACAAGTTTCAGATTTTGCAAGATTTTGTTTTTTGCATTTTTCAAATTAGGAGTGATCTATGTATATAATAAATTCTAATTCATAATATCTGTCAGGAGATATCAAAGAACAATTTCCAAGTCTGAAAAGCTAACAGTATTGTGGTAAGAACATGGTCCTTTTATGGGGTCAAATTTAATTTACTAAATAATATTATCATGAAATTGAAACCTCAATGAATCCTTCCAAACTGCATAATGTTCCAAATGAATTTCTCATCCCTTTAACTTTTTTAGTAGTTTAGCTTTTGAAATGTTTTCTTGATGTTTTTGTTTTTTCTTTTGTTCCTTCTCCCTGGTTTCATTTATCTTGGCCAATTTTCAGGACATTATAGCACTTACTAAGAATAATGGACAAAATAACTGTCATGAAGAAATCAGATGGGTCCATCACAGCCCATTCTACAACATACTAAGTTCAAGCCTTTATGCTCAACATCTTCATAGCAAACTGAAGGATACTTATTCTTGAGTAGAGATCTCTAATTTTTTTCTTGGTATTATCAGTGACCTGATCCAATCTCAAATGACTCCTGTTCATTATTTTCAGTTCCATGCACTTCTAAGAGGTTTAAATTTGCAGGCTAGAAGCAGAAGGTGGAAGCTCTCTCACTTTGGTTTTATTGCTAAGAAACTTGCCATCGTGAATAAATGGTTGGTAGTAAACTCATACATGTCAAGTTCATTCTGCACCTGTCTCATGTGCAACCAAGAATTGTCTGAAAGTCATTCTTTGCCCTCCACAGGCTCTGGTGGGTGTGCGCACACACACACACACACACACACACACACACACAAAAATAATTGTAGACAGAGATAAGAGAATCCCTGAAAGATCATGGACCTGCAAACCTGGCATATACAGCAGATGGCAACAAGCAAACCTTCTTAAATAATATGGAAAAAAACTGACACTCAGACTCATCTTCTGTTTTACATGCAAGTCATTCCATACAAGGATACCTACCTCACATACAAGAACATGCAGACACACTACACATATGTGAACACTATATGCACACATGGAGATGAAAAAGTGGTTCACAGATTGCTATTTTTAATTATGATTGAAATGCACCAAATATGTAGAAATATTGAAATTCACTGAACAATTCAATGCAAACATTGTATGTGTTAAGCTACAAAATTATTAGAGCTCTTGAACTAATGTGCCATTCTCTTCATAAGGTTCCAATACCTTCATAAAGGTAGGCAATTCAGTTGCAGTTACACTGAACTACAGCTTCAAAGATAGCAGGTGTTAACTATGTAAACTACTTATCTTAAAATACAAAAACTAAGTTCTACTCATCTAATTGATAATGTGACCAATTTGTGAACAGCAATATATTTAGAATTTTCCCTTTCCATCTTGGCAGCCAAACATTCATTTTCCATACATATCCTGCATACATTGCAATTGTATGCAAATGAGAGCCTGGAGAACATTTTTGTAGAAATTGGAAATTTTGTTGTTTCAAACATGTTTAATATTGGAATGAAAGTAACACATTATAATTTCTAATGTGATTCTTTTCATTTCAGAAAGATTGTATCTTGCCCAAGGAAGATATGTTCCTTCATGTGGATATTTCTCTTTCATGAATTTATTTATGTAGTTTTACCAAAGTTTAGGTAAGGAAATAGGAAAGAATCTGAAGCAAGCATATTTTTTTCTGATTGCTGTGGAGATGACCAGTTATTCAAAACATAATTATTTTTCATTAGCATTGAATTTCACTAATAATTATATGACAAAACACAATCTATGGGATTTTTATGTGCAGTTCCAAATTTGGGCTGTTTTCTTTTTTCTACAGTGGGAGTATTAAAAATTATCTGATCTCTGCATTAACCGTCTATATGACAGGAGTGTTTGAGGCAATAATGAACAAACATCCTACCCAACAGAGACCTGTATATCTATCTGGTCAGAGGTGAGAGAAAAGAATCTACATTTCAGATGCTACTCAGCACAACAGAATCTGTGCATGTATGGCTAACACTGACATCTCCTCAAAGATGCTCCTAGTATTGGTTGCTGAGAAAGGATTCAATGGACACTATTTTCTTGTATTTACCTACTTCCTCATGAACTACTAATGGGTTAAAGGGCCTGTGGAAGAAAGTCAGGTCGTCTTTGCTTCTTCCAGACAAAGCAGAGATAACCTGATGTCCTTACACAGGCTTCTCACCATCAACATTCTGCTACCTCACCATAATTCATGGGCCGGGTACCAAACTCTTTAACCTATGAGTCCACAGAAAGTAAGTGTTCCAATAGGGAACCAAAATTCTTTTTTTATTATGACATATTCTATAAAGAAAATCTCCTGCTCTCTGATGTTACTTGACTATTTATTATAACTCTAAAGAGGGGGCTTGGAAAGCTCACCAATGAAAAATTGACACAACAAATAAATTTCCTAACATATTGTGGTTTGCATTAGTTCTATACTTCAAAACTGGGCCATGCTAGCACATGCCTTTGGTCCTAGAACTGAGGAGACTGAGGCAGGAACATCACCACTTCAAAGCCAACTTATGCTACAAAACAAGTTCTAACCCATGCTAAGATTCATGACAAAACTCACATCCTTTACTTCAAATTATATAATTACTAATTACATTGTTCCTTTTTGTACTTATATTATTCTTGAACATCATTCTTTTTTCTTTCTTATTATTTATTTATTTATTTATTTATATATTTATTTATTTTCCCACTCATACAAACGTAATAGGTACCCCTGTTCCCTCCCTCACTCCACCCCTCCCTGGACCTCCCTGCTCCTTTTCCCCTTTTCCCCATCCTTTCCCCCCTCCTTCCCTTTCTCCCAGTGCCCCCTTCCCCATCTCTGAAGCATCCTTTAATGTGTACATCAAACTTTCCTCTGGGTCCTCCTCTCCGATGAGGTGTAAGGACTCAGTGGCATTTCCTAGAACTCTTTCTTGTGTTCCCCTTAAGTGTAGGAAGACTATTGTGGCTGTTTCTTAGGATCCTAGTGCCTTTAGTCCATGCTAAACTTTGAGGGGTCAATAATGTGTTGGACATTGCACACGTCATGCAAAGTCTTATTATGATTGCTTCGGCCCTAACTTGTGTGGAGTATCTTGCATACTCCCATCCTTGTGCTCTTACAAACTTACAGACAGACCCTTCTTCCGAAAATTTCCCTGAGCTTCAGGATGAGGAGAGATTAGGCAGGCCTGATTCCAGGTGGTTGATATAGAGTCTCTGATGTTCTGGATTATGGTCTGTTGATTTTTTTTTCAGTTTTGCTGCTCCTGTAATGCCCTTGACTCCATCCTGATGGGTATTGGATGTCACCCCCTGGCCAGAGATAAAAAGCTGTTAAAATAGAATCTTATTATATGGATAGATTCAAAGGTAGATGGAATAAGAGTAAAAGACTGCGGTGAGAGGTGGGTCAGTGTCCCATTGCAAAATGGTTACCTTCTATCTGCCAGACTGTATGCCCTCCATTTCTGGTAATAAGAGATCTTATCTGAGAGGCTTACATAAAGGTATTCTGGGGGACATTTAGATGTATTATGTTTATGATTGCTGAGTTATTTGGATAAAAAGGTTTGAAGTAAAATGTTTATTGATGTTATTACTTGGCTAATTATATAAAAGCACCTTTCTTCTGGAATATTTTTCATGTGAAAATTGGTACTTTCAGCTCAAAGGGTAGAAACAATAGAAGATAATCATATACATAGTTACATATGTATTTGCACACACACATACATATCCTTGTATAATGTTTCATTATAAAGTCAACTCAAAATTGCTTTTATGAGACTGAAAGAAATAGTATGCTCATGTAATAGATTTAAATATGCTTAGTTTGGTAGTTGTACATTTTTAACAATTTGAGAAAATTGTGCCTCTCATTACAAAAATTTTAGCATTCATAAAAAATATGAGAGCAGGTAATTTGCTCACTTTCAACCACCACAGAAATGTGATGCTCTTGTTCACAACTTTGGTCCCTACTTCCAGCTTCTCTGCACAAGCTCCTTCAACATCTTCCTAGCTGGCCTTTCTGTTATCTCTCCTTTGCTCACTCTAAACCAACATGATCTCTACTGTCTTTCCAAGACGAGACAGAATATCTAGCCCATAAGATGGAATCTCAGCTCTATTTCATAGTGACTTGGAAGTATAATTTTAGTTTTTGCAATGGCTTCTTTCATAATCTTCATCTTTGACCATTATTACAATAATGAAATAATATGGAATAGCAAGCTTACCATAGGACTCTAATCATGCTTTATAGTTATTATAAACCTCCTGTTTGTGAAAAAATCAAAATTTCTGTGGAAGACAACCTATCTCTGTGTTGAAACCATATCCCATTTCCAAGTTTTTTAATGTTGAGTTTTGGCCAAGACAAATGTACCTAGAGTACTCTTTAGTTTCTCCAACTGGTCACCTGTGTCTGACTTTAAAGTAGCACTTCTGTATATACTGGAATTCCATCCACCCATGAGTTACTTGCTGTATATCATAACTGCACATAATCTTCCTTGTTTTTTGTAATGGGAAGTACCTCTAAGTACATTGAAATTACCACATAAACCTAATGTCTACCATCTCTTCATCCTTGTATTTGAAATTAATATTACCATACTCAGATGTTATTGCTAGTAAATTGAATAAATTATTATGTTGCCAAATTATTATGTAAGGATTTTTATCTCTGAAATTAACCCTGATGAATGGAGAGGCTTTTCTGTAAGTTCTTTCCATGTTTTAAGGGGTGTCTTTTTTATGTAAAGATATATGCCCTAGGCTAAAAGCATCCTTACATCAGGACACATGTAAAAGTGACCTGGCAGAATCAGGAAAAGAGTCAGACAGACAACAATAACCACTATGGATATTGTCACTATTCTTGTGGATCTGCTGTCAAGATTGGACATGTTCAAAAGCACTTTCAAAAGTCTATCCATAAACTATACCATCTGTTGTTAGATGGTGGAGATCAACTCCCACAGAGACATTGATAAGAAGAAAATGTTTAAAAGACAAGTGATTCCCTTGATTTTAGTATTATGGAAGCTGATGATTTGGGATAGATTCTTAGTGCATAAGTTTCACTTCGACACATTTAAATGAGAAAGAAAAGAGACAGATGTTTGTCATTGATGAAACTGGCATGTAGAAGAAGATGGATGGCCAGAAAAATGATATCATATGTTTTGAAAATACAAAGGCAATATTTATAATTAGTACATTGCTATGCTAATTACACATATTAACAAATGAAATATGTATACTTCTGTTAGGGAAATTTTGAAATTTATCCATTCTAGTTCTCCAAAGAAACTCTTCATTGCCATGCCTTTTCAATGGTAAAATAGAAACTATCTTATATCTGATATGTTGTATGTGGTTAAGTTTACTAGATGTTTATAATGGTGTATGACATTATAGATGCTATGTAAAGAGTAACAGGAATTTATGCAATATCAGCCCCTTTATTTTCTTCTTTTTCCTATTTGACTATTATTTATCACTTTCTTTTATGTAGTTAAATGTTAATTAATGTGAAAAGAAAGTATTTAATGATCAACTCTCAATGTGTTAGTCATTGTTCTGTCTAAAAGAGATATAGCCCAAACGAAGCATCATAAAAGCTTCTAGAAATTACAATCTATATTGGAAGACATTAAAACGTGGATGAGGAAGTAAAAAGAGTCAAATGGAAATAAATACAAAGGAAAATGTAGGAGTGTATAAGCCACTTAGAAAATTCAGAAGGTGGTATGTGTTCAGTATAAAAGAACCCTTGTATAAGGAATTTTGTGAACATTATCTTTTTCATAAAGACTTTAAGTAATCAGGAAAAACATCCTGTTGGTATTTTGGTTACAGAAAAGCAGAACAAATTACAACTGTTAAGAGTCTGAATACATGCATCTGCAGGAGTGTGAACAGAGATCTTTGGGCTGCTCTGAAGACTCCTTTTTATTCCAAGAGAGAATAGAAACCAATGGACTCTGAGCAGAGAAGAGAGACCACAGAGCTCTGGATAGAGACATTTTATTTTCTGTTCAGATGATGTGTTGGTCATGGTGGATAGGCAAGAGGGAACAGCCAGACTTTTAAGAGTCAGTTCCAAAATTCTGTGAAGGGAATGGTAACTTCAGTTTAGTTGTGGCGGTAGAAGTCTGAAAAAGCAATTCATACTATGACAGTTAGTTTCTATTGTCACATTGAAGAAATCTGGATTCATTGGTGACAGAAGCTTCTGGATGTCACTGGGGATTGTGTTCATCATGCTGTTTAGGATGGGGAGACCCACCACTGTGAGGCCTACCATTCACTACATGGTGGTCCTGGGTGGAATACAAAGTAGAGTAGAACTGAGCAAACACACATGCATGCATCATATGTGGTTCTATTCTCTTGACTGTAGATGAAATGGGTTCAGATCTCATAGACTTACCTTTGAGAATTCTCTGCCACAATGAACTGCAACCTACAATTTAATCAAATAAGCCTATTATCTCATCTCCTATGTTGGTTTTGCTGGGGTATTTTATTACAGCAAAAGAAAAGAAACTAAGACATGGACTTTATGTTTCATATGAAAACCAAAATTTGCCATATTCATTAATCATTGGACATAACATCAAGAAAAGCAGTTACTATAGTCATCAAAAACTATTAATGTAATTATCATAGAAGAGATTTCATCTTTCTTGGCAATACTTAGTGACATTGATACTGTCTTTTAACTTTTTTGTTAATTCACATTAACCAGGGCAGTAAATTTTACAAAAATAAGATTTCCAAGAATGGTACTTAGTGAAACAAATGCCACCTAAAGTCTTTAATAATATCAAGACATGAGGAATATAGATATGACTACAGGGCTATATCTCTTTTAGACAAAACAATGACACACACACACACATGCCAAGCAGATTCCAGATCCCAGATTCCAGGTGGAAACAGCAGCAACCTACACTTCTGGCTGTGGAAGATGGGGACTGGGAAACAATCTAGAATGTCCCAAAATCACCCCTAGGCCTCTACAGGGATATACCGTGCCCTCTGATACACACACACACACACACACACACACACACACACACACAAAGCACATAAATAAATATAGATTAAAAGATAATTATTTAATTATTGAAACATAGAACTGTGTGAAAACCATTAGTTGAAGGAAAACACCTTTCTTTAGATAGAATTGAGTTTATAAAACCTTTAATATAAGCTGTGAGTAGAAATAAGGAAAAGAAATCAAAGCTAACATAACAGATTTTGGGATGCTTATAATACCTTAGCAGTTGAGCTATGTAATAAAATTAAGTTCCAATAGTCTACCTAACTAGAAACCGAAGAAGACAGAGAATGAAGCCTAGGAAGTGCATGTAAAGTTATAATAGATATGGAACAATGAAATACATGGTAAAAGAACTAGAGGAAAAGTCAGTAATGCCTACAAGTCAAAGGTTTTAGCAATTAGTATGCAAGAAAGAAAAAGCTGACAAATCAAAACAATTTGCAATATAAGTGACAGCTGTCATATAACTGATGTGAACATTGGAACTGTGTTAGTCAGAAAACCACAGTGGATAGTGATAATGGTGATAGACACATAGTTGTTAAATGAATGACGTATTATAGAACAGATGGATAACATATAGATGAAGGCATACATAACTGACAGATTAAAGAGATAGGTAGACACATAGACACATAGATGATAAAGAAATGATTAAAAGATATATGACTGATAGATACATGGTAGATCTATAGATATATCAATAGATAGATGATAGATAGATAGATAGATAGATAGATAGATAGATAGATAGATAGATAGATAGATAGATAGATGATAGAGACAGATGATTAAGTGGAACATTCAATCATTAGAGAAGCTTTTGAAAAAAACATGTCCTCCTGATTATCAAAGAAAAGTCCATGATGAAGAAGTTGCTGTCCTCTCAAAATGGTTGCTTGAGAACACAGTGCCCACTGCAATGTACCCATTTCAGTTGTTCCTAAACTTCCTATGTAAAGGCTCCATACAGACTACAAAAACATACATTTTCATGATGCAGTTAAAAGAGCAAAGAATTGAGGTCTTTGGTAGTATTACTGAGCCATGAAATTAGCCCTGTTGATACTGCAGCCTTTGTCATGAGTGTTTAGGTGTATGCTGACCATGCAGCAGGAAGTCGACAATCAAGTCAGGTAAGGTTTACAGCAGAACATGGCAGGTGATGAGCAATATCAAGTATCTAGGAACATCACATTCTCAAGAGGCTCCCCAGTTAGTGTCTATTTGCTTATTTACGTCATGACTGACACCCAGGACAAAAAAGATGACACTCTGCTTGAGATGCATCTGAATGTGCTCGTGAAAATGTGAATGGGTCCTCACATCCTCACACATTTTAAACAGAAGTCACAGAGAGATTCAGTCCCAGATCAAAGAAGACTTGGGAAACTTATGAATGTTGGATTTAAATCCCAGCTTCTACATGTGGGAGGAAACAGATGGGATTCTGAGATACACAGAGGTGTTTTGTGTTGTTTTTGTTTTTTAATCTGGGGCTTCGAAGCATCATGACTGCTTAAGGTTCCCATGATAAAAGCTAACCTCAAATACTGGAGCACTAAAATTGGCAATAGGTACCCTGCAGTGGAGGTTAACCAGAAGAATTGGATGATCTAAGGAGAGAATTCCGATAAATGTATTCTTTCTACTTGCAAGGAAATAAAAATCCCAGGAGAGATAGAATTACAGTTTCCAAGCAGTGTGACACTTGAGGAAAAACATTTGCTTCTCACAACAAAACAAACTGGGGAGCTAAGTAAAGCAAAAGGGGCTGAAGCAAAATCAAGATGGTTCAAGCATAAATAGTAGACAGTTGCAAAGTTCAGGTAAAGAACAGAGAACAATCATGGAAAATGCTGGAAAGGAGCAAAAGGGGTTGAGCTGTTGGAAGCAATCCTGTCACCAACACAGTGGCATTCCCTCTTTCCCAAAAGACACCACTTCTTGTAGTTAAAGGTGACAAGCCATTGGATTGTTTTCATTTAATTTAATATATTAGCATGGAACTCTTTGATGGCTCTTCATAGAAGAAGAAAGGGGTTGGCTACCACCCATTTCAATAATCAAATAAAGATCCCTGAATAAATAAATGAGTGAATAAATATCATTTAATGTGAATAATTCAACAAAAGGTGTAACAATTATTAAATATTTTTCACTGAAGTCAATTTTCCTTTTAGTGACCAAGGAGATCCCAGCTGGACTAATCCTTGTATCTCATTATCTTTCTTGAATTTCATCTGGAAAAAATATCAAGAAGTCCTTCAAAGAAATGGCTTGCCTCTATTAAAATAATTACATACATTGCCTCCTAAAATAATAAAATTTAAATTTAAATGAAAAAGAAATTTAGAAACATGGAATAGGGTGAGCATAGGGTTAGTAGATGGTTCTTTGGGTAAAAAAGCTTTCTATACACACTTGACTTGAATCTGATCCCAAAACACATGAGTAGCCAGAAATGACACATTCCATCTTTAAACCCCGATAGGAGATAAAGACAGAAGAATCAAGTAGAAGCTTATGAGCCAAAAACCACAGATAGACCAATCACAGCAAGATGGAAAGGGGAAACCGATTTATGAAAACTGTCACTGCAGCAGACATACCATGGCATGCATTCGACCCACTCCCTGATGCACACATTGCATACATAGCATAGAATATTCTAGATCATGGGTAGACTTTTGATATATTTCCTAATTGTTGCACACCGCTTCATTTTCCCATCCAAATGAAAGTGCCGTCTCCCACTCAGTGAATGGTGTGCATTTCAGAATTTGGCTTAACCCTGCTACTGTTGCTAGGTTTTATACAATCAATGATAATGATGCATCATTGAATAGTCTTGCTTATTCTCAGTTATAAACAGTATCAAAATCTGTGGTTTATTTCAGTGTTGTCCACATGGAAATTGGCTACTGCTGATTAATTGTATTTTCCCACTCTGTTCCTCCACATGCTTCATCAGGCTACTTCTCCAAGATGTAAATTAAAGTATTTCAGATTTTTTTTAAATTATAGAACCTCTTATAATGTCATTCTTCTAAACACTGTTCATTTCAAAACTATCACTCAGCTGTTTAGGACAAGAATGCTATTGCTGGATAGATGCTCTAGGATTAGCATCTACTTTTTTGAAACATCAATATATGCAAGTCTTCAAAATGGGTTAAAAACAGACTTGATTGTAGTGGTTCCATTGCCCAACAATGGACCATCTGTTTCATTAAGTCTTCAACAGTGCCCGATCTTTTACTTCCTTTTGGCTAAATCTGGGTCTTTTTCCCCAGAATTGTTGAGTTTCAGCCAGACTAATTCGCAACCCTCTTCAAGAGTTGTTCTCCTGTTGAATAGCTGAGCATCAGCTGGCTGGGCCACTGAATCATGGCTATGAGAATACTGGCGCCTCCCTCCTCCCCACACTCCTCTTGTTTGCAGGTCTATTTTTGTTAGTAGATGGAAGCAGCTGACATGAATTTGAACAAAAATAAGAGTTTTATCTAATATAATAAGAGTATGCAGTTATATTACATGTGTGCAAGTATATATTATGCATATGCATAATAAAAGCGATGTTTCACTTTTCAATGTCACGAATATTTCAGGTTTGCTGTAAGTCAGAAATGATCAGCTAAATCATGACATTGTGGCAGTTACTCTAACTTAAATTTTCATCATTTTTCCCACCATCATTTCCTCTCAAAAAGAAAACTTTATTTTTCTTACATAACCTAGCCCACAGAATTAAAGACCTATAGTTGACTTTTACTTAAAAGAACAAGTTCTGATTAGATCTCTGAGGTTAATGTCCTTTGACTGGCTTATTTTAATAATAAGGCAAAAGTGATGGAGTCTAATTAACCTTTCCTTGACTGAAGAGACAATTGAGATCCTACAGTTCACCAGAAACAGAAGCAAGTTTTAATGTCCATAGAATACTCATTGGGACTTTTTTTAATACTACAGTAATTTGGGGCTGGAGAGATGGCTCAGGGGTTAAGAATCTGTTTTGTATCCAGAAGATCCTGAGTTTGGATCCCGCATCCCATGTAAAGGCAACAGAGGCAGTCAGCACTTCCAGTTCTGATGGGCAAGAGCCTGGGAAATCCCAGAGCAAAACAAGAAGGAGGTAGAAGCAATCCAGGATGATTCTCCACAGGGGCATACAGTGCCCTCTGATACACACACACACACACACGCACACACACAAAATAAATACAATATTTACTAAAGTAATTAAATATGTGTGTCTTTATGCAAATAATGAAAGTAAGGGAAGTAGGTGGGAAAGCTAAAAGTAGTGTGACTTGAATTATGCCTGGGTGCCAAATCCTGGTGGTTTTTACGCCAAGCAAGTGACATCAGTATTTATTCTGGTTTGGGATTGGATTTCAGTATGCGCATGATGAAATTTTATTCACTGTGTGGGGAGATCACTTAAGTCCCACTAGGAATAGAACACTGAGTGTGGTCAGGGGCTGTGCTCTCACTTGGTGAAGAATACCTATATAAATACTCTGCAGGGACAAGATACACCAAATTCAAGACCCTCAGAGAAATGATGGTTTTTAATAAAACCTGTTTCTATTTTGTACTATTGATAATGTAACTTTTGATAGAGAGTTGAGTATCTGTGAGAATAACTTTTTAAAAAAAATTTTAAAGGTATATATATGTTTTATTATTTATCATTTATTCAATTGTGCATGTATGCATGATGTGCGTGTGTGTATGCATGTGTGTGTATGTATGTGTGTGTGCGTAGAACCACGGACGAATTCGGGAACCACCGTGGACCGCCTCTACCTCTTCCTTGTTTACCCTGTCCCAGGATTCACAGGCTCCACCCTACCAGGACCAGAAACGCAGGCTGCCCCCGCTTCCGCCCGGTGTCTATACATGGGGTCTAGAATCCAAACTCAGGACCTTCCGCCTGCAAGGCAGAGGCTTAACTCCTGAGCCACCTCTCCAGCCCCTTGGGAATAACTTTTATTAGCATGAATTTGGCATTTTTTTAGACATTGAATACAAAGTGACTTCAGCATATTTGAATAAAAATTATGTTGATAGAATTGTTGTTCAAGAACAAGACCAAGGCTGGAGGTAAGATTTATGAGTCAACAGGATAAATGTTAATTATGAATACAGAAATCAATATAGTTTTGCTGGGAGAGTTGATAACAAGAAACTGATGCTGAGCATTATTCATATATTTGGGATAGAAAAAGACTCAAATTTCAAGACAAAAACACTAAAAGAGACGTTACACAGTTGGGAAAGAAAAGAGAAGGTTGGGAAATAATTAAATCCACTATTTTTAGTGAAAGCATAATTGAAATTTAAAAATGAAAATGCAAATCAGATAAAAATGTGTTATAGTCCAACTGGGTAATAAGATTGATATTAAGTATGGAGAGATTTTGCTTCAACTTTAAAGTTGATCCAAAAAAGCAATCACTAACTTTTAACATTTCCTCTAAGCTAAACTGAAAATGTAAAATCAACTCTCAGTTATCGTGTATGCAGTGTCTTACATGTTGCTTCCTTTACACTTGCATTCAGTATCAATCTATCTGGAATTCACTCCTTGGTCTTTTCTCTCCCTAACTTGAATTATGGTGTTCTCGTTATCTCGCTTTCACTTTGTGCATAACCCACATCAGGGCAGATTCCATTATTTTTTATCTTCATGTGCTAAAACACTTCCCCATGTTTTAGTGAAAAATGTGTGCCAAAAATCTGATTTTTCATACACACAAGTTTTAAGAAAACATTTAACACCCATATCCATGAGCCCTAAAAGGGAAGTAGCATCAGCTGCTGAAATAGAAAAAAGAAAAATGATTGGAATCTGCCATCTGGGAGTCAGCATGATGACCCACAGAGAAGAATAGGGAGCAGTGGAAAGTGGGCCACCAGAAGGTTAATTTGGAGAAACCCACAGGACACTAGCCTTTCTGTGCAGGTTTCAGTAATGACTCCCTTGGATGAACCACTCTTGAATGACTAATAACAGCATTAATAATATGCAGCTTTAGTCTCTCTGGAGTCTTGGGAATCAAAATATCCATTCTGTACTCTTGTCCATTTTGCCAAGCCTCAGTTCAGTTTGGGCTTCAGGAATTAATGTTGGACTTCTTGCAGTTTGTTTAGAATCTTGCTGTGTCTTTATGAGTCAGGGTTCCATAGAGGATCGTAATTGATAGAATGCATATATATTATGAAAGAGAACTCACTAGATAGACTTATGCCACAGGGGCAAGGTACATGACCGTGTTACAGTCTAGAGAGTCTCATAGTCTGGTAGCTACTCATTTCACAAGGCTGGGTATCTGCCATGCTGTGGATATGATGTCATCAGTTGTTTTAGGCTCATGATGCCCACACTTTCCAGAAATGATGAACTGTAACCTGGAATCATGAGGCAATTAACTCTTTTTTTTTAGTTTTTGAGTCAAATATTTTATCATAGTAACTGAAATAGCCAACAATTCCTATCAGATGCAAAGTTTAAAAATCCTTGCTGTATATATTGCACTGTTCATAAAACTTTCATAATTTCTCCAAATCTACTGGCAATACCTCATTCCTTCATAACATAATATCTACCTACTGGATTTCAAACTTTTAAAAATATTGCCATGGTTGACACATCTTTCCCTTCTTTGTTTACACTAAAGCCCAGGAGTGAGGACACTTTTTAGATCAGGAATTGAAGACAAAAAGGAGTGTTAGTTCAATGACATGCAAAAGGTGTTGTTAGCTACCAACTTTTTTTTAATTTTTTTATTATTTATTCAATTGTGAATTCGGGAACCACCATGGACGCCTCCACCTCCTTCTTGTTTACTCAGCCCCGGGATTGCGTGTGTCTGTGTGTGTGTGTGTGTGTGTGTGTGTGTGTGTGTGTGTGTGTGTGTGCCCCGGGATTGCGTGTGTGTGTGTGTGTGTGTGTGTGTGTGTGTGTGTGTGTGTGTGTAGAACCACAGCGAATTCAGGAACCACCATGGACCGCCTCCACCTCCTCCTTGTTTACTCTGCCCCGGGATTCACAGGCTCTGCCCGGTATCTATAGGTGGGATCTAGGATTGAAACTCAGGACCTTCTGCCTGCAAGGCAGAGTCTTAACCCCTGAGCCACCTCTCCAGCCCCTAGCTTCCACCTTTCTGCCTGGTAATCATTATCACCTACTCAATTAGTGTAAATAATATCAGAAATTAAGTACTGCATGAGAAATATCCTGTTGGTCTACATTCTAAACAGTCACTGAAGTTATAGTTGGTTTTCAAGAATATCTATGAAAAAATATTTTAAAAAATAATATAAGAGCCAAGGTAGCACTCTTTTACTTATTCTATAATGAGCATTGTTTCTTTCCTGGGAGTTAATTTGAAAGTTTCTGATACATTGTCATTTACTAACATATTTTCATTTTAAGAAAAAGTATGTCAGAAACCATTCCTATAGTTGTCTTGCTCTGGACACAGGTCCTAATATTCCTCAATCAAGCACTAGATTTAAAACAGGTGGCATGGTAATTTTAAAAACAAAGAAACAAGTAAAGTTATTTACATTGTGTCAAACTGGATACACTTAAAATATTTATTTATATACAGATTTAAAGGAGTGAAGCAGAAAACTGCAAGTATCTATGTTTTGTTTAATAATTACACATTTCAATGAGATTATGTAGTCATGAGTCTTATGCACATGTTGATTTTAAGTTCAGAAAGCCTCTGAACACCATGTCCCTGCTTCCTTGTGTAATAATATCTTATTGACAGAATGTGTGATGGACTATGTTGTCTGCCTTCTTAACAGATTCTAAAATCCCATAGAAACAAATCTTTTGGGTAGTCTGTGATAGATTTCTGGATAAGGTTCATTGACATGAAGACCCAACTTATATATAGGGGACAGTCTCTGAGTTTATGGTCTCAGTGTGAATAAAAGGAGAAAAATAGTTTGTTTCTTCCTATTATATCTTCTTACAGATGAAATATGATCAGCTGACCTACTTCTTCCACCATACCTCCCTGCACCAGTGGAAAGATCCCAATTAAGAGTTATCCAGAATGAAACCTTCATGACACAGTTTTTTGCCAAGTATTTCTTCAGTTCAATGAATAAAATAACTTATACACAATGAAAATAAAGGTTTTTTTTCACATTTTTTTATTTTTTCTTTGACAACTTCATGAATGAATATAATATATTCTAGTCACACCATTCCCCCACCCTCATTTTCTTTCTTTTTTTAATACATTTTTATTATTATTTCAGCTCATACAAACTTAATGGGTACACAGTTCCCTCCCTCCCTCCTATCCCCCCGTACCCCCTCTCCTCCTCCCCACCCCCTTCCCTTCCCATCCCCCAGTGCCTCCCGCCCCAATTCCCAGAGAGTCCTTTCTTGTGCATGCCTGATTTTCCTCTGGGCCCTCCTCTCTGATGATGCACAAGGACCCAGTGGCCTTTCCCTAAACACTTTCCCATATTCCCCTTAGGTATAGGAACACTGCTGTGACTGCCAATCCCTTGCCTCCAAACATCTTGGTGCCTTTAGCAGATGCTGGACTTTGTGGGGTCAATAGTGTGTTGGACAATGTGCAGGGCATGTAAAGTCCAATTATGATTGCTACAGCCCTAACTTGTATGAAGTAACTTACATATCATTGCTCCTCCCATCCTTTTGCTCTTACACTCTTACGGCCCCCTCTTCCGCAAATTTCCCTGAGCTTCAGGATAGGGAGAGATTAACCTGGCTTAGTTCTAGGTGGTTGATATAGAGTCTCTGAAGTTCTGGATTGTGGTTTGTTGGTTTTCTTAATTCCACTTTTGGGAATAACCCCCCATACAGCAGAGGTTCACCTCGATAGCACAAGCACGACCATGTTCATAGCAGCACTGTTTACAATAGCAAAGTCATGGAATCAACCCAAATGTCCAACAGTTGACAAGTGGATAAGGAAACTGTGGTACATCTATACAATGGAGTACTACTCAGCCATCAAAAATGATGAATTATTGGAATTTGCCAGGAAATGGATGTCATTAGAAACAATTATATTAAGTGAAGTATCCCAGACCCAGAAAATTAAGTGCCATATGTACTCCCTAATAGGTGGCTCCTAGTACCAAACCCACCTAGCCCACCTAGAGACAGTAATTGCAAGGATTATGAACAGGAGGGATGGGATAGGAGGGCCACACCAGAAACAAGGAGAGAAGGGACCATGTTACAGCAGAGAAAATAGGCCTCCATCAAGGACTCAAATAAGTAATGAGACATATGATTAAGTTCACAGACTTTTGTTTCTGATCATTTACTACTGAGGGGGTATGATCTCACCAGAAGAGGAGGGCATATAGTCTGGCAGAAAAAAAGTAATCGTTGTGCAAATTGGTGACAGACCACTTCCTCACTGTGGTTTCCCACTTTTATTACATCTACCTTTGAATGAGCTTTTATCACAAGACTCTAGTTTAACAGCTTTTTGTCTCTGGCCAGGGGGTAACATACAATGCCCACCAGGATGGAGTGAAGGGCATTGCAGGAGCAGAAAATAAAGTTTTTAAGAAATAATTTAATATTTTAGTATATTGCCAATGATAAATTTGGCACCAAAATTACAGTTACTTTTTATGCTTCTATTTGGATGACATCAAAGTGGCATATCTCAATTTCATATAACAGATCAAACAAGAAATTATGCTCACTTGGAAAATTCAGAATATTTTTTAAATGAAATAAATAAGGACTCAGTAACTCGATGTGCCCAGAGCTCCACAACATTTAGGAAGACACATTCTTGCTTTCAGGTGAGTTGATAGGTAGAACAATGGTGGGTTCAACAGTGACAAACGTGAATAAAACAAGCCAAGAAATATTATTTGTGGTTAAGCAGGAGGAGAATTGAAATGAAAATTAGGAATCAATACATTGTAGAATTAGCTGTTTGTATAATGGATTAACAAGAAAATACAAACAAAATAATATAGATAATATATATTTAATTGATGATGCTACTACATGCATTTGGATGTATGTATATTTAATGTGTATATTTAAATCAAAGAAATTAGAAGTTAACAACAACTTTTGGATGCTGAAAAATGAATGTAATGACTATCTCGAAGGAAGGAATTAGTTGTAGACAGAAAGCAAATATTTTTATTTTAAAACATTTTTTATTATTATTTCAGCTCATAAAAACTTAATAGGGAGACAAGTTCCCTCTCTCCCTCCTCCTCCCCCCGAACCCCCTGCTCCCCCTCCCCTCACCCCTCCCTCCCCATCCCCCAGTGCCTCCAGCCCCAATTCCCAGAGAGTCCTTTCTTGTGCATGCCTGACTCTCCTCTGGGTCCTCCTCTCCGATGACGTACAAGGACCCAGTGGCCTTTCCCTGAACCCTTTCCCGTGTTCCCCTTAAGCATAGGAACACTGCTGTGGCTGCCAATCCCTTGCCTCCAAGGATCTTGGTGCCTTTAGCAGATGCTAGACTTTGTGAGGTCAATAGTGTGTTGGACATTGCACAGGACAATGCAAAGTCCAATTATGATTGCTTCAGCCCTAACTTGTATGGACTATCTTTCAAATCATTGCTCCTCCCATCCTTTTGCTCTTACAATCTTACCGCCCCCTCTTCCGCAAATGTCCCTGAGCTTCAGAAATGGGGAGAGATTAGTCTGGCCTAGTTCTATGTGGTTGATATAGAGTCTCTGAAGTTCTGGATTGTGTTTTGTTGATTTTCTTTTGCAGTTTTGCTGCTCCTGCAATGCCCTTCACTCCATCCTGCTGGCCACTGTATGTCACCCCCTGGCCAGAGACAAAAAGCTGTTAAACTGGAGTCTTATTATAAGAGCACATTCAAGGGTAGATGTAATAAAAGTAGGAAACCCCAGTGAGGGAGGGGTCAATCACTCATTTGCAAAATGGTTACTTTTTATCTGTCAGACTATATGCCCTCCCCTTCTGGTGAGACCATACCCCCTTAGTTGTAAATGATCAGGTATGAACCTCTGTGAACGTAACCAGGTGTCACATTACTTACTTGCAGTCCTTGATGGAGGCCTATTTTCTCTACTGTAACATGGTCACTTCTCTCCTTGTTTCTGGTGTGGCCCTCCAACCACATCCCTCCTATTCATAATCCTTGCAATTACTGTAGGTAATACATAGATTTACCGATGAGTGTCTCAATGTGGGCTGGGTGGGTTTGGTACTACGAGCAACCTATTAGGGAGTACATACAGTGCTTAATTTTCTGGATTTAGGATACTTCACTTAATATAATTGTTTCTAATGACATCCATTTCCCGGCCTATTCCAGTAATTCATCCTTTTTGATAGCTGAGTAGTACTCCATTGTATAGATGTACCACCTTTTCCTTATCCACTCGTCAACTGTTGGACATTTGGGTTGATTCCTTGACTTTGCTATTGTAAACAGTGCTGCTATATACATGGTCGTGCTTGTGCTATCGAGGTGAACCTCTGCTGTATGGGTGGTTATTCCCAAAAGTGGAATAGCAGGGTCATATGGCATTTCAAACTTTAATTTCTTAAAGAATCTCCAGATGGCTCACCAGAGTGGCTGTATGAGCCTGCATTCCTACCAGCAATGTAGGAGAGTTCCCCTCTCTCCACATCCTCTCCAGCAGTTGGTGTTGTTTGTATTGTGGATTTTTTGCCATCCTGATCGGGGTGAGATGATATTTCAGGGAAGTTTTGATTTGCATTTCCCTGATGGCTAAGGAAGTGGAACATTTTTTAAGATATTTGTTAGACATTTTAATTTCATCCCTAGTAAAGTTTCTTTTAAGTTCCAGGGCCCATTTTTTAATTGGGCCATTGGTTTCCTTGGTGTTTAGTTTTCTAAGTTCTTTGTGCACTCTGGACAGCAGAGTTCTATCAGATGTGTGGTTAGTGAAGATTTTCTCCCATTCTGTGGGTTGCCTTTGAGCTCCTGTTACGATCTCTTTATCTGAACAGAAGCTCTTTAGTCTCACAAGATCCCAACTGTTGAGAGTTGGTAGCAGTGACTGTGCCATTGGATGTCTGCTTAGGTAATGTTGCCCTAGCCCAATCAGCTCGAGGGAGTTCCCTATCCTTTCAACTATGGTTTTTATAGCTCTGGCTTGATATCAAGGTCCTTGATCCATTTGGAATTAAGTCTTGTACATGGTGACAAGTACGGGTCCAGCTTTAATCTTCTGCATATGGAGATCCAGTTTTGCCAGCACCATTTGTTGAAGATGCTGTTCTTTTTCCATTGGATCCTTTGGGCCCCTTTGTCAAAGACCAAATGGCTGTAATTTTGTGGGAGAAAGAAAATTTTTATAAAAGACATATCTGAGATTGTAAGAGCAAAAGGATGGAAGGAGCAATGATTTGCAAGATTCTCCACAGTAGTTAGGGCCGAAGCAATCATAATTGGACTTTGCATGCCCTGAGCAATGTCCAACACAGTATTGACCTCACAAAGTCTAGCATCAGCTAAAGGCACCAAGATCCTTGGAGGCAAGGGATTGACAGCCACAGTAGTCTTCCTATGTTTAAGGAGAATATGAGAAAGGGTTCAGGGAAATGCCACTGGGTCCGTGTACGCCATCAGAGAGGAGGACCCAGAGGAGAGTTAGGCATACACAATAAAGGACTCTCTGGGAATTGGACGGGAGTCACTGGGGGATGGGGAGGGAGAGGAGAGGGAGCAGGGGGTTCAGGGGGAGGAAGAGGGAGGGATGGAACTGGTCTACCTATTAAGTTTGTATGAGCAGAAATAATAAAAAGTGTATTAAAAAAAAGGAAAAAAAAGACATATCTGAGAACAGAGTTTTTGATGGTTAATCTTTGTTGCAAACTTGATCAGATCTGGAATCATCTAACCAACCAGCTGTTGGATACATCTATAAGAGTTTGTGCAGATCAAATTATTTGAAATGCGAAGTCCAGCCACACATGTAGGCAGCAACTTTTTTGGCAGCCTAAAAATCCAAGAAAGAAAGCTTTGCTTTTTGCCTAATTGTCTTCATATTTTGCTGGCAAATTCATCTTTCCCATTGGCCACCACTTCTGCTATCACTCTTCACTAACATTGGATCTCAGAACCAGAACTTCCAACATGTACTGCAAACCGATAACTCTCCAGGAAGCCTCTAGACATTCAATTTATGATTGAGGTTTTCACCTTTAGATGAAGCAGTTTCTGGCAACCATCATTGGACTATCTGGATTATAACTCCTGTCAATATGTATTCATTTTTTTCCCTTCTGTTCTTGAAGAAACACTTTGTCATCCAAAGTATAAAATGAATTTTCAAAATGCAACAGTAAGAAAATTAACTCAACTAAGAATGAACAGATGACATAAACAGATATTTTGGTTTTAATGCCTTATATATGACAACTAGGGATACTATGTACCATGAAGGAATTAAAAGTTAAAACAATGGTTGAAATATGAAATATGATCATGGGGTATACTGGCAAGAATTCAGGAAAACAGGAATTCTCATACATTCTAGGGAAAAAGAAAAATGGTAGGTAGTTAGGGTAAATGATCTGGTCTCTAAGGAAGATAGAAAAATATACTCACAGGTGTACTGAAACAATGTGCCTCTGAATTATTATGAAATTTTAATCTACAAAAATAAATTTAACAGGTTTTCCTGAATAAGCATTTTACTATAGTTTTAGAATACACATGATTATAAAGGTTTCTAGAGTTCTGTGTATGTAAAAGAGCAAATCTCACACAAAGATATTCAAATGTAGATTTTCTAACCTTGGAAGTTACAAGACATAATTATTGGGGAAAAATTCAGCATGAAATACCTGCCACATTTATGTAGGAAGAAAAACACAGAACTAGAATTTTTCAAAATACTTCAGAAAATTTAAAATATTTACCTATCAATACCTCACCTCAAGAAGCAATGCACAGTTTTCCAAAGTGTGAAAGCTTATATGACAAAAATAAAGTAGAGGGCATTAGACCCAGCAAAAAGTCCATCTACCACAGGTCATAAAAAAGTTTATGATGGGGTGAAGAGACTCCCCAAGCTCTTGGTTAAAAAGCTGTTTTACAACTTACTCAACCATTGAACTACAAACAGAATGGGTTTCAGAAGAAAGTACATGAACAAAGATACCATCAACTTATCTCACCAAATATTTGACTACATAAATCAAATCATAGAAAGGAAAACCCATATCATGTTGATGAACTTGATGTTAGGGAAATCATCTAGTAGATTCATACAAACATGTTCCTTTTTGTAGGTGTAGATAAAAACACTACCATTGAATTTTAACCCTAACCCTAAGATAATTTCCTTTTAGAATATTGGGTTTCTGTGTTTGTGCATATGTGTTTATGTGTATGTGTTTGTGTGTAAGAGAGAGAGAGAGAAAGAGAGAGAGGCAAATGCATGTTATGGTATACAGATGGAGGTCAAAAGAAAACCATTGGAAATAATTTCTTCATATAGACTATGTGTATCAAACAACTCAGATCATCAGGTTAGCAAACATGCACTTTACCTTATGTGCTCTCTCACTGGTCCAAATAGAAAATTTCTGAAAGAAACTATTATCAATAACCAAAGCAATTATAACAAAACACATAATCATAGTAAAATACAGTATTTTGGGCACCAGTATTTATTAATAAAAACATAGTATTTCAGAAATAAGAATCATAATTGAAAATAAATTCATTATTATCGATAAAATGGAATCAGATGATAACTTTTAACACTCATCTTTCAAGGAACAGCAAAGATTCAATTTTAATTTATGGTACTTGACAGACCGAAGTCTCTTCATATACATGAAGCTATTCACCAAAGGCAGTCAGATTGAGAGTGATAAGTGAGGTGACAGTTCAGAGTTTTATTATAGCCTGGGTGATACTAGTTGACTTTTAAAACTACCTGAATTTATGGCTCTCAGTAGAATAGAATAGTTAAAACAAAAGATTAAACAGAATAAAAGAATGAGTAGGAGTAAAAATTTTCAAGGTCTGATGATTTTGACAGTTCTCCACATATAGGTAAACCTCAAGCAGTTACAAGTACCATATAGCTATTGTTGGAAAAGAAACAGGCACCCAGCTTTCTCTAGGCAGAATATTTAAAGAACAGAGATTTTTCAATTTGGTTTAATTATACTTAATAATATACATTTTCACTACAAAGGTTTATTTCTCAGTTACTCAAGATTTCAAGGTGTTTGAAATAGTTATCTGAGTAAATATATGACATATGCATATGCACATACACACACACATACATACATATGCACACATACTTGCACTTTCAACTTTGGAAAGTAGTGGAACCTGAAAAAGCAATACTGAGGCAGAAAAATTCAGGATGATTCTTAATGTCACCCTTGGGTCTCCACAGGCACACACAGTGCCTTCTCACACACACACACACACACACACACACACACACACACACACATACACACACACACACATTTTCTCACACATGCAAAGAGAGTAAGAGAGACTCAGATATATATATATATAGAGAGAGAGAGACACAGAGAGAGAGACAGGAAGAGAGGAAGTCCTGGCTGTGGTTGAGTGTAGAGAGAAGGATCAGAGGATAGATTCTAACTCTCTTCCTGACTTAAGACAGACTATCTTGAAGCCCTTGGAAGAGCAGTTGAGCCCATTCCTCGCTGGGATTTCTATATTGTACTGGCCATGGTATTTCCTTGAAATGAGATATTTAGACACTTAAAATAATCACCAACACTTCCGTCATGTAAATAAATCACAAAAGAAAAACTGATGTCTAACTCAAGCTTCTATCCAAGAAATAGAGAGACAGACAAGGATAAAGATAAAGTCCAGTCTAAATGGACTAAATTCAATGGAACAGAGATTAGAAATCAAGCAGGGCATCCATTGTGTTTACACTGCTGTTATTATGGTTGACTTATTTGCACATTGTAACAATAAATTTCCAAACAAGTCAATGAGAGACAATGTCCTATAAAATGAACTTGTCTTTAAGATTTTGGAGAGTTTTTGTGGATGATTGATCCCAATCTTAAACTGAGGAGATCTAGACTCCTTTGGGAGGCAGGCTTCTGGTTTTGCCTGTGGGGAATCTCATGATTAAGTTACTGAAATGTGAATGTCCACCTACTGTGAGTACTACCCTTCTCTGGGATTGTGAAAATGGAGAATTCTCAAAAGCAGAGCACTAGCATTCTTCAATCTCGGTTTTTTGACAGCAGACACAATGTGCTTCTTTAAGTACCTGCCAACAAGACATCTCTGCCATGAGGGACTGTAACCTTAAACTGTGAGGAAGAAAAAAAATTTTCCATTAAGTTGCTTTGCCAAAATAATTTATCATACAACAGAAAAAGCAACTTAGACAGTTGTTTTGGCTATTCAACAGTTGCTTAATATTTATTAATAATACTTATATTAATAATATTCATTATTGAATAATACTTATTTATAGTTGATTAATCATATCCTGTGATCTTTTCCCTAAACAGTAATAGTAAGAAATTTAAGTCTATAATTTTAAACTAGTTACAATTTTTGACTGACATCATTCAAAGACCAGTTGTTGAAATATAATTCTTAACATAAGTAGTTATTAAGTTCCTATAACAAAGTGAAACATCAGAGAAGGTTTTGTCTTAATAGCAATCTCCTGGACTAAATGAAATTTGCATAAACAATAATGGAACCACCTAACATCATGTGCTTTCTGATCCAGTGTATTAGGAGAGACCTGGTATCACTTTGACAGTATTTCTAACTCTAACAGAGTAGACCGAATTTAATAGTGAGAAAAACAAAAGCGCCCAAATTATGTAATATTCTGTAAATAACTTTCCTGTCAAAACTAAAGAAAACTAATGAGACAGGAAAAATAAATGACCTCCATGATTCCAGAATCAAAATTATTATTTTGATGTGAAATATATTATTGGAGTGATTAGAAACACTGAAAATTGAATTTGACAATTTCACAGTGAGGAATATCCTCACTTACTACATCTAGACATTCCAGAGAGTAGAGTTACTGCATCCTAAATCTCTGTCTCAGTACATGGCCTTGCCAGTCTTTCCTCTTGACACTGTGACATAGTGATATATTTAAGCTAGGATGTTAGAAATGTGAAGAGAGATTGAGGGACTGATAAAACAAATGTACTAAATTTTAATAATTGGGAAATATGAATCAAAGAACTGCAGGAAGTCTATGTAGTAAACATTATTGAGCTCTACCAACTTTTGAAACTTTGCACTCATGTGAAAATAATTGGGTATTATTCAACAGTACAATACTTAATATACACACCCCAAAAATATACCCCAAAAGAGCATAGAAGTTTGGCAAAGGAGATCCATATTCTTAAATAGATATCTAGTTTATGAAGAGTTTGACTAAATATAGTGAGAATCATATCCTAAATTATAACCACAACTTTGAAAATCAGCCAGAGTCAAAACTACCTGGATGACTTATTCTCTGCGACCATTTTTCAAACAATGACTGTAAGAGATGGTATCCATCATGTCTTCTGTATATTCAGTTTAACCTTTCCAATTAAAGAATGATGGCTTCCTATTTACTCTGTCTGCCAAAGCACGTTGAGATTTTGACTTTGTCACACACATGTCCTTTCATATTTCATTTGTTATTTTCAATATTTAAAAAGTCTTTGCATTATCGTTCAAAGATAAAAAGACGTAATTTATAGATGATTTCTTAATGTACAAGGATAAATCACTTTCTGTGAAGGTAAGTGTCTACATTACACCACAGTCTGAACACTTTCCAGGGGCAGGAATAGCAACTCCAGTACTAAGTCCACGGTTTTAAGGAAAACATCATTCTCCCCCATAATTTCACAAAATAATTTTAGGGATTCCACTGTAAAATGAACATTTTTGTAAGTTTTTTAACTTTATTTTTATTTATCATTATCTTTTGACAGTTTCATTCATGAATGCAATATACTAATGAAGCATGAAACTTTTTAAGTGCATATGAAACTGGAGCAATTTTCACTGAAAACTTAAAAGTCATGTTGAGCTGTTCCCAGGAAGTTGTGCACTCTGGAAGAGGGCATGGAAAGGACAAAATTAAGTTTTGTGCCATGAAAAGGTCCAGAAACTCATTTTTCCCAGTGCACTTGTTCTGATGTTGGCTCTAGCAGAAGCTTGATAAAAGACATTCAAAGCCCACTGTAAAATAAGAAAGTATTTCTGGTTTTCAGGGTGAATGAACATTTCCACGATAAACAAAGATGGACCATGATCTCAGGAAAGAGCTATGACTAAAATCTCTACCCTGGCACCTATGCCAGCCCCAGAGCAGATGACAGATAGTGCAAATAAGATAACCAAGGATCCATATGGATACATGAGGAGTAATTGTATTTGGAGCTTTAAACAAAATATCACTCAAAGTATGTCATGTTCAAAATATTTCTCAGGGTGTTGTACAGATTAGTGTTAGAAGCAGGATGATTGTTTATGAATAATTCTTTTTAAAGAATTTTAAAGTCACAAACTTCCCTTTGGAATAATAGAATTCTAAGTAGGACTATCATTAGTTTTTCATATTTTTGTGTGCCAATGAGTATAAGGTGAATACATTTGCTGGGAAATAATCTCAAATATCTACTGTCATAATTTTTTGATGATAGAAGGTGTCAGTGTAAGTTGTTCTTTAACAGTTCGACAGGTCTATCTTGACTTATTGCTCTAAACAAAGTTATCAGTAGTTGGTTCTCTGATTCTGTTAATGAGCAATGAAATGTTTCAAGAGACACACTCTAAAGAGAGAGGTGCTAAAATTTTCAGAAATTGTAGTATATGAACAGTATGAGAAACAACTAGTAAAAATATGTTACCGTATATAACTAAAGTATCTTGGAGACCTCTTATCAAAGTGTTTGCTTAAACAGACTAGACAGAGTAGTTTATACATTCTTTGTCATATCATAAATTCTGATTTGGGGCATTTTCTGACAGGCTGAACATAATGGAAATATGGATTACAGGAAATAGATGTTTTTGAGTGGGTTATAATGGCACTTAGTATTACAAACACTTTGTAAGTGGGAAGAGGAGGATAAAGAATCTACAGTTATCCTCAATTCCATGGGGACTGTGATGTCAGCCTAGGCCACATGAGATGGAGAGAGAGAGAGGGAGACAGAGAGAAAGAGAGAAGGAAAGGAGAAATGTTAGTCTTTACTTAATACTGAGTAATGATGCTGGATTATTTTTCATATCTTTTGTGACATGCATATGCACTAGATTTTATGTCCTTTGTCAATACTTTGCTAAAATGTTTTCCTTAAATTGCCAAAGAAATTATATTAATAGATAATAAGTAATAAAATACAAGGAAACTATTAGATTGTATATAGCTCTTACTGCAGTACTAATTTCAAAGCATGTATCAAAGTTTTTTTTCTACTGTAGGCATTCTGTAGATATTTAAAATTCTTATATATACTTCTATTTTCTCAGTTATAGTTTGTAATATTAAAAGCTAATGTTTTTAAAATTAGTTCTAAAAACTAATTGAAAAATGCTGTTTGATAACCTCTAAATATCACCAAGAAATTCCACTATTGGTTTTCATTTCTTCTTTAGGAGTTAAATTAAGGGTGCAGAGAATGCAGTTTGTCAAACTAGCACGACATTCCTATAAATAAGATGAAAAATCAAGGCAGTTTTACTACAAAGGAAAAGAAAAGGCAAAGAGAAACATCCTAAGCCAGCCCTGGGGAGAAAGAATGTCATCGGCAATTAGGTTACTCTACTTTTCTGGGCCTCTGCTCTGGCTTAGACAGACTCTTGCAACAGTGTGTAATCAAAAGGGATTGAGAAAGGATTACAGAGGATTGTGTTTACCTTAGCCTGAACACTGAATGCTCAACAATGTGTAACTCTAAGATATAACTAAGGGTGAGGTTCAGGAAAGGAAGCGGAAGGCAGCATTAAAGCAGGAAACCCCATCTCTCCCTCTGAACTTTAGAATTTTGGTGAGCTCAGCTGAACACAGGGGGACCTATTCTATCGTTAGCGGCTCCATAGGCATTGGGAAATTGTAACATCTAGCTGGAAAGGTTAGTCTGTGTTCAAAAAGACACCTAAAGGTGGCATGGAAGCTGGCATTATTTATCATCTGTAGACACAGTCACCATATAATGTGGCTAACCTCTGAGTCAGTGAAGAGCTCCACAAAGCCCTGCTCAGCAAGCATCTGTTTCGAAAGAGCAGCCACCCTGAGACCCAGCAAAACATGAAATCAATGTTTCCTTTGAAAAGTCATTCACGGTCTTGAAGAGACACTTCAGTAACCAAAAATTAGGTAGGGCTTTAAAAACAAAACAAAAAAATGTAAGCAAAAGTATTTGAATTAGTGAACAGGAACCTCTAGACCTCACTGAGATATTATTATGGATAAATGTTGGAAGGGAGTGGGAGGAAGGATGATTTCTTCAATGGTATACCCTCTGACATGATCCACGCTCCAGCAAGTACCTGGACTCAGGCTATTAATGACAAGCTAGATGAAACTCAGTGGGCCACTCATGCAGAAAGACATGAATGTAGACTGGAGACTGGAAAGGAAGACAGTTTACAGAGGAAAGATGGGGGTGTCAAATTGGGTAATAAGGGGTGACATAATATAAATGTATTGTGTCAAGGTATGAAACTCTAAAATAATAAAAAAATTAAAAGTAGTGAGATAGATAAATCTATCTGATTATTCATTGAAATACTACAATGATGTGTACCTTTTTCCTTATACATGCATCTTATTTAAATGAATTTTTAAACAAGTGAATTTTTAAAATATATTTTAAATTTTATTTAGTGTGTGTGTGTGTGTGTGTGTGTGTGTGTGTGTGTGTGTGTGTGTATCAGAGTGGTACTGTGTGTGTCCCTGTGGAGGACCAAGGGTGACCTTATGAATCATCCTTGATTGCTTCTACCTCCTTTTTGCTTCCCTCTGGGATTTCCCAGGGCTAAAAGTGCAGGCTGTTACTGTTCTACCTGGTGTTTTTTTTTTTTTTTTTTTTTTTAGGTGGGACCCAAGATCTGAACTCAGGAGCCTCTGTTTGCTAGGCAGAGTCTTAACATTTGAGCCATCTCTACAGTCGAACAAGTGAATTTGAAAACAAACACCAGGCATTTTGCAATGTACATTGGCAGTGATCACCAGGGGAAAAAAAAGGTCTTTATGGATCTTGCAATGATTGGAAAGGAAAATAAATACAGAGAAGTCACCCAAATATATAAGACACCAAAACATTCTAAGAGAGATACTAAAGTTGTCACAATAGTGTGATGATGGCAGAGCTCAATCCCAAAGGAAGAGTGAAATTTAGAGGATCTAGAGACAGCTTGAAATTTCTATTAGATTTTTGAAGCTAAAAACTTTCCCCAGGTGAAGAGAGGTGAGAAGGATATGTGCTACAATATGGGTATTAAATCCTTCCCCAAATCCTATGAATTGAAGACTTAGTTTCAATTTGCTACTACTGGGAAAGGCAGAAACTAGGAGACAGTATATCAATTAACATTCTCCTGTCTTTGGAGGCAAGGTCTTTAAAAGGATAGTATAGACCTAGCGCCCCTGCACTTCCTTCCTGTTCTCACTATGAGGTAAATGGAGTTGACCCACCATGATGTGATTCCTCAGAGGAAGGTATAGGGTCAAACATGCACTGAACCATCTAAAATTGTGTGTCAAGTAAACCTCTCCTCTTTGAAGCTGTCTCAGTTGTCTGTGATAGTGACAAAAATCCCAGGGAAAGAAATTAGACTCATGGACTGGTGGGATGGCTCAAGGGTTAAACCATTGCCTTCCAAGGAGAAGGACCTGAGTTCAGATCCCAGGTGCCACGTAAACGTGTCAGGGGGAAAGTGCAACTGCCTATACTTCCAGTGCTGGTGGGTGTAGCCTGGGAAATCACAAAGAAGCAATCCAGAATTATTCCGTAAGTCACCCTTCAGACTCCACATGCACAAACAAATTAATTGTAGAAACAGGAAATAGTCTGGAGTACAATTGAGAGGGATTCAGGGGTTTTTGATATAGTCTGCTCTTCTTGCTTGCAGGCTCCAGACTTCTGTACAAGGGCAGACTGAATCCCATTGGCCTTTGAGGCCAACACTGCAACCTAGCAAACCAGGATAGAAAGACAGGGAGTCAAAGGGAATAAGGAAGGAGGAAAGAAAGAGCCCCTCAGTCCACAGCATTTACTTAAATTTTTGCTGTCAGGGTTGAGAGTATTGATATATTACCAAATTCAAAGAAGGTCTCTTCACTCCCCTTCCTTTCCAAAAGTCATTAAAACAGCTAATGAACACACTAAAGACCAAATGTGTGTATTCTTTCCTCGTAAGCTTATTAGCACTCCAAATTCACCTGTGAGCCAGGAGCACACACCTCATAGACCACCTCACATGTTCATTGGCAAAAGGAACCTGTAAAATAAGAGATAAGCAAAGAACTCATGTTCTCTCTTAATTTTTATGCTTAACCTTTAAGACTTACTTCATCTTTGAACCTGACTGCAAGGGATATTTGTTGAACAATGTAACCTCAAAAATCACAATAATCAGATATGTAGATATTCTTATGGCATTTATACCTGCACCTTTCTTTACACCCCCATTGGAATCTGTCTGTGTGTTTGCTTTTCTTTCCTTAATAAACTCCAATTTTGTTTCATAGTAACCTATGCTGAATTTCTTTACTATACAACCTCAAAATCCGGCCTCATCTGAGTGAACATATCTGCCAGGCATTCCTGAGGCTGCGCACCCAGAGCATTGGGTTGAAACTCCTTGGAGGAAAATGGAGTTTGCATTGCCAGATCCAGTCCTCTGTCTCCCTCCACTGCCTCTAGCACACACGTGAAATGTTCAGCCTGTAGTTTCGCAAAAAGTATAAAATTCATGAAGAAAAGAGGCTGGTTAGAGGTCCAGAAGCTAAAAAATAGATCCCCTGTCACCTCCGCAACAGAAAAACCATCTTTTCTTCACCTGTCTCACTTAAATGCCTGCAGAGCTGGGCTCCGATTAATGTTGAAAAAGTAGGATTGATGAGCAGGAACTATCATCTTATTAAACTTCTAATAAAAAGTGGTACACCTGCTGCAGAGAGTTTCTGGCTAGAAGAAATGCATCTCACTTTATTCAAGTAACTGAGACAGAGATGCCTTAACTTGCTCTTGGCAGAGTTGAGGAGAGTCAAGTTGGGTTCAAGCCATGTGCTGGCCATGTTAAGATTTAGCTTTTTATATTCAGAGCAATTATTAATAATTTATAGCTTGTATGGAGTAGAAAGAAGTCTTTGGATCACATATGACTCTGGAGAATTCACCTCACAGCAAGCTGACAGGCATTAGAAGTGGAGGCCTTGGATTTTAAATAAAGATTTCTGCATCAGCCCCAAGGGTGCAGAGCATTTTAATAAAAACTCATTCGAAATGAAAGAGAAAACTCCAGAAGATTTGAGTGAAAAATAACATGCTACAGCAATTTATTCTACAATAACCATTGCAAGTTGATTGTAAATTTCATGTAAGTTTTTACTATAAATATGAGGATTCAGGCGTGCTAGCCCAAGTGTGTATGTCCATTTGTTTACATGTATATTTGCTTATGTATGTGCTTGTATATGTATATATTTGTGTATATGTTGTATCTATATGTGAATAGTTGTGTATTTGTGTATTTTTATATGTTTATATGTGTATATTGCACATGTATGTGTGGCGTGTCTAGGTGTGTCTGTGTATATGTATGTGTGGGCATGAATATATGTGTTTGCATGCATATGTATGCATGAGGAACATAATAAAACAAATCCAAAATGTTCAAAATCTTAACTGGAGAAGAAAGTAAAAGATAAAACCTCTTATCTCCTATATTTCAAGAATTCTTCTTCATATACAGCTAATAAATTCATATATATTATCTGTTATGAAACATAGGGCATTAGAGAAACTGGGAATACATTGGTATAACAGCTGGTGTATAGGGAGCAGACTCTGGTGACATTAGACTAGTGAAACAAAAAGGGAGAAAATACCTGCAAATAGCCTTCTAGTACTTCTGAGAAAATCTTTCCCCAAATAGGAGGTCCTGCGTGCTAATCTCTTGTCCTAGGTTTAAGCACTAAGCAAAGTTCTCAGAGGAAAAGGTTGCATTTTGAGAGTGTCCCTAGGCCAGGTACTAGACAAGGAAAGAGGAACGTCCCACTTTTGACTTTGCCCACTGAAAAGCCACATATAGTACAACAGATATCTGACTTTTTTAGTAACACAGGCACCCCAAAGGAAGCCCTGTGATACACACACACACACACACACACACACACACACACACACACATACATACACACAGAGACCTGACTGGATTGAAGAAGGGGAAGAGTGTGGGAGAGAAGGGGGGTGTGTGAGAAGGGGGCTTTGGGGCAAGGACAAAAGCCCATTTTGTTTATATATGAAATTCCCAATTAAAAATGAAGAAAAAGGCAATAAATAATATTTCCCTCCTCAAACAGTAATTAAACATATATGAATGTATTCACACAGAGATACAATTAGAAAATCAGATAACAAGGTATTTTGGGGTAGTTTTTATCTATTCATTGATAATTTTATAATGTATAGAGCATCTTGTTCATTCCCACCCCCAAACCTTCTCTAACAAGATGTCTTCTTTTTAAAATAAGTTATCTCTGGGAATTTTTTGCCCTCTTTTTTATATGCATATCTGGTGTTGAATTAATGTGTAGAAACTTATGAGTTTGAAAAAACTTTTACTTATAAAAATAGAACTTCATATTTTAAATGTAAACTTACCTTAAATAGAAATATTACATTCATAATTTTAGGAAATAGATAAAATTTTTACAAGGGAGATCTTTATAACATATCATATGTGGTACTAATGTACGGTCTCTCCAATCTAATCAGGCCCAGAGGTACCTGGGAAAATTCTAAGAACAGAAATGACTAGTTTTTAACCTTCAGAATATTTATTCTTTAGGTTTAAAGAGCGACCAATCATTTAATTTTACTTTTGCAGGAGTTACGGATACTGATGCTCAAGGTCAAGTTTTGGCATCTGATAAATTAAATGATCTGACAAACACATGTACAGGAGGATGATTCTCATTTTAGGAAAAAATATACTATGATTGCACTCTTACCCAAGCACATGCTTGAAAAATAATGAAATTGCTTACATCCGTGCTTCTATTTCTTTTCTTCCATTTTCTCTTTTATTGCAGGCAAGTGAAGGATTGAAGCTAGCCAATTTAGTTTTAGTTAAAAAAAAAAACTTCATTTTTCTAAAGTACGTATGCTATCGAGGCATACTTTCAAAGCTACAAGTTAGGACACACACATATACATATGCATACATACACACATACGAGCACACACTCCTATCTATGGAAAACTACATTTTCCTACAAAATGCAGACTTTACAAATTTAAACAATCACCTCTACCACTATAATCATTATTTTCCTTTCCTCTTGACTTAGTTTTTTTTTCTCCCAGCATTTAACAACCTTGATCTCGTTCATAATAAGTTCTCAAGTATCCAGCAAAACTAATTTCTAACTTTAGAACCTCATAAAATGAAAAGGAATCACTATTGTGATAGTTAACCAGAGGTAGATGGAAAAAATGAGGGAATTACTGCTTTTATGGATAGAAAATACATTGTTTTTAAACTTCATTCTTTAAAAAAACAGAAGAACAAAAAACAAGCATGGGGGAGTTTTAATTTTTTTGGTATACCTCTGGTAGAGAGTGCGGCTATGTGGATGTTTCACCACACAGTATTAGGTTTGAAGTCAAGACTCATCATTCTATTAAATCATTGTGCCAGAGGAAAAAGTAGTTGGAAAGTACATGAATGCTAGGTGATCTGCCTTTGGTGGAACTTGACTTCCTGAAACATCTGAGCTACAGCTGTCTTTTATTAAACCGAAATAGAGAGGTCTGAGCAGGGCTCCTGTGGGACAGCAAATTGCCTGCAAGTCAGAGTCATACAACATCTCTTGTTACACTGAAGGATCACTCTTCTGGCCAACTAACAAGAGGCACCTTAATAGCCTTTGAAAGTTATCTGATACAATTTGCCTTGAAGACAGTTACGTTGGCAAGTTTATGGGCCTTCTAATAACAGTTCAATTAAAACAGGAATATTGAAAGGGCATCAGGGATTCATAGATTTCTAGAATTGGAAAACTCTTATCCTCTCCACAACATCAAGTCCAAGGCAACACATTTTTATGCAATGAGATTCAGGGGTGGGAATTTTAAGTTCTGATAGCTTCAAGAAACTACATTAAACCCGGCTGCAAAGGAGAAATTCTGCATCACATTAAAAAAGAAACTTAGTATATTTCCCCTGCCTCACTATGTAACCAGGGAATAGTTTCCTATGTATGTATTGAGGGTTAGAATTTCAAAATCTTCGTTAATATTTTGCTATTGCACTAGGAAGATTCATGCCATGCTGCCTCTGTTAATTAAATTAATAGCTACAAATGTTTACTGAAGAGATTAACTCATACACTGCCCTGCCCAGAAGGGCAGTTGCTAGGCAGCCCTGGATGAGTGCTTTCTCTCGACACAGAGACTGCTCGGCATCTTTGCCGGGGAGAATGAATGCTTATCACACGGCTCTTGCTAAGGACAGTCACCTAGTCTTTACATCTCAATCATTCCACTTTCATTATTGTAATTACTTGATGCATTCTAGCACTTCTAGTCTATTTAGTCAGCAGAATAGTTGGTCTCATGCTTGTGGATGTGCTTGGGTATCTGATCCTAATGTTTCTTAAAAGAGCTCATTTCTCAATCACACATGACACTACTATTATCAACAGACATTCCTTGTGACTACTAAAGTACTGGTCACAATTAATCATAATCTAGAGTTTCTGACATGTTACTTCAACCGATAAAACTGTATAATGCCCAGTAGTTGGTTAATCTGACAGTTTCACGCTCCTTATTTTTTGAGATTTCACCTTCTTTTTTTCCTAGCTTCCATACCCTTAACCAGCACAGTCACTGAGCATGCCATCTAAAGATAGATGTGATATCTCCGTCTCCTCTAGAATGTGCTTTTGGCTGCTAAATTTGCTGCTAACAAGTGTGTCATTTATGAAATTTGACCTTAGCAAAACTTAAGTTGACATGCTTTCTTTCTTTTTATCCCAAGCAGGTTGTTCTTTTAAACCCCAAATCATATAGAAGTGAGCAATGTGGATGTGTTAAGGAAAGTTTAGAAGCTGAAAAAGAACTTCATATTTATTAAAGTTACAGTATAGCAGTATAATAATTTAATCAAACACAAGCCTAACCCCTGATGGTCAAGGATGTTTAATTCATATTGACTGTTCCTGGAGAGATCTTTACAGATATTAATCATAATCAAAGACTCCATAACTGAAGGTTGTTGTTTGGACTATGCTTACCCAATGGTAATAAAATAGAATATGTCATACTTAGTATTGGTTTGGGTTTATCTATTAATGTATATGTGAGGATGGCTGAAGTATGTACATGTGGAGGATTGCTGAGGAAAAAGTAGCCACAGAATAGCTCAGAAAAGAAAAGGTTCAATAGATTGGAGGCTGTAATTTGGTAGTACAATGTGCATTTGGCATATGCAAGACTCTGGGTTCAATTCTCAGCAAAATAAAAATAAACAAACTAAAAATCAGTGGAGTTAAGGCTATTGGACCATTGCCTGGATATTCAATCTTCAACTATGTGTCTTTAATTAAATTAATTGTAATAGCTGTGTGCATAATCCTGGGATTAAGAATCAAACTTCTATTCATCCTAAATAGAAGACTAATAGAAAATCACAATGATTCTACCCATGTCTAATTGAGTGAATCAGCAAGTTGATGGGGTTTTATCCAGGAGCACAGAAGGTTGACTTGTGGTAACGTGGGTGTCTCAATTGTAGCTGTTTTGTCCAGAACAGCATTTGTGACTGATGACAAAGAAGAGAATCTCTGGAGCTCAATCTGCAGGGAATTGCATAGTCTCTTTAATAACTTTGGGAAGGAGCTTTGTGAATCTTGTATATCACTGGGACATGTTTATCCTGATATATTCCATTTTATTTCTGGAGTCTCTTTAGTCAGCTTCTTTACTACAGGAGGAAATATTTGAATTTGCCAGAAGAGCTACCTAGATGTAATGAAGCTCAAATAACCTAACCACATACCAGATCCAGGTTGACAGGTCAGCTTGACACCATGGATCTTTTTCCTTGATGGTCTTCCATCTTCTAAGAAAAGTCATTGCTTGCATGGTAAAAGTTGAGTCATGCTGTGTGATAGTCTATCACGTTGGACAGAAGGAAGAGAATGTGAGGTCCAAGTCAATTTTCTTTAAAGAAAATATAAGAGAAATTTCACATGTCTTAGCTCATAGTAAAAAATAAATTTCTGTAGAGTGTTTTATATACATAAAAGAAGGAGAAAGTGGATGTAGTTTGACCTCATTTTGCTAATAAATTCTTGAACAACAAGCTTAAGATAACAAGGAGGTTTTATTTTTTCTTATGATTGTTGGTTACTTTTTTTAGTCCAGGGAACTGGTCTCACCATGTGCACAAACTTGCTGAGAGAAATACCAACCTTATTTTCTAGACCGTAAGTCTATTTGTCCATTTCCCTCCCTATTCTACCTGCTTAGAAAATGTTTCCACCCACTGTGGGCTGTGTCTTCTCATATCAGACTTGCTGAAGACTTGCCTCAAAAACCAATTCTTCACACAAATTCCCAAAGCTCCTTATTCCATTGTCAAGTTGATACCTATAACACAGTGGACTTGCATAAGTATGTATCCCAGGGTTAGATTTGAGAAACAGACCATTATGAATTAATAACAGAAATTGGAGAGAAGACCAAGGAGTGAAGGCTAATCAGAGAGCTTATATCAGACAGCCCTGACAAATCAATCCTCTCAACCATTTAAGAATGGAGAGTAAATCTTGGTGGAACCCCGAGGAGTAGCAGCATGGTGATGAGGGTAATAGAGGAGGGCACTATGGACGTTGAGGCCCTGACTCTATGGATCTATTGAATAATACATGACTGTTGTCACATGAAGTTGGCATTCAGGAAGAACTGGAGGAAACAGGAAGTTGATGATCAGCTTCAATCTGCTGGGAACTTCTGAGGCTGTCCTTTCCTGAACCAAAGGAAAAGCTACTAGAGTCTTAGGGATGCTCTGTGATTGACAATTGTCCATCTTTCTGCCTCTCAAATTTTTCTAATGTATTCCAAATGCTGGTCATGATTCAAAGAAAAGAGAAATCTGGGATAACTTAACTGCAAAAACAATTGCAAGCTGAGCTTACCATTATTGTCAGGTAGTTTTCAAAACTCCAATGAGCATGTGGAGGTCATTTCTCTGAAGCTATCCATCTTGTTTTTTGAGTCAGAATTTGAGTCAGGGTTGTTGATTTGTCTAGGGGCTGATCAGTAAGTCCAAGGAGCCTCTATCTCTGCCTCCCCCATGTTGGGATTATATACATGGCTACCATGCCCAACATTTTTATGTGGCATTGGTATCAAATTTGGGTCTGTTTGCTTTGCTGATAGAGCTATTGTCCTACCTTCTAGGAGTAATGATTTTGATATTATTGTTTGTAGAACAAGTTTTATTAGAGCAAGTTATTCCTATATAAAAAAATAGGCTTTTGTACACCTACTTTACTGCTAATCATTCTATCTCCTCTTATATGTAAAAGAAAGCCCCCCCTCAAAAAATGTAGAGTAATGAAAAAGAGAGAGGCATTGACAAGAAAGAAGGAGATAAACACCAGCTACAGGGGACGTGGGTGCTCATTGGTCTGTAGCAAGTCAGGCTCAGCAGTACAATGAAATATGCCATTGAAAAAATTCTTAGTGATCAACAGAATGGGAGAAAATCTTCATTAACCACACATCTGATAGAGCTCTACTGTCCAGAGTGCACAAAGAACTTAGAAAACTAAACTCCAAGGAAACCACTGGCCCAATTAAAAAATGGGCCCTGGAAATTAAAAGAAACTTTATAAGGGATGAAATTAAAATGTCTAACAAATATCTTAAAAAATGCTCCACTTCTTTAACCATCAGGGAAATGCAAATCAAAACTTCCCTGAGATATCATCTCACCCCGGTCAGGATGGCAAAAATCCACAATACAAACAACAACAAATGCTGGAGAGGATGTGGAGAGAGGGGAACTCTCCTACATTGCTGGTGGGAATGCAGGCTCATACAGCCACTGCGGCAAGCTGTCTGGAGATTTTTAAAGAAATTAAAGATTGAAATGCCATATGACCCTGCTATTCCACTTTTGGGAATAACCCCCCATACAGCAGAGGTTCACCTCGATAGCACAAGCATGACCATGTTCATAGCAGCACCATTTATAACAGCAAAGTAATGGAATCAACCCAAATGTCCAACAGTTGACGAGTGGATAAGGAAAAGTAGTACATCTATACAATAGAGTACTACTCAGCCATCAAAAATGATGAATTACTGGAATTTGCCGGGAAATGGATGTCATTAGAAACAATTATATTAAGTGAAGTATCCCAAACCCAGAAAATTAAGTGCTGTACGTACTCCCTAATAGGTGGCTCCTAGTACCAAACCCATCCAGCCCACCTTGAGACACTCAAAGGTAAATCTATGTAATACCTATAGTAATTGCAAGGATTATGAACAGGAGGGATGGGGTTGGAGGGCCACAACAGAAACAAGGAGAGAGGGGACCATGTTACAGCAGAGAAAATAGACCTCCATCAAGGACTGCAAGTAAGTAATGTGACAACTGGTTAAGTTCACAGACATTCGTTCCTGATCATTTACAACTGAGGGGGTATGGTCTCACCAGAAGGGGAGGGCATATAGTCTGGCAGAGAAAAAGTAACCATTTTGCAAATGGGTGATTGACCCCTCCCTCACTGAGGTTTCCTACTTTTATTACATTCACCTTTGAATGTGCTCTTATAACAAGACTCCAGTTTAACAGCTTTTTGTCTCTGGCCAGGGGGTGACATACAGTGCCCAGCAGGATGGAGTGAAGGGCATTGCAGGAGCAGCAAAACTGCAAAAGAAAATCAACAAACCACAATCCAGAATTTCAGAGACTCTGTATCAACCACCTAGAACTAGGCCAGACTAATCTCTCCCCATCCTGAAGCTTAGGGACATTTGCAGAAGAGGGGGCGGTAAGATTGTAAGAGCAAAAGGATGGGAGGAGCAATGATTTGCAAGATACTCCACACAAGTTAGGGCTAAAGCAATCATTATTGGATTTTGCATGCCCTGCGCAATGTCCAACACACTGTTGACCTCACAAAGTCTAGCATCTGCTAAAGGCACCAAGATCCTTGGAGGAAAGGGATTAACAGCCACAGCAGTGTTCCTATGCTTAAGGGGAACATGGGAAAGGGTTCAGGGAAATGCCACTGTGTCCTTGTATGTCATCGGAGAGGAGGGCCCAGAGGAGAGTCAGGCATGCACAATAAAGGACTCTCTGGGAATTGGGGGGGGCACTGGGGGATAGGGAGGGGTGAGGGGAGGGGGACCAGAGGGTTCGGGGTGAGGAGGAGAGAGGGAGGGAACTGGTATACCTATTAAGTTTGTATGAGCAGAAATAATAATAAAAAATGTATTAAAAAAAGAAAAAATTCTTAGTGGTCAAATTAAGGATAATTCAAAGATAGCTTTGTAAGTTAAACTTTTCTCTTATAAGCATTTAAACTTCTAGAAGGACTTCAACTTAATAGGGAGAGAATGAGGCAGCAGGATGCACAAATCCTTCTGGAATTGTTTATGTTTCATGCATCTTATTGGTAAACAAATGACAGTTGCTCTAATAGCTCTGCACAAATTATGCAGAAGTGATTATGCTTAGTATGGCAATAGTATGTGCTAAGCTAGAAATGAATGTGGAATAGTGAGACACAGAAGCTTTTAAAGAATGCTATCAGTCTATAACAACCCATCACCCAGCTTCTGAGACAGGTGAGGGGGTCTATCTTCAGTACTCTGACAGGTATTAAATATTGCTTAAGCACTGTTAGAATTTGCTAAAGTCATTATTAATTAAATGTCCTTGAAAGTACTCTTTCTGATGTCCATTTTCTTCTAAATAAGGGAAGATATTGAGGAAGGAGAAATTGACTGCCCCAACTTGGCAATTGTGGGATCTTCCTGTGCTATTATGACTACTGTTGACACAAGGACTAAGAGTCAGACAGACATCAGGACTGTCCTTATAGGACCTGGCCATTGAGAAGGTTGTAGGGGTACCTGACATTTTGATATTACTAGCCTTTAATACTCTAGAGGACCCTGTGACTCTTTCATCAATGGAAGAGGGGGGAAAAATTCTGGTGAACTACAAGGACTGATTGCAAAAGACAAGGATATGATTGGTGCAAACACAAGCCCTCAATTGCATATGATGTTTGCTGTGGTTTGGTTGGCATGAGAACCCTTTTCCTTGACTATTGAAATAGGCTGTTCTGTTCACATGAGGATGCAGATGAGAGACAACGTAAGGTGCTGCAATAGTAGGCCCAATAAAAAGTTTCTCTTCTGGGTCTTTCCTTGCTTATTTTTAGTAATATGAGACGAGCTGGCAGTGAGAAAGAAGCAGTAGAGAGAGCAGAGTCAGCAGCAGAAAGAGCTGAGCAGTTAGAGGGCTGAGCTGCCAAAGTGGCAAAGCCACCGTCTGGGTGACAGCTGAAGAAGATGCTTCTGAAGAACTGGAAGGAGCAGCCACAGCTGGAGCTGAGGAATCAAAATCATCCAGCTGAAGAAGGATGAAGGCTGCAGAGACCCAGGAAAGAGAAACTTCAGGTCCGGAGAAATGTCCAGCCTTTAGGCCAGAGTTCTCAGACATCCCAGGCTCAGGGGTTATAAACTGGCCTCTGTCAGAGGCTGCGGAATGTTGTTAGCCGAGGGCTAAGAATTAAAATGTTCTAGACCTGCACCAATTGGTAGCACTTGTGCAGGTGAAGATCACAACACCCCTAGCCTGCAAGAGAGCTGTGGGAGGAGGGCACCACTTGTTGCTGCTCCTATCTGCCCCTGCTACCACTCGACTGCTGTTTCACACCAAGGGATGCACAAGATGCCCCACACGGCCCATCCATATTTGGTAATAGGTAGAACAAAAGGTTATGAAATCATGTTTGTACCATGAAAATTCTCTATTTCCTATGTGTGCCAAGGATCCTAGTCTTTACACCTTTCCCTTGGTTGTTACTGTTACTGTTGAAGTTTTCTTTATTTGTTTTTCTAAACTTTAGCTAGCATTCATTCTCTCTCTCTCTCTCTCTCTCTCTCTCTCTCTCTCTCTCTCTCTCTCTCTTTCTCTCTCTCTCTCCCTTTCTGTACGCATGCTAGAAGGCACTGTGTGTCCCTGTAAAAGACCAAGGGCGACTTGAAGAATCGTCCCGGGGGCTGGAGAGGTGGCTCAGGGGTTAAGCCTCCGCCTTGCAGGCGGAAGGTCCTGAGTTCGGATCCCAGATCCCACATATAGACGCCAGGCGGAAGCGGGGGCGGCCTGCGCTTCTGGTCCTGGTAGGGCGGAGCCTGTGAATCCCGGGGCAGAAGGAGGTAGAGGCGTCGCGTCCATGGTGGTTCGCGAGTTCGTCCGTGGTTCTCCACATACACAGACACACACACGCGTGCGCGCACACAGTTGAATAAATAATAATAATTAAAAAAAAAAGAATCGTCCTGAATTGCTTCTATATCCTTTATGTTTTTCTCTGGGTTTTCCTAGGCTCTGCCCACCAGGTCCAGAAGTACAGGCAGCAGCCATTTTCTCCTGGTATTTGTTTGTTTGTTTGTTTTGGTTTTTGGTTTTTTACTGCCTTAATAGTTGAATTTTTAAAATTATCACTCTGATGAATATGACAACAAAGTCTCTTTCATTTCATCAAATCACTTAAACCTCTCTGAAGTTCTCGGTGAGTTCATTGAGTATCATAGTAGCTAATCAAAACATTACCTTTTAAAAATTATTTTATTTTTCTAGTTTTACAAGCATATTGAGTACTTATCCCTGTTTCCCTCCATCTCCCTTCCCACCCATGCCCCACCCTTCCCTTCATCAATCCATCCCACTCCCTCCTACCCTCCTGCCTTTCTGCTTCTATGAACCTCAGTTTTCCCTCTGGTTTGTCTACTCTTTTTTTATTTTTCCATTGTTACAAGAATATTGTAACTGCTTCCCTCCATCAGATGATCCCTCCATCAATCCCACCCTCCTGCCTGTCTGTATCTGTAGAGCCCATGGCTCCCTCTGGCTGGTCTATTCTTGTGGGGGGGGGGTTCAGCCTCTGTGGTATTCCAAGTTGCCTTTTTTTGTCCCCCCCCCCCCACTGATATGAGCATTTCCCTTTACCAACCAGCTTTAATCCCCAAGGTTTCCACTGTATGTTCTTATCTCTCTTGATTTCCTCGATAGTCTATAGTGGCATGTTGGTATGTCAGTTATTATGCAGGTCTGGTAAGGACAAGTCTCACTACAGTGAGTTCCTAGATACTGCATTCCTGCCTTGAATGTGATGTCCTATCCAATGGTGAGCCTTTGCATCTTTAGGTTTTTGCAATCTCACTGACCCCTCTTATTTGATGTTCCCAAACCCTTAGGATAGGGAGATAGGGTTGTTTTAATTTTGGGTGAGCCTTCCTGAGTCTCTGGTACTCTATTATGGTTAACCATAGCTGTCCACTTTACTGCTCTTTTATTGCCCTAGAATGCATCCTATTAGCATGCTGAAGACCCTCTACCTCTGTTGTTGAACATTTCTAGGCTGAGTGTTGCAAGTTCTTCTATTCTATTGGTATATTAACAGCTATCTACAGAGCAGTTTGGTGTACTCTCTTCTTACCTATAGGTTTATTAGCTGTTTTTCCCTATTGATCTATTTCCTTCCTTTTTTAGATTCTTGTTCTAGTTAACAGTAACAGGAATGTGTTACATTCTCACAAGTGGGTATTGAGTTCAATCACAAAACTATTCATTGTCTCCTTGATACACATGCCACTATTACACTGGTTGCAATGGTGATTTTTACTATAACTTAAAGATCTAATGCATTGATGGGGCCTTTGATGTTTCTCTCCCCCAATAGCTTCTAGAGTATTCCTTTGTACTATGTAAGCTATCCAGCAAGGAGGAAGTTCTCAGACCAGTTCTAGTTGATATATTTTGCCCATATTCTATGATCCATATGTACAGCATCTTCAGTAATAGGGTGTTACTGACAGTTTTTTGGAGAGAAATCAAGAGCAATGGCAAAAGCCTATAATGGTGGAGAGACTTCAATGCCTCTCTGACCAACATTTTATCAGGAAGTTCCACATTCCTGTTACTTCTAATATAATTTTGTCACTGGGTTTTAAGTGGATAGCTCAGGACTTCCCCCCGCCACCCCTGTTTTTCTCTTTCTATGCTCTTCTGCATAGGGACTATCCATTCTTGTTCCTTTCTTTAAAAAAAAGCATGTTTTTGACATATTACTAGTATAGGAGGTTCCTTTGGTGATTACTTCCCATAATCTTAGGGTTTTTCTGTAAGTCCCTCTGTCCCTCCTACCTCCTGGTATTTTTACATGGGATTTGGGACCTGAACTCAGGACCTTCTGTTTGTGAGTCAGAGTCTCAATCTCTCCAGCCCCAATTTTTTTCTTTAAGGGTCAATTGAGGACCTAATGGTCACCATTGAAATTAAGTGCATGAACAGATGCTTGAAGATACAGTGACCCAAATAATTCTTAAAAATTTTTGTTTACCATCTTGACTTAACTTGTTTTCTTTTTGAGGGGGAAGTTCCTGACAGGGCATTCTTTTAAGTTCAGTAAAATAATATGAACTGAAACATCAAATTTGCTCAAACAGTATCCCATGTTCCACTTTAATAAGTGTACCCAAATGCTCTAGATGCAATACATGAAATGGATGAAGAAGACATAAAGATGTAAATGAAGAGTGGTTACTTTTAATTTATTTATGCTATTCAAAATTGCAATGAATTTTTGTTTTCTACTCCAGTCCACTACCCAACTATCTTCCCTTCTACCACTGAGAGCTATCTTCTCCCTGAAATGCTTCCTTTCCACCCTAATGTGCCTTCTTATGCATGTCCTATTGAGTTGAATAATATAACGGTTGTCTCTTTTTTGATGTTCCAAAATACCAGCAGTAGCAAGTCAATACTTCAGAAGGTGTACCCCTAATTCATGAGAGGCCTCATCTTGTGGTCAGATATAACATCAATGATCTTTCCTAGCAGTGGATCCACCAGAATTTCTTCTCTGTTTGTTGTGTATGGTGTTGAACCTCATCTTGTTTAGGTCTTATGCAGATAAGTTTCATTGCAATATGTTCACGGTTATAATAGTTTTAGGTCTACAGAGTGCCCTTTGTTGAAACTCCCCACTGATCTGGTTCACAGCTTCTTTCTATCCCATGGTCTGCAGTGTATCCTGGCTTTGGTGTACAAGAACGGAGTGCTTTGAATATCTTGTTTTTATTCAGATACTCCTCAGTAGTCACTTTCTGTCCTTAGATCATTGTGGTTCTCTTTATTCACAAACTTCAAATGAGAGAAATCTTCACAGGTACAGGCTGAGAACTGCATTGTTCTACGGGCAAAAAGATAAGCATTTGGAAGGTGGCACGTTATCATAACTGCTTAGTAAGGCTGCAATAATGATTTCTCCTCTAAAGCCTGAATCATACCAGTGAAAGGCTTTTAGCAAGAATTAAAGTAACCACAGTGACCAGGCATGGAATTTCATTTGGTGAGAAGACCTGAAATCCAACCATAGAGTGGCTGATTGTCCCCATCCCATTCATACCACAACAAAATATTCTTCGGATCCAGCTGGATCATGGTGAAGCTCAGAGAATTCCTACCTGGGAAGGACAGTTGATGACTCTTCTCCTTTGACGGTTTTCTTCCTACCATTCAGTAGTGTGTGAGCTAGCCCCAGAGGAGTTAGCTTTTAGGTCAGTCCCATTTTAACCTACAAATGAAACTTGGTAACCTGAGCATCTGATGGAATCAATGAATAGATTTCAAGAATCTCTGTAGCCAGGAGTATATTTCCAAGTGACGTTATTCTCATCCATCTGATCTAGAAACAGTGCTTGAAATGTCAACAAAAATATTATTTTTAGAGAGAAGTGAAACTAAAACGTAAAGAATAAAATTTAAGATAGGTTTCTTCCAACTTCTAAGTCACTAGGAGACACATTTTATGAAAAATCAAATGCACAAACCCATACATTAAGATCTTCATACTTGTGAAAAATAGAATCAATTTTCCTCTCTCTCCCTCCTCCTCTCCTGTTGCTATTATTACTGATGAGATCATTGTTATTCTGCACACAAGCTTGAATTGTTATTCATTGAAATTTTAAGGTCTCGGTTTATTATGCTATTTCTCAGGCAAATACATGAAAATAAAATAAAAATGTTTCTGATGCAAAGCCTATGCCTATGCAAAAATCTACACTTGCTGAAAATCTTCATGCAAATCTGAATTATGAAGCTTTAAATGGTGCTTCTTTAGGAACTGAGCACTGCTTTGTTTTTAGCTATAAATGTCTGCATAAATTACAATCATGTCTCTATATTTTATTCATAAATGCCTTTATAAAATGTGACTAACGTTTTTAATGTCATATTATGTTGGTACAGGGAAAAGAACCCTAGCGAGTCCATAGAAGAGTAAAGAGAGTCACTCCCAACATTGCGGTAGAGGTATCTCCTTTTGCTGTTGTCTGAATAACACTTCTGATTTTCCAGCAAGGCATTTTGAAGTTGTGTGAAGTTGCTTCTAACTGTTCAAAGTACTTAACACTTATTTTCTCTGTGTGTCAGACATTGTCTTCTCATCCTTTCATGGAATCTTTTGTGTCCTTTCCTTTCACTCCTTGAATTTTTACAATCCACTGTTTCAAACTCTTGACAGCAAAATTCTAAAGTTGTTTGGAGACGTGGTTCTTCACAGGAAACACAAAGTTCAAAGTAGAGATGCAACTCAGAGAAAAATTCTCCAAAAGTGTGTGTTTAGGGATGAACACATAAAGACACTTTTATGAGGGGAAGAGTAAGCATGCAAGTAAGAAATCGGTGCAAGACATTAATCATTGGGTCAATTTCTTGAGTATTTATGGAGAAGTATCCCTGATTAATTTTATTTATGAAATTTCAAAGTCTACATTTGTTGAAATGGTGAGTTATTTACAAATTTTCAGAAACCATTTCTGATCTTTTGCAGATAGATTTATGGTCACATAGGATGGAACTACTGAGTCATAAAATATAGTAAGTTTCAAAGTATCAATGCTGCCTTTCATATACTGCTTCATTTGAACAGAAGTGGAGATTTTTTTTATACATTTTTATTATTATTTCAGCTCATACAAACTTAATAGGTACACCAGTTCTCTCCCTCCCTCCCCCCCCAACCCTCTGCTTCCACTCCTTCTCCCTCCCCATCTCCCAGTGCCTCCCGCCCCAATTCCCAGAGTCCTTTCTTGTGCATGCCTGACTCTCCTCTGGGCCCTCCTCTCCGATGACATACAAGGACCCAGTGGCATTTCCCTGAACCCTTTCCCATGTTCCCCTTAAGCATAGGAACAATACTGTGGCTGTCAATCCCTTGCCTCCAAGGATCTTGGTGCCTTTAGCAGATGCTAGACTTTGTGAGGTCAACAGTGTGTTGGACATTGCGCCGGGCATGCAATGTCCAATTATGATTGCTTCAGCCCTAACTTGTGTGGAGTATCTTGCAAATCATTGCTCCTCCCATCCTTTTGCTCTTACAATCTTACCGCCCCCTCTTCTGCAAATGTCCCTGAGCTTCAGGATGGGGAGAGATTAGTCTGGCCTAGTTCTAGGTGGTTGATATAGAGTCTCTGAAGTTCTGGATTGTGTTTTGTTGATTTTCTTTTGCAGTTTTGCTGCTCCTGCAATGCCCTTCACTCCATCCTGCTGGGCACTGTATGTCACCCCCTGGCCAGAGACAAAAAGCTGTTAAACTGGAGTCTTATTATAAGAGCACATTCAAGGATAGATGTAATAAAAGTAGGAAACCTCAGTGAGGGAGGGGTCAATCACCCATTTGCAAAATGGTTACTTTTTATCTGCCCAGAAGTGGAGATTCTTTAGAAGTTAAGAGAGTAGATCTAAAATTCTCATTTCTATTCAGGGTAGCCAAATAAAAACTTGATTTTTAATTTAGAAATACCATAATTATTAATTCTCTCACCACACAACTAATCTACAATATTTTCTTTTATATATGTCTCTTCCTATTACAATCCTTACTTACCAATAATTTATCTACTCTAATCTGAATAATTGAATTACTCTCTCCTTCTCTTTATGCTATCCTACATGTTCAAACAAATTACCAGCTATAATTCCTTTATTTCTTTAATATGTCACAAATCTCTCACATCAGTGACATTTCTTCAATATGATCCTTTTATGTATTTCAGGAATATTTTATTCATTGTTTATTTTTTAATAAATTTGCAGGGTAGGTAAAATTTACCCTGTAGTATTATTCTTTTCTATCTAACAGACCAGCTTAAGATATACATATACTTGTTTGACTCCAATAAAATACTCTTATTAGTTTTCAAATAAATGTGGAATATATTGATATTGACTATAATCCCAGCATTTGGAAGATGAAGTCAGGACCTCAGCTACTTAGAGAATTAGAGGTCAGTCAGGGATCCAAGAGACCCAATCTGAAAAATCTAACTAAATAACTAGCCTAATTAACTGAACTAAGTAATAAATAGATGGATGTGGCTAGAGCGATAATGATTCAGGTGCTAAAACCTTTGCCTTTTAAGCATAAAGACCTGAGTTCAGATCCCTAAATCCCATCTAAGAAATGCCAGGCAAATATAATAATGCAATTCAGACACTGGAAGACAAAAATGGAAAATCCAGAGTAAAGCAGTAAGGAGATAGTGCAATCCAGGATGATTCCCAATAATTAAATTTTTATGATTTCTTACCAGGATGTGAGTTTGAAAAATTTGGCCTCCACAGACATGCACACTGAAGTGCTCTTTGGTACAAACATATACATACGCACACACAAACACTACCCCAAACACACAAAAATAAATAAATGGATATATAAATGAACATGTGAATAGACAGATGATATAGATAGATGATAGATACACAAACACGTAGATAGAATATCATTGATAGATAGAGCTAGACAGACAGACAGACAGACAGACAGATAGATAGATAGACAGATACATAGACAGATAGATAATCAAAACAACCTAGCTCATCCATGCATTAAATACCTAGGTTCTAGGACTTAAAGGTTTAAACCAGAGGAGAGACGCTCTCTGGCCTCAAGGTGTCCACAGCCTTGTAGCTTTCCAGTGCCCATCCTGATCTTCACTAAACAGCTGCCACGCAAGCAACTATATACATTAATTAATAGACATTTTTAACTGTACTCTTATTGCAACTTTTAATCTCTTTTCATTTAGCTATTTTAATTTTGTCATATACTGATGGAGAGCTATCAGTGGACTCTCCAGTAAATAAAAGTTCATTACAGTAAAAACAGGTCATTTTTGTTTTATCGGCAAACATTTTACTCTGACCAGAAAGAGAAAACAGGCTGAATACGTTAACTGAATTAAGATTTCACAAAATGTTACATGGACTCTGATAGATGGATAAGTAATTTTTTTCCTAATCTTCAAATATGTTTTGGCTATCATTTTTCAAACTTTCATCCTGGTAAGAAATCATAAAAATTTAATTATCAAGTACTAGAATTATCAATTCTAATACTTATGCTAAAATCAAAGTAGTCACCCATAATTATTTCAAGGTCTTGTTGTTCAAGATTTGTTTCTTCATAAAGCTGTAGAAGCACTATTTTATCTTTCTCAAAAAAATTACTTCAGCTAAATACTTTGATACTTTCTAGGTCCTTTAGACTCCAGGATTCTGTAAGGAGTCTTTCCTCAGCCTTTCCTAAACAGCCGCCGTCCTTTTGACATCAGAACTGGCTGGTCCCTGGACCTTCTGTTACTTTTACCCCTGGTATATAGAAGTCACATGTCAAATTGATGATATTGCCAATCAAATTTCCTTTTCCTTGGGGACATAGCTGAGCCTTCAAGTCTTTCTAATGTCCCCAGAGTAAGGAAACTTTACTCTCAACTCTCGTTCATACTCTTCCTTTCTCCTCCACTAGTCCTCTAAGGATGCTCCATGTTACCCTCTAAAATCGTTAGACTAGTAACATTTATTTCCTTCAAGGCATGCCCTGGTATTCCTCTAGGGCCCTATTACACATGCCTGGAAAAGGGTGATTGCGATTTGTAGACAATATTATTGCTAACCAGAGAGTTAAATATCTCCGTTTTCCCTTTCTCCAAATATATTCTGCATTTTGTAACAGCCAAATTAGATTTTAGCCCCATTGGCAGTGCTCCCCTTGGGAATAGTGTGGTGTCTAGCAGATTTTAAATGTCAATGGAAAGTTCATCAGAACACTCCCGACGTGTTTCTCAAAGCACTGAGTTTGGACAGAAGGTAAAGCCAATGTCAAGTGTCTATTTTTTTTTCACAGACTTCATTCCAAATTGGGCCAGGGTGGGAGAGTGTAGAATGAGAAAGAAGAGAGCAAGGGATACTTGGAGCATTTTTATGTAAATACTTCAAGATGTAAGTCCATGGTTTCTTGCCTTTCAAGAACCTCTCAGCTGAGCATTAATAACAGATTAAGCAGGACTAAATTTCAGAACAGATTTCATTCAGCTCAAGACAAATGGGGGCAACTATAGGCCAAAAAAAAGAAGAAGAAGAGTAAGAAGCCTTGTCAAAAGTCCAGTGATCTATTAGCTAACTACAAAGACAAAGCAGCTTGAATAAAGAAATAATATTAACTACTATTGTGATGTCTTTGAAATGGAAAAAGGAGTTCCTGAAGAAACACCACTACTATAAGTTTTACTGATAGCCCTTAAAATATAGCAGGCTGATGAATGTGAGGTTGTCTGCTACCTTTCAAATAGTCCAGAGAGATGCCAAAATCAAAAAAAAAAAAACCCAAAAACTAAAATTACAATTAAAGAAATTACCTGCTACATATCCACATTAGTCACAGCTACTCTGGGGCATTCTGTAGCCATTAAAACAATGATCAAAGAAACATTGAACTGACTCTGGAAGGAATTGTCCATTCAGGTAACTGTAACCAAAATAATTGTAGTGCAGATGGAGCAGGGAAAGCCCAATTTATTTCAGTCACCCTGGCCTACAAGGCCATCTATCTTTAAGAAGTATCACAGTTTGGACAAAAATTATATCATCCCTTTAATCACAGCAGATCTCCAGTCTTATATGTTTTTGTCAGATTTCAGTCAAAGTCCCTCTACTCTTCCTGACGTGACCATGACCAGCGAGGAAAAACTGTCCTAAGCCTAGAGGAAAGAAGCAACTGACTTTGGGTTCTGTGCTCATGAATGTCCAGAGACTTCTGTGCTTCCTTTGAATGAAGATGTGCTCAGCAAATATTTTATTATCCTTGGTTTAAGCAGACACAGGATGAACCTGGAAGGCAGACCGATTCATGCCCCTGGAGCAACCACTTTAGACCAAAGAGATTGATAGGGAAATAGGCAACGACTTTCAGTCTTTCAGTATCATTGTTTTGTATTAAGTATGTATTAAGTATGTTTGTATTAAGTAAGTTTGATGGGTTATGATTGGAATAGAGGGGTGAGACGCCTACAATAATAGGAACATAAAGTAAGGCCTTCAAGAAAGCTTTCCTAGTTGAACAACTCTAAGAGAAAAAGATAGGAAACAACTAGGACATGCAGAGGAAAAACAGTCAGGAAAGATTGCAAAGCGACTAGCCAATCAAAGGCTTAAGGATGATTAAGAATCAGTGAGATTTTAACTTGGGTGGGTAGGAATAAAGCAGGAATGGTAAGCAGAGCACTCAGCACAATCCCTGGACTGCCTAGCAAGGGCTGCTATGCTTGAACCAGAACAACACGGCTGGAAAATAAATTGTAATCGTACGCTGGCTGTGTGTGCATCCCATGTCCATGGTATGCACCTTTGTCACAGAATTAAGCAGTTTCCAAGTTTCATATTTTGATTGATGAAAAAGGAAGATAAAGATGATGTCATGGGCAAGGCGATGAAGTACTGTCTAAATCAGTCTACTGAATCTTTTGGCTGTCTGCAGAGGAATCTACGGTTGCACTTAGAAACAAGTGGAGGGGCTGGAGAGGTGGCTCAGAGTTTAAGCCTCTGCCTTGCAGGAAGAGGGTCCTGAGTTCGGGGGCGCGCGGGGGGACGCGCGGAGGGGGGCAGGCGGGGGGGCGCGCGGGGGGGGGGCGCGGGGGGGGCGCGCGGGGGGGGGCGCGGGGGGCGCGCGGGGGGCGCGCGGGGGGCGCGTGGGGGGGCGCGGCCTGCGTTTCTGGTCCTGGTGGGGCGGAGCTTGTGAATCCCCGGGCAGAGTAAACAAGGAGGTGGAGGTGTCATGGTGGTTCCCGAATTCGCCTGTGGTTCTACACACACACACACACGCGCACACATGCATACGCACACATAATTGAATAAATAATAAAAGTTTAAAAAAAAAAGAAACAAGTGGAGAGTGGTGTATCAGCATTCAAGACGTTGAGGAGGATTCCAAATTCAGGTGGTCCTGGGATACAACAGCAAGATTTGGTCACAAGAACTAGAAACAAACAGACAAAAATCAAAACAAACAATTGAAAGGAATGAAGCTGGAAAGAGATTCAAAATACAAATGAGATGGCAAATTTCAATGCTGTTATTCTAGAGAGTCACATTTTCTACACCATCTTCCTATTTGGAGCCAAAGAGTTACTATAAACTACTCATATTAAAAAAAAGAAGAAATCAAATTTTGATTAGTAGTCTTATAGAAAAGAATAGATTCTTTACCAACTTCTAAAAGAGTGATATTGTTAAAATGTTCACCAAGTACAAATGAATAGTTTAACAGATTTTGGCAAAACATCTTTTCTTGGTTTTCCAATCTAACTGCATACCAACTTAAAATGGATTTACTGTTTCACACTAACGGGAGAACTTAATCAGATTCTTATATTTCTCCTTCACTTCAGACAATCATTTGAAAACATATTTCAAAGTTTTGATCTCATTGTGTTATTTGGAAGTTAAAAGAAAGTAGGGCTTTCTACATCAATATGGTGGAATCAAATTTAACATTTATTAATATATTATATCTATTTCAGCAGCCAAATGATTTACAATAATGTGATACTGTTTTTAAGTTTTATGAGTGATAGCTCTTCACTGGCTGCTTATTTATTTCCATAACATAAATTTTTATTTCTATAAACATTCATTTTTATAAACAAATATCACAAAGCTCTTTATCCCTTTAAATTTAACAAAATGCTACAAATATAAAATATGGGTGGGTATGGCAGTCTGCCTGTAATTACTCTACTCACAAGGCAGAATCAGGTAATCTCCAGAACATAGTCATACAAGTCATACAAGTTATCATCAGTGAGCTTTGCAATTTAACCGAGAGACTATATCAAGTGAGTAAGGTGAATAAAACAAAGACACACAGACACACACACACGCGCACATGCACACATGCACATTAAAAAATACTGTAAGTGGCATCTCAAACATTGCCTACTAAATGAGAACTATGTATTATGTTACAATGCAGTTAACAAAGATGCCACTACATGAAAGAAACTGGAAAAGATGTCTTCGGGGTGTTTGTGGGTTTTTACGTTGAGTGGCTTCAGGCGTAGTTTCTTAGCTTGCATCTCTTACTCTCCTGTAGTCAATTTTCCAGACTCTTGGCTTACTTAGTCTTTAATCCACCTACATAGTAAAGCTTTTATTCGGTATCTCCAGGGTCTTGAGGCTTGGTTTTAAAAACACCTTTTAATTTTATTGTTGAAGAATAATCTATCCACACCAGATAATGTCTGGCTGCACAGTAGCTGTAGTTGCCACGTTTTGTTAATAGTATTTAATAGACTTACCTTCCCTACTAAGCAGTAAGATAATCCACCCCAACTGACCCTATGGGAATAAATCTACTTGACTTGGGTGAAGACCTTAATAAATTTCCTTAAATAGGAGGTGAAGTAATAAAAAGCATTCATTAATATTTTAATAAGCTTCCTTGGAGGCAAGAAGGCTGAGGATCCACAAAGTGGTGAGCGAAGGAATACTGTGAATTTGAGATCATGATAAATGGTTCTACATTAAGAAGGAGAGATTCTAAAGGCTGGAAAGTGGAAGGGAAGTAGAAAGGAAGAAATTGATTCTCTCTCTCTCTCTCTCTCTCTCTCTCTCTCTCTTCCTCCCTCCCTCCATTCTCCTTTCCTTTCTTTTGTCTCTTTCATCTTCTCCATTTTGTATGTGTGTGTGTATTTAAGAGTCATAAGCTATAATGGCAAACCAAATTTTCCCCATGACATATTTTCTTATAAACCAAACAGTTGATGATTATCTATGCATCCATTTGTGCTTTAGAAGAATCTGATAATATTTGCCATGTTTCATAGATATAATGGTGAAAAATAGAGACTTTTTTGCCAGCACAGTCCTATCCAGCTATTGATTGTTGTGGTAGTTAAAACCCATGGACCAAAATAGAGGATTTAGTGGCATTTTGCTTTATATCATTGCAAGTAATCAGATTATGTCTCACTGTGACAGGTGAACTGCCATTCATATGGGAGTCTGCATTGAAGAGTGGTCCTTTGAATAGGATTTGAATGTCATAACAAAGGAAAGGATTCTGAATTAACATACACTGATTTTATGTCAGGGAACTGTACAGTATAACATACAAGGTTTTGCAGAGAAATGTATCAACTAACTTAGGGCCATCCCAAAAACTCCTGGGCAGTCATACACTAGACATTTATCTACAATCCTGCTTTGACAGATTCAAACCTTCTTGATATATTTGAAGAGTTCTCGCCAAGAATGGCTGCTGCTTGGTTGACTATAAGATGACTTTATCATCTGATGAAGTACAATCATGTTTTTAGCTCCTGAGACAGCTTTGGGAATGGTGCCTGGAACCAAGTGCTATACAGAGGGAAATGTGACAGAGGCTAGAGAGTATGATTGAGTCACAAGGAGATGCGCTATGGAAGAAGGAGCCAGGTTTCTCTGTACTAAGCAAGGATATTCAGTAAAAACTTTCAGGGTGCTTCATGAGGACCACCTATTTATTCATATTCACAAATATTTCTGTCTTTGTGGGTTTTCTGCAATGAAGACTGACATCCATGTCAGGATGAAGAAGAGCACAATTGTTTTTGATATGCATGTGTGTGTTTGTGTGTGTTCATGTGTGTGTGTGTGTGTGTGTTTATAGGGAGCAGAACCAAGTAAAATAAATTCACAACAAGCAGCACAATCTCTTTTCCAACAACACAAAATGAAGTCTTTCAGAAGAAACTAGAATTTTTCCATAGACCTAAGTAAGCACTAAGTGTTTGTGTCCCCTATGCTGCTCTGGATGTGCATAAGCAGAAGGCAGCACTGAAAACGTTCAGTCAGCAGTGCTTAGAAATTTTGCTGACTTTGACTTATTACTTAAATTCCAGTGAAAATACTAAACATTTCATGTCTTCATTCATAAATGAGAAATGAAGGAAAAGGACCAGGAGGTTTAGAAGACTATTTTGGTTATTGGTATGTTAGCTGTTTAAAAAACTATATAGAAAGGAAAATAATCAATCTTTGTAAGTCTCATTATTGAGTTCCAATCTCAGAGAAAATTGGTATATTTTGCAAGAAATAAAATATAAAGATGATATAATGAGGATACATAGATGATACATAGATGATGGATGTGGATGTATAATAGATCATAAACAGAGATGGATATAGATAGATAGATAATGTTAGATGATAGAGTTAGAAATTTTTCAGATGGTATAGAAAAGCTAAAATTCCTGACTATTAAATAATGTCATTATGATATGACCTAAAATTCTCTTCTTCAAAAACACTCATCCCTTAAATACTAATAGTGAGTCTCCACTTCTGGAAGTAGTATTAACTGAAGAACATCTCATCCAAGGACATATCATCTTTTGAGGTACCTACATCCAAAAACTCATCCATGTCAGTGCCATAAATTGGATGACTGCACAGATCTCAAAATTATCCTGGCACCGACAACAGGCTCCTAAGACTTTATGTGAGTGCAGATGCTACTTTTTTCTACTCTTGTGTCTTTGATTTCCATATTCCAATAGGAATCTCAAATAAAAACCCCATACAGAACCCACTTCTTCAGAAACCTGGACTACAAGATGTACCTCTGAAAAAACTGTATGTCAGGAACATGTGTCTGCTACTGATTATATTTTAAAGACTTGAAGTACAATCTAATTTACTTTGAAGCGACAGGGAAGGAATAATAGGAGCCAAGAGATAAAGGAAAAGACCTGTGGGCCACTATTTAGAAATGAAGGATTAAATTAAATGTCTAATTTAAATGTGTAAAGCACCTCTCCTTAAGCTTGCAAACTGCTTTCTCTAAAATGTACTTCAGAACTTGAGACTGATCTCATGTTAAGTATGCTGCAGGGCAGGTCGGTGATTCAGCAAGTCTACATGCTGCCAAGCATGATAGCATAGAAGTGAAGAGATCAACACATTGAAGTTGTCCTTTGATGTGTTTATGGACTCTGTGTGTGTGTGTGTGTGTGTGTGTGTGTGTGTGTGTGTGTGTGCACGTGTGTGCATGTTGACATCTGAATGCTCCTTTCACCAATTGTTACTGACTATTGCCCAATAGCTTCTTTATAATTTGGTGTAGGCTTTGGCCTGATTGTCTTGTCCAAGTGTCCTCAATGGGAACAAAAAGAATGTGGAAGCCATTGAATGCCAGCCCACATCTCCCTTCATTAGTAGTTTTCCAGGCACCTCACAAACTATGATATATTCTTGCACTGGGCTCCTATGTACTCAAAATTCCTAATGCAATTTCTACTTTTCTACTGGCTGGTGAATTATAGAATCTGAAGTATTCAGAAGAAGAAGAGCTATTTTTTATGAAGTGAGCTATTTCCTAAGAAGACAATTTCACCTAGTAATGAATTGAACCTTTCTATGATGTTTTTGAAGTTTCCAGATAATGGCGTTAAAGAAGTCATTAAACCTTGCTGGTTCTTGCTTCCTCGGTATAACAATCAAAACTTGAATTATATTAAAATTTATAGTTTCTCAACTGTAAATTTTTATGAATCCAAAACTACAACATACTCAGACTCTCACTAGTCTTGCAGTATTTTCCACATTGAAATATTTTCCATCTTTATATTCTATGATGAAAGTGTCAGGATGTTTACAAGACAGAATTTTGGATTTTTTTGATATTTTGACACATGTGTTAGCAAGCAATATATTGTAGGATAAGCAGCAAGACATCCACACACCAAATATATTTTAAAGGTAGCATAAAGTAGCTTACAAATTCAATCATAAATGATTGCTAGAACATTGACGAAAACCATAAAATGTAAACTGCTCATTTTTAGTCTGAAAGTCTGAAGAGGGCATAGTACTGCATGAACATTTTGAGAAATTTCAAATAAGCAATTCATCTTGAAAAAAACAAAAACTACATGTATTATAGTTACTGATGTAACTAATAACCAAGAAAGATTTCTTGCAACTAGCTCTGTGACTGTCAGGAACTTGTTTGTTAATGTCTCCAAAATGTGAAAGTTGACATTTACAGGCAGAGCAAAGGTGACTGATGTCTGCAATCTTGTTGGCATAGGAGGGCCTGAGAGCAAGAGTAACTGTTCAGCTCCTGTCCAGTCTCATGTCCAGTGGAAAATATCTCTTAGCTTTACAGATACAAGGCTTCACCCTCATCAGCTACCTTTTGTCCAAATCATAATCATGCACAATTACTGGTAGCGAGAGCTTCTGTTACTGGCACTCCCAGTGTAATTGATGATGCTGGAAAGGCCCGCGCTATTTTTCTAATTGACACTTTGTGCCGGGATTTCATTTAGATCTGTCATTGTCACTTGGTTGTCACACAGAGCCAAACACAATCTGTGCATTTTAAATGTGTCTCTCTACTCACTATGTATTCTGCTTCCATAAAGCAAAAGCACATGCTTAAGTTCCTCAAATGTCATGCTAGTGTCTTTGAGCCTCTAGATTCACATTCAGAAAGCTGAACACATTGTGTTGGGACTCAGAAACCAAAGCTAAGGAAAAAAGGATTATTTCTTTGTAATAAATCAATCCTTGATCTTTTTGAACACTGACCTTCAATTCATGCCAATTCTTATTTTATGACTATGAGTATAGCTGACGAGATGGCTCAGTGGTTCAAGGTACCTGGCCACTGAGCCTGATGACCTAAGTTATATCCATAGAACCCACATAGTAGGAGAGAATTGACATCTGCAAGCTGTCTTCTGAGCTCCGCTTGCATGTCATGACACTCGCATGTACTCTCACTCTCTCTCTCTTTCTCTCTCTCTCTCTCTCTCACACACACACACAAACAATTAAATGTAAAAAATTTAAAGCCAGAGTATAAACTGTTAGGATTATAAATAGCCATTACTTCTAAATGCTTCTTTCTAAGCTTAGAGAGAATGGAACTCTCCTAAATCAATGTGAACAATCTCTCAAATATACCATCTTTTAAAAAGTTATATAAATTACATTACTATCTAAGAATTTCCATAAAATAACATGCTAGGCATGAATTGTACTCATGTTTATCTTCTAATTACTTATGATTCAAAAAAGTAAATTTAATTAAAAATAATTATTCTACTTTACATACCTTAGAGCCAACATAAAACTATAGTTTCCAAATATATACCCAATATATATATCAAAACATCATTTGGTAATCCATTGCTGTCTAATAAATTGTTTCAATACCCAGGATTCAATTTCTGATAACAAAATTACATATTCGAAGAGGTACAAATACCTTTCCAAACTAATAAAACAACTGATATACCTTACCATGTGTCATGGTTTGAATTGTGAGTTGGCATTGAAGTTGGTTAGTCCTGCCTAGTCTGCTCTTGCACTTTTGCAGCTCTCAGCCTCCTTGATGGATATAACCTTGGCAATCTCCACCTTCTGCTGCCAGTCATGCCTTTTCTGCCATAATGCACTGTATCTCCTTTGGAACCCTGAGCTGAATAAGTTTCCCTTTCTCCTAACTTAGGTTGCTTGACTTTGATTGTTGAAGTGGAGAAGAGTACCTGGTACACCATGGGACCTCATTTATTATTTTTTCTGTGTAGTTTATATAAACATCGAACACAATGAATTGAATCTAATATACAACAATAAATAAACAGAAAGTCAAATACATATTTAAGTGTGCAGATTCATACTATTAAAGATTTGTTCATTAATTTTAAATATATATGTGTATGTACATATATGACAAATCCTGCTCAAGTGTCAAGAAAAGAGATTAATAAGGCCTAAAACTAATAAGTTATAGACAATGAGTTATTTTATGGATTTGTATTAGCAGATATGGATGAAAGCAATAGCTATTAGAAATAAATTCACAGCATTTGCTATCTTCATAGTCTAAGTAGGCTTGTGACCTAACTCTAGACTTGTGTTCCAAGAACATCTGACTAGGAAAGATTGAAAGAGTTGAAAGACCAAGCAAGAGATCAAAGAGAGAATCCCATGGCTCGCTTCCCTAACTTGCTTTCAATCTTATATAAATTTATGACATGGTGGGCTTTGAATTGTCCTACACACACACACACACACACACACACACACACACACACACATACACACACATTTATCCTTGGTAAAATTATGACGTAGTTCAAAAAGAGTTAAGACTTTTCATGATGAAGTAAGAGGAAGGCATTCATAACGAAGATATGGAAGTACTTAGGAATCCAAAGATAGACACCCAAAATGTGATGTCTGTTTCAACCAACAGAAGTGTCAACACAAAATAAACTGGGAAGTCTCAGAAGCTGACTCAACCTGAAAGAAAAACACGGAGGCTGGAGGAAACCTCCTGAAACCATCTTACAGCGCCACTTTCTCTGCCAAGCTGTAGTTGGATCCCACACTCATGGAACTATGCCTGCTGCTCCACGGAGAAGGATCTGGAAACTCCTTTGACTTGGGAACTCTTCTGAATCACATCTTGCTTTTTCTTTTCATCTGTAATTAAATCTAACGTCAGCTCTCCAACAGTAAAGATACCTTTTAACTGCCACTTCTTTCTAGCAATATGTACAGATGCACGCAAAAGTGTTTCATAAGAGTGACTTTATTTGGGCTGGATAGATGGCTCAAGGGTTAGGATTCTGCCTCACAAACAAAAAGTCCTGATTTCTATACTAGGTCCCACATAAAAACACCAGACAGAGGGAGGGAGGGAGAAGCAAACCAGGATGATTCCCGAAGTCACTCTTGGACCTCCACAGGGACACACATTACCCTTTGATACACACACACACACACACACACACACACACACACACACACACAAAATAAACTTTTAAAAAAGAATGACTTTATTTGGGAGCATATAATCATCATTCACATGTAGATGAAAAAGTAGATTCATTTTTAAAACTTCCATTGGATTTTCTTTTTGACAGTTTTATGCTTATATGTACTACATGCTGATTGCTGTGACCTCTGCCCTCTCTAAATCTCCTTCAGACACTAGTTCATTCCTTCTTTCCTTATACCCTCCCCACTTTCATGACTCTTTCTTTTGTTATGAAGCACACTGAATTGAGCAGGGCCATCTGTGTGACCACACATTTGAAACTATCCTTTGAAGCCCAGTGAACTCGTCAGTGAGTGACAATTGAAGAAAATGGCTGCCTCTTCTCCACATTCCATCAAGAGCCAGTAGCTCAGCAGAAAGGGGCTAGTGTCACATGGATCCTTCTCAGATCCATGATTGACTGTTGAAAGGCCCAGTCTTGTATGTGACCACTGCAGTCACTCACAATTGCTGTATGATCATGACATGCCTATGTTGACTGTACCATGCCTAGAAGATGGCATTCTGTATGTTTAACACATGACAAGTGCTGTTCATGTGCCAGAGATGAATAAGATCTACATAAATTCTGCCTTAACATACCAAGTGCTGTTCACATGCCAGAGATGAATGAGATCTATATAGATTCTGCCTTCATATAACTTATATTTCAATAAGAACAACAGACAAAGTAGTAATCACGAAGAATAAGCTGAAATAAGTTCATTGGAAGAAAAGACACGACAAACCAAAGGAAGATCACCATGGAGCCAGGGCTTGGATTTCTCAACAGTTGTAGAGCTGTTAACCCCTAAGAGACAATGGTGGAGGGTAAAGTTTCAACATGAACACATAGCTACCAAATTGAGTATTAAATTTGTTTAGTTTATTCATGGCTAAGTATAAGAGCATTGTGCTTTAAGAGAAAGATGATGCTGTTAGAGAACTAATGCATGCTTCCAGAGTAAAAACTTTATCAGAAAACAGTAGCAGGGGACTATCCTAATCTCTCCCCAAATTACAAGAATGTCTCAAACAAAACTGACCACCATTGTATACAACAAACTCATAGGCTGGCTGAAAAAAAAAATGTTACTTTAGCAGAAAAGAAAAAGTAGCTTAGTGAGTACAATGCTAGCTTGCACTGATGGCAAACTCATTTTGTTTGCTTTGAAAATGTTTTAACTGAGAGGGTGCACACAGTAATGCAGAGGAGGAGACCTGAGAATTAAATTCCAGGATAGTTCTGGAGATACCTTCTGAAGATGCTGTTTCATTTCACCTTAACCAATTGCTTTTGGCTGAAAGCTCTTTGATACAATTGAATGACTGTCCTTTCCAACGCAACCATCAATACTGAGAAAATCATTCTGTGCAATACCACCTGGGCTACACAGAGCAATTTTCCAATTGTAGAGCTATACATACAAGACCCCATACAGGAAAAAGAAAATGCACCCAATGTCAAATATATGGTGAGAAATCTGTCCCTGACAGGGGCCAACAGGTCATGTAACATTTTTTTTCATATCTGGCAATAGAAACTTATAAATTTGAATTGACTGACCAGAATATGATTGTTAAAATGATTTTGTGTGTAATGCGGCAGGATTGTTCAGGTGCCATAAGTAGAAGGTACAGCAATGCTAACAAAGATCATCAGGAGACAGGAATGTGCTGCAGTCAGTAAAGTGGATTTTACACAAGAATGAGGACCTGAGCTTGATGCCCAGCATCCACATGAACACTCAGTGCAGCAGCAAGTTGTAGAGGCAGAAACACTAGGATCTCTGGGGTGAGTCAAAACAATCCAGCAGAACCAGTAAGTTCCACACGCTGAGAAATCCCACCTCAAAAAATAATTTGAAGGAAACTTAAGAAAAACATGAAGTATGTACCTCTGGCCGATACACCTATGCACAAATATATGTATGCACACCTACACACACATGCACCAACGCACAAGAGCACATAAATACAGAAGTAAGAGAAAAAAGTTTCATCATAATGAAAAGGTAATTTAATAAGGAAAAAGTTTTAGGCAACAGTCTAGGATGGCTCTAACAACAGCTTCGCCTATTAATAGACAGTACAGTGTTGTGCTACACATATCTATGTTTAGAGAACTCTAGTTAAGTGGCCTTCTGAATCTTTTCTACCTGTGAGATCAATAATTGTAAAACACAACTCTTCCTTATGCATCTGAGGCAGGAAGTACATATGCCAGCCATTCTTGTAAGTAATGAGTATAAAGTGCTCATTAAAATGTCAATAGGATCTACCTTTCATTGAGCTCAAAGTCAGGAAGAGACTCATATGTATTTCCTATTATAATAGTGGCACTCAGTTTGAACATCAATTCTAAGAATAAATATGGAAACCATCATATCTGAGATGCACTCTGAGGAGTCTTAAATGGCAAAGGGAAAAGAAGAAGGATGAAAGCAAAGGTCTGAATGTTAGAATTCTCACCATATTATCTTTTTTCCTAATCTGATGAATTAAAGCCATCTTTAAGCTGGATCTCATGGTTTTTAGCACTTCAATGACACTATTATTCACTCATGCACAAAAAAATACATTTCAATGTTTGCTATTTATTAAAATGGGGAAACTAATTATTAATTAAATTAAATATTTTATATTTTATTACATTATACGATATATTAAAATAGGGGACATTAAATAATTAAATGTTAAATATGCATAAGTATTTAAAATGTGTTATTATTTCTTGTAACATAACTAATAATAGGATTTCAAATATGTGTCAGAGTAATACAAATATAAAAACAATTCTATATTAAACAGTATGTGTAATTTGCAAAATGCTAAAACCAATATGAGCAATAATAATAAATATAGATTCTACAAAATAAGTATGTCTTTCTCAATAAAAAAGAAGTTAATTTAAAGCAGCATTATCTCACCACTGTCATCTCTCACTTTCCTGGGCTTGAGAGTGATGTCATCACTGAACTTTCCAGAGTCATTGCAAAGATGTAATTCATGTGCTTCAAATACCGCCATTCTTAAAGTTCAGTCCAAGTGTTATTTACTGTATTGGAGCATTTAAAAATCAACCAAGTACTGAAATTTCCTAATAACGAACTGACATTTCATTTAACCTTTTTAACTAAAATAGCACATACACTTGATTTCTTCAAATCGATCCTGCTAGATGAAGCTAATCTTTACTTGATTCAACAGCTCAAAATAATAATGTGGCATATTGTATATTATTAATGACTGTTGGAAACTAGCAGGTCATGACACCTTTTCAAAAATAGTGTTTAAATTAGATAAATGTTGCTAAAAATATAACATGTTCATTTATGCAGTAAATTCTTATAGACAATTCTTAGTTCTTAAGCCTCTCCCCCCCCAAACTTAAAAATATTCAGTTGGATCACCAGGATCAGATTGTGATTACATATTGAAGAAGATATTGAATTAATAAAAGTATATTCAAAGCATAAGACTAAAATTAATATCCATATATTAATCATGAGGTTTGGGATAAATATATTTTTCTTAGAGATGATTCTTATTCTCCCACATGATACTTGCAGGAGATGACCCTTCCACTAAAAATGGCTAAAGAAATGTGGAACATGTATATGAAAAGTATGTAACTGGGATGGATAGATGGCTCCTGAGTTAAGCCTTTGCCCTATGAGCTAAAGTTACTGAGTTGCATTCCCAAATCCCATGTAAAAATTCCAGGCAAAAATGGCAGTAGTCTGCACTTTGGGCCCTGGAGAGTATAGCCTGGGAAAATCCACAGCCAAGCAATGAGGTGGAAGTGGCAGCACAATCCAGGGTGATTCCTGAAGTTATGCCTAGGACTCCCAAGACAGCACACTGTGTGATTTATGCATACACACACATACACACAGATACACAGACACACATGCACACAAGAGAAAAAGACAATGAATATATACCTGCATGATTTCGTTAGAGAGCTACCGAAGGGAAAACTTGGGCATCAGTGAGAAAGAATACAAGGGATCACCTTAACGAGGTGATCCTGAGAATTCACCTCCACTTTCTCGGCTGTCTTCCCCTTTCCATAAGCAGCATTGGGGGGGGGGGGAGCTTCCACTAGAGGAAGGGAGTCGCCTGCATGAGAACAGGGGGCCTACATGTGAGGGGAGGGAGCCTCCAAGAAGAACTCTCAGATGAAATTAGCAGCCAACTTTAATGTTGTGATGTCTCTAAGGACTATAAAAATAATTATTCATATTTAAGGCTTAAACACCTTCCAGGATTTAGGGAAATCAAATCTTAGTACAACAGAAAGTAAATGAAGTGAATATGTCCTCTGCCCATGCTCTCGTTGAGACATATGCCAATTTAACCACAGTGTAAGAGAGGCAAGAAGCACCAACCAAGTGGCTAAGCAGCTCAGTAAATTGCAGTTTGTCAGTGGTGAGAAAAGGCTCAGGGCCACTAAAAAGGAGAATCCACGTATATCATGGGCCCTGCAACAGAACCCTAAGAAGAAATATAAAGTATACTGAGCCTTAGACAAATTAATAATAAGTTTCCTCAATTTTGTCTAGTCTTCAATTGGATTAAAATAATATTCCTGTATGCTATCTTCCTGCCAATAGCTAGAAGAGTTAAGTAAAATAGAATTAATTAAATTAACAATTTTAACTCCCTCTTTCGCCCCACCCCCGCTCCGCCGGTCGGGACGCGTAGGCGAGATCCAGCCGGGCCTCAACGCGCGCTCTAGGACCCCAGGTCAGCCCACGGGGACCCGGCCCCGACTCCCGCCATCCAGCCGGAGCCGCGCGGGGGCCGAGGGAACGAGGAGGACCTCCCCCTGCGCCCGGGCCCCGCCCCAGCTGCCCTCGGGTTAAATAGCTCCACGCCGACGCGCGCAGCCTCCCTCTTTCGCCCCACCCCCGCTCCGCCGGTCTGGACGCGTAGGCGAGATCCAGCCGGGCCTCAACGCGCGCTCTAGGACCCCAGGTCAGCCCACGGGGACCCGGCCCCGACTCCCGCCATCCAACCGGAGCCGCGCGGGGGCCGAGGGACGAGGAGGACCTCCCCCTGCGCCCGGGCCCCGCCCCAGCTGCCCTCGGGTTAAATAGCTCCATGCCGAGGCACCCATCCTCCCTTTCACCCCACCCCGCTCCCCTGGTCGGGACACGCACGCGGTCCACCCGGGCCTCACCCCGCTCCCTAGGTAAGTCCCCGTTCAGGCCCCGCCCACCAGTACCCCAGGCCAAATAATTCAGTTTAGTGAAATTGAGAGATCTTAAGAGTTAAAATGACAATGCCAAAGTCAAAGTGCAAATCCATGAGAAGCAACACTCAAGTAAACAAATCTCCCACTGAAGAAATTAATCCCATAATGTTAGACTCCAAAAAGAAAAAGGCCAAGAAAGCCTGACCCAGGATAACGACTTTCAAAATATGATCATTACCATGTTCAATACTATGAAAGAGGAAATCCGGGAGGAATTACATAATCGAATCAATCGCTTTGAAGAGGAACACAACAGACATCTGGAGGAGTTGAGAAAAATAGTGCAAGAAACAAAAAGTGGCATAGAACAGTTAAAACAAACTCAAGCAGAGTTTAAAACTGAGCTAAAAGACAAGTTATCTTCAACCCAGAACGCCACAGAGAGTCTTATCAACAGAACTAATGAAGCAGAAAACAGAATTTCAGACCTTGAAGATAAAGTGGGAGTACTAGCCAGCTCAATGGAAGAGGTTGTTAAAGCCAAAAAGATACTTGAGAGAAATATCCAAGAGATATGGGACACCCTGAAGAAGCCTAACATGCGTATTCATGGAATACCGGAGCAAGAATCTCAAAATACCACCCCTGAGGAAATTTTTCAAACGATCATCAAGGAAAACTTTCCTCATCTAAAGAAAGAGAGGCCCATTCATATACAAGAGGCATTCCGCACCCCAAACAGATACGACCAAAATAGAAGCACACCGCGGCAAATAATAGTTAAAACACTCCACATTCAAGATAAAGAACTGGTGCTGAGAGCTTCAAGGGAGAAAAAACAAGTCACTTTTAAAGGCAAACCTATTAAAATAACAAATGACTTCTCAGTCGAAACAGTAAAAGCAAGAAGAGCTTGGAGAGACATACTTCAAGTATTGAATGAGCAAAAATGTCAACCCAGGCTGATTTACCCTGCAAAACTATCAGTCATGATCGAGGGAGAAAGAAAAATTTTCCAGCACAAAGACAACTTTAAGGGATACATGGCCACCAAACCAGGCCTTTAAAAACTGCTAGAAATGATACTCAAGCGTGAAGAAAAAAACAGGCATATCCAGGAGAACAGAAGGCAAATATAACACCATTAAAAGCGAAGCAATATACTTATAAAAGCTACTAAACATAATAAATGTCTGGAATTAACAATAGTTTCTCTATTATAACACTAAATGTTAATGGACTTAATTCACCGATCAAGAGACACAGATTACAAACTTGGATTAAAAATCACAATCCATCAATCTGCTGCCTGCAGGAAACCCATCTCACCACAAAAGATAGGCACGCTCTAAAAATAAAAGGCTGGTCAACAATTCTACAAGCAAATGGAAGAAGAAAACAGGCAGGGGTAGCCATTATGCTATCAGACAAAGTGGATTTCAAACCAAAAAAAATTATAAGAGACACGGATGGATACTACATTTTAGTCAGAGGTACAATTCACCAGGAAGACTTCACAATACTGAACATATATGCACCCAATACGGGCCCCTCCACATTCATTAAGAAAACCCTACAGCGTCTAAAGCAAGAAATCAACCCCCAAACAATAATTCTTGGGGACTTCAACACCGCCCTCTCTACATGGGATAGATCAACAGGTCAAAAGCTTAACAGAGACACTTTGGAACTTAATCAAACCCTGAAAGAAATGGACCTTACAGATCTCTATCGAACTTTTCACCCACGCACCAAAGAATACACATTTTTCTCAGCAGCACACGGAACTTTCTCCAAAATAGATCACATATTGGGCCACAAAATGAATCTACACATGTACAAGAAAGTTGAAATTCTAACTTGTGCCCTATCAGACCACCACGGCCTAAAGCTGGACATCCACAACACATCAAACAAGAGAAAATACACTAACTCCTGGAAACTTAACACTATGATGCTGAATGAGAACTGGATTCAGGAAGAAATTAAAAAGGAAATTCAAGATTTCCTGAAAGTGAATGATAACGAAAATACAACTTACCAAAATCTCTGGGACACAATGAAAGCTGTTCTAAGAGGTAAGTTCATAGCTCTTAATGCCCACATCAAAAAAATGGAAACATCAGAAATAAACAACTTAACAATGCAGCTTAAAGCTTTAGAGAAACTAGAGCAATCTGATCCCAAAAGCAGTAGAAGAGAAGAGATTAGCAAAATAAGGGGAGAAATATCTGAAATCGAGACTAAGAAAACGATAGAAAAAATCAACAAATCGAAAAGCTGGTTCTTTGAAAAAATCAATAAGATTGATACACCCCTAGCTAAACTAACCAAAAGCAAGAGAGAGAAAACCCAAATTAACAAAATTAGAAATGAACATGGAGTTATCACTACGGATACCCAAGAAATCCAGAGAATTATAACATCATATTTCAAAAACTTATACTCTGTGAAGTTTGACAACACAAAAGAGATGGATGAATTTCTAAGTAAACACAACTTACCTAAATTGAATCAGGAAGTTGTGAATTACTTAAATAGTCCTATAACATATAAGGAAATTGAGGAAGTAATCTCGAATCTTCCCACCAAAAAATGTCCTGGACCAGATGGATTCAGCACAGAGTTCTACAAGACATTTAAGGAGTTAATAACACCAATACTCCTTAAACTGTTCCATCAAATAGCAAAGGAAGGAACACTACCAAATTCCTTCTATGAAGCTAATATCGTTTTAATCCCAAAACCTAATAAAGATTCACTTAAAAAAGAAAACTATAGGCCGATCTCCCTGATGAACACAGATGCAAAGATTCTCAACAAAGTCTTAGCAAATCGGATTCAAAAACATATTAAAAAGATCATTCATGGGGACCAAGTAGGCTTCATCCCCGGCACACAAGGTTGGTTCAACATACGCAAATCAATAAATGTAATTCATCATGTAAACCAGTCCAAAGTCCAAGACCACATGATACTCTCGATAGATGCAGAAAAAGCTTTTGACAAGATCCAACAGCCTTTTATGATCAAAACGCTAGAGACAGTAGGAATGGAAGGAACTTTTATCAATATAATAAAAGCTGTATACAACAAGCCCACAGCAAGGATTATGCTCAATGGGGAACAATTGGAAGCATTCCCACTTCGATCAGGAACAAGACAAGGCTGTCCACTCTCACCACTTCTATTCAATATTGTACTTGAAGTCTTAGCCGAAGCCATAAGACAAGAAAGGGACATAAGAGGGATTCAAATTGGCAAGGAAGAAGTCAAGCTATCTCTATTTGCAGATGACATGATCTTATACCTGAGTGATCCCAAAAACTCTACCAGGAAGCTCCTGGAACTAATTGAGAAGTTCAGCAGGGTGGCAGGATACAAAATAAATGTGCAAAAATCAGAGGCCTTCCTATATGCCCAGAATGAAAGAAGTGAAAAAGCCTTGAGAGAAACCATGCCATTTACTATAACCCCTAAAAAAATGAAATACCTTGGTATAAACCTAACTAAGGAGGTAAAAGACCTTTACAATGAAAACTTTAAAACCCTAAAGAAAGAAATTGCAGAAGACACCAGAAGGTGGAAAGACCTCCCTTGTTCCTGGATTGGCAGAATCAACATTGTAAAAATGACCATCCTACCAAAGGCAATATACAGATTCAATGCTATACCAATCAAAATCCCAAAGCAATTCTTCAAAGAAGTTGACCAAACAATCTCAAAGTTCATATGGAGGCACAAAAGACCCAGGATAGCAAAAACAATCCTGAGTAACAAAAACACAGCTGGAGGTATTACCATACCAAACCTAAGTCTATACTACAAATCCATAGTTATAAAGACAGCCTGGTACTGGCTCCAAAATAGACACACAGATCAATGGATAAGGATTGAAGACCCAGATATAAGCCCACAAAGTTACAGCCATTTGGTCTTTGACAAAGGGGCCCAAAGAATCCAATGGAAAAAGAACAGCATCTTCAACAAATGGTGCTGGCAAAACTGGATCTCCACATGCAGAAGATTAAAGCTGGACCCGTACTTGTCACCATGTACAAGACTTAATTCCAAATGGATCAAGGACCTTGATATCAGGCCAGAGACTTTAAAAGCCATAGTTGAAAGGATAGGGAACTCCCTCGAGCTGATTGGGCTAGGCCAACACTTCCTAAACAGACATCCAATGGCACAGTCACTGCTACCAACTCTCAACAGTTGGGATCTTGTGAAATTAAAGAGCTTCTGTTCAGATAAAGAGATTGTCGCACGAGCTCAAAGGCAACCCACAGAATGGGAGAAAATCTTCACTAACCACATATCTGACAGAGCTCTACTGTCCAGAGTGCACAAAGAACTTAGAAAATTAAACTCCAAGGAAAACACTGGCCCAATTAAAAAATGGGCCCTGGAACTTCAAAGAAACTTTACCAGGGATGAAATTAAAATGTCTAACAATTATCTTAAAAAATGCTCCACTTCCTTCGCCATCAGGGAAATGCAAATCAAAACTTCCCTGAGATATCATCTCACCCCGGTCAGGATGGCAAAAATCCACAGTACAAACAACGACAAATGCTGGAGAGGATGTGGGGAGAGGGGAACTCTCCTACATTGTTGGTGGGAATGCAGGCTCATACAGCCACTCTGGCGAGCTGTCTGGAGATTCTTGAAGAAATTAAAGATTGAAATGCCATATGACCCTGCTATCCCACTTTTGGGAATAACCCCCCAAGCAGCAGAGGTTCGCCTCGATAGCACAAGCTCAACCATGTTCATAGCAGCACTGTTTACAATAGCAAAGTCATGGAATCAACCTAAATGTCCAACAGTTGACGAGTGGATAAGGAAACTGTGGTACATCTATACAATGGAGTACTACTCAGCCATCAAAAATGATGAATTACTGGAATTTGCTGGGAAATGGATGTCATTAGAAAGAATTATATTAAGTGAAGTATCCCAAACCCAGAAAATTAAGCGCCGTATGTACTCCCTAATAGGTGGCTCCTAGTACCAAACCCGCCCAGTCCACATTGGGACACTCAAAAGTAAACCTATGTAACACAGTAATTGCAAGGATTATGAACAAGAGAGATGGGTTAGGAGGGCCACACCAGAAACAAGGAGAGAGGAGACCATGTTACAGCAGAGAAAATAGGCCTCCATCAAGGTCTGCAAGTAAGTAATGAGAAACCTGGTTAAGTTCACAGACGTTCTTTCCTGATCTCACCAGAAGGGGAGGGCATATAGTCTAGCAGATAAAAAGTAATCATTTTGCAAATGGGTAATGGACCCCGCCCTCAGTGAGGTTTCCTACTCTTATTACATCTACCCTTGAATGTGCTATTACAACAAGACTCCAGTTTAACAGCTTTTTGTCTCTGGCCAGGGGGTGACATACAGTGCCCAGCAGAATGGAGTGAAGGGAATTGCAGGAGCAGAAAAACTGCAAAAGAAAATCAACAAACCACAATCCAGAACTTCAGAGACTCTATATCAATCACATAAAACTAGGACAGCCTAATCTCTCCCCATCCTGGAGCTCAGGGACATTTGCGGAAGAGGGGGCGGTAAGATTGTAAGAGCAAAAGGATGGGAGGAGCAACGATTTGCAAGATTCTCAACAATAGTTGGGGCCAAAGCAATCATAATGGAACTTTGCATGCCCTGCGCAATGTCCAGCGCACTGTTGCCCTCATAAAGTCTAGCATCTATTAAGGGCACCGAGACCCCTGGAGGCAAGGGATTGACAGCCATAGTAGTAATCTTATGATTAAGGGGAACAAGAGAAAGGGCTTATGGAAATGCCACTGGGTCCTTATATGTCATCGGAGAGGAGGACCCAGTGGAGAGTTAGGCGCACACAATAAAGGACTCTCTGGGAATTGGGGGGGAGACACTGGGGGAAGGGGAGGGGGGAGGGAGGGAACTGGTAAAAAATTTTAAAATGTATAATTAAATTTTTAATTAAAAAAAAAACATAAAAAAAAAAATTAACAATTTTAAATGTATACCTCGTGTTGAAAGAAAATATCACTCAGACATCACATAACTTTTAATATGTGGATTTGATTAAAATTAAGTGTCAAAAATAGGACACTGGATCCAGAGAGATGGTTCAGTGGGTTTAGTGCGTGCTCGCAATCTTGATGACGAGAGTAACATCCCTAGAAGTCCACACGCTGAGAGGAGAAAACTGACTTCTGAAAGTTGGCCTCTGATCTTTACCCAAATGCCTTTCATGTGTATGGTATTTTCTTTCTCTCTCTCTCCCACTCCCCTTGAAAAAATGTAAAAAGAATTTTAAAAAGACACAGATCATAATAGTAATACAGGCATATGTGTAATAAAGGCAAATTTGCTTGCTCTAGCTACTGAACAGAAACAAATTAATCATAAACTACTAGCAACAAAAACACCTAGCAGACAGATTTTGCTTTGTAATATTAATTAAAGGAACCAAGAATCTTTAGAGGGATGACTAAACCCAGGGCAGGGGGCAAGAATATGCCAGATGAGTCTGAACTATCTTCTAGTGCTGAACTATCTTCTAGAGCAAGTATGCTCTCTTGCCCACCCTGTTGAGGTACTAGAGTAAATGACTATGTATTTAGATTGCTAGTAGTGATTCCTTATGGAGTGCCTCTCTTTCATAAGCATGTGGCTATATTCAAAGTACATAATTTGCACTGATTTTATCATTGACACAAAAAGGAAAAGAATGTGAACTTGTTCCTCTGTATCGCCAGAAAAAAATAGGGTGCAGCATTTGCTGCAGTGGTAGTGAACACATTTAGAAAGGCCCCACTTCCTTCAAAGTGAAATCCTGTCTGCCAATCTAGCAAGGGAACATTACCCATCAGTGAGGTGGCCCATCCTTCTGAGATATCCCTTAGTTACTTGGTGTATAATATCATTGTTCATGAAGAAAATGAGAAATATCTCTTGCTCCTATCTATCAGCCAAGTATGTTCAAATTCAGTGTATTTGTAACATTAGATAAGAAAACATGCCTGGAGGCTGACTTAAGTATCTTAATAATCAGCATCTTGAAAATTAAACTAATCCTAGTATTTGCAGATCTCAGTCCTAGCTTAGTGAACCCTGTGCTTTAAGACCAAAGGTGAGGAGGAGTATTGTACTAAGAGGACATACCCCAGGAGGATACTCACCTCATAGCCAAAGGAAAACAAAGAGAAAACGAAGAGAAACCAGTGTCCCAGGGCACAAGTCTGAACCCAAGACCTCCCAACAAAGCCCACCTAATAAAGCTTCACTTCCTTCCACTTATATCATGTATGGGGACCAAGCTTTAACACATGGGGCACTGGGGAACATGTATGTGAACCATAGAAGTACTTCGTATTGTCAAATACATGGAGCAAGTGTAACATGTTTCTTCTTTCTCTCTCATAATAATCATCACTTTCTGACGCTCTCATTAGACCCACACATTACAATCTGCAGTGTGTCCTTTGGTGAAAAACCAAACTAAATAAAGCTAGAAGATGTCAGAAGGTCAGAAACCATCTGTTCAGGCAGCCTCAGGCAGGACATACAGCCTGAGGTAGGCTCGGAACAGGACTTGGCTAGAACTGGTGTGTGTAGATGAAGGAGGAATCCATATTCCTAAATGCCCTGTTCTTGGTGAATAATACCAGAAGAGCCTACAGACATTACTAGAGGAGAAATAGTAGCGATACCACAGTCAACAATACTTGATTACCTCTCAACTTCTAGCATGCTCTGCTGTGTGGATTGCAATAATCCCAATGGAATAAGCAGGAGCCTGTTTAAGCAAACACATTGGAAGACAGAGTTGCCTTTAACTAATCATGGAAACTTAGAAACAATTGCTCTGGGGATGTGGGGGGGCACAGTTGACTTATCTGCAAAATGTAAATGATAATTATAGCTGTCCAGCAGCATGCTCCAGGAGATTTGATGAGCCGATAATTGGTGAATGCTGATGATTCACAATGCTATATAAAAATTACCATTATTGTTATTATGGCCTAATCTTTCTCACCATGCCAGAAAATGATTTGTCCTAGACAGCATGAATTATCTATAAGTATATCTAAGAAAAGGAAAACTTTGCATTGTGGTGAGTGGGAAAACCCATAGTAGAGAAAGTTAGTTGACAAACGTGGAAATTGCTGCTTATTTTTCAATTCCAAGTAAATAATAAAAACAGACATGACTGTGCTCTGCCTGACTGCTTTTTTTTAAGACACACTTTAAAGCTAGTTCAGGTAGGCAGGTAGAGAAAGTGATAAATGAATTAAATTGTGTCGGTTTCAAACTGTCACTATTAGAATCTAATTCAAATTTAAACAGCAATTTAAACTGTATAAAAGATTGCCCTCGCTGGTCCTCTATAATCTTAACCTTTGGAGCTTCCCACAGAATAGATAGTAAATTGAATTAATTATTAGCCTTTCACCTAGGGGAGCTAAGTAGAATTCAGCAGCACACCAGACAGCTAATGAGATTGGTAGCTCACTTCGGTCCCTGGCGTCCCCTAATCCCCAACACATATCCACCTGTCGTATTTTCCCACTGCCTCTTCTTAGTGAATAAAATTCTAAGAAGTCAGAGTTGGCTGACATTTAAAATTCTCTTTATAAAGTGGTAGAATGCTGTATACCAGTAAGGTTAGAAGAATGTCATTGGTACAGAATAAGGAAAAAAAATTAAATAAGAGAAGTAATGTTAGAAATCAAGGTTCTTTCTCCTAGGCCTTATCACTGGAGCACGTTTCTATGTCTGTAGCTTTCCAACAGAGTATATATATATATTTGTTACATCCTTATTCAGTCATTGATATTTTCAATATGTACTTATGTGTGATTGCTCTGTGTCAACAGTGTGGGTCCTGGGTACTTGCAGCACACAATACTTACACCGTCTGGTGGGTCATATAAACAAACTCATAAGAAGTGGCCTCACTGAGTGGGTAAGGCATGGAGCTCTTGATCTAGACTGGAGAGAATCAAATGGATCTTTTCAAGAAAATGACATAGTGTTTGGATCTTGAAGACCAACTAGGGATGCATCAAGCTAGAAAAGAAAAAGTGGTACAGAATCAGGCTCCACAGAGAAGGAACAGGACAGGTAATGTCCTAATCTTCCAAGTCCTTTAGCTAGGCTGAAACAGGAGCTGTCAACAGAAGAAACTGCAAACTCAGTGTAAGACATTTCATGAAATGCCAGCTGTTTCCCTCAACTTCTAAAAATTTCATGTTCCAGCCTAAGGGTCATTCTGAACATTAAAAGAAGTAAAATGCATTGAAGAGAAACTAAGTTTTTCTGTTTTAGAGACCAGATCTGTCACACTGGATTATTAATATCATCCCTTTCCAAAACTTTACATCTCATTCACTGTGGTTTCTAACACTTTCTAATTCATCAGTGATATTTAAAATATTAACTGCATAAATGAAAAACACAACACTACAGTTACTGAATTCTGTGATTAGATTTGATAGTTATAAGTTATTTCACATTGAAAGTCAATTATGGAAGGAAACATGCATGAGGTAAAATTTTTTATCTAAAGTATGAACTTCTTCTGAGTGACTAGAACTTCTTTGCCCATGACAAAGTCACTTGTCAATGTACACGAAGGTTAGCTTTCTTAGTTGCATTAGGTCTCTAATTAAAATTGGATCACTCAGTGTTTAATTTTTAGGAAAGAGAACCTTATTTTAGCAGTGTGGAAATATCATCCTGTATATACAGTGGTAGTGAGAGAGGCAGATTATCCAGCAAGCTTTGCTGGAGGGAAGGGGATATGTTAGTGAAAATGTGAGCACTTGTCTTGGTATCTGTTCACACAATAAAAAATGAGAACAAGACACACACTACTTCTCACTTCTCAAAGCTCTCCAAAGGGGCCTGTGTATAACACACATTTGTTTGTCCTGCAGGGCTTGAGCAACATTTGTATGAGTTTCTTTAATGTTTTGGTGCATTAGCGTCTTACAGGAAAGTAGAAGCATTTCATAATTCATGTAAATCTCTTTTTAAGATGAAACATCTCAGTAAGCGGAAGAGTTTTAGTTAGTTAAAGAACATCAAGGCATAAAAATAAAATTTGAAAAAGAAACCCTCAGCAAATGGGCTAGAAATCAGATGCACACATATTTGGAAACAGCTGAGAGAATGACTAATAGACTAACTTAACATTTCATTTTCAGAGGTGGAACTGTTCTACAGTTAGGAGGAAATGTGAGGGTAGATTAGGAACAACTAATAATAATAACAGGCCCCATCTGTTCAAAACTCCTCTAGGTAAAATGTAGATGTTAGTTAATATTTGTAGCTGCATTTGCTATTGACGTTGATGACTCCATGTTCTGGAATCTCTAATACAAAGCATTTCTATGAAAAAGAACTGGTTTATCTATTGTTTAACTAATACCTTCACCTGGGGATGACCTGCACATGCACTGCCTTCACAGGTGAATCTGGAAACTTGGTGTAGAATTGGAAGCATGGAATTAGCAACAACCTTCGCTGTGGTTGTAGAGCCCAAAAAAATTAGGGCACCATTATGAAAACAGGTTGCCAAGCCTAAGGGTAGGGGAAGCTATTTTGGCATGGACAGGTCCATTAACTGAATAATTAAAAGAGCACTTGGCCCTGATTTTCTGAACAAATTCCAGCTTGGTTAATTATATGCACTTATTGCCATTTTAATCCTCCATGCAATTTCCAGTGGCCTCAAAGTTCTCCCAAAAACCTCTCTCCCAAAATAGCATTCTGCTGAATATGGGTGTTTTTCTTCTACTCTGGTTTGCACCCAGTCATTTGGCATTACTCCCATGAAGTTCAGTTTGTGCTTTCCAGTGAAAATATTAGCACAGAACCTAAACTGAGGAAAAACTTAGTTTGAGTTCAATATGTCCCAAATGGTTGGATGAAATGAAAAAAATATATATTATAAAACACCATTGACAAACACATTTGATGCATAAGTGAATGTCCTGTAGAGACTTGAAAGTAATGTATCCCCTCATTAATGTCTGGCTAGACAAAGACCAGGCAAAGGTAAGTCCTGCATGGAGATCCCTGAATATCTGAGTGCTTGCCCCTACGAGCTTTACCTTCAGAAATGATACACTTTTAGTTTTTTCACAGGGAACCCATGACATCATGCTGTCCTATGACATGTGTGTTGGTGATTCCTTGACTGTTCATCATCGAGTAACATGGCTGCCATCTTGGCCTACATACCACAGCAAAATTGCCAAGTGACTCATTTCTAGGTCCATATTCTTTCTGTTAAGAACACTTGATGATACATGAATAGATTAGTGACATTAAAATATGTCACTACTACTAAAATATGTATTACATATGGCTATGCAATTAAGTACATATTAATTATACATCATGTATGTTGTATACAATGACAGACATATGTTTTATAATATTATCCATCTTAAAGTCAGAACCCAAAAGCTATCTGGAATCATATAGGTCAACTAGGCTATAATAACTATAATGCATTCTCATGTGAAAAACACATCCTATGTTTTAATAACTATTCATCAAAAATAGATCTTAAGATGATGGTTATGCTAAAGAATTAAAAGAAAAAACTTCAATGTTGATATTGAATTTTGATTGAAATTCAGATGATATCTTAGAGAAAAAATGTTGTTTATGATTTTTAATTATATTTGTTTAGGGTTTGATACATGAATGTAATGAATTTCTGTCATTCTCAGCCCTTATTACCCAATCTCAATCCCCTACACTTTCCCAATACACACCAATTTTCCTCCTACCTTCATGTCCTTTTACAAATGTTGTTAATGGAGTATGCCTGAAACAAGAATGACATCCCAGGAATGTCATTGAATAAAGTAGCTCCTTCCCCCTTATTCAGCATTAAACACTCATTAGTATCTCAGGGAAATGTGGAGTCTCTTGAAATCTTTCCCTATTATACTGGCTACTCATTTCTGTTGCTGTGAGAAAATGTCAAGCAACTTAAGGGAGAAAAGGGAGATTTATTTAACTTACAATTCCAGAGGATAGCTATAGTCATTCATGGTAGAATTGGCATAGATGGAGGCAGAAGCTGGAGGCAGAAGCTGGAGGTAGAAGCTGGAGGCGGGCTAAGTCATGTCTTTCATGGAAGCTGAGAGTTTCAAAACTCTCCCAGAAGTAGGGTAGAGCCAATCCACCCCAAGGCTCACCTCTGTGACTGCATTCCTCCAACAAGTCTCCAACTGATAAAAGTGCCATGACCTTCCCAAACAACTAGATTCAAACACATGCACCTGTAGGGAACATTTCAAACCATGGCACCTGTCTTTTATGAAATGTTTGATAGGTCAAATCTCATGTAAGTATCCTAGAAATACATACAGTTGCAGTGAATTCATGGATACAACAGCCCTTTCATGTTCCAGAAGACAATGTCTAGCTGCATCCTTCCCTGTCCTCAGACTCTTTCATCCTCATAGTCCTCTCTTCCCTAATGCTTCCAAAGCCCTGTTTTTTTTTTTGGGGGGGGGGGTTGGGTATCTTTTGTAATATGGAGCAATCTGTAGTCACTTGTTTTTTTTTAATTTTTTATTATTATTATTTATTCAAATGTGCGCATATGTGTGTGTGTGTGTGTGTGTGTGTGTGTGTCTGTGTAGAACCACAGACGAATTCGCGAACCACCATGGACGCCTCCACCTCCTTCTGTCCCGGGATTCACAGGCTCCGCCCTACCAGGACCAGAAGCGCAGGACGCCCCCGCTTCCGCCTGGCATCTATACGTGGGATCTGGGATCCGAACTCTGGACCTTCCGCCTGCAAGGCGGAGGCTTAACCCCTGAGCCACCTCTCCAGCCCCTGTAGTCACTTGTTTTCACTTTGACCAGCTATGATTTCCTCTTAGGAATAACATTTAAGTTACCCACATTTTAAAATATATATTTAAATATATATGTATTAAAATAGTCATTTAAACAATAAATTTTAGTTATAATTGTTATTGCCCATTGTAATGCTTATTGTATTCTATAATATTACATGATGTCTGATTAGGAAATGGGACATCAAATGTGCAAATCCACCATTTTCTAAAACAGACGTAATGCACTGAGAAAAGATGATGAAATAAGGATTTTGGTTCATAATCACATCACATTTATAGGAGAATTAAGATTTTTGCCTTGTTATATGATAACTGCACTAAATTTGGAAAGCATCTTTAGTATGATCTTTGAAAAATATAGTCTACCCGAATCCTGAAATTCATTTGGGGGTCTGAGGACTGGCAGCCAGGAGCCAGAGAGCACAGAGCTCTCCCTTGATTTGTATGCACACCCACATGAAGTTTATAATGAGTGCCCAGGGCAAGCGCGGGAGGGAGCTGTATGCTTAATTATGGCTAATTATTCTCCCCAAAACACAAAGGAGGCTGGCAAGTCATTATTAATTTTCGTCTCAAATATGAACTTATGATTCTGGAGAGATCCAGGAGCATTTCAATCACCCTTGCCAGTTGTTCAATCAGTACATTGGGGTCAAATTGCTGTTAGCATGCAGGGTGCCATGTCTGTAGCCAACACATACCAGATAGTTCAGTGTAACTGTCATTACAAACCTGGAAATTAGTGTGGTGGTGGATCTCCATTTTCTAAAATACCATTTTTCATGTTTTAGGCATTTAAAGCTGGAGACATGAGAGATTAGAAATCTGAATTAGGACTGTAATATTTTTAATTGACTTATAGTTAGACATAACTATAAAAATATATTTAATTAAGAACAGAGAAAGTGTCTGAATATTTTTTCTGATGCTGTATATGGATATGGATACTATATATAGAATTTCCACTACTTGCTGCTTTTACCATTTGTTAGAATTGTTTTGCTTTGCAGTGTTGAAAGAGTTTGTTGAAGGCTGGGTCAGTGTCCTCATCAGTGTGCTGACAGTGAAAACAAAATTCTTGAACCTTGGCCATACATATAAGAAGGGAAGAATAAAATGTGAACTACACATAATAGAATGTAACAATACTTTAGTAATCTGTTAAGTGTAATAAAGCAAAAATCATCACAGTACACAAACACACAATTTATCATTTACCTTAAGCACAGATACACACAGATACATGCATGTATAATTTCTACATTCTCAGAATCAATGTGACATTTAAAAATATCTTAATGACTTGGTATAATGCTTTCAGAGTGACTTCACTTAATTAATTTTATTGATACGCATTGCTCATTTTAACATATTTTTGTCATATTCTTGAATTTTCATTTGGTTCTGTCCAAGAAAGAAAAGAAAGAAGGAGGAAAGAAAGAAAGAAGAGAAAGGGACAGAGGGAGGACAGAGGAAGGGAGGGAAGGAGGGAGGGAGGGACGGAGGGAGGAAGGAAGGAAGGAAGGAAGGAAAGAGGAAAAGAGAGAAAGAGAAAGAAAGAGAGAGGGAGGGAAGGGAACAGAAATAAAACCAAAGGAAAAGAAAAAGGAAAGCAAAGGAAGAGAAAGAGGGAGGGGAAAGGAAGGGAAAGGAGGGGAGTGGAGGGAAGGGAAGGAGAGAGAAGGGAAGGAAAGGGGAGGGAAAGGGAGGGAAAGGAGGGAAGACAGGGAAGGGAAGGGAAGAGGAGGGAAGAGGGAAGGGAGAGAAGGGAAAAGGGAGAGAAGAGAGAAGGGAAGGGAAGAGGGAAGGGAGGGAAGAGAAAAGGGGAGAGAAGAGGGAAGGGGGAAGGGGAGGAAAGGGAAAAGGGAGGAAAGAGGGAAGTGAGGGAAGGGTAGGGAAGAGGGAAGTGAGGGAAGGGGATGGAAGAGGGAAGGGAGGGAAGAAGAAAGGGAGGGAAGAAGGAAGGGACAGGAGAAGGGAAGGGAGGTATAGAGGGAAGGGATAGGAGAAGGGAAGGGAGAGAAGGGAGAAGGGAAAAAGGAAGGAAGGGAAGAGAGAAAGGAAGGGAAAGGAGAAGGGAAGAATAGAGGGAAGGAGGGAGCAAGGGAGAGAAGGAACTATAAGATTTCAGATATACTTCTAAGAACATGAGGCAATGTATCCATAGAGGAAAGATGTTTAGATACTTTCACTGTTGTATGAAAATTTCTTCAGAATTATTCATTAGCTCTTCTTGCCCTGAGTCAATCTCTCTCTCTCTCTTTCTCTCTCTCTCTCCTTCTGAATATTTTCTGTATCCACACATAAGTTTTTCAACTTTCTAAGAAATGAATGAACTATTTAATTTTCTCACTCTGACTGCATAATTTAAAATGTAAGCATTTATTGTTTTGCTATGTTTTATGTCTGGATAATGAACAGGTTAAATGCGCCTTTATTTAAGGTGCATTTAAGGAAGCATGATTTTGTGTGAAGAGCTGTGTTGTGTCCCTGGGCCTGGTTTTGGACAGCTCACCTGTAATCAATAAGTAATTCCAATAAACTCACTGGTTCACTGAACTAGCCTAGAGTAGAATTATTTCTTTGGTCTGATATTGGCACCCTATCTGTACTGAAGTTTTCTCGTATTTCCGGGAAAAGTCACAGCTGTCCCTTTCCCCACACTGTCTGTATCTCTCTGGAGACCTTCTCCTCTGAGGAACTTGAGACCTACGTCTCCTCATAGAGTCTTTCCAGTCACTGTGTCTGATCTCTGGATCGTGGCCGTGTCCTTTCTTCTGTTTAACTTTTCAGCTCTTCAGTAGCCATGTATAAAATACTTTACAAAGCATTCAGTGCACAATAATCTCTAGTAGCTTGCAGAACTAGGTTAGAATTCCCTGACATACTTCCTAAATACTGTTTTGAGCTTCTGTACTGTCTCTCAAAGGTTCATAGGTTACAAGTGTGATCCATGGGGTGGTTTCATTGGGAAATGGTGGAACTCTCAGGAGGTGAGACTTTTCAGTCTCTAGGGTTGTGTCCTGGAAGGGACTGCAGGGCCCAGGCCTTTCCTACTTTTCTGTTTCTGGCCAATGATGAGAGCAGTTTACTCTCCTCAGCATTGCCGCTCCAAATCCTCCAAACTTATGAACTAGATAAAGCTGTCAGTTGCCTCAAGTACTTCATTATGGGAATGCAAAGCTGACATACACGATGGTACATTTTCAAAGGAAGTTGTGCTAAACATTTTCAAGCACATTGAGCCATCCTAGTTACTTTCACTCTCACTTGTTAAATTAGTTGCTTATTATTCTTTGTGTGTGTGTGTGTGTGTGTGTGTGTGTGTGTGTGTGTGTGCACATGTGCACAAGCACATTCCACAGAAGTGTATCTGCTCCCTCCTTGTACCTTTCCATAGGTTCTGGGGAATGAACTAAGGTCATCAGACTTATGCAGCACTGAATCATCTCGCCAGCCCCTGTTGTGTGTGTTCTCTTAATAATAATGACAACAAATACTGTACTTTTACATTGTATATATGGTGTGTCATATGTGCTCTTTTATTATAATCTCTCTAGACTCTAGAGGCTACACATGATCTATTACCTAGTTTCATAGATCCAAAGACTCATTTGCAAAACTCAGACTCATCTGCTCTCAGCAAATGGTGCAACTAGATTTCTCTTGTCCCTTTAGCTGCATCATTTCTGCTATTGTAAGCATGTTTGCTGTAGATTCTCCCCCAAGAATCAGGCATAATTCACCCAGCATCATTTTTCTATCTTGGTAGTTATAGTCCACTTCTTACATTTAATAGAATTAATTCTAATAAACAAACAACTGAATATGCTACAATTACTGCTAATGTGGGCACTTCAATCCATGTTAGAACGCAGAAAGATGACTAACACAGGAACCAAACTTTGATTTGTAGACCATGTAAAGAATGTTTGGGTTAATAAAAGCTTTCCATTTCTTACTCTGTTCCTGTGCATAGCATGTTTTGAAATGCGAGTTATCTTCCATAGACTCATGTATTCTAGTCTTTAGTTGTTTGGGAAGGTCATGGCATCTTTAAGAGGTGGAACCTTGTGCAGGCAGGTAGTTCTAGGGAATAGGTCTTGAGATGGACTAGTTCCACCCCACTTCCAAAAGAGGTCTGCTCTTGGCAGTTGACAGTTTTTCAGCTCTAAGCCTCCCTGATGTCTGCAGTGACTATGGCATCCTCCAGCTTCTGCTACTGTTCAAGCCTTTTCCACCATGAAGGACTGTATCTCCCCTCTGGAACCGAAAGCTGAATAAATCTACCTCTCTCCCTCAAGTTGTCTGAGCCTTAGTGTTCTCTCACAGAGCAATGGAGATGTGTAACTGGTACAGTGCAGTACTCTGGAATGTGAAGCTTGTTAGACAGGTGACTCCTAGTGTTCTGATTATTTGAATACAAGCTGGACCCTCTGCTAACCTGAGTTCTCTTTGAAGTTTAAATTACCCCTTCTCTATATTTGCATTTGATGTACAAAGTTCTAGAGCCAGTTTATCAGAGGCTCTCAATAAACATGATTTATTGTATATATGTGTAAATGATTATGTGCATACAGATGTGTGTACCATGACAAAATAAATATACATTTAGGTGTTTATAAAGCAAGTACTCTTAATTTCCCTAGAATAAACTTTCCTTAGCTTCAAGAATTATTTATTACATATACAATTTCACATTGTAATGTGATTTATTTGAACATTCATTGAACATAAAAACATGGCAGTGGTGGCAATACAATACTCACATTTATTTGGAGGTTGCTATTCCATCAATAAATAGTTAATGTAAACTTCTAGGCTTATATAGAAGCTAAATTTTCAGGTTTCCTCAGAGTCTACTGAAATTCCTCAAAGAGGCAAATAGTATCATGAAAAATAAAATAACAAAATTAACATTAACACAGTATTCTGTGTACTGCAGAATTTATGGACAATTACATGAAAGAAACTTCAACCTCAGAGAGAGACAGTCCTAATAAGCTGTTAGCCTGGCAAGCATAGAAAGTCTTGGCTTGGAGAAATGAGGAAAATTACTGTACCGACTGTAGAAAAGAGTTCTAGAGAGTCAGTGCAGCAGGTACATCCTATATGTTTCCCCTTAACACCAGATGGTTGCTATTTTTTTTTTACTTTGCTAATGAAAAACTTGTGTTTACTCTATAGAAACACTGAACATTATAAGTCATATAGAAATAATTAGGATAGCAGTAAAATTTATACCCAGGAATATTAAAAATCATTTTCTGAGTTATAGTTTTGTCCCTATGTCTGAAGCCTCGTCTTTCTCCAAATATTGAGGATGAGGTTCACATTCCTGGATGGAGTGTATAGACCTTCATCCCTCTTTCAACCAGCTTGCTCAAAAGAAAATCCAATGAAAAATGAAACTAAATTTCCCAAAATTAAAAAAGAAAAACCTAGGAGGTTTCTTCTCTGTCCCTCCTTGTAAAGAGACCTATAGGTCAACAATCATTCTATATTCAAAAAGATCTTTCCAAATCTAATTTAATGAGTCGATATTAAAAAGAAATATAATGTAAAAATGATGTAAATCATGTTATCACATCAACAACAAATACAACTGTCAAAGAGTAGTGAAGAGCAAGCAAAATCTTCAAATATTTTGGATTTAGTATCCTACAATGTTGAGACAGCCTAACAAACCAAGGATGCTACAAAATTCATATTCAGAAAAAAGGATTCTTGAAGATATTAAACTGAAAACAACACAATAATAACAATGAAAGCTGAGCTGAAAATGTAATATGAGTTGTCAGTCTAAGATGTTCATTTCCTGAGTAAACAGAGTTCCCAAAGGAGAAAATGCAGAGTACAAAGAAGTCAGAACGTCCAAAGATACATTATAATTGCTTCTGGACTTAGGAGAAGATTTCAAATGAAAAAGGCCAACTAATTCTAATAAGAAGAATGAAGAGAGATTCACTTCAAGGTCCATAATCATGAAACAAGAACCCTAGGGATGTAGTGGAAATTTTGAAAGCATCAGAGAGCAGAAGGAAGTCATGTGTAATTGATCAAGAGACAGAAAGGAATCAGACTTCTTAAAACACCATTGAAAGCTGGATGAATTGCTTCTAAATGAAAATTCACATGATTTCAGCTGTGTAAAGGAGAGTATAGAACTCAGTATTCTTTCACATCAGCAATAACCACACACTTTAGTGATTCCCTTTTTATTTTTGTCTGATGAGTTGCATTATAAAGTCATGAAAGAATGGTATAGCAAAGAATTCTGTCTTATCTGAAAAGATTGTCCTGAATTTGCCTTAATTTTAGGATAGCAAAATCAAGATCCTTGCAACTTTACCTTTCATTAAAAGCCTTTTGTTGCTTAGGGACATTGGTTCATACAATCAGCATGAGTTAATATGTGATTGACAGTGTGGTTGAGTGTAGAAGAAAAGCACTTTAATTTAGGCTGAAGATTTTGGGGGTGACTTGACCTTAAACAGCAAAGATACTAAGATAAGGATGGGTAGGCAAGAGAGACCATAGGACAAGGGTGATTTTCTCCAAGTTTGAGTTCCAGACCCTTGTAACCTATCAAAAAATATGTAAAATAATATCCAATGGAAACCAAGAAAAATTAAACACCAGAGATCTGTGAGCTTCTAAGTTTTACAATGTTTCAGCCCATTTTGATATCTTCATTCCAGGAAAGCCTTACACTCTGACCCCAAAGCAAAAGTTCTTTATTGAATGTTTTCCTGGTTTCCACCCTAGGGCTCTCTCTTCCTTGGCTGGTTTTAATTAGTGTTCTTTCCCTGTCATGTTACAATGACAAGTAAAATAACACTTAGCAAGTTATATGGTGTTCATAAATTATGAAAAGCAAGGGTTGTTTGGAAACCTTCTGAACATGTAATTGGTATCAATAGGGAGGTATTTTCCCAAGACATAGAAAGTTAGTAACCATATATACTCCCTAATAAGTGAATCCTAGTTCCAAACCCATTTAATGACATATGCATATGCAAAGGTAAATTTCTGTAATACCCACTGTAATCACAAAGGATTATAAACAAGAGGGAAGGGACCTCAAAAGAAAGGAGATAGGGGATCACACTTCAGTAGAGAAAATAGGCCACAGTCAAGTATTGCATATAAGTATCGAGACATCTGGTGCAGCTCACTCTCACTTCCATTCCTGGTCATTTGAGACTGAACAGGTTTGATCTCACTAATCAGGGAGGATATAGGGACTGGAAGATAAATGGTAACTGTCATAGTTAATCACAGGTGTCAACTTGACTGTTGAGGGTTTGAGCTCTAGGCACAGTTGTAGAGAGTTGATGGTTGAGTTAAGCCCAGAGCAAACCTGAAGGACATTGTCTAATGATGGGGAAGACCCAGCCCATGGTGGGTGGGATTAGGTCCTGGATAAATCACAGAGAGCTGGTTGAGAGAGTTGGCATCCTTTTGTATACTTGGCCAGACATGCTGGTCTGGCAAGTAAGGATTGTCCATCTCTCAGCCATTATGCAGTGATGGTGTGGCCAGTTCCCTCAGCCCTGGTGTTGGTGTATGCTCTCCAATCAAGCTGGACTAAGAACTGTAACCTGACTGTTGTAAGAAAGTAAACTCCTTGTTCCTTTAAGCTGTGTGATAGTCATTTATCAGCAACTATGCAGATGAACTGCAACAGTAACCATCCCAAAAATGTGACACTGACAAATGCCCCCCACCTCCACTGCTGTGTCTTCCTCCTATTCTTCCATTTACATTTGAATCTCCTCTTACATTAAGATCTTCATTTAAATATTCTTTTATCTTTGGTTTGGAGGTGACCTGTCATGGTTTGAAATGTGTCCCCCACAGCCTCATGTGTTTGGCAAGGTCATGGCACCGTGAGAGGTGGAGCCTTGCTGGAGGAAGGCAGTCATAAGGGGTGGGACTTGAGGTGGATTAGTCCCATCCTACCTCCAGGAGAAGTCTGCCTTCGCAGCAAGCATTCTTGCAGCTCTCGCAGTGACTTAGTCTTCTCCAGCTTTGGCCATCCAGCCATGCCGTCTCCGCTTTTGAAAAACTGTTTATCCTCTCTGGAACCACAAGCTGAATAAATCTCCCTCTCTCCCTTAAGTTACTTGACTTTGGGTGCTTTCTCACAATAATAGTTAATAGTAACTGTTACATAATCTTTGATACCAATCAGGATACAGTCAAGGGCAGTGTAGGAAAAGCAAAACTGAAAACAACAACAAACCATAATTCAGAACACCAAAAACCCCACTTTATTCACCTAGAGCCAGACCAGCCAAATCTTTTCCCATTCTAAAGCTCAGGAAACCTTGTGGAAGAGGGGGGCAGCAAGACTGGCTCTAAGATCCTAAAGATGTGGAGGACCAATGATATGCAAGATACTTCACACAAGTTAGTGCTGCAGCAGCCAGGATTGGACTTTTCCTGACCTGTCCAATGGCTGACATGTCCATGATCCCCAAAGTCTAGCATGGATCACAGGGGAGAATGTTCCAGGCAGTAGGATCCTTAGAGACAAGGGATTAACAGTCATAATAGCGTTTCCATACTAACGGGGAGCCAAAGAAGGGCTATGCCACCGAGTACTGAACCCTTACTAGGGTGGAGGACTCAGAGGGAGATTTGGCATTCACATAAAAGGATGCTCCAGAGGATGGTAGGGAGGAAGGGGGAGGCACCAGGAGACGGGGAGAGAGGGAGGGGGTGAAAGGAAGGAGGAAGGGGGCAAGTGCAGTGGATGACAACTGAAGCAGGGAGATAGGGGGAAGGGAGAGGAGGGGAGGGAGGAGGGAGAGGGTACCTACTGAGCTTGTATGATTAGAAAAAAAAATGTGGAATAAAAAAAGAATGTACTCAGAATCCCAACAAAACAAAAAAAAAAAAAAAAAGGGAGGGATTTTCCTGTGGAGCTCTGAGATTTCTGTAGGTCTTCAGCTTCTCCACCTATTGCATATTTGCTTTACTAAATGATGAAATAATCTTGGAAACCCTGGGTTCAGCAGAAAAGAGATGCTAGAAAAGAGATGTGGAACAGAGGTAGCCAGAATTCTAGGGATGCTTTGTTATGTAGAAGGCTCTAAAACCATCAGCCTGGAGAGGCAGGACAGAGAGCACAAACAAATGCACTGAAGAAAGAAGCAAAAGAGTAAGAGACTATGGAGCCTTCACCAAAGAAGCTTTCCCAAGGACCTTCCTAGTAAGAATCATGGAGGAATGTGAGTCAGCAAAGATTCCTTTCCAGAAGTATAGATCTTCATATGGTTACAAGGACAGGAAACCACCCCTGTCCCAATGATGTGGGGTTCTTATGTTCTGGAGTCTAAGATTAAAACCAGAACACCTGTAGAGGATTAAGGTAGAGTTTATTAGAGGAAGGAAAGGCTGGAACTCATGAACTCTAGGCATGGAGTGCCATGAGAGTCTAGGGCACCCTAGAGAGCTCATGGAGCTAGAAACCGATTCATGGCACTAGTGCCATGAGGGGCTAGGGCACAGGAGAACTCATGAGAAGTGGGCAGCTAGAAAGAACTCATGGAATGCATGGGAAACAGGCAATGAACAGAACTTATGGCACTAATGCCATGAGGGGCTAGGGTGCCAGAGAATTCATGGAAACAGACACCTTGAAAAGAACTCATGGCTCTCCAAGTGCCATGAGGGGTTAGGGTGCCAAAGATGGCTGCCAGGGTTGGGCCTATTTATACACCTAGACAAGCCCCAGAAACTGGCTTTTTCACATTGGTTAGCTCCCATTGAGGCCCAACCCAGTTGCTCTTGGGCCAACATGGGCTAGAGATCAAGTTGTTTGTTTGATAGAGAGAGCTCATCTCAACAATCCCTTCATAGGGAAGTTGGCCATCTAATCTCTGGGAGGATTGGAGTCAGTTCCTCAGCAGGAGTGTTCCTTCAGGTTGATTCCAGCAGTGGGGGATGACCTTCCAAAATTCCCAAGACCTTCAGACACCTTGAGAGACACATCCCAGCATAGCTGCTCTAATCCTGCCTCAATATGAAGATGCCTATATTTAAAAACATGCATCACAAATACAATTTGTCTTACATAAAATAAAAATCACTGACATACATATCATCAATGTGTATCATCAATGTACAACTAGGTTCCACCTTTGCTCTATGGCATAGTTTCTTCTCCTTACTCCTCCCATCCATTCGTTTCTTCTTTTTCTCCTTTTTCCTTTCCCTTTCACCTACTTGGTTTTCCTCCTCTTCTTCCTCCTTCTTCTGTTTCTTCTTTCTTTTCTTTCTCATTTGCTTCTCTTTTGCTTCTTCTTTCTTCTTCTTCTTCTTCTTCTTCTTCTTCTTCTTCTTCTTCTTCTTCTTCTTCTTCTTCTTCTTCTTCTTCTCCTTCTTCTTCTTCTTCTTCTTCTTCTTCTTCTTCTTCCCTCCTCCTCCTCCTTTTTTTTCTTCTTCTACATAACAGCAGCACTTTTTGTTACCCTAATTTATATTTAATGATTTAGAGCTACACTAATTCTGGATCCTTAAGTACAATATATTTGACACAGTGTTAGCTAGTCTTCAATGCTTTATAAAGGTTCTTTATGAAATAAGATGCTCTGAAATAATCACTTTTGCTTTTACTGTTACAAATAGATCAATACCATTTTCTTTTTGGCAGAGAAAAGTTGTTTTACAATTTTTGGTACTTTTAAGTGCTATAACCTTAAACAGGGTTGTTCTAGAAGCCTTTTGTGGGATCAACCAACTCTCAAGAATTGTCATCTTTCATGTAATGTGTAGAACTTCAAGAATATATTGCCACAATCTTCAGAAGTATCTAGTTTAATTACTGGATATTAGGGATAATCATATATTTCCTGAGCTCATGTAGAATGAACAAAAGGTCAAAGTTTGACCTGGAAACAATTACTTGGCTCAGAGTAAACTAATCAGTTCATGCCCCCTTAATTCTGTGATTCTTCAGTCAAAAATTTAGGTAATTCTTACTGCAATGAATGATATCAAGTATAGATCTTTAAGATTTCCAATAGCTCTCTCCAATCTGCTTCTTGCTAATATTTCTATATTCACTAAATATTACCTTCAGCTAAGGAAGACTTCTTAAATACAGGATGTCAGTGAATTTGTCTTTACCTGTGTTCATTTTCTTGCTATCATGATAGAGAATCTGTGCCTCCTTTTAGTCAGGTTCATCCGCTTACAAGATCTTCTATGATCTGCCAAAGTCAACAAAGCTTTCAGAAGGTTGCCAGATACTTCAGAACTAGTAATCAGAAAGGCCTTTCTTAATTGCTGGGAAACAGGTTTAAGAGATCTTCATTGGCTGCCTTTCCTGGTGGATAAGATCATTTGCTCCAGTGACATTCATGGATTTCTTCACCTACAGATAACGTGACTTGTAGAGTAAAGTGACTCTAGGGATCACTCTAAAAATCACTGTTGAGCTTCTGTTCACAGGACATGTATTAACCCTAGACAATCAGAGAATGCTGTGTGTTTGAATGCTGTTGGAATGCTGATAATATTTTCTCATGAACTCCAAGACTTTCCGATGATTTTACAGTTAATGTCAACAACTGCATATGAGCTAATAATACGTGTGTGATCCCTCAAGTTTCCGAGAGGTTCAACTAAAACCGATGTCATGGAATTTTTTTTTGTGAAGTCGAGAGAACACTAACCCTGAAGCAGAGCTATTGTGAACCTGTAGGCCAAAGAATCACTGGCAAGCATAATTGCTTCAATTTTGAGTTCTGACCCCATTTGGGGTCACATAAATGAATGTGAGGGGCATGAAAATTAAAAAGAATGAAAGTTTTCATAGCATTCAACAAATGAAAATTTGCTCAAATAGTAAGTCTCTCAATCTGTTAGAATGCTAGTTTTTTTTTTTTTTTATTGGCTATATAAACTCACAGATATGGGTGACTATATGATTAAGTTCAGCAAGACTTCAGCCAGCAGGTTGAGTTCAAGGGTCTTTATACGCATTGTTACATCTGAAAACTTAGTTTTAGCACATATAAGAAAATGCCAAATTTTCTCTGATCTTTAGACACATTCCTGGCACAGGTAAATTATGTATCTCTTCCTAACTGCTGTACACCCAAATAGCTTCTCCTATTCCCTCATGAAGTAAAACCTACTTAAGGAGATGTTCATTCATTTAGTTCATTTAAAATTGCAATCTTTGTGTACTTCTCTTTTCTGTGTTAATATTCCCCTCAGGATGCATTTTACATACTTTGTTTTACTTAACTAATGTGTTCATTATCTGCTGCCATCTAAGGCAGCACAAGCTAGCAGAGAGATCCAGGCCTGCTCCTGAACCACATGCACACATCAGTCACCTAGCATGGGAAGCGCTTGATGTATGTCTGATGAATTTGTTCATGCAGGGGTGACTGGAGGGACCAGGAAAGGAGCTGGAATCCTGACCATTATGTGACCTTTCCATGAATGAGAAGGCTGAGTCAAGACTTGCACCTCATATTGCTACTTTGCTACTTTCTTTTTTTCCGGTAAGTTTTATTGTTGAAACACAGTCTATTTCCTTTTTGTGATCTTCCTCAAATAAAATTTTAATGACTTTGTTATGAGCTGCCATATTTTTATTATTTCCCTGCTTGTTTTGCATTTTCTGTTTTGCGTTGTGCATTTTATCTTCCGTGCAGGTTTCACTGATGGGTGCATCTTTTCTCTTTACATCTGTTACCTAAAACTTTCTGCTGGTTATGACTCATTTGATTTTATCTCATTATTTATATTTTATCCAAATAAACAGTGGCACAGTGATCAAGGTTAGGGCCTGTGGAATCAAAGCAAATAGTTCTAAGACTTTCTTTTCTTATTAACAGAGATGAGTCTGTGTGTAAGCTAATTTTCCTCATCTATAAAACTCATAAGAAAACTAATGTCTCATATATATATGGTACTTTTAAATAATAATGATTGAATACATTTTTAGTTTAGGTAGATAAGAGCAAATCTCATAAAAAGGATTTTTAAGTTCCAAAGAGGTTCATTATGTGATGTTTATTGCTGATATTTTCCTGATTTTATTATGAAAGACATAAAGTGCCAGCATAAATGAAGCTTTACAATCATTAAATTTTAAAAGGCTTATTTATTTGAAGAATTTTGAAATATAACACATTTACCTAAAGTAGGATCTCTACATCTGCCTTTAGTCCATCAACGTGGTCTATAGTGTCAAATATGTGTATAATATCAAGAGAAGGATTGGGAGAGACTGTTAACCCGAGACTTGTGAAACAGCTGTACTGTGCATTTCATAATAAGAAAGGGAGATGAGAAGACTTTTTAAATCAAGAAGTAAAATACCCTACAGGCTAAAATTTGCAAAAATTAATAAGTCCACTCTGGCTTATGAAATATTCGCCATATGTCTGACTTTGTTACCATAAATACATATAGTAGGTTTTCAATCGGGGAAAAGGAAGACACAGAATGCATTGAGATGAGGCCACAATTATCTAAATCTGTAGAGACACTTCTATTGTAGCGACCTTCTGGGTTCTGAGGATTACAGCACACTGAGAAACGTTTTATTTTTTCCTGTCAAATATATAAAATGTTTCAAAAAGATCTCCAAGTTTCTCATTACAATCTCATATTTGAGATTATGTTTTACAGAATCCACATGTCTGCTGCTATTATGTACTTTTTTTCTCTTCCACATGAGCTAATCTTGCATTTCATAGAAAAGCTAAGTTATCCTACAAATGTCAGTCTCTTTCCCTGGATGATCATTACTCAAAACAACAGCTTTTTAAAAACCCATTGTGCTGACATCTATAGAGAGGAAGATTCTTAAGTTGACTGGAATAAATCAGCATAATGGAAAATCTAATGTTTAACATCTGTATAAATGCTTAGGGAGGAGACAAAGTAAAGAGTGTGTATAAACTAATTTCTTGTCTTTTTTTGAAAGAGACATTGGATTGAATTTTTAATCTCTTCATTTATTATAGATTATAGTGCAAAAAACTAGAATCTGGGAAAAGTCTTGTGTGCATTCAATCTGGTTATCCAAAGCATTCTATATAGGTCTTCACAAAGATCATATTCTTATAAATTGCCATTTTTTTTTGCATGAAGTCTTGATCTGTTTCAAATCTGACCTTGAACTCCTGACTCAAGCCTTCTTTCCACTTCAGATCTCCAAGTACCTTGGGTTACAACTGCTCACCTCCATGGGAGCAAAATGTTCTAAAATACATCATCAGTGATTGTATTAAACTTAAAACATTTCTTTGAAATTACAAGGAGAGCTACAGAGTGTATTTTATTTGGTTTCTATTATACTTGCATTAGGCCAAATTGAACTTCTTGAATATACCATCTAATTGTTACTACATATTCTTTATTTTTGGTAATTTATTCTATATATGCATTTATCTGTATTATGAAAAACTATAGAATAGTCTCACATGCACACTATTGTATTTTCCTGACTTTCATGTCTGTAATAGTTGATCTTGACTGTCAACATTAGTAGGTTGTGAAATACCCAAGAGATAAGTACAGCACACCTCTGATCACTAGCATGAGGGCATTTTTCAAAGATGGACAAACACCTACCCTGACTGTGGGTGGCATCAATTAATACATTAGCGAACAAATGTAATGGAAGAGGAAGAAGGAGGAAGTCAGGCAACATGGGTATAGCCTATCTTCTTGCTGGTGGTCATGAGGTGAGTAACCTGTGTCTCATGCTCAGGTTGCTATAATAACCTGTCTTACTAGAGGCCCAGAAAAATGGAGCTGCTCAATCATGACTGAAACTTGCAAAACAGGAGCAGAAGCATCTTGCCTCCTTTTGGGATCACACTTTTCTTACTAGACCCTCTGCTACATGACTATTGTTCTAAGAGCAAGAGAAGAAGCAGGATGGTGTGGTGCTATAGTTCCACTAAACCTGGTGTGACACAGCATTGTTGGGGAGCAGGCTGACATCACAGAAATGATGGAAAACGATCATAAGGTTGGCATCTGGAGGAGTTAACTATTTGGAGCTGGACAGAGTTAAGGTGCATAACAGTGGTCATTTAAGAAAAAAGTCCAAGATGGGAGCAGTGATCAGATCTTTCTTCTCTGCAAACACATAGCAGCCAGACAATGTTCTGGTTTCCCATGTTTCTTTCTTCCCTGATGGTGTGAGACAGGGGAGAGAATGGTCTGTTGGGTTCACACAGCTCCACATCAAAGAAGCTTCAGCAGGAATGTACAGTGAAAGTTCAGCCTATAAGATCATGATTTAAAAAAAAAGAAAAAGACATTCTGAACAGATGCATGTGAATGAGTATCAGTTACTGAGTAAGAATTAGAACTTCCATGTGACCACAGTGCTACTGGGTAATTACCCAAGGACTCAAAGTCCTACCACAGAGACACAATAAAAGCTAAAACTGGTATTGCAACCAACTGTACCAATATTGAGCATATATCCAAGGAACTCTAAGTCCTACCACAAAGGTTCTTCCACATCCTTATTTATTTCTGCAATATTCACAAAAGCTAAGAGAGGGAACCAGCTTCTATTAGGGAGTCCACCCACACTTGAATGGATAAGGGATCTGTAGTAAACATATACAATGCAATTTGGTTCAATCATAAAGAAGAATGAAATTTTCACAAAAACGAGTAGATGTAGAAATCATTATATAAATGAGAACATTCATAAAGACAAGCACCACATTTTTCTCATGTGAAGATCCTGGTTTCTAATACACACACACTCACACACACACAAACACACATTGCGGCAAGTTCAAGAAAATAAAAAAGGAACACTGGACAGAGGGGAAGGTCTTAAGGAAGAAGTCAGGATTGTTACAAAGGAGGATGACTACATGTATGTGGCATGAAAGAAGAAGAGAAACCATGGGGAATGGGAGAGAAAGGGTATAAGCAACTGGGGCCAAGCTGCAAACAGGAGAAATAAAGAGAGAAGACTCGCAGCGATATCACATGTATAGAAATGTCATGATGAAAACTATTGCTTAATCTGCTAAATATAAATAAATATTGAAAATTATGGAAATCCAAATGTTCTCAGTCAAAAGTAGATTCTCTGTTCTAATCAAAAAGACTGGTTAAAATGATCATGGATGGGATACGAGATTATCAGCAGTGTCTTCAGGAAGCCTTCCTCACTCTAGTTCTCCTTGGCATGTCCAGAAGATACTCTAAGACCTCAAACCTCAGAGACAGACAGAGAGAGAGAGAGAAGGTTCTCTCCTCAATAGAACATGATAAGCCTCCTAACTCTTGCTTACTAGTCTCAGACACATTTTCTCTCTCTAAGTTGTCCAGACTGGAAAGATGGCTGGAACAATTAATCATCTTCAATTTCTGAAGCAGAAAGTTGAGCTAACCTCATCACCTTTCACTAGTGATGGTGGAAGGCAAATGTCCCAAAGGAAACATGCAACTTCCCCCTGATTGTAAAGAAAAGGCGGCTGCAAACATTGTGAATCAAAAAGCACATTATTTGCGAAAAAAATCTCCAGATGCTCTGTGACTACGACATCATAGTTTCTACCACATAATTTCAATGTCTTTTCTCAGCTGATGTTTTCAGAGAGCTCCCTATGTCATTTGAATGGGAGTCTCTGGATCTTTCCTACAGATTATAGCTCTTAGCTGGGTTCTAGTGAATACAGAGAAACTGCTAACATTGTGCAAACACAAGGCTAAAATGATTTGATACAGTTAAAACCAGCTTTTGAGCTTTATGATGGTTTCATTTCCATGATGGTCTTTCACTCATATGATAGATAAGTTAATCCTTATTTTTATGTCTGTGTATTCTATCAATCTGTTCACAGCAATATAGTAGTTAATTTTTTATAGTAACTAATATTATTTCTTGACCACGAGGGAGTTTTTTTAGTAAAAATAAGCATAACATGAAATTAGTAGAATTCAGCAGGTTGTTTCATTATGAAATAATTATTATTTTATGTTTCACACCTTAATTTATATCGGTCAAAATATACCAGTTGCAACTGGAAATATATTGAGGCGTAACCATTTCTCATCGGGAAGTAACATTCTCTGTCAGGTTTCCAAGCCAAGGATCTTATTTTAACTAAGGGTTGACACCACCTTGTGTTCAACTCTGCTTTGGCAACAGACAAAAGAGAAGAGTAATTATCACTTTCAAAGTAAGGTACCAACTCTTGACCTATGACTAGAAGTGTTTGTGCTTAAGACAATAGAATGCTTAGATTTTCAAATAATTGGGGCTCATTACTATAATATTTACAGCTCAGAAAGGCAATGAAAATAGTAAGAAAAGAAAAACTGGGGTGAAATGAATATGTTGGCAATGAAAACAGTAAGAAAAGAAAAACTGGGGTGAAATAAATATGTTGGCTCACCATTTTGTTATGATTTTAAATTTTCCTAGTTTTAACCATTGCTTAAAAATCAGATTAATGTGTTAATAAAAATAAAATTGACCTGTAATCCATATTTCCACTGTTGAAGTTTTCTGATACTGATTGTCTTTTATTTGTTTGCACATGAGTGATAATTAACATGACATAACTCAGGCCTTCTCAGAACTCCTCCCTCTTGCCTTCATATTGCATCCAAACATTTTTCAAGAGATCACATGTTTGACCATCCATACTTATTTTGTCTATATCCAAATATGACTTAGCTTTGAAAATCAACCACTACCTACTTTCCCACTAACAAATGCAGTTTTCTTAGGTTTGGACCACCTGCTCAGAGAGGGATCAGCCCACCATGTCATGGATAGTGGTGATGGAAAAGTGAATAGATTATGGTGCCAGTGAGTGAGTAGAACTGTCAAAAAAAGAAAAGAAAAAAAAATAAATACATACCAGAAAACTAAAGGATAATTATATTGTTTCTTGTTGTGTAGTATAATTTCTTTAGACTTAACACTCAGAAAACAGAATTGACACATGTACACTCAAGTTTAATGTTAACTGATTCCATGGTTTGGCCATTTCGTGTATCATAAAAACCTAAAATTGGCTCAATGACACAAGAAGAGAAAACTATTTAAAATATTAAAGTAATTCTCTGATTACAAAAATGATATTCAGGTGGACTGGGGAGATAGTCAAATAGTTAAGGCATTTGCCACCCAAGCAATAGGAATGGAGCTCAGATCCCAGGTAAATTGCTCAGTGAGTATAAACAGCTGCAGGATGCAGAGCCTGGGAAACTCCAGAGGATTATGGCCAAAGGAGTCCCAATCACCTAGCTCTGGCGATTGACTGGAGACCCGGACTCACAAGAATAGAGAAGAAGAGAAATCAAAGATGGTTCCCAATATCATAAAGATCTCAGGCCTCCACATGCACGTGCACCTGCACACACATGAAACACCACACACACACACACACACACACACACACACACACACTCTCGCCTCACAGTTGTTGCTGCTTAGTGACCTCAGTGCTTATTAAGTCTTAGTACCTTCCTACCCTATATCAACTTTCCAACTTGCTTTTTCTTCATCATCTGACAGCGATTACAATGGGGAATAATAGTCAAGGTAATCTTAGCCTACCTTCAGGCTAGTGAGCATTGAAAAATCTAGCCAGTTCAAACTGAATATACTGTAATTATTTATAAGATTTAGAAACAAAACCTATGAACTATCTTTCCCTTAATCACTTTCATACTGATCAGATTTAGGAAAAACTGGGATTTTACATATTTTGAGTTGAATAACATTTATCAGCATAATTAAATTCACTGTAGCTTTATTTTTTAAAAATATGGTTGTTAAAAATGTTGTACTCCCTGCAGCGAATACATTCTATTTCTATTCCATCACTGTGTTTTAAGCAATATGGAAAAACATTAGCGTATTAAAAAATCACCTTTTCCACTGAAATCCCATATGTGGTTCCTATAAATCATGGCTTTGTGCTTAAAAACACTCCCCTATAACTATAGCCATTATTATGTGCTATCACAAAGAAATAAAGAAATGAATTTCCTTGTGCAGTACAATCTCATACCTGATTTTCAGCTCTTTCTCTATGTACCTATCCCATGTATTAGGAATGTCTGGTGCAAAGCATAAATCTGCACAGTTGTTCATTTTGTTATGATTCGTTTTGACATTTGCAATTACATTTTGGAGACCTTACCTGCGATGTTCCCAGCAATCTTTTCAACCAGCTTGAATAAATTTTGTTAAACTCAACCAAGGTTCCAAACATGATTTATTTATTTAGCTGTTAACTCTAGCTTCTTTGGCATGCCCAAAAGTTGAACCTGCACCAAAATCTATTTGCTATTTTATTATTAAATAGTACAGGGTTGTTAGGGCAGTGCTTTCAGGAGCACTGGACTCCTGTGGTTCCTTCTTATAGTAAATGGAGTGTGTGAAACTATTAATTTTGTCCAGCAAGTATTGGTGTGAAAACGGATTTTTTCATAATCACTGGTGAAATGAGAAAAGCTATATTGCCATTTCTATTATCAATCCTTTTTTTTGTATGTGCAGTACTTAAACTTGGCCAAACCCTTGAGCAAAATAAACTTTAAAAAAGCTTAACTTTTTTCCATGTACCACTTTTATTGAAACGAAGAACAACCACATGTCAAACAATCTGTTTCTATTCTAAGAAGACTTCTATCTCGATGGTGTTTCCACTGCTCAAATTTAGAATACGTTTTTGGAATACCAAGTGAGGTAACTAGGAAACCTAAAAATCCACTGCATAAAATTCTACCATATTTTTTATAGCCACAATGAAAAAAAAAGATCAAAGTGAAAAGTCGTCATGATTGAAGAATGCAATTATGGCAAAGAGCAAAGAGGGCTAGAGAGACAGTTTGGTGAGTATGTGCTCTCCTTGCACATATACACCTGAGCATAAGTTCCAGATGCCACGTAAACCTGCTGGGTGCAGGCTATAGTACTTGTGCCGGTGAGGCATGGACAGGTGATCCTTGGGACTCACTTGCCAGCCTGGCCTAACAAGTAAGCTTCAGGCCAGTTAGTAACTCTGTCACCCTGAGTCTGGAAGGATGAGACCTTGTGGTCTAAACACACATACACACACACACACACACACACACACACACACACACACACACACACACACAATTGTCTGAGGATCTCAAATACACTTTAAAAATACTGCAAACTGATAAAACTCAAGTTACGATTGCTTTACCATTTCCTAAGGAGATGGAAGAATTGACTGTTTAAGAAAGATTTCTAGCTAAGCTTAAGTTTAGATGTATTCATCAATCAAAGTTCATTTCATCTTGGTAAGCCCTCAGAAGCAAAGTTTACCTGTGACCTTCTCTTGACATTCTTTCTTCTGCTGTATTCTCTTCCTCAAAGCAGACAATGTAAACTATAATTCCCATTTCTGAAAGGTGAGTCACAGAAATTAGACCCTCTCCCAAAGTCTAATGCAAAAATAAGAATCACTAACTTACCTTTCTGGCTCTTTCTGTGGAGAGCATTCCTTCATTTGCTTATGCTTGGTCCAAAGACCCTCATTCCGGAAGAGGTCCTGCTCTATACCGTGGAAAGATGGAATATCACACAGAGTGGCGAGAAAAGGCTTAGCAGATAGATCCCGTGGTGTTCCCCTCCCACTCCATTATGCTAAGTCAAACCTTTTATCCAACGACCTTTCTCCATAACTGTCATGGTTTGAAATGTATCTCCCGTAGACACATCATGTTTTTGAAAGTGGAATCTTTAGGAAGTGGAGTCTTGCTGGAGGCAGGCAGTCACAGGGGGTGGGCCTTCAGGTAGATTAGCTCCACCCTACTTCCAGGAAAGAACTGCTCTTTATATATATATATTATTTTTATATATTTTTCCACTCATACAACTTAATAGGTACCCCATTCTCCTCCCTCCCTTCACCCCTCCCTGCATCCCCTTGCTCCCTCCCCTCTTTTTCCCTTTCTTCCCCCCCTCCTTTTCTCCCAGTGCCTCCTCCCCCCTCATCCCTGGAGCATCCTTTAGTGTGCAGGTTAAACTTCCCTCTGAGTCCTCCTCTCTGATGAGGTGTAAGGATCAGTGGCATTTCCTAGAGCTCTTTCTTGTGTTCCCCTTTAATATAGGAACACTATTGTGGCTGTTAAACCCTTGCCTCTAAGGACCCTAGTGCCTGTGATCCATGCTAGACTTTGGGGGGTCAATGATACGTTGGTCAGGGAAAGATCTGTTCTTACAGTTGGCAGTCTTACAGCTCTCAGCCTCCTGGATGGGTGTGACTCAGCCTGTCTCCAGCTTCTGCTGCCAGTCACACCTTTTCCATCATGAGGGACTGTTTCTCCCCTCTAGAACCTTAAGCTTAACAAACCTCCCTTTCTCCCTTTAAGTTGCTTGATTTTGGGTGCTCTCTCACAGCAACAGAGAAGGGCAACTGGTACAAAAACTCTTCACTTGAAATAGGGACTTAAGGCTGCTTTGCTCACTCTTGCCTGATAAAGACAGGAGGTAGAAGCCAGTAGACAATTCAGAGCACAAACCTCAACAACAATAGCTCTGTACTTGCCCTTAGCCAGCAACAGAGAGTTCGTTTAGTCTGTCCTAGTAACAGGCCAAGAGTGTCTCTAGGGGTGTGTTCCTATTCCAAATCCTTGTTCTCTCTACACCACTGATTAACCTCACAGTGCAGAAGCCAGTGATGAGGAGCTACAGAAACAGGGAACTATCTAGACACTATGCAGATGGGCATAGTGGACTGACCACTGCCCCTGCCTTACCCTAGTTCCTGCTATAAACCTTTTAAAATGTTCCTAGATGGGCAACTCTGCAGTACCCTATTTTAGGGACCAACAGCTGCTATATATAAACACCCCCCATCCTACCTCTGCCTCCTTTCTCTCTCTTCCATACATAATCCTGTAATTAAACTTGCCTCTAAAAGACACCCTCCTGGGGTTGGGTGACAAATTTTCCCAATTTGAAAGACATGAATACAGAGACACTGACTAAAGGGGAATTTTTTGACTTTTGGGCACCCTAATTTCTTCATTAAAACCCACCTGAAGCTTTGAATCTCCATGGAAGACATCCCAGTTTTTGGTCTCAACTGGATTTGTAGATGTTCAATGGGTCACTACAAAGAGGATAAAAGCTTAGCATGTCTGTTTTTGTTAGAGATTTAACATACTGGAAAGTTATTTATATTAGACCCACTTTCCATTTCACTGCCAAGGAACTAGTGTGAGAGAACTAGTGTGAGAGGCTCCTCCCTTAAATTAATCCCTGTCCTAGGGCGCTCAATGCTCCCACATCTGGTAATGCAGGTTTGAAGCTCACACGGTTGAAAGAAAGTGCTCTCTCTTCTCTCTCTCTCTCTCTTTCTCTCTCTCACCCTTTCTTCTCCTCCTCTTCTTCCTCCTCCTCCTCCTTCTTCTTCTGTCTCTTCCTCTCTCATAAACAAATAAAATATTTAATCTACTAAGCCTTTCAATTGCTATTCTCTCTGAGTCATTTTTCCCAGCATATCTCAAATTACAGGAACAGAAGTCTTACAGGCAATCATCTCTCTTGGTGGCAACCAAACCCAGCTGACAAGACCTAAGACATGTCCCAGCATACTGCTTAACTGTTCATGCTTCTTATTCAGCCTCAATGAGTCCTTCTGTATGTAACCTTGGAGCTACTGGCAGTTCCCTGAGAGCAGGACTTAAGGAGGTATCACACTTCTTTCCCTAATGTGGCAAAACTGTTGTAGATTCCTAGCCTCCCTCCTATGCTCATTTTTCTTCCTGATCAAACTCCCAAAGTACTAGGCGGCTGAATCTGGTCTGTTAGTTGTTAGACAATGAGAACACAGAAATCCATGATAATAGGAATCTTTATTAGAAAAGAAAGCTCCAGGGGTGGTGGTTTGCCCTAATGGGGGGGGAGTGTTTAGAGAGAAATGACAGTTTCTATCATAGTGTTGTGGGGTTGCTGTTCTTTGGGGTTTTTGTGTTCTAGAGTCGAAGATTGAGACCAGGACATGTTGAGAGATACAAGCAGGGATTTTACTGAAACTGAGAAGAGAGGGAAGAAACCCTCGGATGTTTGGTCCAAGGGGAGCAATGAGGAAGCCACATAGCCTTAAGGCGGGAGAGTATTAGAAGAGAGGAGAAACCTGAAGGTCCCAGAGAACAGGGAGGACTGAGCTGCCATGAACACATGCCTTGAGGACAGGGGAAGGCCCAGCCCATGGTGGGTGGGATTAGGCCCTGGAATAAATCACAGAGAGCTGGTTGAGAGAGTTGGCATCCTTCTGTATACTTGGCCAGACATGTGGGTCTGGCAAATAAAGACTGTCCATCTCTCAGCTGTTATGCAGTGATGATGTGGCCAGTTCCCTCGGCCCTGGTGTTGGTGCGTGCTCTCCGGTCAAGCTGGACTGAGAACTGTAACCGGACTGTTGTAAGAAAGTAAAAAAACTCTTTGTTCCCTTAAGCTGTGTGATGGTCATTTATCAGCATTGTTGCAGACTGACTGCAACAGCCACAGTCTTTCATAGTCCAGGCATTGTTAATGAATGGTCCAGAGTTACTGGGAAAGTGAGGTAAAGACACCAGGGGAGGTGGGCGTGGTTCTCACAGAAGCACTAGCTGACCAACAGCAATGAAGCTACTCCCTCAGTAGTGGGGAGAGGTAACCACAGTGGTTATAGGAAGCAGCATGGCAGAGTATCTCTGCAGAAATCCCACAGGACCAAGGGAGATCTAACTGGTACAGACCATCCAGTGTAGCAGGAAGTTTCTCATCATGGGCTACATGAACAAATGCCTGGAATTCGATATTTACTGACCTGGGAAGCTGAAGAAGAAAGCTACAAGTGGGAGAAGGGAATAGCTAGAAGAGATTGGGGTTGATGGGGATAAGAGGTCGGTTTGGTTTCTATGAGTCCCAGCTACGGAAAGCCAAGATTTAACATTAGTTACCCTGGAGTTAGGTCTCGGCCTAGTCATTGATATGAATAGTTTTTCAAATCTGAACATAAAATAGATGGCTTCCTCTGGATTTTATTTTCCTTAGGCAGTTTTAGAGCTGTTTTGAAGGTCAACTCCCCTTGCTGGGATTATCCTGAAGGAACACGCCCAGACAGTCAGCTGGAACTGGCTCTAATTCCCTACAAAGATAAGGTCACCAACTTCTCCTACTCTCTGTTTATGAAAGAATATGAAGATGAGTTCACTATTCAGATATGTTAAGTTCTTCAAAAGAAACAGCTCAACCATGGACACAAAGTCCATTAGTATAGGCCAGATATGAACAGACCAGTGAGATGTAGGGACCCAAAAGTCCCATTCAGGTTTGCAGAAACTGGAGCTAACAATGAGGAAAAGCCACTTTTCCCAGGTTCCTAACCTACAAATACCCCTGGCTCTACCAGTCATCTTTGGTTCTCTTGTTCCTCTCAGATTTCACCTCTGTGAAATCTTTCTCTCATCTAATAAAATCTGCCTCAATCCTCTGTGTATATTCTGACCTCAGTTTTCGACACCTGAACACAAGAACCTGGGCCAAAAAAACCTTGAACAGCTTCCTCTTAAATTTATTTGCATGTCTCAAGTTCTCCATATCTCATGAAACATTGATTAATAAGGTAGTTAGACTTATGCTAACTGTCGTTTTATTATTATTATAGGACTGTTGACTTTGAGCAAGACTGTTGTGTTATCAAGGAACATATCAGAATTTCCTGCCCTCCAAATATCACATTAAGGAATTAAAGTTTGTTTTATCTTTTTATGAAAAGAGATCCTTCTGAAAGAACAAAAACTAATTCCATGAACAGTATGTTTCGAGTGTATCAATAAATTCACAAGAACAACAAGTTTTAAATTATGAAATTAACATTGCTGGCCACAGCTGGCATTTTGTTAAGCCTCCACTGTAGTCAGTGGTCACATGTAAACAGTAAAGACAGTTTCTATCAGACAGTTAATGTAGCCAGGAAGGTCCTGTAGGAACCAAATCCACCTGCAGTTCCAGGAACAGACTCAAACCCTAATCTATCTCTTGTGAAAGGTGATAAACCAGTCAGTCCCAGAAACTAGTTTAGGCCCCTGTTTGTGAAAAAAGACAATTTTCCAAAAAAGAGAGAACCGGCTTAGTCACCAAAAGTCAACTCCTAATGTGAATGGACCAACTAAACATAGAAGGGCTAAAAAGCCCTAATCCGATTCAACAAGACCAGGACTAGTCAACAGAAAAAAAAACAAAAAAATCTCCCAAGTCTTTCTTTTCCCCCTGCAAAAGGAGCCCATAATGGCTCCCTTACCTCTCCCAGACTTCCCAAGTTTTTTATAGTTTCCTCCCTTTTTCTCTAGCTCTCAATAAATCCAGCTTTAAAACTTCTCCACATGCTCTGTTACAGTCTTCGACACCAGGACACAAGAACCCCCTCCAAAAAAATCTGGTTCATAAAGACCACACCTGCAGTCTTTAACCACCCTCCTTCTCACTAGGTTCTGACAATTCCTTAGCATTGCTGAAAGTGTAAAAGATCATGACCCCACTAGGGCCTGTCTCTGGGTACCATGTCCTCGGATCTCTGCAGGTCTCATTCTCTCTTCCTTGTACTGACACGACATCTTTCTCCATACACTCTGTTCTTGAACTCTCTCTTCTGTTCCACCACTGTCCCACCTTAGGGCTCACCTTGGCTCACTTTGGCCATCAGCTCCCCAACTCTAAATAAACTCCTCTTTCTTAACTCTTCCCCTTGTGTCATTTTCTTTTTTTAAAACTTTTTAAAAATATTTTTTATTATTATTTATTCAATTGTGCGTGCGTGTGTGTGTGTGTGTGTGTGTGTGTGTGTGTGTGTGTAGAATCACGGGCGAATTCGGGAACCACCATGGACGCCTCCACCTCCTCCTTGTTTACTCTGCCCCGGGATTCACAAGCTCCGCCCTATGAATCCCAGGTTTCCTCCACTTCTGCCTAGCGTCTATACATAGGATCTGGGATTTGAACTCAGAACCTTCCGCCTGCAAGGCAGAGGCTTAACCCCCGAGCCACCTCTCCAGCCCTCCCTTGTGTCATTTTCATGGACTCCAAGTACTTCACACTTATGGTGGGAGTCAGTATCCATTCAGACTTAAACAGACATAATGCATAGCCTGTTATGATTTTTAAATTATTTTAAATTATTAAGTTAACAATTGATAATAAAAGTCATCTAAAATATCTGATAACATATGACATTTAAATTATGCTTGCGATGAAAGTAGTATATAACATAAATACATATCAAGGTACTATGAAATGAGTTTTGTTTTTAAATGGTGAATAAGACACAGGTCATAAATCTGATTTTTCTCTTGCTACTTTAGATTGGCCACACACTGCATGACCCTATAGGAAGATCCACAAGGCTGCAGGGATGTGAATTCACCTGGCTGAAGTCTCCAGCAATTCCACAGCCCACAGGCAGAAATCAGTTCAGCTCCAGGCAGTTTAGGAAATCAGTTTTCACTGAGCCACTATGGCGCTGGGAGTGGAGCACTCACACCCAGCAGGAAGAGCTGTGCACACCTGAGGAGCAGAACAGGAAAACACCTGGGGGCAGGTGAAGAAGTAAACAGAAGCCAATTACCTTAATAAGTCAGCTTTCCGGAGGACCTTGCTCATTTAACCTTACTGCTCCAGTTTCTCCTTCCAGGTGGTCTGTAAGTTAACATATTTTCTACAAGACAAGTCAGTCTAATTCTGTTTTTAAGTTTCCTACATTAGTTACCACTGCCTGTCTCTAATTGTAAAGTGCCTGGTAAGATACATATTATCAAAATGTACTCATTAGCTCTTAAATAACTCATCTATTGAGGAAAATAATGATGTTTCATTTCTTTTGTTGTAACACATTTATGATACATTTTCTTATGATTATTTCACACAAATTTCCTCCATTTCTCCTTTCCCTGTGATTAATCTTGTCATCCCCTCACTCTAATGGGTATGATTAAGGACTCGTTAAGACAAGGATCTCAGAGAGGCCAAAAAGAGTACTTCTGCAAAGAACACTTAGGAAATAGAAACTGAAAAATAAACAATATTCACCCATTGGGTTCATGGTGGAGGGAGAGGCTCCTGCTGCAGAGGGGCAGAGAAATAATGAAGCAAATATTTGAACTGCACTGTTTAAACAAAGAAAGTAATAAAGAGGTTCTGTAGCTTTGTAGGTCTGTGTGACAGACATGCAGCATGTTCAGTGAAGAAAAGAGCCCATTAAAATGATGGTCAAGTACAACGTTTACTTGATGTGTGAGTGGCAGGGAGCAACAGAATGAACTGAAGAAATTTTAAATGGATAAAAGGTAAGTAGACAGGAAAACTCAAAAACATATAAATGTGACAAATATAACCAAAAGAGTCATTGGGCAATTTAGATAGGAGCAGAAACAGAAGCTGCTGATAACCCAAAGCATGGGTAAAGCTTGAGGAAATTCCTTTGTGCACACGTACTGTCCTCTGCTGTCATGGATGCTCTGCAGGTCACTTTGTAGACAGCGTCTTCCTAACCCAGAAGCCAAGGGGAGTGGCTCAAATGCACAGTTCAGGCCCCAAAGAGTCTTATGACCATCTCATAAGGCAATCATCAAGCAAATGCATTTGGACTGTCGTCAAGAATCCCCACAATCTTGTTAAATTTTATTTTAGTTTTATTGTGTGTGTGTGTGTGTGTGTGTGTGTGTGTATGTGCGTTTACATATGTGTGCACACATGTATGCCACAGCACACTTGTGGAGAAGAGGACTGTTTTTTTGAGAAGTTGTCTCTGTCCTTCTACTGTTTGAAATCTGGGCATCAAACTCAGCTCAGACATAGGTGACAAATGCTTTTTACCCACTGAGCCATCTCACTGACCTGAGGATCCCCTCCCCCCTTCCCAATCCTTGCAGTTCTACCAACTCTCGAAGTTCAAATCCAAAGTATCTTCTGAGGCTCAAATTGGAGTCCTTGGAAAAATTCAAACTTCAAAGGTGCAAACTTCCAGCATAAAATGACCCAAGTGAAGCACTTCCAATCCAAAAGACAGGAAGGAGCTTAAAAAAATAAAAAGAATGGAACCAAAGGAATGGCCCAAGCAGAACTAGGGAAGCACTGACAGGGGAAGTTCCACGATTAGAAAGAGTCACATGGTGGCATGAAGTGTCCTGGCCAGTCTTCTCCAGAAGCCTCATCAGCTGAAGTTCATACAGCCTTTCTCCTGTATTCCCTGACATTAGCTTCCCTGGGCAAACTTTCCTTGCTCCACCTCTGACCACTTGGGTTTTTCTACTATAGCTTTGATGACATCTTCTCAGCTTTGCTTATCACCCTTTCAGTGGCTATTTGTAGGGATCTTAATTCTTCCATAGTTCCCTCTTCTCCCAGGAAGGCCTTCTGCTGAAATCTGGGTAAAAAATAACTGTGACTGTGCAAGTCTTGGGTTCTGTGTGTCTTCCAAGCCTGCATAATGGATAACAGTGTGACAGTCACTGGATTGTGCCACAGTGGCCTCTCAGCATCCAATGGACACACACAGGGAAAATATGTCCCAGCCCTGTGTGAGCTGGGTTCCCCAGATCTCTCCTGCCTAAGCAAATATTTCATATGTAAGAGATATTAATGAAAAATTTTGCCAATTCCTAAGATATCTTCAATGTATTTCCTGTTATCCCATATCAGAGAACTGCCTTTAAAAAAATGCTAATCTCCTTAGCAACCCTACCTTCTTTAGTACCAAATTTAAATGTACTCTTTCCTGAATAAACTGTAAGTTGCTTCAAATCCTTCTGATCTATTGCTGCTTCTGCAATATACATGCAAAAATCAGAAGCCAGGCAAACATGTACAATGGTCTCAATGCTAGGCTGCCCTAAGGTTAGAATTTGAAATGTCCTCAAGGACTCGTGTTTGAACACGCGTGCCTCACATTACCACTATTCTGCAGGGTATGAAGCCTTTAAGAGGTCCATGGAGCTCGGCTGGAAGAAGTAGATCACTGGGAGGGACCCTTTGAAGTTCTTGCATCTAGTTCCAATCTAACTTCCTAATCTACCAAGTAGTAAGGATCTCTAGTACAAACTCCTCTTCTCAGGAATTCCACCATGTCTTTCCCATTGTGACTGAATCTACTCTCTGACATCAACAGCTCAAATAAACCCTTCTTCCTTTAAGTTGCTGCTGCTAGGTATTTTGTTGATAGCTCTGAAATAATGAATAACTAAAAATTGAACTCAAAGTTCCTATGATTAATCTGTCCTAATATGCTTTTGGGACATGGTAACTGGTTTAGGGTAAAATTTGAAGAAGTTTTATTGTAACTGTAAGTTCTTATTGGTATAGTGGAAGGGAAGGATCCTGACTACCAAAAGTTTCAGTGTGTGAGGCTGGAAAAACAATCTGAAATTCTTTCATTTAAAAAGAAAATCATGTGAATTCCACGCTTGAACCTGCTACACCTCAACATGGCAGGAAAATTTGGTACTATTCACACTGTACATATCTTGCAAGCATGAAGATATAGACATGGGGTCAAAGAGTCCTGCACCAAAGTTCCAAAAAAAACCTATGAAATTGGGTAGTGTATGTACACCAATGTCAGATTCCCTTCAGGGAACCTATAAGCTGCTTATGCATGAAGCTGTGTAAGTGAATTGTATGTTGCCATAGAGACCCCAGGATGTAGAAAATTCAAGAAACACAGAATATCTGCTAAGGAAAGTAACAGGCACCAAAGTGCAACTGCAGGGAGAATTCATTTGCACTGTAACCAGCAATGTCACATAAGCAGGATTCTTCATTACACTGTGCTCAAAGCATGCTACCATGGATCACACATTCTGAGCATTGAGCTATAGTAGTTATGTGTATTATTCTGGATTTTGTTCTTGCTTTGGTCCCCTCTTTCATTAGAATCTTCCTAGTCTTTCCTTGAAATTTGCTCTGTGTCATTGTATGATGGAAGTACATAACTTTGTTGTTGCTTATTTGTTTATTTGCTTGTTTGTTTTACTTTCTGGGGACTCACAATTAAGAAAGTGTATTTAAGTTCAGTGTACAGTGTGTATTTTGACTCATGAGCAGTGTTGAGAATATTCAAACTATGAAGACATTTGAAGTCAGATTAAATGCATTTTGAATTATAAGATATGAGACTTTGGGGGTCAAGGACAGAAGGTTAGGCCTTGAATCTGAATTGATCTCACAGTTAATACTTTGTTCAAACTCTCAGTTCTTAGTTTGAGAAGTTGTTTTGAAGGATGGAGAGCCTTTAGGAAGTACGGTTTGGCTGGCAGAAATAAACTTCTAGGGATAGATCTACGGAAGTGATGTCTACTCTGGCTTCTGGTCTAGTTCTCTCTACTTCTTGGTCAGTAATTTGAGTGCAACGTTACCATGAATTCTGCCATGAATTCCCCACCATGAGACATCCTTTCTTATTAAAATTCTTTCTGTTAGGTATTTTGGTCATAGAGATGCAATATTCTGTGGTTAAAAATTAGATATCTTGGGGCTGGAGAGGTGGCTCAGGGGTTAAGCCTCTGCCTTGCAGGCGGAAGGTCCCCAGTTCGGATTCTAGACCCCATGTATAGACGCCGGGTGGAAGGAGGGGCGGCCTGCATTTCTGGTCCTGGTAGGGAAGAGCCTGTGAATCCCGGGGCAGAGTAAACAAGGAGGAGGTGGAGGCGGCCCATGGTGGTTCCCAAATTCGCCGGTGGTTCTACACACACACACACACATTCATACATGCACACACATACAATTGAATAAAATTTTTTTTTAAAAATTAGATATTCTGGACAAAGAGTTCAAGTATATATATATATATATATATATATATATATATATACACACACACACACACATATACATATATATATATATATATATATACTTGTATATACACACACACTTGTGAGGCAAAGAAGGATAAGAGGAAAAAGCAAAATCATTTGCAGTGATAAACCCAGATCCAGGAGAGAAGAATAACCCATGCTGCCACATCAGCTCATTAGAGCATCTTTAAGCCACAAGGGATAATTGTTTGCTTGACACAGCCAAATTATTCATGGTAAAGTGGCAGAAGAGGAAAATCCTAAGATTGGAGATATGAAGTGTCAGCTTCATCCCCAATTTCTGGAGAAACGAATGTCAGAACTGGCATTGAACTAATTTCAGAGAAACTATGATTTAACCAAGTATGTCTATGTAAGGGAAGTCTAAGGAGGTCCCTAAGCAATGGAGGCAGAGAGCTGCCAGGTTGATGTGCACAGAGAGAAGCATACCTTCCAGCAAGCTCCCCTGAATTCAGGCTCTTGTAGACCTCTTGGGTACCTTTTCTGGATGTCCATTTGTATCCTTTGAGAAAAGATCACAAGAACTCTACATGTACAGTCAAATCACAAAAAGTCTGGGCCAATCAGAGACCTGCTGTTTACAATTGATATTTGAAATATGATCACCCTTGTGGGTAAAGCTCTGAACTTGGACAGTCTATGCTGACTCAGTACAGTCTTAGGGTCAAATTAAGATGTAAAGCACCAAGCTGGTATCCACTGAGAAATGAAGAATTGCTAGATGTGGGAAACCCACACCTTCAATATTAGAAAAATGGGATCAAACAGAACTTGACTTTTACATAAATATAGCTCAAATAATGCTGTCTTTCAAACAAGGAAAATAACTCCTAATGTGGCCCATGTAAAATCTCATTAAAAGATATGTAATGTTTCTCAAGATTACAAGTATAACTAATCTGGAAAGAGTTATGATATCCTATCAAGAATTTTAACCATAGAGCATTTATAAAAATGTATGCAATTCTTTTAGGGTGGCAACAAAAATTTGTGGCTACCTTTTACCAGCCTCATATTTTGAGATCATCTACTAAAAATATACATTGGTTGTTTTCTTTGGTCACACAAATAACAAAATCAACAATGACTAATCCCACATTATAGTTAAGGGATCAGAAATTATAATTTAAAATCTGAGCAAAAATTCAAGGACAGGTGTCATGCAACCTCAGTTTTAATCAGGATTTGTTCACTAATTCATCTTAAAGTATTAATAATAGTCTTATTAAATTTAATAGTCATATTAAATGTAATGCCAGAATCTATGGTATCAGGCATATTGTCCAAATAGCAGTCAGATCTATTTTTAACCCTTAGATGTCAAATAGAAGAATAAAAGGACAAAAGTCATAAAGTTTTACAAAAGTTTTGATCAAACACTTACGAAGATTAGCAAAAGTCATTCTGCTATATTCCTAGAGTGAACAAAATTAAGGATGCAATTCCAACTCAGCAGTAAAAAACTATCTAACAATTATTGGTCAAGACTCTTGTTAAAGCAGTTTTTTATCTCTGGCCAGGGGGTGACATCCAATACCTATCAGGATGGAGTGAAGGGCATTGCAGGAGCAGCAAAACCGCAAAAGAAAATCAACAAACCATAATCCAGAACTTCAGAGACTTTATATCAACCACCTAGAACTAGGCCAACCTAATCTCTCCCCATCCTGAAGCTCAGGGAAATTTGGGGAAGAGGGGGCGGTAAGAGTGTAAGAGTACAAGGATGGGAAGAGCAATGATATGCATGATATTCCACACAAGTTAGGGCCAAAGCAATCATAATTGGACTTTACATGCCCTGTGCAATGTCCAACACACTATTGTCCCCACAAAGTCTACCATTTGCTAAAAGCACCAAGATCCTTGGAGGCAAGGGATTGACAGCCAAAATAGTGTTCCTATGCTTAAGGGGAACACAGGAAAGGGTTCAGGGAAATGCCGCTGGGTCCTTGTATGTCATCAGAGAGGAGGACCCAGTCAGGCATGCACATTAAAGGATTCTCCGGGGATTGGGGGAGGGGAGGTACTGGAGGGTGGGGAGGGAGGGGTGAGGGGAACGCGAACAGAGGGGTGGGGGGAGGAAGAGGGAGGGAGGGAACCGGTGTACCTATTAAGTTTGTATGAGCGGAGATAATAAAAAATGTTAAAAAAAAAAGACTGTTGTTAAAGGTTATTTTTTTTCAGTAAACCATGATAATTGAGCATATTTAGAAATTAGAGTGTAGAATTCAATATTCATATTCAAAGAACCAAAAAAAGTATTATTAAATAATCAACTTTGTATATTTAGACAAATGTCTAAGAGGCTTACTTCTGATGTACACTAATTATATTCTCTTCCTATCCCATTATAATTTACATTCTTGAAAATTTTGAATTAGCAGAGGTACATGTCATAGAGTTATTAAAATATCACCATTGTTTATGTTATATCTCTGTTACCATAGCCATATGTGTAGGACTTATTGACTCCTCATAATAAACTGGGAAAGCCTTTCATATTGTTCAATTTTATAAAATCTCAGAATTTCTTCAGCAAGATATGTCCACAAACTCTGATATTAAGACCCTTCAAGCCATACCTATTAATAAACTATATCCTTTATCACTAAGAAGATCATATGCATATTTTCAGGAAAGTCTGGTAGCTATCATTTATAGTCTGAGGCCTCCAGGATTTCTTCCACTGTAAATTTACAGAATAGTTTATCAGTTCAACTTACTATCCTTGAAAATGTATTAATAAAGAGGAAAATCTGAATGACTATACTCCCCTCAATATCTTTATCCTGTTAATAAATTCGTTTCAATTCAATGTCATTTTAACATCTTTACATTATTACTCATCAGAGTGTAGTTATTTGCAGACCACCAACAAAGTGAAAATTCTGTAGTCAGACCCAAGCAATTGAGACCATCATTGAGCCAAAATAATGTTTGCAGAATTCTCAGCTAAAGTTTATGTGCATGTTAAATGTATAGTAGCTACTTACTACTTTATGGTCTTGTGCATTGTGTGGGCAGACATTATGACTTCAGACAAACACCAGCCAGAGATACCCTTCCCAGAGAACTACCCTTAGAATACTTGTAACCTGTCATGATCCAGTAGCCACACAGCAGGGTACTAGGTATTGCTCTGATTTTGAATTAAGTGCAACAGAATCCTTCAATGACTTTTACAAGGTGCTGCAATATTAGATGGCTTTGATGAAACCATCTTTTCTTAAAAATACAAAGTTTCATTTTTCTGTACTACTTACCATAAAGCATAAAAATCATAAATAAAATTATCATTAGAATTACTCCAGGTATATTGAGATTGTTGTGATAGTTAGATATATAGGTGTCAACGTGACAATTGAAGACTTAGTTCTGGCATATTTATGAAGAGTAAGTAATTAAGGCAAGCCCTTGAATAAGTCTGCAAGAGATTGTTTGATTGATGTGAAAAGACCCAGCAAATAGCTGTCTGGGATCAATCCCTGAGCAGATGGATAAGATGTGGGGAGTTGATTCAGTAAATTGGCATTTTTTTGGCATACTTTGACATACTGGGACAGACTTGCAGTCTGGCAAATGAAGTTTGCCCCTCCCTCAGCAATCTCTGTAGATATGGTGTGGCCAATTCCTTCTGTGATCCTTGATGATGATAAGAACTCTCCTGTCAACTGGATTAAGAATTGAAACTGAAAATAGTAAAAACAAATCAAACCACTTTGTTCCCCTAAACCCTTTGACTGTGAATTTATTGCAGATAAAATGCAACATAAGCTGATCATTTTCTAATTCTCAATGCTGTTAGTTTTCTATGAACCCACTCTTCATGACTCAGTGACAGCAGATTTGATAGTGGATCTTTCACAATTTCACTGCTGTTTGCTAATAAAAGGTGTTTGGAAATAGGAATTCAGTTTAAATATGTAAGAGTAGTTACACTAATATAACCTGTACAACTCCCCTGACAAAGGCATATTTTGTACATTTTAGGATGAACAAAATGATCTTCACTGTGCTTTCTTTTCACAGTGAATATGGGTGTGCATGTCTATACATATACAAGACAGATATAGACATATGCAACACATATGCACACATGCCTACATACAAAATACTATATATATACATATATACATCCATATACATGCATGCATATGTGCAATACATATAACACACAAATATGCAGAAGTGCATGAACATGTATATGTGTGTACATATACACATATGCACATAGCATACTAATACACGTACACATACACATGAACATACATCCATACATATTCATGTATAAACAAACAAGCATACACATACACAACTCATATGCATATTAGAACATGCACATAGATATACATAATATATACACACTTCCCTTTGGCCTATCTGTATAACAAATATTTCAATAGAAAATAAAACAAATATGCTTTGATTTAACATATACCTAGTTTTAAAGGTAGCAAAAGGTACACTCACACTAACTGTTGAAAACAGTAATCTTGGAGTGGTGGACTCAGAGGGAACTTTGGCATTCACACAGGGAGATGCTTCAGGGAATGGGAGGGGGAAGGAGGCACTGGGAGATGGGGAAGAAAGGGAGAAAAGGAAGGGGAAGGGAAGAGGAAGGGTGCAAGATGGACTGTGAAGGGGTGGAGGGAGAGAAAGGACCTATTGAGCTTGTATGATTGGCGGGGAAAATAAATTATTAAAAAAAAACAGTGATCTGAGAAATTGGCCATAACCAGCACAAAAAGAGAGTGCTTGCTCCCCATATTAAGTTGACAATCCAAAAAAGAGGCTAATATATTTAAATGCATTTCATGTATTTTTTTACTATGGAAGAAAAAAAGTTATGAATTTTTTTTAAAACACACTCAATGCTTCAGGAAAAGAAGGGTGAATGTAACATTTGGTTCCCTCTTCTTATTTGATCTTATAGTACTTTAAGATGTGAAATCACAAGAAGTGGCAGAAAGTTAGGTGAAGATTTGTTGTTTTTAACTGGGCCCTTTCATATTTATGAAGATGGCTTAGAAATGGGAGCTCTTTGTGATTTTGTCTACCACTCACATATCACAGATTAAAGCACATTTGATTTTGATCATACTGACATAGAAGTTAAAAGCATGTACATAAATAGCTTCAGCAACTCCATGAGATTAATATTAACACTAAATGATTAGTAATTTATATACTGGAACACCCAGGTATAAGATGAAAACACAGAAAGAGAAAAAAATAGTTATTTTTCTATTTAAGTCTCAATACCATGTCCTTAAGTGTTATCTTTGAACAAAAATAACAAAAATCACGTATGCAAAAGAGGCTTAATAATCACAAATGATAGTTTTCAATATAGACAAGAAAGTCATGTTCTGCATAACAATTTGCTACAGTGTTTTATGAATCAAGGGTTCAGGACCGGCCACCTCCAGATCATGTGAGTTTAAAGACCCGAACTCACTGAGGGACTAAGCAATTTGCTATCTGTTCAGTCTTTCCATGGGGGCAGAGCGTCAGTCTTGCAGGGTATCCTCATTTGTTTTCAGATGTGGGGAACAAAGTATTAAATGGAAAGCAGAGAAAAGGAGAGCTGAGAAAAGGGAATGGGTGAGAATTGGAGGGAAGGGGAAAGAGTGGAGGGGACGGGAGAGGAAATGAGAGGAGAGAAGAACATGCATCTTATGCATGTTTTCTTTTTCATTGATGAAATTTCTTAAGTAAAATAAATTAATAAGCATTCTCACTTATAGGTAAATAAACATACATCAGCTTCATACACATTTGAAATATAGTTTTCCATCCATGCATGTCATGCTTCAGCCTAGAGTTTATGTGTTCAGGAAACAATATCTGAGTCCACATGCAGCCATACATAAAATCTGCCTGTTCATTCAGCAAATATATGAACGTGGAGAAGTTTTGAAAAGAACTATGAGTACTCTATGCAAAAGACGCTACTAACATCTATGGTAAAATATGAATTTGACAATTCTGTGTATCCAGCACCAAACACAGGCAATGTTAGTATTAATCATCAAACTGACACCTAGGAGGAACAGCTTCAGAACCAGCAGATATTAAAAATGGATTCTGTACATGTCTTCGATGGATTATCTTGATTGCATAATTGATGTGGGAAGAACCAGCCCATTAGGAAAACCAGCAGATATTAAAAATGGCTTCTGTACATGTCTTTGATGGATTGTCTTGATTGCATACTTGATGTGGGAAGAACCAGCCCATTGGGAATGGGACCTTTCCCTAAGCCCATGGTCTAGGAGCATATAAGGATAGAGGTACTAGTTGAACATTTGCAAGCCAATGCAAAAACAAGCATTCAGCTGTAGCTTTCTCTATGTGACTATGGATAGTCAAGTGTGTTCAGTTAGTTCCCTCAGCGTCTGCTGCTATAACTCCTCTGTCATGATGGGCTACAGCTTGAAATCATGAGCCCTATTCTTTAAAGTTGTTTGGGTAATGCATGTTTATTGCCATCCACGTGTAATGAGACTAAAACAGGCACACTGGATCTGTAGGAGGAAAATTTTTCTTCTAGAGCCTTGTATGTATTCAGGATAAATAATAGACAAGCTTATTTTTAGTCTTATACTCCTCCATTCTATCAAATAAAGGCATGATTTGAGTTATGATGCTATAATATTTGCTAGGGTTCTGTTGCCTGCTTCATTTGTCTTAATTGGATCAATATTTTGCAGAATTACAGTCTTATAATTGAGAATAATTTATTATGCAGTTGGTATGTTTCACTGAAGTATTATGAGTACTCTCTAGATGGACAGACAGGGGAAGATGGAAGAGATACCCTCCCAATCGCTTAGGATTGTGGTAACAGCATGGAGACTGCTAAACACATTTTTGCAAGACTGATGGTATACTCCATGGACAGCCTCCTTTGTCAAGGCGCTGTTCTGCAAACATGGGAAGCTTCTTGGGTGCTCTGGGTTCCTGGAGAGTTGCTTTTCTCTCTGTAAAACAAGGTGGCTAACTTTACAAAGTCTTAAGTACTATACATGCCTGGCATTCTGTTCTAGTGGAATTCATATACATACAAAGTGCAGAAAACAGCTAAACTTACTGTGCTTGTAAGAAATCATAAGCTCATTTCCATGCACATGGAAGTTCCCAAGATGTCCTAAAAAACATACTGAGGCACAAACCCTTTTGTGGAGCATTCTCCTTAAAGGCTATCAGAATACATTTTTTCCCAAAAAACCTTGAGCCTAATTCTCAAAGCAACAACATCTCTGGATTTCTTCCTGATAAAATAATTTGGCTTGATTGGCATTTCTTATGGCACTTTTTGTTATCATCAAAATTATAGATTTCTTTCTCTTGAGCCAAGATTCTAATGTCTGTGTGAAGAATATTGTGCTTTTTTTCTTGGCACAAAGATCCATTAAGACAAAAAAAAAATCATTTGCTGTAGTGAAAGCAAGACATATCATACATCCAAATGGAAAAATCTGTACATTTATTTTAATTTAAACTTGTCAAATTCATTTCAGTTGCAACACCCTTTAGAGAAAAGGAACCTCCAAAATAAAAAGTATAATGAGTACAAAGTCAAATTTGTCCTTTTAGATTCACAGATTTTTACTAGGAAATGTCATATAAACATGTAATTAAATGGAGTTTGAGAGCATACCATTCATTAAAGGGAAGAATCCTTTGGAGTATTCATTATTTGAAATTCATCAATATGTATGCATTCAAATTTAACGTAATCAATCCTCTTATTGAGCATGCCTTCATCTTAATATTTGGTATTTTTTTCTCATATCGACTTTTTCCTTTTTGTAGTAAATGAAGGAACTTGCCACTATGTATTATTTGAATACAGAATTTTCGGGGTCTGTAAGACCTATTTTTTATAAATGAGTAGCACATTTTTCTCACGTGCTTGAGCTTTTTTATTTTTATTTTTTTTTTAGTTTGCCCAAATGGTACATTTTCATGGTCTCCCAAGTTTAATTTGGATTCATTTACTCATCTTAAAAGTGTGAGGTATAAACTTATAAAGAGTTTGGATTAGTAGAATTCAAAGAAGATATTTCAGTAGTTGCTGATTATTTAAATCAGGATTTTTTTTTCCTGCAAGATGTCAAAAAAATGTAAAAATAGTTCAAATTGACAGATTTTTGTTGCCATTGTCCCAGCATTTGAAGGTTTTATTTGAACTTTGTTTTCTTATCAGATAGACATTTCATGAAATTGTCTTAATATTTTATTGTGTGAAGTTTAAATAATGGCTTATATAATAGGAACACATACTAAATTTTGCTATGATTATGGAACAAACATCCAAATGAGCAGATATTCAAGAGATACATGTCAAATTCTTCACAAAAATATTTTTATGAAAAATAACATGCACTCATGGTTTTAAAGAACAATTCTGTCTAATAGCAAACATCTAATATCTTCCTGTAGATTGTGCATCTTTCAGGGTCTTTGTAAAGTCTACCAAAATGCACATTAGCTGACATCTGTCCATCAGTTACTTCGGCCTCTGAAGGTGTTGTACCTATAGCTCATACATAGAAGCTAATTTTACATATGAATGATGCGAGGATACATGGCTATAACACCACTTTGGATGACTTCATGGAGAAGAAATCATTTTAAATTGAAGTCAGTGGGATGGTTTCTAGACATTCCCCTCAGGAGAGTCATCACTGGACAGATTTGTTTTGCTTTCTGTATCTATGAAAGATATCCAGGAGAACATCAGAGAGCTGACACCAATAACAAGTAAAATTATTACAACCTCAGATATATTGTAACCTGTTAGGAGAAAAGAATTGCAACAGGGAAACCCTCAGGAAATTTGCAGGTTGAGTCCTTCCCCTTTCTCCCATGTACACTTCTAGTTAACTGCTCAGTGAAATTTTGCACAGAACTCTCCTGTCTTCAGGTACTTTGATCATTGACAAGCTCTGATGCAGTGGGTTAGTTAATAACATGTTAATGTACTGTTCCTCTGGGAAAGTTTGCAGCATTAGGGACCAGAAACATTATGGCATATCTTTAATCTTGGGATGTTCTAACAAGGGACATCTTTCCCTATGAAAGATATCCCAGTAGACCATATGAGAACATTATTGCCCAGATTTAGAAAAAGGAAAACAAGACTTGATTTGTGAATTAACTGTGACTATAAGCCTTAAAAAATTCCATTCTATTATTTCTCTTTATATTAAAACATTTTTTGAAGAACATACAGATGACTTTCCTTTCCTGGACACACACACACACACACACAAACAAACACACGCACACGCACATGCACACACATACAGGAGATAAATCTCATTAGAAAACAATAATGCATTTATTTCTAAATCTTGGGTTTTATTACCTTTAAGGCACAAGGCTGATGTATGAAGGCCAAGTCATCTATGAGCATTAACACCTTGGGCCAAATCATCCTTGCTTTTTTTGTCTGGTTTTCCAGTATCCCATCTGACCTTCATGACCACTCATTTTACAGAATGATGAGTATTATGCTGTGTTTCTTATTAGAAGTGTGGATGCAAAAAGCATATTACAAAGGATGAAAAATGTAACTACATGCTACAATCTATTTCGTATGTAGGTCATTCTCTTTGATCCTCACTTGAAAGCATTACTGTTTCCCGGAGATGGCACAAAAAAATGAAAAGCAATTACCGCCACCTCTCAGTTAGAGGAGCTTATAGTATTAAGGGTTCATCACATCTCTCTCTCTCTCTCTCTCTCTCTCTCTCTCTCTCTCTCTCTTTCTCTCTCTCTCTCCCCCTCTCTCTTTCTCTCTTCTTTTTTTTTCCATTTGAAAAACAGTATTCCATGGTTTCAGGCCAAGAAGTTGAGATCTTGTTTTCCCATTAGGATTTATTTTTTCTTTAAATAAAAAAAAATCATTTTGTGAGTCAGGAATTTTTAAAGAATACTAAAAAAATAAAGTAATGATCATTCTTGTACTCAAAGAACATACAGTTGGGTGATGCTAAGTCTTCTGAAACCATTGCCGAACATTAATATGATATTATTGCTCCCATGAAATTATTTACTTTGTCTATGTTTCAATTTAAAAAATCTCTCAGAGCTTGAAGTTTAGAAGTCTAGCCTATATTAACACCCAAAATTTAAATAATCTAAACATTCAAAATAAGAGTGTAATGTATTTTACTAATGTGTTCTCAAGTTAAAGTAAGATATCATTATTGCTATTGTTTTATTGATAAGAGAGGAGAGAGGGGAAGTCAGCATTGGCAAATATACCCAAGTTTATCAAACCGGGGTTAGTAGCAGAATAAAATTTATAAAGTAGGCATTACATAACTACATTATTTGTTTGGTCCATCTAAAATTGACAGCATAATTTTGTTTGACTATAAATTATACTACAATTGTATCTAAGAGTGAAATTTGAAATTTCTAGAGTCTTGTTATTTCTTAAGACATGACACATACCTTGGAAACATTGCAAATGTCTTGAATATTCTGATAATAATTCCTTTAAAATAGGCCATAAAAGAGAATAAAAGATAATCGAGAATTGTAGCTTTCTCCTAAAAGAGCTTCAAATTTAATAAATAATATTTGCTCTGTATTCTAAGAGCCATGAACTACATAAATTTTTTGAATATAGTTTTGATCATGATTCAAATTTTAGCTATTTTTAATTCCAACTATCTTCAACTTGGATATTATATTTGGAAGAATTCCAACTATCTTCTTATACATCCTATTTTAAAAAGATTACTCAACTTCCATGATTTACTTCTACATCATAAATGTATAGGTTAAATAGCATACAACCATTTTTAATTAATTAAAATTACTTGATAGGGTACATGTGCTCATTATAAGTGCTTGGTAATAAACCTTACTCATTCACAAAGTGAAACTTTTCAGTTCTTTTCTTGATAGTAATGAGATAACCCATTTAGGTCATTTCAAGAACATATTTTTACTTTGAGTGGCCATTTTCTGCATTTAGTTTATTCAGATACAGCAAGATGTCAGTCAGTGCCCGAACCCTTCTCAAGATGAATAGAATGTTACCTTTCCTGTATATCTCAGTAGAAGTTGTGAATTTTAGGAAATATCTATACATTTCTTTTTGCTTTTTTGTTTTGTAATTGCTATAATTCTTTTCCCAGGTTGACATTAAATAAAGTGGCATATCAGATTGCTACATTATGTGTGCACAAATAGAACCAAGTAAGAAACCTTATAATCATGGCCTTCTTTAAGTGCATCAGACTTAGAAGGTGAAGAAAAACTACGGGAGGGCCAGAAGAGAACATGTCCATGACCAAATTGTCTGGCCTGTATTTTTGCCCCTCAATAATTTAAGTACCCTGTATAGTAACAAATGTATCACATACAATTATGTGATACTTTATTAGCTGCTGTCTAGTATATGTCCTTTTTGGCCAACGCACAATTACTGTATCTGTATGATGTTATAAAAAGTTCAAAATGGCTCACAAATGGAAAAATATGTTCTTGTTCTGAATGCATGAGTGATTTGTGATGAATCCTTGTTATAAACTGATCTATTTGATATCAAACCTGGGGTATTAAACTTTCCTACATTCTTTCTTCAAATGAACTCATAAAGATAAACAGTCAATAATACCAGATGTGAACAGCCTTAATGGCAATCAGCAGGTTAGTTCTCTCCTTCATAGGTAGGGACAGGCCAGTCAGTACTTTCAGTACTTGATCTTTCCAGAAAGTACTTCAGAGAAAGAATTCAGAATTCTCTATGAAACTTTCTTGGAGGCAAAAAGGGATGCTGTCACTTTTATTACTCACTAGTTTGGGTTGCATTACTGGTTAAGAAAGGAAACAATGATGGGAAAATATGCCTGTTCAAAGTTCCTCATTCCCATATTGGAAATGAGATCTGAGTCCACTGTAACAGAATAGATGAACTTGGTATGATAAATATGTTAAAATATGAAAAGAAATATTCCATTGCTATACCCTTGGGGAAAGTTAATTAAAAGCCATTTAATATTTTATAGTTTCCAAAGCTAAACTGATTTATGATTAGTTGGGAAGACTATCTTTAGCTCAAAAGTAGGAAGAGCTGAAATTAGTTTTATATGTGAATAAAACTGAAGGAAAACATTTCTAGGTTTGTGATCAAAACAAACCACAGTACTGCTTATAAAATAAAAACTGAATAATTTTAGAAGGTTTCTTGGCTTCCTACAAACTTTAGCGATTTTCAATCTCTGGTCCTTCGTCTGTCCCTATCTGATATATAAGCATGAATGAACACCTTTTCAACCTGTTGTCTTGTATACTATTTAGCTCTCAATCCAGCCAAAGTTCTGTGTCTCAGTCCTTATGAGTTATACCTTCAACAGCATGGGTCAAGAAGTCCCATGCTCAGAAACTTTGTCTTCTACCATGAATTCTCACTTTTTGAAATCCTTCATCAGATAAATTCTCTTAGAGTCCTATGATATATCTGGTATTAAAACACTATTAAGATCTGTTAGTTACTTACCTTCTCATTTGTTCATATCTTCCATAGATTCTTAATGCACATACTCTTATGAGTTTTTCTTAACTGCATAGCATTTAACACAGTGCATCTAGATAGCATATCTAGTGTGATACTCCTTCATTTTGTGCTTTATCTCACATAAAGTTGTATGTTAAACAAAACAATAAAGTCAACACAATGTTGGTGAGTAAACACAATTATGATTACAAATAAATTACATTTGTTAATTCTCCTTCATTCAAACATTCCTAAAACACTGTTGTTTCTGTTTTCACAATACAAACTAAAACAAGGGTCTCATTCACCACTTTGACCCTGGTTGCCATAGATCCTTTATCAATATAGCAAATCATAACTATTTATTTGGTCATTCAGTGACAAGAAATTAAATGCAAATTTGCCAGTCATAATGTATTTAACAAATTTATTTAATTCTTTAAAAGTAGGTCTGAGATCACTCTGATTTTAAGTTATTAATATTGCAAAGAATATATTGAGTATTAAAATAATAATGTAATTTGAAAACATGGGCCTTGTGTAGATATCAAAGTTTCAAGTTGTTCTGGATACAGCTGAATTCTGTCTCATGTTCATTATGAAAAGGTCTGAATTTCCTTTTAAGGAAACTGAAAACAAAATTGAATATTCTTTTCCTTTTTTCTAACTAGAGCTGTCATAACCCTCAACTCTATGAACTTTGTGTATGTATATAGATCTCAAGAAAGAACTTCCAAATTGAAAAGAGATAAATCACAGTAGGTGATTACCCTACTTATAATATATTTTAAGACATATCACAAGTAAAAATCATTCTAAATCTGAAGGACTAAGTAATAAAAAACAGTATTTCATATTGTTTTCCTGAGACACTTTACAATTTGTCAAGATTTAAACAAATAAGGGAAATTACTGTAAATGCTTATTTTAAACTAATCTCTTCCTCAGAACCCTGATTTTTTAAATTGTGTGTGTGTGTGTGTGTGTGTGTGTGTGTGTGTGTGCATCAGAGGGCACTCTATGTTCCTGTGAAGTAGCAAGGGTGACTTCAGGAATCATCCTGGATTGCTTCTACCTCTTTTTACTTTGCTCTAGAATTTTCCAGGCTCTGTCCACCAGGGCCAGAAGTGCAGGCCACCACCATTTCTGCCTGGTGTTTTTAGGTGGTACCTGGGATCCAAATTCAGGTCCTTCTGCTTGGGAGGCAGAGTCTTAACCCCTGAGCCACCTTTCCAGTCCTCTCAAAACCCTTTTTGTGATGCAAAAGACAGTTGTAAATCTTTCACTATTGGTGGTGCCATCCAGCTGCTGAAATTTCATTGAATTTCTCACCCACACTGTGAAGTCTGAAGAGTCATATTAATGAATACAAAGAATTATCAGACCTTTAATAAGCACTTAAAGAATTTCTATGGAGGGGTGTTGAAAGATAAAAACACTCCCATGAATGACACAAGCTTCTCCATAACCTGTGGTTTGCAGTATTATAGATGATCATTCACAATATCATCTGTTGACATGCTATTCTAGCAAAGAAATGTGGTAATATATCATACTTTCACATTATGTGAGTGTTTCAAGACAAAAGAAAACAGATTGTTTTCAGCCAACATTTATCATCCTTTCTGGTCTTGAATATTGCCTTTATGAATTATAGTAGACTTTAAGTGAAACTGTATGATTGCACTGGCTTGCATTTTACTGGTATATAATAACTGATAATGGCCTCCATGTCCTAGAAGAAGCACATAAAAGTCTGTTTATTCACGCTCAAGTCATGTGAGACATCGCTAGGAGTCTATTTCTCACACATCTGTGTAACTAATCAACAGCCCGAGGCTCAGGCAACTAGGATACAATGTGACAAAAATCTCGTGTGTTAATAACGAAAAATGCTCCTCACTCCTTTTGTGCAAGAATAACCCACTTCTCCTGCAAGTTGCAAGTCAGCTCACTTAGAGGGTAAGATAAAATGAGCATCTAGACACTGTTTTTTTTTTTGTTGTTGTTGTTGTTGTTGTTGTCACCTAATTTATATATAAATATTTATTTGGGAATGATAATAAAAAACAACAAAACACACAAAAAAATCCATGCATTTCTAAGTGAAAACACTCCATATCAGTTCCATATCCTAAAATGGAATGAAACAGACTACATACTCAAAATATTAATGAAAGAAAATAAATGAAAGAAAATATTTTTAAATGCTGCTCGCTTCAGGCTTTTAGCTCAGTTGGAAAGAACTGGGTATTAATAAGCTTTTGATCCCCACAAGGGTAAATTAAATTTGCGAAGAGAAATCTCTGATCCCTAGCTGTAGATTACACCCTGTAATCTCAGTTGGTGGTCCAGTAAATGCCTTCAACTGATGAGCCTAGGAGTCAGTGTAGAATGCTGGATGTTTATTGCAAATTCATTATAAACAATGGAAAAATAGTTAAGAAAATCCCCTATCCACAGTGGATAAATCATATCAGTTTCACATGCAAAAGAACAAATTGGAATAAAAAAAGATGTTTGGCAAAATATAGCAATCAAGGTGACTGCAAGTCTGCTCTCCAGCAATCCACACACACACACACACACACACAAACAAGCTTTGCATTCTGATGAACAACCCATTCAGAGCCTTTATGCAAGAAAATTTACTCTGGATTTGAAAAATTATGAAATTGAATCTAATAAATATTAAGTGGATGTTTTAAACCTGAGTTGGAACTAGTAGAATTTCTTGAGCAAAGACAAGAATTACATCAAATGCTGCTTCAAAGTACATGTATTATAATGCAGGCTAAAAGTACAAGCTTTCTACCTCAAACACAATTAAGATTTTAAATATATGTGAAAAAAAAAAGGAAAATGAAGCAGACAATATGAAGCAAATTGAGAGCTGCTTGTTAATTACAATATATTCTTTGAACCTTAAGCTCAATGGAAACTTAGGACATTCTATTGACATTGTACTTCAATGTTAATTAAATTCTTAGTTCTATGTTTTAATATCATAATCAATTTTCTCTTTTAAACATGAAATGGTTTATTCTCAATTGAATAACTTGTTTTATTTATTCTAGATGGATGTATTCAGGAATCAAATAAGGAAACTTTGCTGTGTCTTTTACTGACTCCCAATGATAAAGTCAGGTTTCTTCACTAGTAACATACAGCAATCACTTGAGTCCTGAACTCTCAGAAGAAAAAAAAAAAAAAAAAAAAACAGATCCAAAAAGTAATAGCTCTAGTCTCTAGACACTTGGGCTGAAGTGGTATTCCATTACCACTTGTCCAAGGGAAACTTCTCCTCTCTGCTTGCCCATCCAACATTTGTCCACCTGGGATTGTCCTCAGGCAATGTGATGCAGTCTAGATTGAGTTCTGACACAATGACTCAGCAGATGAGTGAATTTGAACAAGCAGTTTTCCACTCAAGCAACTTAGCTTCAGTGCAGAAGTGGTAAGTGAGAATGTCTACCTCATGATAATGCTGGGAGAAGGAGAGCTATACGCTGCTTACAAAATGTCCACACATGACTGTCACATTTAAGTACAGGACAGTGCTTGTTTGAAAACTTTAAAAAAGAAAAAATAAATGAAAAAAAAAAAAAGAAAAAGAATCTTCTTTCTTAATAAGTCATTTTTTTCTCTTTTCTTTAACATCTTCACCCTGTCAAAATTTCTGTTTGAGTCTATAGTCATGATCACTGTTACCTACACACATTTTATTTGTTACACTGCCTGTGACTTCTTTCCTTCCTTTTATATATAATTTCATTATATAACAATGTGTTTCTTGTGTTTTATTATTCGCATGTTACAAACCTGTATATACAGTATCATGTACATATAATAAACATTGAGTATATATGAAGACAAGATAAGTTAAATACCTCTGAATATTTCCAAAGAACAAAACAAAACACAATGAAATCGTTATCATCATCAAACAGCATTGCTAGGTGGCTATGATATAACCAAGATATAAAGTATGCTTTGTGTTATGTATACTCTTATAACTTTGTCAATGAACATGTTCAATGTCATATACACAGTTAAATCTAAATATTTTAGAGAGAAAGGCGGTCTCATGAAAACCAACATATTGAATGAAAATGGAGAGCAAAATGCTGACTGACCACAAATTAACTTCCCATCTTTATTTTATTAATTGACCACCAGATTTTCCTGAAGATTTCCTATACCTGTAATTTTCTTCATCATTTTTCTTTTTTCAAGTTTCTTTACTCAAAGGGAAATATGAAGAAAGTTGTTTGTTTTAACTCTTTTGGGGTCTTGAAAGAAATCACTTTCTGTGAAGTTCTATTTACATGTTCTGGTTGATTTTTTGATATAAACATGTTCAGTTTCTATTCCCCTTGTGAGTCAGAAAATGAGTTTTACTTCACACCTACAGTTTTTCTCAAGATAAGTTCTCTCTTATACCAAGAAAACATCTCTTTCAATTACATCCAGGCCACCAGACACAAGAACTATCAAGTTCACGTCAAATGTAGCAAAAGTATTACAGTGGGAATTCAAAATTCCTCTCCTGAATTTCTCTGGACTGGTACTATGTGGCTGGTACTAGCCATATTGTATCTATTTAAATTAAAATGAAATGCAATATAAAAATTCCATTTTCCATGGCAGTAGCATATTCAATATGCTCAGTAGTTACATGTAGCTTGAGACCACCGTGTGGGATACCACAGATACCTGGCAGCTGACCATTGCCTTCCAGGATGGTTTAGTCCTGTCTTACTGCAGACTAATTTTAAGTAGAGATCAGAGTATGAAAACATAAGTATATCAAACACATATTACTGTGTATTCTTCAAGGTTAGAATTTCTTTCAACCATTTCCTGGCTGTTGTTTTGGTTAAGCATCTGAAGATAAGATGTTTAGCAATACACTTGGTACTATTCTGCTATATATATATATATATGCTGATAATATTAGCTATTCCATAGGCAAAGGACTTATTTCTAGTAGTGTGGGTGTAGATGTTTCTGCAAAGCTAAGTCCTTCACACACCATTTTTATTTATTTTTTAATCTCAAGAGTAGAAGGCCATCATTTCAGAACAACCAAATCACAATGGAGTCCCTGGTGGTGAGTGCCTGCTACAGAATTGCAAATTTAGCAAGCATGACCACCTCCCCCCCCCCAGTACTTTTCTGAACACAGGAGAAGTTTCTGAACACTTAGGAAGTTTCTGATACATCTGTGTTAACATGAAGTTATCTCTCCATTAAATCTTAAAAGAAAAATGAGCTGGAATTACCTGAAATTAGCCAATCTGCTTTCCTCTGTCATCATAACCACTTGGCCCTGCTTGACACAAACCAATTCTTCTGCAATGTCCAGTACATCACCTCTCCACACTCAGATGAGCTGCTGCTGGCCCATGAATCCCAGCCAGTCCACGAAGAACATTTAACTAATTGCTGTAATTTTGTGATCAATTGAAAAAACATATTGAGTCAAAATCAAATGGCTCATTCTCATTATAAAGCTATTAACATGAACAGAGAATTCAATGTTGGTCCAAAAGAGAGTAAAATCTTCCTCACACAGAAGAATCTTCTAGAGAGTCCCTTGGCTTGCTCCTTCCCAAATTCTTCTTTTTCTCCTTTCCAGCTTAAAGAAGTCATTTCAAGAAGCAGTCAGATCACTTAAAATTCTTTCCTGGCAACCTGACCAGGATTTATACTTGAGATTATACTCAAATACTGACTTTTGTAATTTGACAAAAAGCCTCTCTTCTGTAAGAATGTCAGGACGATGTCTAATTTCGTTAACCTTTCTGCCTCCAGTTTTTAGTGGGATGTGTTTGTTCCAACATCTAAAAATTCAACCCAAGCATCGTCTACCTCTAGGTTACAGGCATTGCTTTTCTTGCTTTTAACTTAGTTTGCTGGGATTCTAGGCCATGGTGTTGGTTGAAGAGAGTGGGTGGGAAGAGACCATGTTTGGTCACGGCCTTGAACGTGTCCTTTTCACAGGAGATCTTCACTTCCTTCCGCTGAAGATTGTGCAGTGAGCAGCAATCTGCTGGCTGTCACTCTCCCTTATGAAATGTACCTGATGCTGGACAATGGGATCTGTGAATGGGAGAACCTCGGCCTGCCCCACTTCCCACGTGCTTCTGGAGTTGTCTTGAGGGCCAAGTGACACAACTGAGCAAAGACATGCATGTTCATTCAAAATGAGGGGGAGCTACGGCTTCTGAGGTACCTCAGTCAGGGCCCTTGGGCTCCACTACATTTAATTTTTCAGTTTCACTGATTTTCGTTCCTACTGAATTCAGAAATGGACAACTCCTCTTTTCTTCTGCTGCTTTCTGGTTCTCCATCTGCCCATCATTTGCTTTTGTTCTCTCTTTTACAGCCAAACAAGGACCTTCTCTCCCATCAGGTACTTGACAGTATCATTTATTGCCTTATTCCTTCAAAATATGTTTGAAAGTTACTTTTTTCTATCACATACCATATGGTCATTTAACATATTTGTTCTGTATAAATCTAAATTCACCTGTCTCAGCCATCTACATAACACATAAAAACACACATTATAGCTTTATCTACTGTTTTCTCTCAGTATTGTTTTGTGGGTATTTTGAAGTTTCTATTAAAAATCTGAATAAAAATAATTACAGTTATTTCTTTTTTCCATTTTTCTTCATTAATGAATTTTGATCTTTGACATTTTCATAAGTGCATATAAAATCTTTTCGCTAGGAAAAATACAATGCTATTTCTACATAAAATGCAGTATAATAATGATCAATATCAAATTATCAACTGAGTGACTGACATACTTTGAGATAACTCTTGAATCATCAAGATGATTAGGTAAATCATTTTTTGATTTACCATAAGAAAGAAAACAATTTACAATACAAAAAACAAAAGCTGACAAGATCTAATTCTTGACATAGCAATAAAATCAATATTTTCTCTTCCTATCTAGTGAAAAATTTCCTTTTCTGCACATATAAGGGTAAATAAAACAACAAAATGTTCAGTTGATGAACATGTGTGTGTGCGTGTGTATGTGTGTTTGTGTGTGTGTGTGTGTTATGTATGCATGTGTTTGTGTGTATATGCATGCACAGGGAGCATATGTATGGCCTAAACATGATGGATGGCAACTGTACATCTATTATTATGGTCTTTCAAACTATCAGTTACATAAAAACATAAAACTATCAGTTACATAAATGGATAATAAGCCAGTAAATAAATATATAGGATTATATATAAATATTAATATGAAATTCATAGAAATGGCCACAAAGTATATATATTAAATGTAGTGGTAGATTCTGTGACTGATAATGGAATCGTACAAGTTATTGGTGAAGAAGTTTGAGTGTACCAGAGGCAAGAGAGTGCATTGACATAAAATGGCTGTAGAAAATGTTGGAGCCTGGTCTGATTGGACTGCAGAGAGAATGACAAGAAGCCTTGCAGAGGGATGAGAACCAGGGAGTAGATTAAAACTGAGGATTAGTAGAGAAGATAATTGAGTAGGCAATAGGCAGAAGTGGTTAATATCACTAGTCATTAAGGAAGTACAAATAAGTTAAAGTTTATGTGTCACCTCTTGCTTAATAATACATATGCTTTTTTTAAAAAAAAAACACAAAGCAAGGTATTTGATATAGCTGTGAAGAAAAGACTGCTGCAGTGTTAGGCAGAATACAAAATAGCAGAGACATTATGAGAAGTAGCAAGGGGGAGTCCTTTAAAATAGAACTAGAGTAGGACACAGAGATCTACTTCCGAAGGGAGGCCTTTTGAAAAATATCATAGCTTCATAATACCCATGATGACTGCTCTACTTCCATGTCCACTTACTGAGGAATGGATGAAGAAAATGTAGCGTTTACCAAAGCAAGGCATATTGTTTGCCTCTTAAAAAAGAAGACTGACATCCTTTGAAGTAACATAGAAGAGCCTGAAATATAAGTTAACATGCCATAACCTTACTGGCACATAATGTCATGAGATTCCATGCCTGGAATGCTCAGAAGATGGGCTACAGAATGTTTTGGGATTATTCAGGGAAATGGGAGATGCCCTTTAAGTTACAGAGTTTTATCACAATAGTTCTTGAGATCTACTCTGCAATTGGATGAGTAGATCTGTGCTTGGAGATTGACTTTTAAAAAGTAGACTTTAAATGTTCATACTACTAGAAAGTGTGTATAAAGTGATATATGAATCTAATCCCTTCACAATTTATATATCACAGTGCACACCAAAAAAGAACGTTCAATTAAAAAAGAATTGAGGATGACATTTGGCGTTTGCTTTGAGTAATTAGCAAGGCAGTAGGCCCATATTTTAAGATTAATTAAATTTGGAAAGGAAAATATTTATAATGTGAATGAGAAGAGAATAAAATTTCCTCAAAAACATTTTAGTATGAGTTAAAACATGCCAGTGAAAGTGTCAAATGTTAGCTATATAGCAAAGGATAACTTAGCAAGCTTTTTCTGTCTTCTTGGCTTGTTTCCCCTTATAGTCTCCTGCAAGTACTCATGACTGCTCCTGGAATAAAAAGCAGCTGTAGATAACATCTAAGTAAATGAACATGCCTAGACTCAATAAAACATTATTTATGCACACTGAAAGATCATTGCATATACTTGTCATATGTTATATATGAGAGCTCCTTGAATTTTTTTTAACAGTTTGTATATGTAAAAACCATCTTATACCTTGGGTCACAACAGTCTGTGGTTGTATTTAGCTTGGTGGTCAGGACTTTGCCAACCTAATTGTAAGACTATAGGATACTGTTCTACTTTAAAAATTTCTAAAAATTTCAGACTACAATTCAAGCAATAAAAATGAAGCAAATTGCCTAGGGTAACATAGTGTGGAGGAATTTTTTTAAATTTTTAAAATTTATTTATTATTTATTCAATCATGTGTGTGTGTGTGTGTGTGTGTGTGTGTGTAGACAAATTCGGGAACCATCACTGACGCCTCCACCTCCTCCTCCTTGTTCACTCTGTGAATCCAGGATTCACAGGCTCCGCCCTACCAGGACCAGAAACGCAGGCCACCCTGGCTTCTGCCTGGCGCAAGGCAGAAGCATAACCCCTGAGCCACCTCTCCAGCCCTAGTGTGGAGGAATTTAAGATGATTTAGTAAGGAGATTTGTAATCTCCTAGAGTGAGAGATTAGGTACAGGAAGATGGTCCTGTTAACAAGAGTGGCAAGGAAGAGATAATGAACTAGATATAACCAAAAGAAGCAACTGATGTAGAGTTATCAGGGGCAAAGACAACATGCATCTGTGAATGACAGCTGTGGCAGAGAATAGGCCTGGCTCAAGACCACAGCAAGTTGCAAGCTGACTAAGTACAAATAGCTTCACAGAACACCAGGCTGGCTCCAAGACACAACACAACCACCAAGAATCAAAAACTACAGACCCATTCACTGCTTCTGCAGGCAGAACAGATGAGAGTATCACACAAGCCACAGTATTACCAAACTTCACTTAGCACAAGCAAAAGTTGATGCTTTGTAGTTTTGGATTTACCTTGCTCCTTGCACCCATTAAATAAAAAAGTGCAGACCCAGGGCTAGAGAGATGGCTGCATAGGTGAAGTTCTTGCTACTCCGACATGAAGACTGAGTCTGGTGCCCAGCAGCCATGCAAAATCATCACTCATAAAGCTGCACACCTCTGTAACCCAAACACTGAGGAATTGAGACCCCAGAGATTCCATGGTTCCATGTTCTAATGAAATGGTGGACTTCCAGTTCTGTGAGAGAACTGCCCTCAAAATAAGGCAGAGAGGGACAGAAGACAGACAACCATCTTCTGGGCCTGCAATGCTGCTCATGTGTGGAAGTCAGAGGACAATGTGGAAATGCTGGTTCTGAACTTCCGCCGTTAGGTTCTGAGGCTTGAACTCAGGTTATCAGGCTTGGCCACAAGTGGTTTAACCTACTGAGCCATGTAACTGGACTCATCAAAGATGATTTTAAGACTCCCCTGTATGTACTATATGTACTATAGTACATTCCTTAACTTCTAGTCCTGAAACACTTCATAGCTGTTTTTTAGCCTGATATCAAAGAAGAGAAGGTTGTTCATAAGAATCCACTGAAAGACACTTTTCAGACATGAAACTCCTTCATGAACATTGCCAGCACTGCTTAATAACAGGCCATCAAACAGACATATCAGAATGTGTTTACCTCTTCGCAAGTTTTGATATTTAAGTCATCTTCATTTTGTAATACTAGCAGTAACAATGTGAGGGGAAAAAAAGAATCCATTGAAAGATGTTGCACAACTATATATTTCTACACTAAGAACTGCATCCTGGAGCAACAATAATATCAGGTGGGAAATATTTCAATGATTATTTATTTCACAGAGAAAAAATTCTACAGTAAATAAAGACTCACATGTGAGAGAAATAAATGGGAGTTAGTTTTCTTTTTTTTTTTTATTTCAGCTCATACAAACTTATTAGGTACACCAGTTCCCTCCCTCCCTCCTCCTCCCCCCGTACCCCCTGTTCCCCCTCCCCACCCCTCTCCCTCCCCATCCCCCAGTGCCTCCCACCCCAATTCCCAGAGAGGGAGTTAGTTTTCTATAATTAGCCTGAAGTACTTTCATAGGAAGAGCAATACTCAATAAAATAACTTTTTTTTCCTGGAGATTCAAGGTATCAATCACTTCACATTTTATTTGCCTAATCAAAGTGCAGTGGTTCTTCTTGAAAAACAAAAAAAACAAAGAAACAAACAAAAACCTACAGACCTTGGAAATCATCGTTTATTGAAAGGAATGTTTATTTATTGAAATGAATTTCTTTGATGTTCACTATTACAGAAAAGATTTTGGCCAAGCAGTTTCTTTCTGGGGAGTCAATATAGAATTTCAGGTTTTATTTATAATAGTGCAGAGGAGAAAAGATTAGATTGTTTAAGAAAGTGGAACACACCACTTTGTCATATATTAAAATTCTCTCTGTTGTCTCTGCTGTTGTTCAGCCCACTTCCTTTTCTCTTAACATAACTGTTAAAAAATAAAAATATCATTGCCAGTCATCAAACCTGTGGTGAGAGGCTGAAGCAAGACTGAATTTTCTGTTTTGTGTCTTCAAAGCAGCTTGCGTCTCTTTCAAGATGCATATAAGGTAGATAGGCTAAGCTGTGGCACTTTTAAAGAACTCTAAGAATCTTTACATTCAAAAGTAAGGTTTCCCTAACATCTTCTTGGCCCTTCCATACCATTCCAAGGAAGTTAAATGTAGCAGCTTTTTATAACATCCATTGCTGCAACTGTAATCAAAAGAATTGCAGGATGCAGAGACTCTATCCTTGCATTTTCACACAGCCTCCTCCCCATTTCTTTAAAGCAAATGAAGTATGTTTCTCAACCACATTCACTCATCTGCACCAACCTTTCTGTTCCTGGAATGATAGAATCATTTCTTTACCACATCTGCAGATTCCACAAAATCCACACTGTTGATGAGTCCATCCACTCCATTATTTCCTGTGTGTGCACGTATATGGGCCCACTTGTGTACAAGAGTGTACAGTCACATGCATATATTGTGTATTATGCTTTACACAAAAGTGTGTGGGCATGCACACTTGTGTATACTCACCTGTGTGTGCTGGTGTACACATGTGTCCATACATGTGTGTGCTTGTGTTTATGTGTGTATACATGTGTGTGTACATGCTTATATGAAAACATGCGCATGTGTGTGCATGGGTATGTAAGTCCATGAGAATAGAGGACTACTTCAGCTGTCAATCCTCAGAAGCCACCCACCTTTTTTTGGACAGGGTCTCACTGGCCTGGAATTTACTAATAGACTGACCAGCAAACCCAGAGACCTTCCTACATCAGCCCCCCACTTTTGGGATTATGTATTCATGCAAACAAGCCTGGTTTTTTAGTGAGGATTCTGTGTCTCTCAACTCCTTATGTGTGCAAAGCAAGAACAGTAGCACTGAACCATCACCCACTGCAGCTAGACTTTTTCAAGGATGCTTCTTCCAGTGTCCCAGGTTGTCCCATACTTTTTTCACAATATGCTGTACAGAAAACACCACGTTCAGCCAGAGTCTTTAAGGATGAGATGCAGATATCAAGACATTGGAAACTTTTTGAATTAATTCCATTATGGGAAAAAACTAACCAAGTTCACTGTTGCTTACTATAACCTTGTCAATCTTATTAGCTGAATTTATACTTTGTTTATACATATTTTGCATGTATAATGTACTTGGCATAGTAATATTAAATATATTTCAGTGACAAAGAAATGAGATTTATAAGTTAATCCATCTGGAGACCAGCTCAAGTCTGGCTTCTTAGCCTCTGTTCTGGATACATCTTGCTGCCTGTAGCAGAACTGTCTGGGTGTTCTCTCATGTTTGAGTTTCAAGCTTCCTAATAAGTTTCCATGGGTCTATGCAAAGGCAGCCTCATAACTTTACAACCCATAGAAACTTCCCACTTGTTTACTTTTAAGAATTCAAGCTGTATGCCATCTTCCACCAGCAGCTTCTCTTCGATAGATGGAGCAAAGTCTACTCATGCGGCAACTTGTATTGAATTTGCTCTTGCCATTTAATTATGAGAGTGTTAATTGACTTCACTGTCTATTTCACCTAACCGTAGACTTCTCCTGGATATAAATAGGTCACATGTAACTCTAGATCAACAGGGTATCACAATCAGTTGATATTCGTTATCCAAAATGACCTTTTTAAATACTTAAAATGAAACGTTCTAAACTTTCACTTTCTTAACATTTTTCTTTTATTGGTCTGGGGACATGTTTCAGTGGATAAGAACACTTCCTATGTAAGCATAAGTACCTGAGTTTGGGTCCCCAACACTAGTACAAAAAGATGGGTCATGGCTGCATGCCTATGTGACTGTAGTATGTGTATGGCAGCTCGGGGGCATTGCTAGGGCTTGCTGGTCAGTGAGGGACCTTAGTCTCAAAGGAATATGGCAAAGAATGATACAGCAAGAAACTGAAACCCTCTTCTGGCTTCTGCACGCACTAGTATACACTCCACACAGAGAGATGAATTACACTTTTACGAGTATTTGCAATTATCTAGCTATAACAAAGGGTCCATATACATAAGTGCATGCATATGTATCAATATATGAAAGCAATTTCTAGATTGTATTCATTTATTTCTTCAGCATTTTCTGTGTCTGAAAAACACATTCCAACAGCCAATGTTTTTATCCAGATTCTCACATTCCAAAGCTTCAGACTTGTGCCACTGAATGGGGGGGGTCATCACTTACTTCTATGTGTGAAGAAAATTGATAGTCCCTCCAATATAATGGATATCTTGCCAGCACAAGTCACACTTGCCAGCTTGTCACACTTAGTGATTCCATAAACATGTTAATACATGTTTGGGCAGTTCAATCTCCTTAGTGGTCTGACTTGAATGAATCAGAACATGTCATACAAATATGCAGTAGGAAAGTTTTACAGGTATACATTAGCTTGCAAGCACTCACTCTCCTTCCTATTGCTATCCTTCCCTTTTGTGAGACACGTTGAAGAATGTCATCTTGCATTCTGACTCTGTGATGGACAAACACAGACATTTGTCCATTAAAATCTATTCTGACATTCTCCCACTAGAACCAAGGTCTCTGGAGACAAGGCATGTGTTATTTCCCTTTCTGTTCCCATCAGGTGGATAGGCAACAAGTGGGTTCAAATGCTGTGCCAGCACCTGCAACTTCTAAGGTGCCTCTCAGTTTAAATCACCAGGTATGGCCAATGGCTTCCCAGCCTCAAGAAGTAAAGTCTGAACCTTAGCATGCAGCTTGCAGGCCACTTGAGCAAATTCATTACAGAGTACATTTCATTCAAATGATATTGCTTGCAAAACTCAAGCTGTTACTTAGCAGACAGAACACTCAGCATCCCTCAAGAATATGCTTCAATCAAAACAATGTTAAAAATGAACTGAGTGAATGAAGATATATCTTCTCACTGGGCAGTTTCGAAACTAATGGAGCTACTGTTCATGGTGAAATTCAAGAGACGGATGCCTTCACTATTGATTTCCTAATCACTGTCATCGGAAGAAGAGGTTCTTTTTTTTTTTCCATGACATAAATTCAACTTTAAACAGAGTAAGAAGCTTTTAGCCAGAAAATCTTAACATCTGTTTATGTCTGAAATTAAAACCCCCAGAATTGAGAGGAAGAAAAAATAACCAAGGGGGTTTTCAAAAATTTAAAACTCCATCATGCATAAATGGAGCTCATCAAAGAGAGTGATTTCCCTGTAGAAAAGACTCCATCTTTTGTTTTATGTAAGTTATCAACATGAATATTTTATTCTCAATGAAACTGCTGTTTCCCCGTTGTGTTTCATGATTCTCACATGGTGTCTCGAATAAACAGGCTTCAGTTCTTCTACTCATTTTATTATTCAGGTCAGTTGCAATAAGACACTTTCCTTGCCTGGTAAATAGCTATTATAGACTAAGCTTTACTAATTCAGTGTTTTTCATTCTTTGTCTCATTGCGTTTTAAAGTCTGGAAATACCACTTGAATTCTCACAGAGTAACTAAAAAGAGACTTTTTCTAGGGTATAGAACGTTATCCAGCATTTCTGATCAATTGGAGAACACTGTTAATTTAGAGTTAGTCTCGATCCAAATGAAGATTTAAAATTTCCCTGAAATGTAGAGTGTATTTGCCTGCTCCGCCTGGATCACATCCACATTCATCCTCAGTGTTACAATTTCTGGAATGCCATTTTACCTACGGACTTAAGATTTGAGCTACTTACTCATGCCACATTGGAAAGCTACATATATACAAGCATATTTTTATTTTATTAAGACTTTTCAATCAGAATTTATGTTCTCTGAAAAGTATTTACTTAAAAACTAAGATAAATACAGATCAAATCCCTATATTACATGAGTCTGTGTTAGCTATTTGTCTCTGAGATGAAATGCAGGAGATATTTAACTTGTGAAAAAGAATAATGGTTTATATTAGTTCATGGTTTCTGAAGTCTCAAGTCAAAGCTGCATGATCTCTTCACTGTGGATGTCTGGTGAGGCACACCACCAAGATACGGAGCACATGTTAGAATCAAGATGTTCAATTCTTAGAAGCCATGAAGTAAAGAGAAAAACAGCAGCTAGATTCCAATATTCCCTTCAAAGGATTGCACCAACAACAAAACTTCCACTTAATTACTACACTATGAAGCAGTTCTCACCTTCCAACAGTGCCCCAAAACCAGGGATCAAAACTTTGAAGATCTGAACTACAACAAGGCCTAAGAGATGGGATTATGAAATTGATTTTTTTTAGAGGCTGGGGAGATAGGAGAGTGAACAAAGTGCCTGCATTGTGAGATTGGGCACCTGAGTTCAGCTCTCTAGCACTTACATACAACGCCAGGCATGGCCTTGTGTGCTGTGATCCCTTCATAAGAACCAGTGATGACAAGTCTCCTAGAGACAGTCTAGCCAATGTTGCAAGTTTAAAGTTCAGTGAGAGACCCTGTATGACAGTCTCAGCTGTCAGCTTGGCACTTGTGTTGGTCCTCAGGGCATACTTGTAAGACTATTTGCTTAAGGGCAGGCCTGCAGGACATTGTCTACACTGCATTAACTGACAAGGGACAAGGGAATACCTGCAATGGATGGGGTTATTCTTCACCAGGCATAGTTTGCTTGAATGCATCATTCATCTGTGCTCTGTGCTTGGCTGTGATTGTGATATGACTAGTTCCTTCAGCCCCTGGCCATGAAGGGCTTTAACCCAAAATTCTCAGATAGAACTGTAAGCCAATAAAGTTCCTTTAGTTCCTAAGTTGTTTCTATTAGACAATTATTGCATCAATAAAACTATAAAACTAAGACAAAAGTGCAGTGGAAAGTAATAGGCAGCCACTCCGTGTCAGTGTCTTGCCTCTGACCTCTTCATACACAAGTACAGACACCTGCACACACACCAATACCCACACTTCCCACCCCACATACACATATATAAAGAAAGCATCTCACAAAACACACATATAAAAATTATTTTAATCTGGATGATAAATATTTTTTGTAATCCTAGATATTGAGGATCGGTTTGCAAATTTGCTCTCTTTGTCCAGGTGTCTGGTTAATCTTGGAACTTCTTTCCTCTATTGAACTTGACAATAATCTTACTGTTAGAAATTTTAAGTCATATTATCTCTTAAAATTTATAAACCCTAATGTTTGGCACATTGTTGATTATTACATGACATAATGGACCATATAACCTGTATGCACTTGTTTAATTAGTGAGGAGGATATTCATAATTCTTTTGATTTTTTAAATTAATATATTGAATTTCAAAAATCACACTGGTGGCTAATGACAGGATCCAACCCCAACACTGAGAAAGCAATTTCTTGAAAGGAGTGTTACAGAAATTAAAAGTACTGTACAATATTTCTCCTCTTAATTTCATACATCTTGTATTTTAAAATACTCAAAATGAAACATGGAAATATGACAAATGTACAAACATCAATCATGTTTGATCTCACTAGATTAGCTTACTTTTGAATATAGCCTTATAAATAGAGCAAGCAGTCAGTGATCATAAAGCAAGTCAAGACTGAGTTTCTGACAAATGTGATTTTTTAGCTTCCCTCAGTTTTTGGCTTCAACACAAGACTGCCCTTTATAAATGCAACAATAAATCACTACCATTCCTTACACTGTGATGTAAAAATTCATAAAAGCCATAGCATAACTCACATCAATGGAATGCTATACTAATACTCAAATCTCTCATTCAAGACAATTAGAATTTAATTTTGGAGCAAGAAAGTTATTCATCCTTTATACTAAGAACCTAACAAAATAAATAAAGTGATTAAACACCACAATCATTATTCTATTTTGATACAACATTATAAATATTTTCATCAACTTTCAAACATGTCATTCAAAATAGAAATATTGCAGAGGTTAACATGATGAAATAATTTGGTAAGTAGCTATTGTTTTCTTAATATCATTCATAAGCTTTATCAGTATATTGTAACTATGCATTCTCATATTCAATTATAAGTTGTGTACTACAGGTATATCAGTTAAATTTTTCTTAGCAATATCTTTTAACCTATAGCTTGCTGTTAAGGGTAACAAAAATTTACTACAATATTTAAAGTCAACAAATATGAAACTCTTCAATCAAAACCTTTATAAAATTTGTTTTAGAATCACCAGTAGTTCTTCGAATTAATTAACAGATAAAGAATGTGTAAGTTATACTGTAAGAAAATAGTTTTCAAAAACAATGTTTTTCACCTCATAGTGGAATTACCTGCCATATGGAAATAATAGTACTGTACACTGAAAAGTCTCTTATCACTGAAAGTGGGTCAGTGTCCACACATTTTCCTCAATTCCATAGGTATCACAAACCATGGATGCTGAAGCCATTTAAATGAAGTGGGCAATATTTGCATGTAGTCTATACACATATTTATATAAATGTTAAATAATCTCTAGGTGACTGGAAACATTGCTCCCCACAATACCTGTTAACACCTTTTCTAGATTACCTAGGTCATTTACTGTCATCTGGAATATTATATTGTTTGAATCCAGTGTCATTTGCTAAAGATAAGATAATAATCGACAAGAGCTATATATTGTAAGTGCATAAATACTACATGAAATTTCTTAGGAGGAGATAAAAAAGTGTTCCCTTAGTGCTAGAATTAGAATAAAGTATCACAAATAACCTTTCATTAAAGGACATGATGGAGACTGATACAGTTTTACATCCAACTTTACCAACTCTGGTGGATGACGCATAAATTAGCAACTGAATACATAAATATCTTTTCTAGAAATATTTGTTATCTTTACCACTACTTATCCCTGAGCCTTTCTTTCCAACTGGAATAAATTGCAATATCATTCAAACCCTTCTTCTGACAAAACCAAAATTTTTTTCTACATAGCATTTAATTAATTTATCTATCTATCTATTTATTTATTTATTTATTTATTTATTCATTCATTTATTTTTTCCACTCATACAAAACTTAATAGGTACCCTGGTCTCCTTCCTCCCTCCACCCCTCCCCAGACCCCCTTACTCCCTCCCCTTTTCCCCCTTCTTTTCCCCCCTCCCCCCTTTCTCCTTGTGTCCCCATCCCTAGAGTGTCCTTTAGTGTGAATGTCAAACTTCCCTCTGGGTCCTTCACTCTAATGACAAAACCAAAATCTTAAGAGTCAGAGAAAGAAAGAGTAAGAGGAAAGGAAAGGAGGGAGGGAGGGAGGAAAAGAGAAGGGAGGAGGGAAGGAGGAAGGGAGGAAAGAAGATGTTCAGTGGTGTAGTTATCATCTTGTACTGTGAGTTCATTGCTGGTGTGGTGTCATTTCTACTGAACACCAGCCCTGGAATATCCTTAAGCACAGTACAGGCTCTTATAAAGAGAGTTGGTGATTTAGAGATATCAAATCTGAAGAATGTTAAAACAGCTCTAGAAAATACAGTCCATAAACTCTAGGAAATTTAAAGTCAATCATTTGACAAGAAAGAAAAGGCAAACTTGGGGAGATTAGTCTTTGTTGCAAACAGTTGATATAGAAATCAAAAGTTTGGACAATGGCTAGAAATGAATAGAAACTATGAATTGAAAAGATACATGTGTTAATGAAGTATGTTGAAATCCATTATGTTGACATTTTTCTTAGTATATAATCAATTGACTCATTGGTTGAAATAAAATAATGATCATATATATTTCTAGTGCATTCTGATACATGAAAATGATAGTCATAGATCTCTGTATTTTATTTTAGACTTTATCCATGTGTAAAACAAATTGATCAGCACCAAATATCTTAATTTACAATGAATTTTTCTACTCAGTAAGGCCTAGTTGTTCACCTTGGGGCATTAGCTTCAATATATATGTAAAGAATTAAATAAATCATGGATAATTCTTTTCCCCCTCCTGGTTTCTTCCATTTACTTAATTAATGCCCAGTTATTTAAGAAGTTTTATGAACCCATCTGATGATGCAAAATTCAAATTTGACATAGCAATGTAATCACTGAAACAGGAGTGAAAGCCTAGAATATTAATAATAATTTCCACAGGCAACAATAAAATTCAGACAATTTGTAACATTAAAGGTAGAATGTCCCTCTCAGTATTAAAATTCCAAGAGAGCATCTGTGCCTATTGATGTGGGCTATGCTGTAAGACCAGAAATACTTCTTTTAGGTACCACAATCTCTTATAGTAATCCACTATCATGAAACAAATAAAAATGAGGTGTATTCAAGATGATTTTCATTCACTAACCTATTTCAAATGTAAAAATTCTACAAATAAGGGAGTACTTCCATTTGTGATCATCCCTTGCCAAAAATATGTGAAACAGTCCCATGAGGGTTAATAAAAGGAAAAATAAAAATAAATGAAATCCAATAGTTATTTGTTCATTAGTTACATAAGGTATGACTAATAATGATAAATTAGATAAATTATTTCCAATTGATATTTGTTTTCTGTATTCTTGGAATAATGGCTAGCTAAATTCTTAGATGGATGAAGAGAATAATGGATGAATTGAAGAATGGATGGATGGATGGACAGATGGATGATGGATGGAGTGAGCATATGATCATCTCCTTGAAACTCACGGAATTGATAATCTGACAATCACCTGAAGTAGTAGCTTGAAAGGCTTGAAGATCATGCCAGATTTTTACTATTTGATTTTGCCAATATCCTCTTCAAACTCCAGATTTTATGGTGTGATTTCAAAAAGCCATTTTAGATCATATAATTGAAAGAAATACAATTAAATGCAATGTGTATCAGGAAAAGTGAATCTTTAGTAGTTTATATAGTAGACTAAATCAATCCCTAACATGAAATTTTGTCAGACAGAAATTAAATAACAGGAATTTTCAAAGAACAAGAAAGTTGGCATATTTCAGATATCACTTTGGGCCTAAAGAACCATCCTAAATAAGTGATGTATCCTTCCCATGCTGAAATGGAGTGACCTTCACCATTATTGTTGCACATTATGATAAAGACATTATTTCAAGCTACTGAAAGGACTAATACTTATGCTTAGGTGGTTCTTCTTCTTCCTGAGAGACTTGGATGCTAAACTGACCTGTTGCTTCTTAGGATAAGCTCTCAGGACAACTCAGCATCATTCTTATGATTATTTTTTGGACATTAGTCACCATCTACTTCTCCAAGAACAATGATTGAACAGCTCACACAAATCATAATCATGCATCTCAATATTTTATTTTAGACTATATTCATGTGCAGAGCATATTAATTAGCACCAAAAATATCTTAATTTATAATGAATGGTGCTACTCAGTGTGGCCAAATTAATCTCCTTGAGACATTAGCTTAAATACATGTAAAGAATTAAATAAATTATGGATGATTTTCATCTCCCTTTGCTTTCTTCCATTTACTTGATTAATGCATACATTTTTTAAAACTCAGATTTTAGAAGTTTTATGAACCCATCTGATGATGTGATAGATTTTTCTTCTTTTTTGTAAAGTTTAGTTTTTCTTATTTATTTATTTATTTCATTTGCGTGTGTGTGTGTGTATGTGTGTGTGTGTGTATATCAGAGACTGTATGTCCCTGTGGCAGACTGAGGGTGAAATCGGGTATCAGTCTGGGTTGCTTTTGCCTCCTTTTTGGTTTGCTCTAGTATTTCCCAGGCTCTACCCAACAGGGCCAGAAGTGCAGACCAGTATAGTTTATGCCTTTTTTTTTTTTTTTTTGGTTTGTTTTAACATGGGACCTGGGATCCAAACTCAGGACTTTCTTTGCTTGCAAGAGGGTCTTAACACCAGAACCATCTCTCTAGCCCATGATATTGAGATTTTTGACACAATGAAGTTTCCCTAAAACAAGAGTAAAAGCTTAGAATATTAATAATAATTCCCACATATAACAATAAAATTCAGACAACATGCAATGCTAAAGGTGGATAGCCACTCAGCATTAGAATCCAGAACAGAATTTGTACTTCTTGATGTGGACTATGGTGTAAGACCAGAAATACTTCTTTAAAGTACTACAAGGTCTTAAAGTGATTTGCTATCATGGTACATAAAATATTAATTACACACAAAGAGAATACAGCTTAGAGCATAGTAAGCAATTTTTTCCTTTATTATATAGCCTTGATAATCTAATCATCATCACAATAGAATTGTGGTAACACCCTTTTTGCCATTTGAGCAGCACTGGCAACCCATTTTTGCTCCATAAACAGTATCCAATAAAATATTTGGATATTATTTGCCAGCATCTTGACATATCACTATTTACAGAGGTGGAAACATTGGCATCATTGACATATATCTCCTTAGACATGCTAGCTTATTTTATTTGACATTGCAGCATCATGTCTATGGATTTATTTTATAAAAGTTTTATGAGTGTGTCAATGGCACAAAATCCCATTACAGTGAAGAATTAGTGACATTGAGGAAAACATTGTAAAGATGACTAGAGAAGCTTATTTCTGAAAGATTGACTTCATTCAAATAAAAATCCTTACATAATTAATTACTTAAAACATTTTATTTAATTTTGGTCTTAAAAATTATTACTTAAAAAGACAAATTTAAAGAAACAGCTATTTGGATAATACACCCTGTTGGATTTTCTTTTGTTTTGTTACTTTAATTTAGTTTACTATTTTAATGACAATAGTGCTCAGACCAGAAAAGGAAAAAAGAAATCTCACTTCCTTATCACTTGCTGCTCCAGCATACAGAAGCATGGTGGAATTAAAGAAAAATCTGGTAGGAATTAAGTCTGGGCATTGAAGATTCAAGCAAACAATTATTTTAGTTATTAAAAAAATAGAGTGCATTGGGTTGATTTAAAAGCTGTCAGGATAGAATTCAGCGACTTCATATTTCACAGTAGATAAAAGGACCCCTTATTTATATTTTTATCTTATTTTGGCTTCATATTGAAAGCTGACAGCCTGTCCTCTCCCTTGGTTACAGCATCATGGGACAAGTCGTTTAGCGACAGATACAGGAATAGTCTTCTCTGCAGCTTCTGTCTTTCACAGTAGGAAGGAAAATGAGTTGGACAGCTTTCAGTTGATGGGGCAGATCCATGAATCTTTCAGATGTCCCCAATTTTGTATGCTGTGAGCCAAATCACTTTTCTTCCCCTCACTGATATGGATATTAATGTATAAGTTTCCCTAGAGTCTCTTGCATTTATGCAAAGGAAGACTGGATGGCTGAAAAAGGGATCCTGTATGAGTTTCTTCTCTGAATTTATGGAGCTCACAAGTACCACGCAGTCATTTATAGCTCTGCTGACAGGAGCACAATGCATATTACCACTCGACCACTCAGTAATCTTAAATCACATTGCAGAGTCTATTGCTTATATTAGCTTTGCTCCTTCATGGGATGCATTCATTATAAAATATATGTATCATGCATACAGAGAAAAAAGGAAGCTGCTCATATTCTTAAACCTACTCAAAAAATTCAAAAGGATTGAACTCAAGGACAAGTATTTAAGGTAGATACCCTTATTTTGATGATAAATCTCTTTGTGCCTTCCTTGTGGAGATAGGACAGTTGTTTCAGAAATGACATGGGATCATAGCCTTGCTTTTTTATTTTAACTGGGAGATGTCAATCATTGGACGGTATAGAGTCAGTTTCCACACAGTTTCCATTTAAGTTGCAGACTTAAATGAAATAGATTGAAAATTTACTTGTTAACTTGACTGACCATGATAACACATTCTCTTTGGGTATCTCAGTGTGTGGGCTGTGGGCTAGCATCAATCAATCCAGCAAGGATCTGGATCAATGAAAAAGGCACAGGCAGGTTGTATCTGCTCTATGGTCCACTATATGAGATTGAAAATAAATGTTCTGCCTTTGAAATGCTTGGCTTCCACATTTCAGGACACTACTGGATTTTCCACCACTGAATCTTCTGCTACTGGGTTTCCAAACTTCCCCTGGCTTTCTTAGATCTTCATTTTGCAGAGATGGTTGTGAAAATTCTCAGTCTCCACACTTGTGTGAGCTCAAACTGGTACAGCCAATGAGGAATTCAGTGTGGAAACCTCTCAAAACTTAGAAACAGAGCTACATCATAAACCATCTATAGCCATCCTGGCCATTTATACTCTATAGTTTATTTACAACAGAGATATTGTACATCCATGTTTATTACTTCTGTGTTCATTATAGTTAAGAAATGGAGTCAGCCTACATGTCCAACAGATAATGAATGAAAATATGACAATATACATGAGTGAATTTCATTCAGCACTCAGTAAAAAGGAAACTTGGAGGAAAATAAATTTAATTACAAACTATCTATTGGGTCAGATAATGTGAATCCCACTTCAAAATGCTGTATTCCTGTGTTTGAGTTGTAGTGAGTGCTTAGAAAAGTCAGAAAGCAAGAAATGGAAAAGGACAGAGGTTTAATGGAGGGATGAAAAACATACCCTATTGTGATATGAAAATAGAAGGTGATGCTTAGCATTTGGAAGTTTAAAAGGGGGGGTATGATAGGGTATGGGGAAAAAGTGGGAAAGTGAGAAGGATACCCAAAATTAAAGATTTTGAAAAAAAATACATATGCCTACTACTTTATGGGCAATCTCAAAAACAGCATTTAAACAAAGTGGTGACAACAAAACAGACTTTGAGCAGAAGTACCTTGCTTCTGTAGATGAAGACCCTGAAGGAGCCATAGATTCCGTAAGGAAAAATTACAGTGCAACCAAAGATAATGGAATATGCCCAAAGAGGCCCACAAAACCCACAAACAACACTGGGCTATTCCATTATCTTTGGTTGCTCATTAGAACTCTTGGTTAAGAACCACACACTATTGTTAAGGACACAAAGAAATCAAGCTGGAACTGAATTGTGGATCCTTCCCTAATGGCTAGCATTCATAGTGCTGGGAGGGATTCTGGGGATACATGGAGGAGTGAAATAATTCCTATTACCTAGCATGGGCCCTATGTAATACAACACTCATCTGCTGGGCAAAACATGGCCACTGGAGAAATAGTGGCATAACTGTTTGAGGGTAACCAACCACTTTCTGATTGGGTTTCTTTCCATATCTATCAAGATAACTGATGTTAAAAGCAGTATCCATGAGTCTCCCATCTCTCAATGATTTAGCAAAACAAAATGTCTCCTCGCTTCTCTGATGCTTTCCATGTATGTAGGGTGGGCTGTATTCTATGTTGTCACAGAGTTCAATTTCAGGGCAAGCTAATGGAAGTGTCTCCACCTGGAACATTTCAGTGGCAGAGAGTAGGTGATACTGACTAGCATTATAGGAACAAATATTCAGCCTAAGGTGACATGGTTCTTATGAACTAGTGGACAAAACTATCCATGCACATTATACCAAGTCAGGAAAATGGTAGAGTGACAGTGCCAAACATCAAAGTAAAAAGACCATTTAGAGCACCACTTGTATTCTAGCTATAAACTAACTTGTAACTGGCAAAGGGCATTTTGGATGTTCAAATTTACTTACAAGCCACTTGACACTCAGAAATTGCCAGAAAATAGTCAATGGCTAAAAGGGTATTCATCCTAGTATCTGTAAACTACGTGTTAAGGAAAGGATGGGTTTCCCAGTGAGGGCATTCAAGTAAAATTGACTTGAACTGCCTGGCAAATTGCAATCAATAACCTCAAATTATTATTTTTAGCATGTAAATGGAAATACCTATCTTTGGGTAGAATGTGAGAGTACTTTTTAAACTATAATTCTGTTTATAACTTCAAAAACCACCATGTCCAGCATTCAGAATTTGAAGCCACATAAGTAAATCCAGCTGGGATTGGTTTATAATCCAAATAAAAAATCAAAATTGCAATTATAAGCACAGATGGAGATGTACTGCTCTAGATAATGTTGCTATGTATAAACACAGGAACAATTATACAGCAAAGGAGATTGATTGGGGAGCATGGAGTCCCCTCACTTGGCTGGTCAGCTATGCCTGTTCACGTTCTCTGGATTTTTTCCATGACTAGCTTGCTCTGACTAGGTGTCATTTTGCAGTCAGTTCACTGACACCCTGTAGCTCAGTGGAATAAATGAATCAGTAAACAATGACAAATATGTTGAGGCATGCTGTCAGTTAAGAAATAAATGAAAGTTGGCCAGGATTACAGAGAGAAGAATACAGGATATTGAAACAGGAATGTGTAGATAAATTAAAACGAGGTCACATGCTGGGGGTTACAGGGCAAGTAAGACAAGGATTGGACTAAGATGGCCAAATCCTATATTAAAAAAAAAAAAGAAAAACATCATATTTAAATAAAAGAGGCATGTTTAGGCCACAGATTATGTCCCTTTAAGGCAGTGACAACCCGAACACAAAATAAAAGTGACTAGACAGTCATGTAAGGGAGCTGTGGAGTTTTGCAGTATTGCTGCTGTCCTGGGGATGATCACCTTCCCTAGAGTAATTGGATTGCCTTGCCTGCTGCTCCACTATTCATCTCACTTACAAATATACTTGATATTCAGAAAAAATTCAGGGTAGCTAATGAATGCTATGAGCTCAAATGAATATTATTTCTATGCAGATTTTTTGGCGACTGCATAAAATACTTGGAGACAGAACCACAGGATCACTACGGGAGGTTTTAGATTCTAATCCCATGTCTGCCTCTAACTCCACACCTAAGTGATTTGGGTCTTCCCTCCATCTTGTGTCTGAACCATCTGGTGCGGTGAACTGAAATTCCTCAAGGTATCTGCTATATGAAACTAGAGTAGCCAGAATTTAAACTTTAAAAAAAACTATCGAAAAATCAGAATTCTCTGCTTTGCCTTAAAAATGGTCTAAATTTCTAAGTTACTAGCAAGCATCCAATTATTGCACTACATTCTTTTAGGTATCACCAAGTTATATGATAGGTCCTTAGAGAATGTGAAGCCAGGAATATCGTCTTACTCTAGTACTTATTAGCCAAACTTGATCAAATTTCCCTTCATGTGCCTTATGAATATCAGTTAACATCAAAATAAAAAAAACACAATGAAATTGTTTATACTGTACAATGAATGTACTTAAGTATGCATTCTCTTTGTGTGTGTGTGTGTGTGTGTGTGTGTGTGTGTATGTGTGTGTATGTGTGTGTATGTGTGTGTATGTGTATTTCCATGTTTCAAAGGATACTAAATATTCCTGTAGAGGACCAAGGGTGACTCTGGAATAATCCTCAATTGCTCTACCTCAGTCATTCTTTGTAGTGAGATTTCCTAAGCTCTGCCTTCCAGGACAGAAAGTACAGGCATTTCAACATAGGATCAGGGATTCTCTTACGAGAATCCTAATAGCTATTATTCGGATTTTTATGATAGAAACACCTGACACTTAAGAAATAGGGTTTATTTATGAGAAATGGTCCATCACAGAGGAAAAAATATGGCGATAGGAACATAAGGCAGGTGATCATGTAGCATATAGCAGCCAGGAGGCAGGAGACATGAAAGTGAGTTATCAGCTCACTTTCTCCTTCTATTTAGTAAGTTTCTCAGCCCAAGGAATAGTTTGAACATTCTCACCTCAATTAATCTAATCTGTAAAATCCCTTACCAATATGGCTACAAATTTGTTTACATGGTGACTCAAAATGACATTAGCAGTAACAATAATAATAAACACACGTTTGAAAAATAATAAATATTAGCACATTTTTTAAAGAAATGATTATAAGAAGTCATGGAAATGCCAAAGCACAGTAATATTTCTGATATCTCAAAATAATTTCCATATAAAGGAAATATATGATCCCTAAATAGCATATACTTTGAAAAATAGACCACTTATCATGTCCACTGAGCAAAATCTTATTGTTGAAGTCCTTAAAAATCACTGTGAGAAAACTATTCTATATAATTCAACACTAGCATATTATTGGAAGTATAAATGTTCTATTAAAAAGCAAGAGGACAAAATGATCTCTATTACTGTGATTCAGTCTTTCCCTGTAATGTGCTTAAATTCTTTTTATTTCTCTTTCTTTGTGTGTGTGTGCATGTGTGTGGATATGTGTGTATCTGTGCACATACATGTGTATGGAGATAGGGGTGTAGTGGGGAGGGATACAAATGTGCATGCAAATGTTTACCATGGAGACCCTTTGCTTCCTTCCTGATACCCATGAGATGTTATCACCAACCATCAAGGTAAGTCTTCTTATTATTTCATTCTCATTAAAAATATAATCACAGACATACTCAGAAGAGTGCCTCAGTCCCAGGAGAATTTTACATCCAATCAAATGAACAATGAAGATAAAGCATTACAATCAGCCCTAGATAAATTACTTTTTCCCATAGCCTATTGTTAATAGTCCATGAAAATATAACATGGTGACAAAAACTTAATTAAAATGAATAATGAAGACATAATTTTCTAGACATACATGTGATGATATGCATTTGTACAAGTGTATATTTTCATGATATATGTTATATGTATGTAGTAGTGATGTATTTATATACGATGTGTGTGTGTGTCTGAGTATTAAACTCAACGCCTTATTCGTGTAAGACAGATCCTCCACCAGTGAGATAAATCACTACACCATACTGCTTTTAGGACAGTAGATAGCAGAGACAAGAGTGAACAAGGAAACATGAAGAAAATGTTCTGAGCTATATTCTCTTTCCTTCAAAGGTAAAATTCCTTTAACTCTGGAAATGGTACATTTCTTTTCAGAACTGTCTCCCTGTGTCTTCCTCATTCAAGATCATCATTGTGTATATTTTGTTCAGTTTGTATTATCATCATGATCATAAATGTTTTATTGACAATACCATGTCTTAAAGTTATGGAATCAAGAAAGTAATGAGTTACTGTTCTATGAGAACATTCTGCATAAATGGACTAAAACACAGGCCAATGAAATGACAAATTTATTAAAACAAATAAATATTAAAGAGCATGAAAGTAAAGATAATTATGTCTTCAAACTGAAGTTTTTTTTCAAGATTTACCATGTAAGTCTGTAAAAGAGGTTGACTCTATAAAATTCATTTCACAAAAATCCCATTTCAACAATGCCACTTCAATTCCATTTTGATGAAAATAAATAAATGAGAATTTGTGTTTGTTAAGAATATCTTTTACTTCCACATATGTGCAAATTGAATGTTACTGGATAAAAACAGCCTGAAGAAGGGTTCAGACACTAAGTAATTTGCATGCTGATATTTCAGGGGAAGTTGGTTTAATGTGCAAAGTCACTGTGAGCTTGAAGAAAAAGAGAATATTAGCGCACAAATCTCATAGCACTGAAGGCATGTGACACTCTGGACAGCTCAGGAGATTGGCTGCAATGTGAGGAAGGAGAGGAAGACAATGACTGAAGTCTGGGTGATGCTCAAGTCACAGCAGACATAATAAGTCACTAGCTATTTTCACATGCTTGTTATAACCTTTGTGTGACAATTTCAGTGACAAGAGAATGGAAGACAAAGAACTTTAGCGAGAGAAAGTTAAAGGCTGCCTGTCAAGGATTGGCAGTCCCAATGTGATCTGCCTTTTTTTCTCCCCACCGTTCCCAGAGACACTGGTGTCCATCTTTCTGGGCCAATGTTTTTAAACACAGCACTTAATTTGGGATGTGTCTGAACATAATCAAACTGTCAGCAACACATCTTCTGGACATGCAGGTTTTCCCGTGTTGATCTTCATTTACAAAGCCATATGTAGATCATTGTATTTTCACCAGCTACGGTGAAATCAGAATTTGGATTCTGCCTTTGGAAGTGCTAACTATAAAACTTGCTCTTAAATTTTGTTTATTTATTTATTTACTTATTTAAGACACACACACACACACAGAGAGAGAGAGAGAGAGAGAGAGAGAGAGAGAGAGAGAGAGAGAGAATGTGCATGTATGCATGACATCACGCACTAGTGGAGTTCAGAAAGGACAACTTTGATAAATCAGTTTTCTTTCTCCTTCTGTCATGTAGACTTCTGAGAATGCACCTTACATCACCAGGGTTTGGGGCAGGTGCCTTACCCACTGAGCTGTCTTGCCAGTCTCAATATAAGACATTTGCAAAAGTACCTTCATAGTAAGAACCTTAAAGTAGTTGTCCTTTTCCTATGTATTGGCTCCATCCTGATGGGTATTGGATATCACCCCCAGGCCAGAGATAAAAACCTGTTAAATTAGAGTCTTGTTATACGAGTATATTCAAAGGTAGATAGAAAAAAAGGAGGAGACCGTGGTGAGTGAGGGGTCAATCACCCATTTGCAAAATGGTTACTTTTTTATCTTGCAGCCTATATGTCCTCCACTTCTGGTGAGATCATACCCCATCAGTTGGAAATGATCAGGAAGGAAAGTCTGTGAACTTAACCAGATGCCTCATTACTTACTTGCAGTCCTTGATGGTGGCCTATTTTCTCTGCTGTAACGTGGTCCCCTCTCTCCTTCTTTCTGGTGGGGCCGTCCTTCCCCATCCCTCCTGTTCACAATCTTTACAATTACTATAGGTATTACAGAGATTTGTCTTTGAGTGTCTCTAAGTGGTTTGGTACTAGGATCCACCTATTAGGGAGTACATACAGCGCTTAATTTTCTGTCTGGGATGCTTCACTCAATATTCCATCCATTTCCTGGCAAATTGCATTAATTCACCATTTTTGATGGCTGAGTACTATTCTATTGTATAAATGTACCACATTTTCCTTATCCACTTGTCAACTGTTGGACATTTGGGTTGATTCCATGACTTTGCTATTGTAAACAGTGCTGCTATGAACATGGTCGTGCTTGTGTAATCGAGGCGAACCTCTGCTGTATGGGGGGTTATTCCCAAAAATGGAATAGCAGGGTCATATGGCATTTCAATCTTTAACTTCTTTAAGAACCTCCAGAAGTCTTGCCAGAGTGGTTGTATGAGCCTGCATTCCCACCAGCAAAGTAGGAGAGTTCCCCTTCTCCACATCCTATCTAACACTTGGTGTTGTTTGTATTGTGGATTTTTGCCATGCTGACCGGCGTGAGATGATATCTAAGAGAAGTTTTGATTTGTGTTTCCCTGATGGCTAAGGATGTGGAGCATTTTTTAGGATATATGTTAGACATTTCATTTTCGTCCTTGGTAAAGTTTCTTTTAAGTTCCAAGGCCCATTTTTTAATTGGCCCATTTGTTTCCTTGGTGTTTAGTTTTCTAAGTTCTTTGTGCACTCTGGACAATAGAGCTCTATCAGATATGTGGTTAGTGAAGATTTTCTCCCATTCTGTGGGTTGCCAATGTGCTCATTTTACAATCTCTCTTTTTTTTAATAATACATTTTTATTATTATTTCAGCTCATACAAACTTAATAGGTACACCAGTTCCCTCCCTCCCTCCCTCCTCCCCCCCCGTACTCCCTGCTCCTCCTCCCCACAACCCCTCGCTTCCCATCCCCCAGTGCCTCCTACCCCAATTCCCAGAGAGTCCTTTCTTGTGCATGCCTGATTTTCCTCTGGGCACTCCTCTCCGATGACGTAAAAGGACCCAGTGGCCTTTCCCTGAACCCTTTCCCGTGTTCCCCTTAGGTATAGGAACACTGCTGTGGCTGCCAATCCCTTGCCTCCAAGGATCTTGGTGCCTTTAGCAGATGCTAGACTTTGTGAGGTCAATAGTGTGTTGGACAATGCGCAGGGCATCTAAAGTCCAATTATGATTGCTTCAGCCCTAACTTGTACGGAGTATCTTACATATCATTGCTCCTCCCATCCTTTTGCTCTTACACTCTTACCACCCCCTCTTCCTCTTCCCTGAGCTTCAGGATGGGGAGAGATTAAGCTAGCCTAGTTCTAGGTGGTTGATATAGAGTCTCTGAAGTTATGGATTGTGGTTTGTTGATTTTCTTTTGCAGTTTTGCTGCTCCTGCAATGCCCTTCACTCCATCCTGGTGGGCATTGTATGTTACCCCCTGGCCAGAGACAAAAAGCTGTTAAACTAGAGTCTTGTGATAAAAGCACATTCAAAGGTAAGATGTAATAAAAGTGGGAAACCACAGTGAGGGAGGGGTCTATCACCAATTTTGACAATGGTTACTTTTTATCTGCCAGACTATATGCCCTCCTTTTCTGGTGAGATCATACCCCCTCAGTAGTAAATGATCAGGAACAAAAGTCTGTGAACTTAATTAGATGTCTCATTACTTATTTGAGTCCTTGACGGAGGCCTATTTTCCCTGCTGCAACATGGTCCCTTCTCTTCTTATTTCTGGTGTGGCCCACCTACACCATCCCTCCTGTTCATAATCCTTGCAATTACTGTCTCTAGGTGGGCTGGGTGGGTTTGGTACTAGGAGCCACCTATTAGGGAATACATACGGCACTTAATTTTCTGGGTCTGGGATACTTCACTTAATATAATTGTTTCTAATGACATCCATTTCCCAGCAAATTCCAGTAATTCATCATTTTTGATGGCTGAGTAGTACTCCATTGTATAGATGTACCTCAGTTTCCTTATCCACTTGTCAACTGTTGGACATTTGGGTTGATTCCATGACTTTGCTATTGTAAACAGTGCTGCTATGAACATGGTCGTGCTTGTGCTATCGAGGTGAACCTCTGCTGTATGGGAGGTTATTCCCAAAAGTGGAATCGCAGGGTCATATGGCATTTCAATCTTAAATTTCTTTAAGAATCTGTAGAAGGCTCGCCAGAGTGGCTGTATGAGCCTGCATTCCCACCAGCAATGTAGGAGAGTTCCCCTCTCTCCACATCCTCTCCAGCATTTGTTGTGTTTTGTATTGTGGATTTTTGCCATCCTGACTGGGGTGAGATGATATTTCAGGGAAGTTTTGATTTGCATTTCCCTGATGGCTAAGGAAGTGGAGCATTTTTTAAGATATTTGTTAGACCTTTTAATTTCATCCCTGGTAAAGTTTCTTTTAAGTTCCAGGGCCCATTTTTTAATTGGGCCATTGGTGTCCTTGGTGTTTAGTTTAATTGGGCCATTGGTGTCCTTGGTGTTTAGTTTTCTAAGTTCTTTGTGCACTCTGGACAGCAGAGTTCTATCAGATGTGTGGTTAGTGAAGTTTTTCTCCCATTCTGTGGGTTGCCTTTGAGCTCCTGTTACGATCTCTTTATCTGAACAGAAGCTCTTTAATTTCACAAGATCCCAACTATTGAGAGTTAGTAGCAGTGACTGTGACATTGGATGTCTGTTTAGGAAATGTTGGCCTAGCCCAATCAGCTCGAGGGAGTTCCGTATCCTTTCAACTATGGTTTTTATAGTCTCTGGCCTTATATCAAGGTCCTCGATCCATTTGGAATTAAGTCTTGTACATGGTGACAAGTATGGGTCCAGCTTTAATCTTCTGCATGTGGAGATCCAGTTTTGCCAGCACCATTTGTTGAAGATGCAGTTCTTTTTCCATTGGAATTTTGGCCCCTTTGTCAAAGACCAAATGGCTGTAATTTTGTGGGCTTATATCTGGGTCTTCAATCCTTATCCATTGATCTGTGTGTCTACTTTGGAGCCAGTACCAGGCTGTCTTTATAACTATAGATTTGTAATATAGACTTAGGTTTGGTATGGTAATACCTCCAGCAGTGTTTTTGTTACTCAGGATTGTCTTTGCTATCCTGGGTCTTTTGTGCCTCCATATGAACTTTGAGATTGTTTGATCAACTTCTTTGAAGAACTGCTTTGGGATTTTGATGGGTATAGCATTGAATCTGTATATTGCCTTTGGTAGGATGGTCATTTTTACGATGTTGATTCTGCCAATCCAGAAACAAGGAAGGTCTTTCCACCTTCTGGTGTCTTCTGCTATTTTTTTCTTTAGGGTTTTAAAGTTTTCATTGTAAATGTTTTTTACCTCCCTGGTTAGGTTTATACCAAGGTATTTCATTTTTTTAGGGGTACAGTAAATGGGATTGTTTCTCTCAAGGCTTTTTCACTTCTTTCATTCTGGGCATATAGGAAGGCCTCTGATTTTTGCACATTTATTTTGTATCCTGCCACCCTGCTGAACTTCTCAATTAGTTCCAGGAGCTTCCTGGTGGAGTTTTTGGGATCACTCAGGTATAAGATCATGTCATCTGCAAATAGGCATAGCTTGACTTCTTCCTTGCTGATTTGAATCCCTCTTATGTCCCTTTCTTGTCTTATGGCTTCAGCTAAGACTTCAAGTACAATATTGAATAGAAGTGGTGAGAGTGGACAGCCTTGTCTAGTTCCTGATCGAAGTGGGAATGCTTCCAATTGTTCCCCATTGAGCATAATCCTTGCTGTGGGCTTGTTGTATACAGCTCTTATTATATTGATAAACGTTCCTTCCATTCCTACTGTCTCTAGCGTTTTGATCATAAAAGGCTGTTGGTTCTTGTCAAAAGCTTTTTCTGCATCTATCGAGAGTATCATGTGGTCTTGGACTTTGGACTGGTTTACATGATGAATTACATTTATTGATTTGCGTATGTTGAACCAACCTTGTGTGCCTGGGATAAAGCCTACTTGATCCCCTTGGATGATCTTTTTGATATGTTTTTGAATCCGATTTTCTAAGACTTTGTTGAGAATCTTTGCATCTATGTTCATCAGAGAGATCGGCCTATAGTTTTCTTTTTTAAGTGAGTCTTTATTAGGTTTTGGGATTAAAACGATATTAGCTTCATAGAAGGAATTTGGTAGCGTTCCTTCCTTTGCTATTTGATGGAACATTTTAAGGAGTATTGGTGTTATTAACTCCTTAAATGTCTGGTAGAACTCTGTGCTGAATCCATCTGGCCCAGGACATTTTTTGGTGGGAAGATTCGAGATTACTTCCTCAATTTTCTTATATGTTATAGGACTATTTAAATAATTCACAACTTCCTGATTCAATTTAGGTAGGTTGTGTTTACTTAGAAATTCATCCATCTCTTTTGTGTTGTCAAACTTCACTGAGTATAAGTTTTTGAAATATGATGTTATAATTCTCTGGATTTCTTGGGTATCCATAGTGATAACTCCATGTTCATTTCTAATTTTGTTAATTTGGGTTTTCTCTCTCTTGGTTTTGGTTAGTTTAGCTAGGGGTGTATCAATCTTATTGATTTTTTCAAAGAACCAGCTTTTTGACTGGTTGATTTTTTCTATCGTTTTCTTAATCTCGATTTCAGATATTTCTCCCCTAATTTTCTAATCTCCTCTCTTCTACTACTTTTGCGATCAGATTGCTCTAGTTTCTCTAAAGCTTTAAGCTGCATTTTTAAGTTGTTTATTTCTGATGTTTCCATTTTTTGATGTAGGCATTAAGAGCTATGAACTTACAATCCACCAGGATGGAGTGAAGGGCATTGCAGGAGCAGCAAAACTGCACAAGAAAATCAACAAACCACAATCCAGAACTTCAGAGACTCTATATTAACCACCTAGAACTAGGCCAGCTTAGTCTCTCCCCATCTTGAAGCTCAGGGAAATTTGCGGAAGAGGGGGCGGTAAGAGTGTAAGAGCATAAGGATGGGAGGAGCAATGATATGTAAGATACTCTATACTAGTTAGGGCTGAAGCAATCATAATTGGACTTTGCATGCCCTGCGCATTGTCCAACACACTGTTGACCTCACAAAGTCTAGCATCTGCTAAAGGCACCAAGATCCTTGGAGGCAAAGGATTGGCAGCCTCAGCACTGTTCCTATACCTAAGGGGAACACGGGAAAGGGTTCGGGAAAGGCCTCTGGGTCCTTGTACGTCATCGGAGAGGAGGGCCCAGAGGAAAATCAGGCATGCACAAGAAAGGACTCTCTGGGAATTGGGGTGGGAGGCACTGGGGGATGGGGAGGGAGAGAGGTGGGGAGGGGGAGCAGGGGGTACGGGGGAGGAGGAGGGAGGGAGGGAACTGGTGTACCTATTAAGTTTGTATGAGCTGAAATAAAAAAAAAAAAGAACAGCTTTCATTGTGTCTCAGAGATTTTGGTAAGTTGTATTTTCATTATCATTCACTTTCAGGAAATCTTGAATTTCCTTTTTAATTTCTTCCTGAATCCAGTTCTCATTCAGCATCATATTGTTAAGTTTCCAGGAGTTAGTGTATTTTCTCTTATTTGTTGTGTTGTGGATGTCCAGCTTTAGGCCATGGTGGTCTGACAGGGCACAGGTTAGAATTTCAACTTTTTTGTACATGTGTAGATTCGTTTTGTGGCCCAGTATGTGATGTATTTTGGAGAAAGTTCCGTGTGCTGCTGAGAAAAATGTGTGTTCTTTGGTACGTGGGTGAAAAGTTCGATAGAGATCTGTAAAGTCCTTTTCTTTAAGGGTTTGATTAAGGTCCAAAGTGTCTCTATTAAGCTTTTGACCTGTTGATCTATCCCATATTGAGAGGGCGGTGTTGAAGTGTTGATTTCTTGCTTTAGACGCTGTAGGGTTTTCTTAATGAATGTGGAGGGGCCCGTATTGGGTGCATATATGTTCAGTATTGTGAAGTCTTCCTGGTGAATTGTACCTGTGACTAAAATGTAGTATCCATCCGTGTCTCTTATAATTTTCTTTGGTTTGAAGTCCACTTTGTCCGATATCATAATGGCTACCCCTGCCTGTTTTCTGCTTCCATTAGCTTGTAGAATTGTTGACCAGCCTTTTATTTTTAGAGCGTGCCTATCTTTTGTGGTGAGATGGGTTTCCTGCAGGAAGCAGATTGATGGATTGTGATTTTTAATCCAAATTTGTAATCTGTGTCTCTTGATCGGTGAGTTAATTCCATTAACATTTAGTGTTATAATGGTGAAACTATTTTTGGTTCCAGACATTTATTATGTTTAGTAGTTTTTATAAGTATATTGTTTCGCTTTTAATGGTGTTATACTTGCCTTCTGCTCTCCTGGATATGCCTGTTTTTTTCTTCACACTTGAGTATCATTTCTAGCATTTTTTGAAGGCCTGGTTTGGTGGACATGTATCCCTTCAAGTTGTCTTTGTGCTGGAAGATTTTTCTTTCTCCCTTGATCATGACTGATAGTTTTGCAGGGTAAATCAGCCTGGGTTAACATTTTTGCTCATTCAATACTTGAAGTATGTCTCTCCAAGCTCTTCTTGCTTTTAGTGTTTCCATTTAGAAGTCATTTGTTATTTTAATAGGTTTACCTTTAAAAGTGACTTGTTTTTTCTCCCTTGAAACTCTCAGCACCAGTTCTTTATCTTGAATGTGGAGTGTTTTGACTATTATTTGCCGTGGCGAGCTTCTGTTTTGGTCATATCTGTTTGGGGTGCGGAATGCCTCTTGTATATGGATGGGCCTCTCTTTTTTTAGATGAGGAAAGTTTTCCTTGATGATCGTTTGAAAAATTTCCTCAGGGGTGGTATTTTGAGATTCTTGATCTGGTATTCCATGAATATGCATGTTGGGCTTCTTCACGGTGTCCCATATCTCCTGGATATTTCTCTCAAGCATCTTTTTGGCTTTAACAATCTCTTCCATTGAGCTGGTTAATACTCCCACTTTATCTTCAAGATCTGATATTCTGTTTTCTGCTTCCTTAGTTCTGCTGATAAGACTCTCTATGGAGTTCTGGGTTGAAGATAACTTGTCTTTTAGCTCAGTTTTAAACTCTGCTTGAGTTTGCTTTAACTGCTCTATGCCAGTTTTTGATTCTTGCACTGTTTTTCTCAACTCCTCCATGTGTCTGTTGTGTTCCTCCTCAAAGCAATTTAATTCCTCCCTGATTTCCTCTTTCATAGTATTGTACATGGTAATGATCATATTTTGAAGGTCATTATCCTGGGTCAGGCTTTCTTGGCCATTTTCCATGGGTTTTCTGGTTGGAGTCTAACATTATGGGATTAATTCCTTCAGTGGGAGATTTGTTTACTTGAGTGTTGTTTCTCATGGATTTGCACTTAGACTTTGGCATTGTCGTTTTAACTCTTAAGATCTTCTTTTATTTTCTGTGCGTTTTTCACTGAACTGAATTATTTGGCCTGGAGCAGCTCCTGCTCCACCTGGCTGGTGGGAGGAGCTGGGTCCAGTGGGCTGCCTGGGATTTGGGGATGGGTGTGGGGAGCTTACCTAGGTTTCCGTGAGTCCTAGCTGGACTGCACGCATCCCGGGCGGTTGGGAAAGGGCTCATTTCTATAATTTCAATGATTTTTTTCCTGGTCTTATTTTGACAAAATAAACTATCTAAATTGCATGTCAACATATTAGAAACACATATATGGATATATTTATATAGTTGTATCTATTGTGAATATTATATCTTAAAAGTTTTTGTTTAAAAACTTTTTGTTTAAAAAATAAGGATATTATTATGAAAACTATAAAAATGTTCTATGCTCTTCAAATTGTATCTCATATCATGATTAAATTTCTTGATGTAGACCCATAGATACCATATTTTCTATGAACCAGGTTTTCTTCTGACTTGCGTCTCCAAGATGCCTATTTAGTTTCTTTATGTCCCAGCACCACATACAGAAGAGAATCATGTTTGAAGTTGGAAAGATAAACTTTGGCTCAGAGTTTCGGGGGTTTCTGTCCAGAATGTCCTGGGTTCTGGTGCTTGGGCTCAGTGGAGAGGCCACATGTGGAGAGAATGTAGCCAATGGAGCTGTTCACTTCATGGCACTCATGAAGTGAAAGAGCTAAACAGGAAGAGGCAGGGGTCCAACATTCATTTCCAGGCCTCTTGGACCTGTGATTCTGCCGAGCTGCTGTATCCGTGAAATTTCTGCAGCTGCGTCTACTACCTGAGCAAGACTTTTTTCCTATTAATATATCATGGAAAGGCAAGATCTCAAGAGGCACCAAACAGCTGTGAGAAATGAAGCTAATGCAGAACAGGAGGTGGGAAGGGGATATAGGACACACTTTCCTCAAGTGGGAAACTCACTGATACTTCATCCATGGTTCAACAAGTGCTGAGGTATAGACCAGTATAGGCAACCTAAATGAGGCTTGGTGAGCACACTTGTAAGTGGATGGGAGGCCAGGAGGCAGAGTGGCTGCTAAATGAAGGTTTGCAATGGGAAGAGAATGAAGCAACGAACTTGGCAAATAAGGGGATGAAACTGATGTAGTTCTATGCATGACACTCTAAAAATATTTTAAAAGCAGTTAACTTCCTTTATTAGCTCTGATCCCCAGAGAATCCACTACTTCCAATAATTCCATGCCATTGTAGAAAGACACACAAATCTTTCAGAGACACTAGACATGCAGACTACAGTGACTCTGCAGTAGAACTTCCAAGAACTGCTCAACTGAGTCCTTTCATCATTTTTTGCCATAGGCATATGTATGTGTGTTCTGTTGTGTGTGTGTGTGTGTGTGTGTGTGTGTGTGTGCGCGCGCGTGTGCAGAGGACACTGGAATATTTGTGCCTGTAGAGGCCAAAGTATAACATCGCCAATCAACCTGAATTTCTCTAGTTCCTTATTGCTTTGCTCTGGAATTTCCTAGGCTCTTCTTCCAGGACCAGAATTACAGGCCCTAGCCATTTCCACGTGCTTTATGTGAGATCTGGAGATCTGAACTCAGATCCTTTTGTTCCTGAGAAAAGACTGTAATCCCTGAGTCATCTCCACAGCTCTTCATCTTTATTTTTAAAGGAGTCTTTAGATCTTTTATTTCTACAATTAGTATATGTTGCAGTTCACCTACATAGTTGCTGATAAATGACCATCAAACAGCGTAAGGGAACAAGATATTTATTTTCTTTTATGATTACTTGTTAAGGCCTGTAGTTCAGCTTGATGGGAGACTACACACCAACACTAGGGCCGAGGGAATTGACCAAACCATGACTACATAATGGCTGAGAGAGGGACGATCCTTACTTGCCAAACCAGCATGTCTAGCCAACAAGGATGCAAACTTTATATATCAGCTCTCTGTATTTTATTCCAGGGCCTAGTCTCACCCACCATGGGTTGGACCTTCCCCATCAGTTAGACAATCTCTTGCAGGTTTGCTCTGGGCTTAACGTAACCATTTCTACAAATGTGCCAAAAGCTCAAACCCTCAACTGTCAAGTTGACACCCATGCCCAACTATGACAGTATATTAATTTACTTTCTTAGGGCAGTGCTCAGTGGTTTTTCTTCCTCCATACTAACTACAATGCTAAATTAAAAAGGAAATCCTAAGTACTTCCAAGTTGAGAGATCTCTTGAGATATTGTCAATGTTTCAAAATAACACAGTAAAAGCTTAATGTGGTGAAAGTCTGTCTGCTTTATGACCTCTGCTTCAAATCAGTCTGGAGTTCAGATCCACCACATATGTTCTTTGGATCATAATGGTAATAGCAGGTATTTAGTTGCTGTGTCTGACACTACTTTTGAAGGAAATGGTAGATAATATTTCCCTTCCTGAACATCATGTAAAACCAAAGATCTCCAGCTAATTTAGAATTAGCAGGTAATTGTAGCTTTGTGATAGAATAAAATCAAATTTCAGAGTAGATTTGAAGAGATCATAGAAACCATCAATTAATAGTCCCATAATAAAAGATATATACTTTTGGGTTGATAGATAGCTCAGTGGGTAAGAATGCATGTGGTGCAAGCATGAGAACCGATTTTAAATCCCCAGAACCCACTTAAAGCCAGGGAAGCTTCAAATCTAGTCAAAACAGTAAATCTTCAGTACAGGGAGAAATTTTGCAAGAAAATAGAAGAAGACAACTAACCTCCTCGTCTTTGCCTCACATGAATACCCACCCTCTACACACACATGAATATGCCACACATATGCACATGCCACATGCAAGCAAATAAATGTACGCATAAATATGCATGCTTGTGACTACTGTGAGAGACACAGATTTCAGAAAACAGAATAAAATGATCTATGTTCCAATGTCATTTAAATTTTAGAAGGAAGATAAACTGTAAGTATATAACTGCAGTTTGAGTGAATGTCAGGAAAGAAGCAGTCCAAAGAACCTTCACATAGAGGTCTGGCCTCCTGAGGCATATAATAGAGGAAGCAAGATCTTACTTACTCCAAAAATGAAATACACTTTGGGGAAGATGAAGTAGTCATAAAGAGGAGAACCAGGAAGAATTTCCTGCTGTGATATCTGCTTAGAAGAGTGTATGTAGAATAACTGAAGAAACTGCCATTTGTCTTAACATCCAGCTTGACTGGGGTATAAAAGGGAATGAGTTAAAAAAATAATAATAATAAAATAAAAAAATAAAAAAAGGGAATGAGTGGTGAACTTCAAGATGTGAGCAGAGAGCAAATATTCAGTGACTTGCTGTTCTTATTAAGTACTTGGACATCCTTAAAAACAGCAGCTGAAAACTACTCAAAGCTTTTAGGAGAAAAGAAGAATGGATATGTTGCATTTATAAATCATTGTTCTGAAAACAGAGGAAAGTTTGCTAGAGAAGGTTCACATCTGTCCTACAAAGTTGGAGCCAATAGGTCATACCCCTAGTCCAGGTAGTGAAGAGCAGATAATGAACATATAGTGAGGATGGAAGTGTAGTAATGGTGAAAGTATAGTAAGGATGGAAGTATAGTGAACTTGATAGAATGGACAGCATTTGGATCCTCAAAACTTGGCAAATAAATAATAAGAAATACATCATAATACTATCTGTCAAAGGCAAAGAAACATTAGAGGAAAGGGTGAGGGGAAAATAACTGACTTTAACAGTTTGGGGGGCTAAGGTCCCTTCAGGAGGCTGAAACAGCAGAGTAAGGTCGACTCTGAGCATATGGAAAGCAGTTGGGAAAAATGCTAGTGGAAGCCGCTTGGAAAGTATAAAAGTAGAATGTTCTAGTAATGCAGTGACAGGGGTTCAGTGTCCTCCATAGACTCATGTGTGCTTACATTCTCAGCTGATGCTACTGTCATGGAATGAATGGTACCTTTAGGAGGCAGAATCCAAGACTCCCAGCCTGGCTTCAATAACTGAGATGCTGGCAGTGGATGAGTTTTGGGGAAAAATATTAATAGACAACAAATAAACATTAATTCAGGTTAATGAAAATATATTGAGATGAATCCAATTCTTTCCCTTTCCTTACTATCTAAAGAAAAGAAATCCTATAATTCTCCATTTTCAGAATGTGACTCAGATCAGAAAGCAATCTTTGTTTATAAAATAGAGTAGTGATTTTTAATACTAGGTATGGATTGCAAAAACAAAGCCACTTGATTTAAAATGGCCATTATAAAACATACTAATCACAAAATTTAAAATTACATAGTAATACAAGCAAATTGTTTCCAATAGAACGATCATAAATAAAACACTAAAGACAATATTTTGAAACTTTGAAAATGGTATTTGTGCCCTATTAACCAAACTTGCTAATGTTTTAGAAAGTATGGCTCATTAAGTTATACTTTAAAGATTCTTTAACTAAAGCACATTTTTTCTTTCATATGTGTTAATGGGGTGTGTGCATGTTTTGTATTTCAGTGGTTATAAGAAAGTGCCAGCGTATATGAATGAGTACACTTGAGTATGTGTCCCTGAGAAGTCCCAAAAATGACATTAGGAACCGTCCTCAATCACATTTCCACCTTACTGTCATGAGCGTGGTTCTCTTATTAAATACAGAGGACATCATTGGGGCTAGCCTGGTTAGTCTCTCTTTATTTCTCTGTTTCTCTTTGTCTCCAACTCTTTCTCTCCACTTGTCTCTGTCTCTTACTCAAACCTGACACACATAACCAAGTATGAAATCCAGGAGATACATACTGCATAGTTTTATAATACAGAGATTCATGCCCAGCCTTTAGTTATTCAAAGCTGAACATTATAATGTAGCCCAGTCTGATATGAAGTTTGTCATCCTCCTGTCTCACTGCGCTCAGATTATAGCCTGCACCATTACAACTGTCTGAATTGAATTATTATAAATAAGAAGTTTAATTAGACTTCTCTCTTGCAAAAAAGGAAATAAATAAACTGATTATATTTTCTAGACAGACGATTTTTTAATGTAACTGCCAATGTTTAAATGAATTTCCCCAGACCGATTATATATTGTTCACTGCAGTGCATATTATGTAAAATATACCTTCGTCTTTTTTAAATCAATTGTCACATATTTTTAAGTTTTTCCAAACTTTTGCTTTAGTTTCACACTCAATATCTAGTCTAGATTTCAGACAAGTAGCCTGGCATAGCTATAAGCAATATGTGACAAGTGTCTGCAGTCTATGCAAGCACAAGTGAAATTAGCTTTCATTTCTCGAAGGAGTCATTAAATAGTAGATGTGAACAATATAAATTACTTCTTGTCATCTTCCTACATTTGATCAGTTGAAAGATCCCTTTATAAAGTGTAGAAGAGAGGAAAAGTACCAGAAATCTGACACCCCTTTATGTTCAATTTGAAGGTTTGTGCAATTTCATATTCACACTACTCCCATTTTCTGATGGTCTTTCTTTTCAAAGTGGGATTCCTTTGATAGTCAGGCATCTTATATCTTATTCCTCCAGGCTAACATCTCTATTCTCACTGCTTCTTTTGGAAAATTAGAATTTCTGTCTTCTACAATATTAAGGAGAGACATTTTTAATGTACTTATGACCTGACAAAAAATACATTATCTATGAAACTGACAAGAATTTCTGCTTGTTGTGACTGCAAGAAGTAGCAAAGCTTCTATTACTAACATATTGCTTTTTATTATAAAATATGATTTCTAGCTTGGGCTCCAGCCAAGTCCCTTCCTATAGTTTAAAAAAGAATTACCTTGACAAAATTCAGCTTAAATCACATCCTGTTCTACATTATGGACACAAAAGTATCCTTTCTGTATTAACATGACAACGAGAGTATGATTTATAATCCGAAAGCAAAGAAATTCAAAGTTACATAAATCCAATGACTTAGTACTTGCTTCCAGACTTTTATTTATTTATTTATTGGCAAGGATGTCATAAAAAGAATAAGTGTTATATCTATTGGATCAAGTATTCCATCTGTAAACTCGGGGCATTGAATGTATATACTAAACAAGTATTTTCCATTTGGAACATTTCAAATAGATAAATATATGTCAAATGTTGTCAAGATCATAATGTAATTGTGGTGTTTTTCTTTATTTTCTTTGTTCTGGTCTTTTTTAAAAAATAGAATTTGTTGCAGATTCATAGCTACTTTGTAGCTTTCATAATTCTTAAAAACTTTCAAGAAAAAATTTTTCTTGTCAACATAGTTAAACTAAGCATCAGATATTTTATTTATTTGCAAGTAGAGATAGTGACACACACACACAGAGTGAGAGAGAGAGAGAGAATACGTAAATGTGTGCTATGATACATGAGTAGAAACAAATTCTGGAACTCTTCCACCATGTAGACTTCTAGAGATTGTGCTCAAGTCTAAAGATTTATAAGCAGATTCATTGCCTGCTGAATTATCTCACAGACCCCAACATAGGCTATATTTAAGCCTTTTTGTTAGTAAGTCTATGTAGAAGAAAGGATTTCTGCAGAGAACAAACAAAGCAAACACTTGTATTTAAACAAACAGTATATGATCAGTGTTGAGAAATGATGCTCCAAATGTTGCCAGACTGGATAAAACCCATGACCTTAAGGAATTGGACCAAGGACGATTGCAACACAAACACCTAATAGAAGTGTCCTGAGAAAGAGGCTAAATAACAGCCCATAAAGCTTGTCTTGAAAAACACATGCTGAAGACAGAGGCACTATTCTCCTGGGGATGGGGAAAGACCTTAGAGTATAATGGTGTGTGTTCAGGAATCATGGACAAGTTTTATTTGGAAGTGGTTTTAGAAGCTAAGTCAAGGCTTAGGATAAGATTTCTGAGTAAATATGACAATTTAGGAGGACAGCCATATGTAGACAGTTAAGAAAGCACAGTAGCTCACAGACTACAGTGAGCAGAAAGTCTCACCAGCTTTTGACTTTAGATAAATACAATCTAGAAATAATTCATTTATTTATTATTTATTCAATTGTGCGTGTATGCGTGTGTGCACGTGTGTATGTATGTGTATGTATGTATGTGTGTGTATGTATATGTGTGTATGTATGTGTGTGTGTGTGTGTAGAACCACAGACGAATTCGGGAACCACCATGGACCGCCTCCACCTCCTCCTTGTTTTCTCTGCCCCGGGATTCACAGGCTCCGCTCTACCCGGACCAGAAACGCAGGCCGCCCCCGCTTTTGCCCGCTGTCTATACGTGGGATCTAGGATCTGAACTCAGGACCTTTCACCTGCAAGGCAGAGGCTTAACCCCTGAGCCACCTCTCCAGCCCCCAATCTAGAAATAATTTTAAATAATCCCACCAACCCAAAGCAATACCTTTTATCTTTAATACATTTATACATAACTCAATTTTGTATATTGTCAAAATCAATGATGCTTTTGGTAAAAGCCTTTTGACATAAACTAAGTTGGACTTTATATTTTTTCCTTAAGAAGTGTTTAGAAGATAATTTCTTGGCCAATATTCTATTAGAAATCCCATTACAATTAAAAAGTGCTTAAATGGTTTCATAAGCAATAGAATATAGTTCTTAAATTATTAATCCTGTTCCTGTGCTGTATTAAAGTTGCCACAATAAAAGCTAATATTTGGATTACCCTCTGAATGTTAGTTTCCAAAAGTACTGCAATTATTTGACTACATGAAAACTCATAATTTATTCTAAATTATTGAGATATATAGAGTTGCTTTTAGTGTAATGTGAATAAAATTGAAATATTAGAACTTTTCTATACTCACTGTATAGTTTTTCTTTCATGTACATGCAATGTCAAAGTAAATGAGAAAATAGAAACTAAATTATCAGTCCTTTGTACTACTGTTTCCAATGAAACTGTACATTTTAATTAGCATAGAACAAAGGCACTAATTGCTACTGGACCCAAGTTCTCATTGTAGAAACTAAGAGAGCTTTCGTTTTACTTTTTTTAAATAACAGAAGATTCCCTTGCCATATTCATATGAATCTATAGTTTTTCTCTAGAAGACAAGTTTAAAATTCTAGAATATCTAAGAAGATCATTTCACACACTGAAAAGCTCAAACCTTCTCATAATTATTTAGTATCAGGAGCAGAAGCCAGACTGAATTCTCATCTGCACACAAGGGACTGCCCATCTTGCCCTGAGTGCCACTCTGCTAGAACTTAATTCATGAAAGAAAAGGAACTTTTAATGCAGGACAGCCTGGATGATAAGCCATCTCTCTGAACTAAACTTTTAACACAGACTCTCAAAGAAGTCTGCCTTACTTCATGTCAGTTAATTCAGGATTTATGTAGTCAAAGCCTGGACAATAAATTATTTCCCACGTATGTGCAACAATAATTTTAAGATAATGGTTAAAACATTTTTCAGAGAAAAATTCATTCATGTAATGAAGGAGACTTGATTTGATTCAAAGCTGAATTTGCCCTTGACCTTATAACTCCTTCAATCAAGTCTATAAGTAAGTTTAATTAACAGACAATTTAATCAGACAAGTCAAATAACTCTACTCATGTAAGAGACTGACCTAGTCCACTAAATAATCACTTTGTTGAAAGCAAATATCAAAGTTCTCCAATACATTAATGATTTTTCCTGCTACTGCACTCAAGTACTGTGGCAAAAGTAAGGCAAGGAAGAAAGGCACAGCATCAGGACAGGGATGCCAAGACAGCAGGAACCTGAAGCAACTGGTCACATGGCATCCACAGTCAGAGCACTGTAGATGTCATATTCTTACTCATTGTGTTCACACCAATTTAACGAGTCCAGGATCTCCTTCCCAGTGAACTGTTCCTCTTCACGTTCAGGTGAATCTTTCTACAGTAATTAAGATGACCAAGACAATACTTCACAGACATTCTCAGAAGATAACCAAAATCAAGATAATTTTTCCAAGGTGTGCCTGGGACTTATCTCTGGGGTGTCAAGTCAACACATAATACTAATGATCACAACTATCCATTATGGAAATACCCCAAGTATTTTTAGTAACTGCAAAGTAGTAGGAATAACATCGGGCTGTAAACAGGAGATGAATCCAAATTCTACCATTTTCTGTCATATGCCCTCTGCTGTCTTGTATAATCATTTATAAAGTGAACTCCAGCCTACTTTCAGGTGTCATGTGAAACTTAGGGATATAAAAGATTTAGGAGTCAAAGATTACTAGCCTGGAGTTATACGGATACCGAAGAAACACATATAGAGTTATATCCCAGTAGCTGCCTGGACACTTGACAATGCAGGTGTCCTGGATGGAGCCCAATGAATCACACATGCTGAGGTATGTGGGAGCAAGAGGGAGAATGGCTGGGAAAAAGAATGAGTGAATAAGATGGGAAGGGAATTGGGTGTGGATAGTAGGAAATAGAAACATATAGATTCGTTATATTTCAAAACCTTAAAAGAATAATAAAATATTGTGTTTTAGCTGCTTGCCTCAAATGAAGATCATAGGTCTTGTCAAGGCAACACCCCTCTTGATTCCTTTACTCATATTTTTTTAAAATTTAAAGCTAAAAACAGTGCCCATACAAGTATGTAAGTCCATTTGTTTGATAAGCCTTGTTACAATTTTGTAAAGACTCTAATTGAACTTTCTTTAACAATCCTAAGGCTTCGGTACCTTGCAGAAGAGGGGTGGTAAGATTGTAGGAGCCTAAAATGGGAAGTTCCACCTCTGGACAAGACATTCCACTCAAAGCAGAGCTGCTACATCCAGGAACTCAGTACAGTGACACTTGTCCTTAGCAGACCTGCACAATGGCTGACATATCTACATGCCCCACAGCCTAGCTGGGAAATTATCTCAGCAGGAATAATTTCAATCAGTAGGAACCATAGGGGCTAAGGCTAGACAGGTGAAAACAAGTGCCCCTATCAGTAGGTCTCCCCAAGGAAGGGCCACTTGGTCTGACACAGAGACCTGAACACCCACCAGAGCAGATGATCCAGAGGGAACCCTGGGAATCACATAAAGAAGATTGGGAGGATGGGAGGGAGTGGCATTGATTGGCAAAGGAAGTGGAGCGAGGGAAGGAGGGAGGGAGGGATAGGAAGAGGAAGGGAAAAAAGGGAGAGAAAGGGGGCAGGAATTATTACTCAGTGTGTTTGTAATACTAGGAAAAAATAAAATAATTAAAAAATAAATTCTCAACATGATAAAATAGTCCATTCCCTGCTGGGATCTTCCTTTTACAAATAATAAATGGCAGAAATCTCAGAACTGCAGGGTCTGACATCAGGACTATCTTCTTTAGTAATAATTAGTGATGTAGATAATTTTGCCCCTGTAGTCTCACACAATCAACGTTAAAAGCAAGGATATATAGTACCAAGTCTGCAGTCTTTTGTTTTAGCTTGAACAGTGAGGCAAATGCAGCTAAATGACATTATACCAGTTACTCTTATCTGTTGCTGTGAAAGAAAGAACTCAAAGTCAAAGAACTTAAGGGAGAAAGGGAGATTTATTCAGCTTATGGTTCCAGAGGGGAGATATAGTCCTTTGCAGCAGAAAGCACATTACTGACTAGCAGAAGTTGGAGGCAGCCTAGGTCTCCTTCATCAAGGAGGTTGAGAGCTGAAAAACTGCCAGCTGCAAGAACAGACGTCTCCCAGAAGTAGGGTTGGATTAAGTAACTTCAAGGCCCATCCCCTGTGACTACCTTCTTCTAGCAAGGCTCCACCTCTTAAAGGTGCCATGACCTTCCCGAACAATTAAAAATTCAAACACATGAGCCTATAAGGAGCAACTCCAAATCATGACAGACATATATCTCTAAATCAATCGCTTGCAAATACAAGCCAAAGGTGAGCGATTTATTTCATTAAAGCCATTCATAATATGTCCTGACCAGATCTCACCACCAACTTTCCCAAGATCCTTGGTGTGAATTTTATGAGAACCAATATAGAACAGTGAAAAATCAACATGCAAGCTTGAGATCTAGACTTCAGCAGCTTTGACTGGCATCTGCAAGCTCTGTTCTGGACAAAAGCTAGTTACCAGACCTGCACGATGGCTGACATATCTACATGCCTCCCAGACTAGCAAGGATCTCAAAAGAAATAATTTCAAGCAGTAGGAGCGAGGGCTAGACAGGTGAAGTTGAGTGCCCCTACCAGTGGGTCACTTGAAATAAATGGTCTCCCACATTTTGCTTGCAAGGCAGAAGCCTTACCCACTGAGCCACCTCCCCTGCCTGTCTCTATATAATTTAGAATGAAGTGTGGCAAAGCCAATTGGTCCTCTGCATGGAGGGGATGTGAGGCTCCCAAGACTCATGAAGTACAAAAGCACCAGAAGTTCTCAAAGCTCTCACACTTCGCCAGACCCACCCCTGAGATGACTTAAGCAGTGAGCGGTTGCTGGGAAGGACACTCACTGTTCAGTGGAGCTGCCTGGAAGTTGAGTAGGGAACCCTAACTATGAAGTTTTCCCAACCACCATGCATGCAGAGATGGGATCTTCTGTAACACACTTCCTCTGCACCGCCCATCTCCCCTCCAAAGAACCCCAATGAGCACATGGGTGCACCAAGCTGAACTTGGGTGAAGGTGTTCCTTTCAGTACTCATTGCCCTTTCTTCCTGGTGTGAATAGAAACTGATTTCAGAGGAAAAGGGAGAGAAACACACACATCTTTTGTTTGTGCAAATACATGTTGATTCACATAATTTGAGTTTCTTCCAGTGAAGCTGTGCTTTAACATGTTTATATGATAATTAGAAGGGATTTGTCTTACCCACATAGTGTCTACATGATTGACAGTACAGTTTTGCTGCTGATGGTTAATGGAAGTCTTGGATTAGACTTGTCAGAAGTACCTTCTAATTAAATAGCAAAAATAAGAGTCAGTTGTTGTTGAGTAAATTTTGTTAAGATAGCTAAGATTTAGCTTTCCAAAGAATTATCTGAAGGCATATAATTTAGTAAATACAGTTCTTGGATAAAGTAGAAATAAATATAGACTAGAAAAATATTTTCCTCTTATTGCTGTATGCTGTATTTATCTGAGTATGTTTGGGAAAAAAACTGTGACTTCTAAAAACCTTTCTTGTACAGTAACTTTTCATTAGAAAAATGTACTTTTATTGCCAATTTTTCACAAAATGTCATTAAATTTATATCAGGATCACAGTACTGCAATAATCAAGGCATTCCAAAGTTAAGGAAAAGAAATTGGGCTAAAATCTGTTATAGACATCATACTGGACCAATTATCTGATCTAATTACCTCAATGAGGAAGAATTTTCTTATGTACCATTTCATAATTCTTAGGGGAAACATTTTAAAATGACAGAATTTATTTTTGTAGTATTTAATAAACTATCTATAATAAATTCTAGGAGTACATTCCTTCATTCACTTGCTGAACAAATTGCATATCTATTTCCAATTAGTTATTTTGCAAGATACCACTGATATTAAACATGAAAGAAGGAGGTCTCTCTGGTGGTAGCACTCACCTAAGAAGGAAATGTAGTGGGGAGAAGATTATAAAAACTAAAAGCATCGTCTTATATAGAGAGGTACACATCTGGAAATCCGCATGTCCTAAGTCAAATATTTAGTTTACACAGAATAAAAACAAAAACAAATTTAAAAAAGCGGAAAATATTGCTTTTTCTGTTTTTACCCCGCATACTGGTTAGCTGGTAACATACTATATTACCCAGTTACATACCTCAGTTGATTGGCAGGTCTGAAATACATTCCTTTGATCCACATCATCAAGGTTTTACAGTGGTTTACCTCCTTTTTGACTTGCAAATTCCACAATTCTGAATGATTCTGAAGCATCAGAATGAAAAATATTATATTACAGGTAAATAGTTGCCTTGCTGTATTACAAAAATGAGTTTGACACATCATTCATAATTTCTGAACATCATTATTCCAAGTCTTATTCTTGCCTAATGAGGTCATGGCTACAGCAAACACTGTTTCTGAATGACCTTGGTCTATGTAACTGTTCTCACTTACCATCTGGATTCATGTCTTCTTTGGACTTCCACAAGATTGCTTGTTTTTAATTAGGTTTTGCAGCTAGTATGCAAAATAATGGGTTTCATGATGGCTTCCTCATATGTGTCATTATATTCTACTGCAATTTGTCTCCTGGTCCCACTATTCTGCCTGTGTGCCTTGTCCCACTTTTACATGGGTTCTTTTCTCTCCACAGAGAGTCACCTGTCTGTGTTCCTATAACTATCTTCTAATGTCTTTCTCCTTTCCCCCTTCCTTAAGATATATTCCTCCTCTTTCATGATACCCTTGATCCACTCACACACACGAACAAATACAAACACACACTGAAGCACACACACACACATAGAAACACACACAACATGCATACGTAAACATTTTCAAATGCATATAAACACAAACATACATGCATAGGTGTATACACACACACAAAAAAACACAGCAACATTTTCATATCCATTTCTGTTGTTGCACTCCTCAAAACAGCTAGGAAATGGAGTCAGCCTGGACAGCCATCAATGGACGAACAGTTCATGAAAATGTGGCACATATACATAATGAGATTTCATTCAGCTGTAAAGAAAAATCATATCATGATATTTGCAAGGAGATGGATGAACTTGAGATCATTATGTTAAGTGAAATAAGTCAGACTCAGAAAGACAAATACAATGTGTTAATGCTTAGAACTTAGATTTAAAGTGTGCATGTGTATGTCTGTGTGTGTAAATAGTTTATTTCAGAGTTCTCTCTTGAGCTAGAGCTAAAAAACAATCAAGAAAAAAAAAAGCAAAAAGCTGGAAGCAGAGGTGAAAATGGGCATGACCCCATGGAAAGTAATGTAGGTGATTAGAGTCTCTGACTTCCTTTTCAAGAAAAACTTTTGGCAGCACAACAGAAAAGCAAGTATTTATGTATCATGCTTACTCCCAAACTTTGCTGTATGCTCATTTATTCCCCAAGGATTTAGATGACATACAATGTGCAGAATGGTAGTGGTAAAGAGAAATGAAATGAGGACTGTGAGTAAGCATCATGTCTACAAAAGAGAAAAAAGTATATATGCATAGAGCATTTCTGTTCATGGATGCATTTATTCTCAGTCCTTCTGGCTACCAAGCTATGCTATGTATGGAATGACTTGCTCCTTCAGTATCCATCCATGTTGTTCTATTGTATTCTTTAAAGAAATGTTTAGGGTTAGTACAACCCAGGCTCATCCTCAAGCATGAGAGAATATGCTGCAATTTATTCTTAGCTATTCAATTTACACTTTATAAGCCAGAACTTTTTAGAACTTCCTTGCTGGGAAAAGAAGCAGGAATTCATTGCTTCTGAATTTAAACCAAGTACACAGGCATACGCACACACATTTCCAAAAGTATACAAAATTCTCCAAGATAGGGCTATGACATTCATGCAAAATAAATGATCGCATGCATCTGTTTGTGCATTATGATGTAGTATTTATTCTAATATAAAATGCATGGTGGAGTGCACCAGATCTCTGGATGTATTTATTCTCTGAACTGCAACTTTCTTGTGGTCTTCTGCATCTTTTCACTTCTCCTGCCCCCCTCAACCCAAAAATGGATGTTTTAGTATCTGTTTCAGAGTATTCAGTTGCAAAAAATAGATTCCATATAAGATATCATGTCAAGCTTTTCTTTGTTTCTGGTTTACTTGACATAATATAACTGTTCTCTGGGCCCTGCAGCATTGTGACAAATGAAAGCATCTCCTTTGCTCATAAAGAAGAACAATATCCCATTTTCCATACTTCATCCATTGTGCTATGTGGAGCACTATTTTCTTTATCTTACCTATCACAAATAATGCTACAATGAACACAAGAGTGCAGATATCTTTTTGAGGCATGGATCTCATTTCCTTGTGGCTATATCTAAGGTTGCTGGTTCTATCTTTAATTTCTAGGGACTTCCAGAATGTCTTCAGGTAACTTCATCGATATGCACTCACACTACAAGGATACAAATGCTTCTTTTCATATGTTCTCAACACTACTCGTTTTCCTTCCTTTTGAATCATAATACTTTTTGTAAGTGTGATGCAGTCTGCAGCTAGCTGAGATAGAATTCTAGCGTGATCATTATTAGTGGCAGGTGGATATTTCTGTTCACCTTCATACTTCACAGCAGGATTTTGGGTACATTAAGATTCATTAAATAGCACAATACACACATATCTTCATCTGGCAACAATCATGTAGTAACACAAATATTTAGTTTGTTTTTCAATTTTTTATGTCATTGAGATTTCCCAGACAGAATTTTCTATGATAATTTTGGGGCATGGGAATGTGGCAGTATGAATAGTTGTTCTTTTTTTTTTTCATTGAAAAATCTATGGAATTATGATAGAATGATCTTTTAGTTGCAAATATGTATAAGGTTTGTGTCCTGGAGAGATATTTAATTATTTGAGTGCTAGTTAAAGTAGACAGTCGAGTGAACAAAATGATGAGAAATTATTTCTGAGAAGAAACCAGATTAAGTCCTGCTTGTCTCTTGTCTTTCCAAATCTCACAATGCTACACATTGTTCTGCTATTAATGGAATCAAAATGGCTTCTTATTTAAAGCAAGATCCATGGTCAGAATGTTGGTCTTTCTGGGAGTAAGGAGAAGTGTTGGGTATTGTGAAGATATTGAAGAGGTCAAAGACAGGGATCTGTAGAGTCAGCTGTTGTACACTTGCAGCAATCTAAACAGTGCGCTGATCAACACAATCCTAAGGAAATGAATGTCAGAATGGCTGAGATGAATTAGAGCAAAGAGGTTGAAGGAAAAAAGCGTGCTCAGTATTGACATGGACCAGAACACAGAAAAGAAACTATAAACTTAGTAAATGTTCAGTGCAAGTACCAGGTGGGGGGTGGTGTCCACTAGTATGATGGAGACAGAAGGAAGAGAGAAAAACCTGAGGCATCTCATGAAGAGAGCTTCTGGGCCAGGGATATGGCTCCACTTTTAAAATATTTGTCATGCAGAGAAAGGATAAAAGTTCGAATCCTCAGATGACAAAGTGCTAGCCAGTGTGGTGGCCTGCCATGCCAAATGACAGCTGGTGTGTGACTTACTTGTAATTCCAGCTTCAGAAATAAGAGACTTGCAATCTCCAGAACAAGATGGCTAGAGAGATTAGCCCTATCAGTGAGCTCTGTGTTTGATTAGCATCATCTCACAAAGAAGAGTTTGTAAAAATGATTCCTAAAATAAACCTTAGGACTTAATATACACAGGCATACGAGTACACTGTCACACAGTCATGCAGCTACATATACATACATGTACTTGAAACTGGAAAAAGAAAAAATACAGTGGGTAAATACTAAATACCTTGTACTACTAAAATTCTGATTATATAAATGACCTTCATAGTGAATTGGTAGGTTATAAATAATTTTAGATGAAGCAACTTCTGAATAGAGATGGTTAAAATCTCAACTTGATAAAAATAACACAATTCCCAATGTCTTTTCCAACACCTTTGGGGCAAGATGTTCTGCATAATTCAAAATTGTCATATGTTAAATTTACTTCCATGCATACATTGCATATTGTGTGATTCTCATGGTAGGGGTGAAACCTCACAATAATTTCATCTTAGTTATTCATGCAATCAAATGTATGCATATACACATCAAAGTCTATAAACCCCAAAAATAGCAATACAAAATCTGGGACAGATTCCATTAGAAAAAATTAGTTTCCCAGTAGAATTGCGATTTTGAAGCTCTGGAATTTCAGAATTGAAATGATAGATTAGATACCTTTAGTGTGATAGACACATGATATATGAGCTAATGAAACAATGTTATTGAGTCTCTCCATTTGGGGTGAATTTTAAGCCAAAATTCTTAAAATTTGCAATGAAAGTATCTTACAGCTGGAGAGCAGTAAGACAGCGGAACTTATATTCTCCCACATGGACATATATTATTAAATACAGAGTGAAAGTTATATAAATATCCAACAACCCATATACTATGAGTTTTAAAAATAATAATTCAACTAAAAATAGCAATATTCAACATGAAATTCTATCTGATATGCATATTAGTACTTAGGATATTTGTACATATCTATAACACTAATGCAATGTCAAACAGAGCTGGAAAGTACTTCCCAGCAGTGTTCCTCTGCTACTGATCATGTTCCAGTCTAACACCATTTTGCCTCACATGCAACAGAGGTCTTCTCTTCTCCAGGCTGGTCATATTCTTCCAACATGGATGCTTTGAATGAGGAACTCTCCCTTGAGACTGTGCAAGAAAGAACTATCAAGATCAAGTACTCCTCAGCCTTGGCTATGTCAGTGACACAAGCATTACTAACAGATACTGCTTATTTTGCTGCCTCATGTCTACATAGGAAAATTAAAATTATTTTGTTTTAATGGCATCCACCTGTAACAGATATCAAACGTATGAAATGAGTTGCTTTCTAAGAATAAAAACATGCGCTTCAAAACCTTCTATGAGATGTACCTGAAGCATTAGGTGAGGCCGTATCATCATATGATGGAACATTGGAGTTCATGGAGCATAAATCTACTAATGCTGCTTTCTTGAAATCATCCATGTATTTCTTTCCTATTTGCATACCCATGATGGAAGTAAGTGAATACTACAGAAATAATCCACCATGTGGTGCACCTGGATGACAAATAAAATTGAAGTTGGCGAAAAATTCCTCACAGCTATGAGAACACAGAATTTAGGTGAAGACATTTTAAGAGAAAAATGAATGTCAACAGTGATAAGGGATCAGAGAAAGGGTAGCAATTAACTATTATAAGTCAAAACAATTATGTATTTCAAGGTGTTGGGTTTTAAATAAGGAGAGTCTATTCTTCAATAAAAAAATTATCACCTACTGGGGCTGGAGGGGTAGCTCAAGAGTTAAGCCTTTGCCTTGCAGGCGGAAGGTCCTGAGTTCGGATCCTAGACCCCACATATAGACGCCTGGAGGAAGGGGAAGCGGCCTGCTTTTCTGGTTCTGGTAGGGCGGAGCCTGTGAATCCCGGGGCGGAGTAAACAAGGAGGAGGTGGAGGTGGTTCATGGTGGTTCCTGAATTCGCCCATGATTCTACACACACACACACACACACGCACACACACACACACACACACACACGCGCGCGCTCACAAGCACATACATAACATACACACGCACAACTGAATAAATAACAAAAAATTATCATCTACCAAAGAATACCTTAATTTAGAGAACTTAAAATGTATTGCAAACTCTGTGTATTCACTTATTTTTCTGAATCATTAGGTAAATTCTAATTTGATTTTTGTTAGAAAAAAATTGTAAAAATTAAATATCATGCATAAAATGCAATGTATTTATTGAAAGTCAAAATGATAGTTTATGCATGAAAGCGTCAAAGAATTAAAAGTCTTAAATTTTTTTAAAAAGCATTATTTTAAATACATGTCTTTTAAAAACAAATTAAATATATCTAATGTCTAATAAATGAAATCATAACGAATAAAATTAAAAGTCTGAATAGTTATCAGTTGGATAACTATCTTGGGAATATTGAACTAGCTTTCCAGAAACCATACGATAGAAAACAGCATGAGTAACAAAACTATTTTTCTAAAGTCAAAACTTTAGTTATTTGACTGGTTTCTTCAGATTCAGGGTGATGCTATATTAAATTAGTTACTATCCTTCAAAATACTCTTGTAATTACTTCTCCATATCTGAGAGAACACAGTTATAACCACTAGATGATATAACCATTAGATGACTTAAAATTTTATTTATTTATTTATTTTCTGTGTGTGTGTGTGTGTGTGTGTGTGTGTGTGTGTGTGTGTGTGTCTGTCTGTCTGTCTGTCTGTCTGGGATCTCCTAGGGTCCTCCCACCAGAGCCAGAAGTGCAGGCCACCACTATTTCTGCCTGGTATTTTTACATGGGACCTGGGATCTGAACTCAGGAGCTTCTGCTTGCGAGACAGTCTTAACCCCGAGACATCTCTCCAACCCCACCAGGTGATTTTAAAGATGGTTCCATCTTTATAGGACATTAGTTCAAGCTAACCCTTAATTATTAATAAAAAGTCCATTTGCAAATCTGAGAAATTCAAGGAGAGTAAGCGTGTGGAGAGTTAAAGATGTTTTTCAGTGGTTCACACACCAATAGTCTGTGGCTCACAATTTAGAAATCTGTGAACTCCAATGAAATGTAAGCAAATTCAGGAAACAAACACAGCCTGTCTTAACTTTTTAAATTCACTGCCATAAATAATAACTGTTCGACACATCTTAGGAGAACAAGACTCTTTACTGGTCACAATTCCATTATGTCAAGAGAGTCACTAGCAGAGCCAAGAGAACTGGTGACACCCCATTTAAAGTCATGAGCAGAGATGGACAAGGACCAGTGCATGTATGGTTGCTTGTTTTCTATCTTGTCAGCTCGCACAAATGCCATCCACCTTCCCAGAGAACAGTATCACCCACAATGGGCATGTCTTCCTACTTAATTTTAAAAATTAAGAAAACTCCTTAGAAGCTTTCTCAGAGATCCATCTTGACATTCTTCTTGTTTGCTTCTGAAGCCTTCTTCTCACATGTCAAGGGGACAGCTGAGCTTAACTGCTGTACTCAATATCCATGTCAAAATGTCACTCTTCCAATATTAGTAAGTTTCATAGCTTATCATTGTAAATTTTTTTCATTAAAATAATTTATTTAGTATATCTTCTCATTCAGAGAATAAACTTGATAAACATAGGTTGTTCTAAAATATTCTCCCAATGGTTTTCTTGAAGGTAATTTGATCAATACAGTTATAAATACAGAAAGGGGGAAAGATTTCCAGAAATAAGACATAATTTTTAACAAAGTTTCAGGAAAATCTTGATTCTTAAAATTCCTTTTAAATTTTACAAGTGGGCTAATTGTAGTAGCATATACCTATAATCCCAGTAACTAGAAGGCTGAGGCTAGAGGATTTTGAGTTTGAGTCTAGCATAGATCACATAGCAAGACCCTGTCTCAGAAACAAAACAAAAAATCTTAGAAGTGTTGCATGTAGTAAAATTTAGCAGTAAGAAAAAAGCACAGAGAATTTCCTGTGTTCAACAAAAACAAAAACAAAAATCTCCTCTAGTATCACAAAGGTTTTTAAATATGATCTCTGCTGAAATATGTTGATAATACTTTATGACTTCAAGATCACAGGGTGATCCATGATATTATTGCTGGTCTATGATATCATTGCTTATCCAAGGAACGGCTGTCTCTTTAGGGATATGCAATTCAACCTTCAACATCTAATCATTCAGCGGCCTCAAGAGTGTAGATATCATATTAAAAATACTGAGATTATAGATGCTGTACTTTTAACTCTTATTGAAAAACCAAATATGTACTTTAAGAATGATTGCTGAGCCATGCTTAAAAGCTCAATGGACTTTATTTTATATCTTTACATAGTGTTTTATAACAAAAGCATAAAAGAAAATGATAAGATGTAGGACAGCATTATTGGTGTTTCAGGACTCGGCTAAAAATAACATAGTAGCAAAAGTCATCTGCGTTTTAAAAAGTGCAAATATTGTCTTTTGTAATGGCATCATATAATTTTGTATTTTAACTGCTGTTCCAGAAAATTTTGCAAAATTGAAAATTTATAATCTTCTATTCAGACACTTGATTTAAAAATAATTATTGCACTATCACTTCATGAAGCAGGTTCTCACTTGCATATGGTTGTGAAGATGGCAGATGGAGAACTGTCTAATGAAACTATTGATGGAAAAACCTTTTTAAGAGTCCTTGGAGAAAAGATACTTCATAACATATAGATTTGAATTAGTTTATTATGCATACCCAAAGGAAATCTTTCAGTAGAAACTTCTATTTTAATTGAAAAATCATGCCTCAATCATTTGTTAATGTTAAATAGCCTTCTCTGTACAAAAGAAACTGATAGAATTCTTACTAGTATTTTATTAGTTTTGCATTTCTTTTGCTTTATATTTCTTTTTACCACTCCATTAGGCACAAATGTAGTCAAAACTCGGGAGGCACTGGGGGATGGGAAGGGAGGGAGGTGGGGAGGGGGAGCAGGGGGGAGGAGGAGGGAGGGAGGGAACTGGTGTACCTATTAAGTTTGTATGAGCTGAAATAATAATAAAAAATGTATTAATAAAAAAAGAAATTAAAGATTACAAAAAAAGAATAAAATTCAGGTTTTATCCAAAAAAACTATTTTATTTTATTTTTAAGGTGTTTTCAATTTCTAGCCTTTTTATTAAAAGACTAGGACTTATGACTTAGAAACCTTGAACTTAAAACAGAACTTATGATTTAGAAACCTTGAAGTTTGTATCATCAGTAAGATAAGCATATACAAGGTCATAGACGATGCATATCATTTATTATACGGACTTAAGAATCACTACAAATCAACTACAGGTCACTTTTTGAGTATACACTATGCAGATTTTCTACCAAAGAACAGTATATCTAGACAGCAATATCATAAAGACTTACACTTTCATTTTTAGAATAATATGAAGGGCCAGATAATCAATCAGAAATACTGGTTAAATAGCCCAACTGTGTCATGTTACACATTTTTACAATTTTAAACTCTTTTAGGGCTGAATACAAATACTCGGCTCTTAAGTCTCTGCTTTATTTTTAAAGTATTATGCTATACTTCTCTTACTCTACCATAAAGGACTAAAATATTTCATTTAAATCTTGAGGGAAACATTTTAATTGGAAATTCATCTCAAGGATTACTTTGTTATTTCAAAAAATCCTTTAAATTTTGTACAGTAGTTCCATTCTTCAAAATTGCTTGATTTATTTGCAAAGAAATAAAAAACATGGTATAAAATGTTAACAACCTTCAACGAAGAATGGAAGAACATCAAGAAAACCAATTCCAGAGTTTTTTTGAGAAAATATAAACAAAACAGATCATAACTCATATCATAATCCTTTACAGATAAGAAGAAGAAGGTAACATTTATTACTGAATAAATGTTATGTTGAATGTTGTCAGCAATATAGGTAGTCTAGGAGACTAAAAACATTCACACTTAAAAAATTAATCCACTTTTATGCCCCAAGAAGGTATAATCAATTTTATCAATGTGGGAAAGACAAGCAACCATTCTCAAGTAGGAGGTCTTGAATATGTGACTACATCATCTAAAATTCACCTTGCAAACAGAAAATGCCAAGTGTGCAGCCCTATTCCACGTAGGAAATGGCAGAGGCCTGCACTTCGGTCTCTAGGAAGGCAAAGCCTCAAAAATTCCAGGGAAAAGCAAGAAGGAAGAAGCAATCCAGGATGATTCCTGAACACACATACACACACACACACACACACACACACACATGCACGCATGCACGCACACATATGTTTCGTAGGTGGAATAAAGAAAACTACTAATGAAATTAGGTCCACTTCAGCTTCTTATTTCAAAGAGCTTGCTCCCACGCTCTTAGAGGAAAAATTTCACTTATTTTTAAACACGGTGAAATACAAGCTCAGAAAATTCCATCTCTTTCTACAAAAAGAGTATATATATATATATATGTGTGTGTGTGTGTGTGTGTGTGTGTGTGTGTGTGTGTGTGTATCTTTTAAAGAGTTGATAAAATACTTGCAGTTTAATTTTTTAAAGCTAAAACTCTGAGAAAAAGGAAGTAAAGCTTTTTTTTCCATTTTCAATAAAGAAAATTAAGCCTTTGTATTTTTAAAGTGTATCTACCCTTACCACAAAATACTGACTTTTTTGAGAAAGAATTGGTGATTTAAAATATAAAATTAAAATGTCAAAGTTTGCTATTTCCTTTCATTATATGCAAATTTGAAATTGTTCATTTCTATAAGGTACAGATCCAAAGATTCTTTGTCATTTACAGATTTTTCCATTACCACATTCAAGAGTATTTTGTCTAAAGAGTTGTGGAATGTTCCAATGCTTGGAAGTCCCAGATTTCTGAGATATGAACTGTTTCATTTTAGTTAATTTTGGATTGATTTAAATTACTTCTCAGGGTTTTGGAATTACCAGATATCTGACCATTCTCCCATCCAATTCTGCAATTTTCATCGGTTTCACTGATCAAAATGTGCTCAGACTGTCAACTGCAAACTAACACTGAAGAAGTACATTTAAAGTTTATTAAATACACGTTTATGTCATAACTACACATCTTACAAATTATAACAATAGTTGACATAATTTAACCAACAGTACAACTGTTCCTCAGTTTTTACCCAGAATGATAAAGCTTCCCTTACTTTATCTAACTGCCCTTAACCGAATTCAAGTTCTGATATTTCTGTATCTTAACCCCCCAAATACGTTAAAAATAAACTCAAGATTAAGGTTCAATATTCTAGATTATTCTAGAGGGCCAAATCTTTCATTGTGTGTTAGGATTGTTAAAGATTTTCCCATATTTGTTTCTGTTAGAATTTTCACAAAATCTAATAACTAAAACTAGAGGACCAGATTGTTACTAATATTATTCATTCTTTTTAACTTACAGTGAATTCAGAGGGTACAGTATCTTATACTATATGTTGGGTGAATAGCACGCTATAACTTTTTAGTTTTGCTATTATTGTGTTATTGTATATTATATATATACATATGTATATAGGTTGCACATGTATATAAAATATCACTAAAATAGCAAAACAGGTTCGTCTGGGTAAGAGAATTTGGGAAAGATGAGAGACAATAATTTTGCTTTTTGTCAAAGCACAATTGGTTCTCTGGGCTTGATAAGGTTTTGTGCACCTGAGGCCTTTACTGGCTGTAGGATCTGAGGGGATTTTATGTGAAGGCACACAGAGTGCTATCACTTGTCCAGCTCTGCTATCCCTGGTTACTGATGGCATCATTTGTAGCATTATTCTTATTCAACCCTGAATTCGAAAATTAAAACAACTTTGATCACTTTGGAAATTCCAGGCCTCACTTTTCATTTGTAATTATCAATTATTTAAAGAATAGTTTAGAAGGATTCTTAGAGCTTTTTGGGGGGAATACAGTAATTTAGGTAGCAAATGTGAGTGATCTCAAGGTTCTTTGCACTCGATATGAAATAAAAATGCGTTATAAAACAGTCACATTGCCATCTACTGACGACTTTTTGCACAAGAACCAACATTTTCTCATTAGCCTAACAGAAGGTGCACTTAAAAGATCTATTACTTGACGCACAGCAGTAGAGAAATGCAGGGCATGGTGTATCTGTTACCCACCACATCTACTTGAAATAATCTCACCGTTCACAGAAGCCATTTCAAGCTATTCAATGTTTCACTTTTATATACTGCAATTAGATACATTTATTAATGACATTATGGTATAGTATTTCATAGCTGGTAAAAGTGTTTTCAGAAAAGTGACTGCAGAGGGTCTGTTAATAAATCTGCCCTGCATGTACAGTACACAGGGACTTGCTAATAGGATTTCCATAATAACAGCATTTCTCTCCCAGCACATTTTATAATACCAATCACTACATCACAGCAGTTGTTATTACATTAGCTGAAAAACGGGATTTGGATTAAGGACATGCATTATACCCTGAAACACAAGAATATAGTCTTAGCTGAAGCATGTATACTGAGCCATTCCTTTCTCTTCTTTTCACCCAGGAACATTTTTTTTTCCTCGTACCTGCCAGAGTTGATATAATGAAACTGTCTAGTACTATTTTAAACAGATCAAGAATTCACACCAGCCCTTCCAATGAAGTAGTTGCTCTAATGCATAGCACCCTTATGACCAGGACTCCGAGCTTCAGAGACTGGGAATGGAGTCTTGTGGATCCAGCGGTAATCATTTCTCACATCCAGTGCAATCTGCTTCCCAAATCATCTTTCTGATTTATCTGAGAGGGAACTTCTCTTCAAATTAATATTTAGCTTTGTGTATTATCTTTCTATAAGAGGAAGATCACCAATATTTACAGCATTTCTTTTTTAAGATACACACATGCTCTACACATTTTAAAAGTTGAGTAAAGAAAGGGGAAAAACAAGTGGATATTTTTTAGGTTAAAGTCATTTAAGAATTCACAAAACATGACAAATATGTTTTATAAATACACAAAATATTGATTCTAGAGCTTTTTCCATCAGTAGCCATGTAACCAATTGTTCATAATTTTCAAAAATCAGAAGTATTATATAGAATAGTCTATATATACTTAAAATCAATATCATATTTTTGCCAAAGTCTGATGGCAAATGTACATTATTGCAGAATTCAGAAGTATACACTGATGAAGAAGAGTACACTACTGAAATTTGTTTTTCCAGCTCTCTCCATAGTTATTATGAAACAGAGCAAATTCAAGGTTCCCTTACTGGAGAGAAGAACCAGCAGGACTCTCTGCTGTCAGGATGCCAGTGTAGTTTGATGGAAAACTCATTTACAAGGGGCGAAAGCACAAGACTCTGCTACCTTATAGCTAGGTCTAAGATGATGCTGAAGATCCTTGAAAAGTGGGTGTTTTCTAATAATTCTAAAAATAATCAAGATACAAAACTATTTAGGATTTTCTTGTCCTTCATGATTCACTGAAAAGACCACAAAATGAAAGACATGTTGTATAAGCATCTGCATTCATAGGATAGTATTTCATGGAAACTTGATAAAGAAACCCTACCAGAACTGAAACAGTCTTTATTGCTTATATTATCATATATTTGTATGTCTCTAATTAATGACTATTTCAACTTTTGTATAATTGTTAAGTCATAAAGCAGAAAAAAATCAAAATAAATCAAATAACAGGACATGTAAGAATAGTAAACCTTGTGATAGCTAAAAATTTCAAACTGAATCGTTCAAAGAGGGCAGCACTACTGCAGCTTAGAAGGGGAAAAAGCCGTAAGTCATATACAATAGTTTTGCCTCTGTCCCTCTTGAAATTATCTTGGGACCCAGAGTATCTGCCCTCCATTTTGATTACACAATAAGATTCGGATATGCCATATGCCTTGTGGGTACAGGAAACTCACATGGGAAGATAGGAATAAATCTGACCCTGCTTCTTCACAACTATTCCAAGCTTCCTTGTCTGGAGATGATGTTTGGCTGTAGGGATGGTCTACACTAATATTTATCCTCTGTGGGAATCAGAGTGTTGAGTCGGTAACCCAAGTATGCAGTTAATGGAGTCAAGCAATATCCATTGTTCATTGGTAACCTCACAGTCCTACTAAGAAGACACATTATACTGCTGGGAAAAGATGATTCCACAGGGCTAATGATGAGACAGCTCAGAAGTACAGCTGCTGATTCTCTCAGGAGCAGAAACATTGGAGGAACATGTGCATCAAGGTTTGAAAATCAATGAAATAAAAAAGTTTTAAAAAACAGATATGAAACAAGAATAAGAAAACCAAGGAAACAGGCACGTTGTGAAGACACATGAAGAATTCATTAAACATAATTAAATTCTACAGATCTGAGTGCAGCAGTCACCTAAAAATTGAGGGTTTTTTTCCCTTCTAAAAAGCACAGACTCCTAAACTAGCTAAGAACTGGCATCACTACCTATTTTGGATCTGCCCTTTTTGCTTTGGGTCTCTGGCTGGCCTGCCTCTGCCTGCGGCATGCAGAGCATTAAGGAATGCTCTGTGGTGATACATCTAACTCAGTTCACCCCCTCCGAGGCTGAAGACACTGAGGCACATTGCATTTACAATGTCTTATTCATACCTCCACAAAAGGCTCCTGAATTTCAAATTAAAAAGCCCTTGAGCTGGTCCCAGTACCACAAAGGTAACCTTGAGATCACTCAACCACTTTGCTATTCTCATCACATGTATTTGAAGTAAGTTTACCCCATGATTTTCACCATCACTCTCTTTAGATGGTATATTGTGAGCTGAGGCCAAGCCTAGCCTGTTGGGACTGTCAGAACTAAGATGTTGGTCCTAAAACATTCTTTCCAAGACCCAGAAAAATTTTCAGAGAAGAAAATAACAACAAAATACAATTAAGAGTTAAGCTATGATAGTCAGACTAGAAAAAAGCATGTTGAAGAGGGAAAACCTTTTTTCAAAAGCATGTATCATAGTTAGGCACAGTTATCAACTTAATGGTTGAGGGTTTGACCTCTGGGCACATTTGTGAAGAATTAGTGGTTGCGTTAAGCCTAGAGCAAACCTGCCGGAGAATGTCTAGCTGATGGGGAAGGCCCAGCCTATGGAGGATAAGACTAGGCCCTGAGCAGGTGAATAAAATACTGAGAGCTGGTTGAGGAAGGCAGCATCCTTCTGTTCATTTGGCCAGACATGTTTGTCTGGCAAGTAAGGATTGTCCATCTCTCAGCTGTTATGTGGTGATGGTGTGGCCAGTTCCCTTAGCCTTGGTGTTGGTACATTCTCTCCCATCAAGCTGGGCTATGAACTGTAACCGGACTATCATAAGGAAATAAACCCATTGTTCCCTTAAGCCGTTTGATGGTCATTTATCATCAGTCACGCAAACAAACTGCAACAGCATGAGAAGCAAAAATGCAAAATATTAGTCAAAACAATAACGGATTTAAAATTCTCTTCTTCTTTCATATAAGTTGTCTCAGTTTTAAAAGGTTAAAGAGGGATTATAAAGAAAATCTAACACAGGTGTGCATGTTTGTGTGTTTGCTTGGTCAGGTAAATTATAGCATATCAGAAAGAGGTAGCAGGAAAGAAAGAAAATTTAAAGGAGGTTAGCTAAACACTTTCTCTTGCTGAAAGCAAGAAATTAGCACAGAATATACTGTGAAGTTTGTCTATCTTTAGAAAAGATTCATTTTAAATAGACATTTCAAATAAGAGTGGTAAAATAACAGTGAATCATGCTTAAGGTCTTGATGTATGTGACCATGTATGGCCTTTTCTTTTCCCCAACTTGAAACCTGCAGTTCTCTAAGAATCTCATCAAAAACCCCATTTACAGTAAAAGATGTATCTCAATGCCTTCATATAACCTGTGTTAACATGATCTCACCTTCTCAGATTGTAATACTATCCAAGTCACCTTAGGAACTACCCTATGATCTCGTTTGTGAAAAAGAGGAAAGGGAATAAAATGTTCCTTAGAAATTCATCGAACAATGTTATTTCCAGAGCTACCGAAATTATGTATGGAAATTGATACTTGTCCTCTATGTGAATCTCTATGTGTCGTCTATGTGAGAGGCCAAACCCATGTTTGTATATATTTCATTTTCCTGAATATCTCTTTCTATTAGCCCACCATGATTAAATCTATTTTTATAATCTCTTCATAGTAAACTTCAGCTCTGCTTCTTAACTGATTTACCCTGAAATTCTTTTCTCCAGTACATTAAAAATTTCTAACTTTATCTTAATAGTGTCTCAGAATTTTCCAGGCTCCACAGGCAGCATGGGATTGGGTCTCTGGATTTAAATGGAAATACCGAATAATAAGGGTGTTATGTAACGAAAAAATAACAGTCAAGTACATAAGATCAAGAAATTACAAAATACCATCTGCAAATTGAGTCAAGGGTTATTTCATCTTGGAAGGACATACTACTGTTATACATTTAGAACTCATTAAGGACACAGACATTGGATGTTGTGCTTTCACTTATTATCTGCAAAGAATTCACATTAAACAAGATAACCTCCAGAATAAGGTTTCTACTGTCTCTTAGACATTAACAAAGCAAACTTCTTCTCTCCCTTTCTTCCTTCCTTCTCTTTTTTCTTTCCCCTTTTCTCCTTCCTTCCTTTCTCCCCTTTTTTCTTTATCTCTTTTGCACCTTCCCTCTCTCTTTATTCTTTCTCTCTTTCCTTCTTTCTTACTTTATTCTCTTTCTTTCTTACTTCCTTCTGTCTTTCTTTTCTTCTAACCTTCCTTTCTTCGAGTTATAGAATGATGACAGAGTGATGTCTTCCTAAATCACTCTCCGTGCTATTTTTTTGACACAGAATCTCTCACTGAACCTACAGCTCACTAATCTGGCAAGACTAACTGGCCAGAAATCCTCAGGGATTCACCTGCCCAACACCAGGATGGATAATGAACACTCAGTGCTGTACTGACTTCTACACATGGGTACTGGGTATCGAACTCAAGCGTCAAGCACTTTATTGACTGAGTTGTCTCCTACATCTAATCTCTCAATACTTACACACACTGCTGTTCTGAAATGTCTTTGAAGGAATTTTACCATTTTGATGTCTCAGACTTTAATGAGTTATTAAACCTTTGTCAATGGTTATTCTGTATTTGCATGTCAGCAAGTTTACTTTGTAGGTATAATGTTTTCACACCTAGAAGCTGGAAGTCATATTCTGTAAGAAAACATATGCAGATGTTTACATAGTTGTGTCCTGGCATATTAGCCTGAGTTAAGATGTATACTTTGCTCTATTTCCAACATCCCCAGTAAACTTAGGAGAAATGGAATAATGATTTCAGATTTCTGATCTGAAAATGGAATGATATTTTTACTGTTTATATAAACATGCAAAGACTACAAGTATTCCTAGAAAAGATGTCACAGACAACACTACTGAATGAGTACATAATAAATGTCAGATACTATGACTTTAGCTTTAAAATCTGTTAAAATAAAAGCTTAAAAATCATGTTATTGGGAAAATGTACATGTATGGAAGCAAGAAGGGACTGAGAAAGAGAAAAAGAAGAGAGAGAGCATATGTTTAGATGCGTCTGTGGTATACTAACATGTTTTGTATTTTAATAGGTACCCTTTGCTTTCTAATGAGAATAATATTAAGTGCAAATTACTGAACAATTTGAAATTTAGTTAACGATCAGGTAGAAATGAAAGGGAATTTGACATCTATTAATTTTGTTGTTTTCTGTTAGAACTTAGATAAATTAGTATTTTCAGACTCTCCCAAAAGAATATTTCTATTTCTTGGGTTTATAAATTAGAAAGCTGGGAGTTTTAAAGACATATTATATTCAAAAGGGAGGAAAGGAACTCTTTGAAAAACACACAAATCAGAATTGGAGCTCAAAATAAAAGGCAGAAATTTGTATTAAATTTAGGAAAAATTATCATGTACATAACACGTGAAACAAATGTAGAGAACACTTAAAATAATCCCTGCTTTTACCTTCTAAAGAATATTTAATTTATTTGTCATGTCTCAACTCACTAAATTGTGTATGTCAATTCAAATTAAGTTTCCACATTCAAGTTAAAATTCATTAGGACCTATATGTGGAAAAAATATGTGAATAGTCATATAACTAACACTTCTAATAAATAAAGCTCCAAATATAATGAAAATGGTGTAGTGTATAAAGTAGCAAACCTGGTTTACTTTCAGCATGAAGCACTGGAAATTTACAGTAACTAAAAATTAATATGCCAAAGAAGCCAGAATTCCAGAAGCAGGTACGGCCCAGAACAGAGCCTGTGGTGGAACACTCACCAGCTTACAAGAGACTCTAGCTGCAGACTCTGAGTTTGACTTCCACCATTGTTTAATAAAACAGATAAATAGAGGGTAACAACATATACATACACATAGGCATGGGCAGAAAGTGATAGCAGATGCATGTAGTTCTATACAGAAGTAGACATATAGGATATCTCTGTATACATACATAGCTATAGATGCAAATATCTAGGTAATAGATGAACAATAATATCCACTATTTGGTCAAAAACAAACACCAGCTGCACAGTGTAGAATGGTCAAATAGGGTTGCTAGCCCATTCTAGTCTATTCCTTTATGTTTTTACCCTCGCCAAACAATAGCTTCTTCTGATGTAGATGAAATATTAAATAAAAGCCAGGATAGAAGTAATATTCCCTTTGCTGCAATGAAATTTGACATTCCAGAGAAACCATCGATGAAAAAAAAACAATGGATCAAATTTCATAACCAGCAACAAGCAAACCAAGAATCTACACAACACCATCATTCTAAAGCCATCTGTATAGAGTGACTACACATAGTTCATTAACTAAACCCTCTAGCAATGATTCAATTGGCAAGGAAAGTAAACAGGCCTCCAAACTGTAGCCAGTATTTGAAAACCATTTTTGTGAAGGTCAAAATTTGCTTCACATTCTATTTCAATAGCTGATATTTATATTGCTATTATATTGAATTATAATTCATTTCCAAGTCTCTGTCAAAATGAATTTCAGGTTTTGAGATGGTGAAAAGAAATTGCTTGCTGCATGAAAACAACAGCTCTTTAGTGTTTAATTGGTTATATCATGATAATATTTGCAAGCCTAATAGCAAGATCCAAATATGGTTCTATTGAAAAGTTCTTCAGCACTTGCTCTCTTATCGTTCTTCATTTTCTCTGATGTACTAGATCTAAATTGCCACTTATAATGTGTGATGAACATACAGAAACTTACATGTTGACTTTTGTTTTATCTTGGAGCAAGTAGATTGTACAAATAGGCTTGATTGCTCAGTGATGGAAAATGTGACCATCTGTAACAATTCATATTGTGAACTTATTACATAGATAATTATTATGATTAGTGTTACAATTCAGCAATCAGAAATCTGTACAGGATCCAAAGGAACGCAGCAGGATAATACTCCATCTAAATGGGCTCAGGAAAAATGCAATTTATTTGACACACTCCACAAGAGAGGCAAAATCAATTGGACATATAGCGTAATCATTTCTCTCTCCCTGCATAGCTTGGCACAGAAGCCAGAATGATGCATGGAAGAAAGCTGGCTACATAGAGCTACAGTCTGGGTCCACCCTTGACTATGTTGGAGGCATTTATTACTGGGGTCCCCTTCATCTGGACAGGGCAAATTTCCCAACAAACACGGTCCACATATTAACAAAGGAGACACACGTATTTCACTTTCAAATGCTAGCTTTATGTCTCACTTAAGAAACAAAACTTCATTTACCAACTCTACTTGATGTCAAATGCAATAATAGTGATTATATAAGAGAATATGTTTTTCAACATGTACATCATACACACATGCATACACATGTACACATATATGGGTACACACACACACGCACATACAAGCACACGAAGCAAACAAAAGGCTCCCATAGCCAAATCCTGTGCAAATATCTTACAATGATCTTTTAATTAAAAAGCAACAACCTAGTGGGCCTTGCTATAAAATTACAAAGTTATTGTAATATTTTCTAGTAACTAATGGCCCTTTAAACTTGAAAAACATGAAAACTTATTATTTGTGCATTAATTAATCAATAATTTTTCCATTTTTAAAAAGCTGCTGTGTACTGCTACTTAATCCACAACTGTTGCATTAAACAGGATATGATAGAAAAGACTTTGGTGGGTGGTAGAGAGTGGAGGTAAACAGTAGAGGTAGAGAGTGAAGGCCAAGACACATAGGTGGAAAGTTGTTATCTTACACATCTATATGTATTACTATGAAGTTGTTATCTTGATATTGGTACATACATAAGCGCCATTACTAGAATACAAATAATTGGAAAAATGCAATGGCTTTATTGTTGAAAATGGCCACTTGTCAAAAAGTCTTTTTATAGAAAAGCTTTATATGATAATTATCATATAGCATTTTTTCGTTTTATAAAAATATTTTTCTAAAAATTTTAAAATACATAGTGATTATTAAAATTTTGAAGGCCTTAGTTTTAATATATTTTCTCTTTCTAAGCAGCAAATTCATAACTAAATAAGTTAAATAGAAAGAAAGAAATCATGTCATCTTTTTCAGTCCATGCATAATTATGATCTATTTATGTCAGGTATTCCCATTTCATTAAAGCCATTCATATACTAGTTGATGTATTACTTATTCTGTCATGGTAGTCTTTGCTTTTTTTTCCTTTCTTATATTATTAATTTCCACATATACATGACAACATTTTGTTGTACAAAAAAAGACAAATGGAAATGATTGTTTCCACAGAATACACTTTTTCTATTTGGATGATATCAAATATGAACTTGTCTTTTACATTTGGAAATGTTCTAAATAATTATTTTCCTCATGCTTTCTTTTTTACTTTTTATTAAATTTGCTTATTTATTTTTCCCCAATCATACAAACTCAATATGCCCTCTCTCCACCCCTCCCCAGTCCCCCTACACCCTCCCCTCTTTTTCCCTTCCTTTAAATTCCCTCCCTCCCCTTCTCCCAGTGCCTCCCCCTTCTCCCCTCTGGAGTATCCTTTTGTGTGAATCCCAAACTTCCCTCTAAGTCCTCCATTCTAGTGAGGTGGCATATCCCAGAGCCCTTTCTTGGACTCCCCTTTAGTATGGGAACACTATTATGACTGTTAATCCCTTGCCTATAAGGATCCTAGTGCCTATGATACGTGCTGGACTTTGGGGGGTCATGGACATGTCAGTCATGTGCAGGTAATCCAAAGTCCGATTATGGTTACCGCAGCCCTAATTTGTGTGGAGTATCTTGCATATCATTGGTCCTCCCCATCTTTAGGCTCTTATAGTCTTGCCACCCCCTCTTCCCTGAGCTTTAGGATGGGGAGAGATTTGCCTGGTCTGGTTCCAGATGATTAATATAGTGTCTTTGGTGTTCTGAATTATAGTTTGTTATTGTTTTCAGTTTTCTCATGCTTTCTTTTTTATCAAAATTAATAGTCTTGAAAGAACTTATTAGTGTCACCAACCTTGTATCAATGAAACAATTTCTTTATCTATTCTTCTGTCTCCACTTTCTTTATCTATTCTTCAATACCAAGTCAGTACATCCAACATTTTAATCTGTTTCTTCTTTTGGTCACTTCTGTCTTGGTAAACCACAGATGTACTCTGCTCTTTATTGACTACTCATCCCTAGGCAGTGTCTCTGTGTCTCCAAAATTGAAAAATAAAGAAAAGAAATGGACTTTCTCAACTTATCTTTATCCAACTAAAACACACATATATAAAACCATGAATATGCCCAGCTAAATCAAGCCAGCAACAGGTGACATACTATATAGCTTGGCAAACTTCAGTAATGTTTTCAATACTTAAAGATAGTCTTTCACACCCTCAAAGTAACAACAATCTATTCTTCATTTTTCCAGAATTTATTTCATTGCAATGTTCATTTTACTGGAGAACTTGAAGGTGGTGTAGGGCAGCAAAATCCATTTTGAATAGCACAGGTTTTGATTTTTGGAAATTGTTTTAATTTAAAAAAATGACCTGTCTTATCCTTACCAAGAAAAATTACAGACTTTAGCAGAGTTGAAATGTTGATATTTCACCATGATGAAAATTATAACTGACCAATTTAGAGATATTTTTAATAACTTCTTACATAGAGAAGAAAGCACAGTTTTATAATTATGCCTTTGTGAGTTGCTGTGTATACTAAGTGGTAATTTCATTTGTTGGAACCACAGGAAATCATCAAAACTTGACCATTTTATGTCTACAAAAGAAAGATTTCATCTCATTCAACTGGTGTCCTGGGGTCTTTGTTCTGTTAAACAAATATCTGAGAAACACGAAGAACATAAGCCAACTCAGCAACCTAAGAGAGACCCAGGAAACTTTGAGACAGCTGTGTAGCTCAGCCTCACCGCATTTGCCAACTCCCAGGAAGTGAAGGCTCCTATCGGAATTACAACCTCAGGTAACAAAAGTCTCAACTACTTTTTGTTTTAATTTTTTTTAATTTTTATTATTTATTCAATTGTGTGTGTGTATGCATGTGTGCGCGTGTGTGTATGTGCGTGTGTGTATGTGTGTGTGTGTAGAACCACGGGCGAATTCGGGAACCACCATGGACACCTCCACCTCCTTGTTTACTCTGTCCCGGGATTCACAGGCTCCGCCCTACCAGGACCAGAAATGCAGGCCGTCCCCGCTTCCATCTGGCGTCTATACGTGGGGTCTAGGATCCGAACTCAGGACCTTCTGCCTGCAAGGCAGAGGCTTAACCCCTGAGCCACCTCTCCAGCTCCTACTTTTTTTTTTAATCTTTCTTTCTTTATTATTATTTCCGCTCATACAAACTTAACAGATCCACTGGTCCCCTGCCTCCCTCCACCTCCCCCCGACCCTTCTGCTCCTCCCCTCCCTTCCCATCCCCTAGTACCTCCCTCCCCCAATCCCCAGAGCATCCTTTACTGTGCATGCCAAACTCTCTTCTGGGTCCTCCTCTCCAATGAGGTGCAAGGACCCAAGGGCATATCCCAGAACCCTTTCCTGTGTTCCCCTTAAGCATAGAATCACTACTGTGGCTGTCAGTCCCTATCCTCCAAGGATCCTAGTGCCTTTTAGTCCATGCTAGACTTTGTGGGGTCAATAATGTGTTGGACACAGTGCAGTCCTATTATGATTGCTTCGGCCCTAACTTGTGTGGAGTATCTTGCACATCATTACTCTTCCCATCCTTGTGCTCTTACAATCTTACTGCCCCCTTCTGCAAATTTCCCTCAGCTTCAGGATGGGGAGAGATTAGGCTGGCCCAGTTCCAGGTGGTTGATATAGAGTCTCTGATGTTCTGGATTATGGTTTGTTGATTTTTTTTTTCCGGTTTTTCTGCTCCTGCAATGCCCTTGGCTCCATCCTGATGGGTATTGGAAGTCACCCCCTGGCCAGAGATTAAAAAACTGTTAAATTAGAGTCTTGTTATAAGAGTATATTCAAAGGTAGGTAGAAAGTAACCATTTTGCAAATGAGTGATTGACCCCTCTCTCACCGCGGTCTCCTACTTTTATACTTTTTTTTTTTGAGTAGACTGTTTGTATATTATAGGAGGACTTCAAACTCACCATATAGCAAAGGATGGTCTTGAAATGCTTTTTTTAACTTTTAGAATTCCATTTATTTATTTGGTGTGTGGGAGGGATCAGTTCTCTTCTTCCAATATGTAGATTCTGAAGCTCAATCTCAGATCATCAGTCTAGAATACAGATGTCTTTGATCACTCAGTCATCTTATGGCCCTGACCTTTACCTTTTGACCTTCAGATCCTTCTGTCTCTACCTCCCCAGTGCTAAGATAAGATGGCAAGATCCCTATTCGAATGCTGTATTTACACTTTCTGTACAAAATCTAATATATAATACTAACATCAAATGTAAGACTTCAAGCAGCATTTTCTCTATATCATCATCAAATCTCTCTACCATTCCACTAGTCTTTTGTTTTATTAAACGCCTCATGGTGAAAGAGTTCAGGAGGACAGCAAAAACAATCATAAAATGAAAACCTATGATTCAAATCCAAACATTAAATTTCCTTCACTTTCAAATTCAAACCTTCTAAACAAACTATTTTTTACCCTTTTCCTAATCATCATGGCATAGTGTCATTGCATGATGTCTATATCCAAAGATGACTTTACTCCTATTGGTTTCTGGTAGGTTTAATTCAAGGAAAAAAATCTTAGATAATTGAGACATATTTTAACAATCTATTTGATACTTCACAGATCATAAACATACTCTGATTCCTTTATTACAATAATGACATCCATTTTTATAGGACCACAATTTTTACTAAGACAATGTCTTAGATTTTCTCATTTGCTCTTTTTTTTAAGGCTCTACATTTAATGGAACTTAGAACAAAATCACTTTTAAGGAAGCATCCTAAAATTCTACAACCAAAACATTTTCCTTTACTGTTCGTAATACAAGCGCAAAATGAAAACTGACATTTAAATATATATGACTTCATTTTATACATAAAATCACATTAAAGACACTTCAACATTTAAATATTTAGAAAAGCTGTCATTAAGATTAGCTCACACACTATGAAAGTGACTTTGGAATTGAATTACATTTGGAGGTCTTTGAGTCCTCACAGAGTTCTGTACCAGACACCACTAATTAATTTCTGACCACCTTCATCAAACCTGGAGACAGTGTACCCTTAGATGTGGGTATTCACATTTTTAAGAGAAAAAACAAGCTACACATACTTCACTTTGAAAAGAGAACCAAACCTTCAATCACATACCAACCCGAATATGCTTGATCTTTTCTGAAAAGAGAGCCTATATAAAAATTTTGAAGAATAAAGAGAAAAATAAAAAGAATAAAGAGAATAAAGAAAAAATATATAATATATAATCTCAATCCTAAAATATGGATAAAGTTAATAACATGAAGCAAATGTACTATTTGTGAACATCAGTTATATATGTTTAAATAATCACAATAAGTTTCAAAGGATTATCCTGTAGTCCATATCTTCCTGCACAACGAAACAAAATTAAAAGTTATTGTTAAAAAGTAACATTAAACTTCTGTAAATTGAGATGCATTAAAAGGGGAAACTTAAGGTTTTTTTTCAATCCTTAGAGAAATGGATTAGTGAAACGGCAGAGTGCCTTGGGCAGGCTTCTTCTATCCCTGTCCTCTGTAGCTCTGGCTTCATGCTTGGGAGAAGATTCTGAAGGATAATGTGACCCTAACATTCCTTCTAAAAAGTTTATAGTCTCTGGACCTTCAATGTCTGCCTACTTAAATGTTTCTCACCCACATATATAATGAATGTGGAAAACAAATGCTTTAATGGCCCCAATTCCTCAGTGCTTCCGTCCCAGGAATTCTGCCATGTAATTCTGGCTTCCTTGCCACTCAGCCCTTGGGGTGGCCTGTAGCTGGCTTCTGGGTCAGCAGAGTGAAGCCTGCAGAGGCTTGAGGTGCATTCAACCTCTGGATTTGCTCATTCCTGCCCCGTCTCCTGTCCCTGTGCCACTAAAAACAACAAGGTTGAGCTACCCCAGGAGGAAAATAAGTTTTGAATCAGGTAAAGTTGGGCTGCAGATGTGCAGCAAAACTCCCCCAAAGCCAGTATGGAGCAGCCAGCATCTGTGGATTGCACCTGTGAGAAAGCACAGCCAAGGGACATGGGTCTCTGAGCTCCTTGACCCCAAGAGTGTGAGAGCTGGAGCCCACCAAACTGCTGAGGGGTTCTGGCTTCTTTGCTCAGGGCTTCGTGCAAAGGTGAGGAGCAAAAAATATGAGGACTGACAATCATAGATCATCATAAAAGGCTTGAATCTCCCTCGAGCCAAGTTCACCTGAGATTGGGGATCATTGCCTTTCCTCTCCATAATCCAAGCCCTTCTTCCTGCATCCTTGGCAAGAGCTGCCTCTGTTTCTACAGAAGGTGAATGAGTTGGACAGAGAAGGGAATTAAGAAATGCTCTTTGCAGTGAGATTAAGACAACACGTTTACCCTTCAAACCACAAAACAGGGTTTAGGGATCACTTTATCTTCCAGAGTTGAGAGAGACATTTGACACAGAACTTGATCACTACAGAAATCAAAGAGGATTGGAGACAAATGAGGATTGATTAGCTCGTTATTAAAAGAGCAATTGCTTATATAAATTTCCAACCAGAAACACCACTTCTTTCATCACACTGACTGCACATTTGAGTGTCCCAATTCCAGTCGCACAGAGTGAAATGGAAAATCCGGTGTCCAACACAGTTGTTGAACCAGAAGAGAAAGGCAAATACCGGGAGCAAATGCGGGTTGTGGAGCTCTGGACCTCAAGTTAAGACCGCCAGGTTAATAAAGTTAAAAAGCAAACATCAGTGGAAGAACAAAGCCAGAGATTTTTAGGGTAAGTCCAAAAGAGCCAAAGAACAAAAAGGTCTAAAAGAAAGTAAAGAGCATTTGGAAGGTTCCAGAGCCCATCCTTGTGAACCTCATGGACTTTTTGTCACAGCCATTCTGCTCTCAGTTTGCCAAAGTGACTTATGTGCACAAATAGTCTTAAAGCTCAAATGAAATTTTCTCTACACCAACAAAAATAACGGGAATTTAAAACTACAATTCAGCCACATTATGACTTACAGAATCTTATTACAGAAACCAAATTCTTATTGTACAAATGTGTCTCAGATTCAGATATCTGCTTATAATTTCTTTTTGCAGCACATACACTACTTGTAAAATGGGTTGTGAACACATAACCCAGACACCCCATGCATTCTATACTGCTCAATGTACAGAGTCATATCCTACCCTTGCACTGTATGACTTAGAAAGGAAGTACAGCATTCACTTCATTCATTCAAGGACTATGAAGAAGTTAGTTACCCTGACCTTTTAATAATGAATCATTCATCCTCTAAGTATTGGCTGAGCATTTATCATGTGTTTAATATCAAAAGCAGAACTTAAAACACTGGAACTATTGTGTGTATGTTATTGTGTGTGTTGTGGTGTGTGTGTATGTGTGTGTGTTTGCTTTGTGTGTTTGTTTGTTGTGTGTATTGTATATGTGTTGTGTGTTGTGTGTGTTTGCTTTGTGTGTGTTTGTGTGTACTATGTATGTGTGTATGTTGTGTATTGTGTGTTGTGTGTTTTGTGTGTTATGTGTGAGTGTGTGTTTTTCATTAAGAGTTCAACCCAGAGTTTTTTGCGATGAGCTCTATCTCCAGCACACTGGTCCAGAATGAGCCTACAATCCATCTAAAAGTTAGTGTTCAACATAAACAATGATAGTAATATAAAGATATAAGGAGTGATAAGTATTATAAAAGCCCAGTGAAATAAACAGATAACTTGGGAGGTACAGTTTAGGTGTGTTGATCGCGGAGCCAGTCTCCTAGGCATAAATAGTTTGATCTAAATTTAAACGAGAAATGAAGCATGTGACATCTGGACAAACTTATCCAGTAGGAAGGTGAGGTAAGCAGGCAGATGGACAGAAAGGTGTATGGTCCTGCTCTGAGCACAATTCAAAGATGCATAAAAAGTATTAAGCACTAAAAAGACTCAGACATCAACTTCATAGCCAACATGAGCCAAATTATCTTTGGTTTTTTTTTTAAGTTCCACTTTATTTTTATTAATACATTTTTATTATTATTTCAGCTCATACAAACTTATTAGGTACACCAGTTCCCTCCCTCCCTCCTCCTCCCCCCTATACCCCCTGCTCCCCCTCCCCACCCCCCTCCTCTCCCCATCCCCCAGTGCCTCCCCCCCAATTCCCAGAGAGTCCTTTCTTGTGCATGTCTGATTTTCCTCTGGGCCCTTCTCTCCAATGACGTACAAGGACCCAGTGGCCTTTCCCTGAACCCTTTTCCGTGTTCCCCTTAGGTATAGGAACACTGCTGGGGCTGCCAATCCTTTGCCTCCAAGGATCTTGGTGCCATTAGCAGATGCTAGACTTTGTGAGGTCAACAGTGTGTTGGACAATGCGCAGGGCATGCAAAGTCCAATTATGATTGCTTCAGCCCTAACTAGTATGGAGTATCTTACATATCATTGCTCCTCCCATCCTTTTGCTCTTACACTCTTACCGCCCCCTCTTCCGCAAATTTCCCTGAGCTTCAAGATGGGGAGAGATTAAGCTGGCCTAGTTCTATGTGGTTGATATAGAGTCTCTGAAGTTCTGGATTGTGGTTTGTTGATTTTCTTTTGCAGTTTTGCTGCTCCTGCAATGCCCTTCACTCCATCCTGGTGGGCATTGTATGTTACCCCCTGGCCAGAGACAAAAAGCTGTTAAACTAGAGTCTTGTGATAAAAGCACATTCAAAGGTAGATGTAATAAAAGTGGGAAACCACAGTGAGGGAGGGGTCTATCACCCATTTGCAAAATGTTTACTTTTTATCTGCCAGACTATATGCCCTCCTCTTCTGGTGAGATCACGCCCCCTCAGTAGTAAATGATCAGGAACAAAAGTCTGTGAACTTCAATCAGATGTCTCATTACTTATTTGGGTCCTTGATGGAGGCCTATTTTCCCTGCTGTAACTTGGTCCCTTCTATCCTTGTTTCTGGTGTGGCCCTCCTACCCCATCCCTCCTGTTCATAATCCTTGCAATTACTGTCTCTAGGTGGGCTGGGTGGGTTTGGTACTAGGAGCCACCTATTAGGGAGTACATACAGCAGCTTAATTTTCTGGGTCTCGGATACTTCACTTAATATAATTGTTTCTAATGACATCTATTTCCCAGCAAATTCCAGTAATTCATCATTTTTGATGGCTGAGTAGTACTCATTGTATAGATGTACCACCTTTTCCTTATCCACTCGTCAACTGTTGGACATTTGGGCTGATTCCATGACTTTGCTATTGTAAACAGTGCTGCTATGAACATGGTCGTGCTTGTGCTATCGAGGTGAACCTCTGCTGTATGGGGGGTTATTCCCAAAAGTGGAATAGCAGGGTCATATGGCATTTTAATCTTTAATTTCTTTAAGAATCTCCAGACGGCTCACCAGCGTGGCTGTATGAGCCTGCATTCCCACCAGCAATGTAGGAGAGTTCCCCTCTCTCCACATCCTCTCCAACATTTGTTCTTGTTTGTATTGTGGATTTTTGTCATCCTGACCGGGGTGAGATGATGTCTCAGGGAAGTTTTGATTTGCATTTCCCTGATGGCTAAGGAAGTGGAGCATTTTTTAAGATATTTGTTAGACATTTTAATTTCATCCCTGGTAAAGTTTCTTTTAAGTTCCAGGGCCCATTTTTTAATTGGGCCATTGGTTTCCTTGGTGTTTAGTTTTCTAAGTTCTTTGTGCACTCTGGACAGCAGAGTTCTATCAGATGTGTGGTTAGTGAAGATTTTCTCCCATTCTGTGGGTTGCCTTTGAGCTTGCGTTACAATCTCTTTATCTGAACAGAAGCTCTTTAATTTCACAAGATCCCAACTGTTGAGAGTTGGTAGCAGTGACTGTGCCATTGGATGTCTGTTTAGGAACTGTTGGCCTAGCCCAATCAGCTCGAGGGAGTTCCCTATCCTTTCAACTATGGTTTTTATAGTCTCTGGCCTGATATCAAGGTCCTTGATCCATTTGGAATTAAGTCTTGTACATGGTGACAAGTACGGGTCCAGCTTTAATCTTCTGCATGTGGAGATCCAGTTTTGCCAGCACCATTTGTTGAAGATGCTGTTCTTTTTCCACTGGATTCTTTGGGCCCCTTTGTCAAAGACAAAATGGCTGTATTTTTGTGGGCTTATATCTAGGTCTTCAACCCTTATCCATTGATCTGTGTGTCTATTTTGGAGCCAGTACCAGGCTGTCTTTATAACTATGGATTTGTAGTATAGACTAAGGTTTGGTATGGCAATACCTCCAGCTGTGTTTTTATTTGCAGATGACATGATCTTATACCTGAGTGATCTCAAAAACTCCACCAGGAAGCTCCTGGAACTAATTGAGAAGTTCAGCAGGGTGGCAGGATACAAAATAAATGTGCAAAAATCAGAGGCCTTCCTATATGCCCAGAATGAAAGAAGTGAAAAAGCCTTGAGAGAAACAATCCCATTTACTATAGCTCCTAAAAAAATGAAATACCTTGGTATAAACCTAACTAAGGAGGTAAAAAACCTTTACAATGAAAACTTTAAAACCCTAAAGAAACAAATAGCAGAAGACACCAGAAGGTGGAAAGACCTCCCTTGTTCCTGGATTGGCAGAATCAACATCGTAAAAATGACCATCCTTCCAAAGGCAATATACAGATTCAATGCTATACCAATCAAAATCCCAAAGCAATTCTTCAAAGAAGTTGACCAAACAATCTCAAAGTTCATATGGAGGAACAAAAGACCCAGGATAGCAAAGACAATCCTGAGTAACCAAATTATCTTTGAACACAACCCTCTCTTTTGTTTTTTTGAACAATAGAACTCTCTTAACAACACCACAGCATGCAGGTCCCGCTGTGCACTACACAAGGTGTACAGGCTTATATCAGAGGTTTGGCCACCCTGATGTTGAAGCAATGAGAATGGAAAGCCATGCCAGGAGCCAAGGAACTGTTGCACTGTGTTGATTTTGAACTGGGGTGTGTGTGTGTGTGTGTGTGTGTGTGTGTGTGTGTGTTTGTGTTTGTGTGTTATGTGAGTGTACCAGAGGGCATTTTAATATGTGTGCATATGGAGTTCCAAGAGTGAGATCAAGAATTACCACATATTGCTCTACCTCCTTATGACTTAGCTCAGGGATTTCCCAGGATCAGCCTTCTAGGTCTGAAAGTTCAGACCACCAATATATCTGCCTAGCAATTTTATATGTGGGACTAAGGATCTGAACTCATGTCCTGTGCTCTCATGGAAAAGGTTTTATTTGACCCCTGAGCCATTTCCCCAGACTTTCAACTTTTTTTTTACTTTGAACTTTTTATCAATATGCACACGCACACACACACAGACACATATGCACTTTGTAACTGCACTTGTTTCTTCTATAAAACCATTATAAATTTTCCTAAGAAGATAAAATATCATATACTTGAGCCTACTAAAGCAACAATCTATTTCCAATTTCAAAGAAAAAGCCTCTTGCCTATAACTATTGTAAATTTGAAAAAACAAAATCAATGAGTGTTCACAAATAATTTTGTCTTCAAAATGACAACACTCAGATAAAGTTGAGACTGCCTGTCTTCCTTCTTATTCTACCACTTTTCCAAAGCTGCAAATGGACACTGGAATAGTAGAAAACGAGAAAAGGAATTAACAAAGGAATGAGCCCTTCAAAGTTCCCACAGTTTTAGAAAAGTAAACTGACTCAGTTCTCTCCAGTGCTGTAACAAAACAACTGAGGCTACATGATTTATAAGTAACATAGAAGTCTTGTTCACATTTCTATAAAATTAGAAAGCCAGAGGATTCAGTGTGTATAAAGGTGTCTTCTCATGGCAGAAGCTCATTAGAATTTCTTTCAAGTCCTTTCTGGAGGGATAGACTGTGTCAGAATAATATTCCAGGGCTTCTACCCTTTAGTGCCATGGTATTAAAGACTGAGCTTCTGCATATTACTTTGAGAGGACACAAACAGTCATACTACAGCCACTACCAACACACCCTCCACAGGTAAAAACACGTGGCATAGTTGGAAAAACCACTGAGGAAACCAAGACACCTATTGCAAGAGTTCACTTTGACAAGACTCAAAATAGAGAAGTACTTACAAGTGGTTACACATTGTTTATCTTCTGTACAGGTTTTATTGTGAAACAAGTATTTCTCATCAGCATTTGAAAAACTGTCTTGGAATTCTCAGCTTAAATCTTCTTTAATATTTCTTTCAGCAAACTTCAAATCATGTGTTGACCTCAGGAATTTCATTCCCTCCTTAAACTGTATTCACAGGACTCAAGCAAGGATATCTCTTAGCAACACTGCTATTATGGGGAGTTCAAGAAAAGTCATTTCTTCACTTTATTTAGATATTCCATTTGTCCAAATAAAGTTTTTGAAAACCCCAAATAATCAAAAGATAACCATCTTTTTGTTCAGTTTACTAGCATCCCTCCTTCACATATTAAAAAAATAAATAGATGGCCTCACAGAAGGTTACAAAATTCATGATTTTGGTTCATTTCACTGAGCCTGATAAACAAAATTGCTGCATCTTTTGCTTTGGAAGTATGAAGAGTTGAGGGTTTCAGGATGCTATTCCTGTGCAATGCTGTGGGACATTTTTAACCCAAGTTCAGTTACAGTGGTAACCAGGAGCTTTTTTCGCTTTCTTCAAGTGATGACAACTTATCTCTTCATTCATGGGCCCTGATGTGGTCTCCACACGTCAGATAATTAGACTTGCCTTTCTGATTCCACAGATCTACCATAGATGCATCAATGTATATTTGTAATAAGCCCTAAATTCTGCTTCTGTATTAACATAAAGACTATACTTTGTCTTAGCACATGTCCACTAATAATGCATTACCTATAGAAACTGCATATTTTGACTAGTGAAAAACCTTGTAATGATGTGAATTATATTTATGCCTTTAGAGACTTGGTTTAAAGAACTTGGGCATACTCTCACATTAGGATAATGCTTTTTTTTTTCTTTTCCAGTAGCCACTTTACATTACTAATGCCTCTTATAGATAATAATGTTAGCCTGTGGATACCAGCAATATTATTAGATCTAAAAGTACTACGGCATTTTATGCAAGAATATTTCTAGTTTTTAGCTTTCTCTGTTTTTTTTTAGTTTCAAATAAAATCTGATCTAATATAGTTCCCTTGTACTGTCCTTTGACATCTTTTAAAGTGATTCGTGCACTTAAGGATTGCAGAGGCTAATCAGTTTGATCATTTGTAATTACTAATACCTGCATTGCAGGGAAAATGATCAATATTGCTATTTGAAGAAACCAGGCTGCGATCCAGCAGTGCCTCCCAATCATACGTACCTGAGTCCTGACAATTTAGCTTATGCGCTTCATTGAGAAAACTAAAACTCTTAGTCACTGCTCATTAGAAAGTTTTTAAGAAAGAGAGAAAATAAAACTTTTACCATTGAACAAGAGGAACCATTCTGTTCCTCTTATCTTCTTTCTCCTCCTCTTCCTTCTCCTTTTCATCTTCCTCTTCATCTTCTCTTTCTCCTTCTCCTTATGCTCTTGTTCCATTCCAAATCCTTCTCTTTCTCTTCCTGCTTTCCTTCTTTATCCTCTTCTTTTCTTCCTCTTCCTCTTCCTCCTCTAATAAAATCACCTCCCTATTCTTCATTTATAGTAAGCAGTATTTTCATTCAGCCATCATTGTTTATCATTCACATCATTATTGACTCCTATAAAGACAATCCCTGCTACATGCATCAAAAATTTAAGAAAATCATGAGTTTCTCTTGCATGTTAACTTTCTAGCAAATTTCATATACTTAAAGTGGGACTGGAAAGTTCTTGAAATATGAAATTAATTTACTTTGAAATGACTTTTAATTTGGGTCACTTGGCAATTCTGAGCATCTGCTTTAGATATAGATATATAAAACATTATCTCAGACACTAAGAAAAAAACAAACATGGCATATTATGTTTGAGAGGGAATATGTATCTTCAGAAAGAAAACTAGAGTCAACTTACAAGAATATTTTCTTTCTTTAACTCTAAACTACGGAAAGTGAGATTCCATGGAAAACCTCCCACCAAACATGTCATTCAACACTTTATCAGTATTGTGATTTTTTATTTTAATGTATATTCAAAAAACATATGACACACATCTTTGTGTGTACATGTGAAACACAAAGTAGTTTATAGTGGCTTTCAGCATTTCACGGAATGTCAAACAAAACATCAGAAAAGGAAAATTATTTCATAATTTTGAGACATGTTGTGGTATAATGCTAATTCAAAATTAACTATGCCTTGCTTTCAGGTGATGATCCAAACATGATGATTCAGTGCATATTACCCTGAGAAAGAACACTCACAATATGGTTGGCACAACTCATGAAGCCCCCTTCCCCCATCTTTAGCTACAACTAATGATATTGTTGTCTTATCTGTAAGTTCCAGAGAGATGCAACTACCTTAGCCCTCTCTTGACTCTGCAAGACGCCATGGCCCTAGCATATGCGGCTAGCACAAAGCTGTGTCTGTTTCCAGAGAACGTCTGCTTTCTTCGGGGAGGTTCATATGTTGTCTGAAGCCCAGCCAAAACTCTTGGAGTTTGATGAATATATTCTTGAAGGTAATACACTGCAAGGATGCTTTGCTTCAGAGTAGAAAGCCTTCTGTTCTCCGATACTCCCACACAGGGTACCACCACACAGCCAGATTCACCATCTGGAGAGGGAGGCTCGTCCACAAGGGTTTTATAATTGCAACACTAAAAGGTAAAGAGCAACTTTTTCATCATTCTCAGCAGTGCCCAAGCTACTAGCTGGACCATCTTTAAGCACCCACACAACTGTCACATATCCTTCTTGAATCTCTGCCTTTCAGATTCCTGTAGTTACCTGCCAAAAGATTGGAGAGGAGAAGATTGTCTATGGAGAAATATTAACTGCACCTAACCTTTAGAATCTCTACAGTGCAAATCCTTCTGTTTTCCCATAGTGATGTCTTTGTTTCATGGCCACAAATCCCTGTCTCTACTTCAAGGACTTGCATAATCCCTTGGGACCTGTGTTGGACTACTCTCCATTCATTTCCAGACAACTTAATCATATGCATGTGTCTGCACATTCTCTTAGGTTAAAAGGGGGAATATGGGAAGTTGGGGAGTGATCCTGACTATTTGTGGGGACCACATCGGGTCCAATGAGTAAGAGAAAATGACATCATAGACATCAAGGAGAGACTTAAAAAATATAAATTTTATTAGAGTTAAGGGCCTGGTGAGGGAGAATTGGAATGAAAGAGAGAGGTCAAGGTCAGAGAGGACAAAGTAGAGTAGGAAAGAAAATCTCTGAGCAGCATGGCAGGGGGGTGGGGAGGAGTGATCCAGAGGGTGGGGAGAGCAGTGACAGGTTAGAAGTCTCTAGCTGGAGCTTTTATTGCGTTAGACCTGGTAAGTGACTGCCTATGTGACAGTGGTCACATAGTAGGGCAGTGGGGGTAAAGAAGGTTTCATCTCAGGACATTCAGTTTCACCTTGCTTTCATACTACAGACTCTGCTATTAACACACACAATTTTCCCTTAAACAAGCTTAAGGTAAGAAACCTTGGGTGAGACAAGGTTGCAGCTCAACTGTATGGTGATTTCTTACTGAGCAGAAGTCCCTGGGATTAATCCCCAAAACTGAAAGCAAAGTAAAACAAAAGACAAGCAAAAACAAACAGCAAAATTTCTTGTATTATACCTTATCTTGGGCTGGGAATTTGGAAAAAAGCAGAAAAGAAAGTTTCATGATTGGAAGAGCAAAAGAAATTTTGTTATACTTGATCTTCAGAAATCATCATTCCAAGATGAAATTCATACATATCCACAGAGTCTCAAACATACATGTACATACATGCTCACATACACTCGTACCTGTGTATGAGAACTCAAGTCCGGTATATCTTCATCCTATTCTCTCACCCTGCTACTGGAGACTAATCTTGAAACTTCCACACCTGCATTGAAAAGGAATTGATCCCCAAGTCTAAAGTGATATGCACCAGGTGTCACCAGCTACCAGTTGTGGATGGGTCTGCTTTAACTGGTAAACTGATTTAGAGTGTTGTGATTCCAAATGGGGAAAAGTAAACGAGGCTGAAGTAGAAAGGGAAAAACATTTGACTGTGAATTCAGACATTAGAGGAGAAAATATCTAGATGTACTTCTGTTCAACATTTACTGAAATTAGCTCACATACTACCCATATGATCTAAATGACAAGTGTCTATGTAGTCTTACAAAGAACTGCTTTTTGTTTTATCACTTTGTAGCATACCACTCCTGTTTCTGATGTCATGTCCTGGTCCACCCTCATCACTCCTTTGTTTCTTCACTGAGTCAAACAACCAAGAGATCACATGTGGATATGGGGTGAAGAATTTCACTCCAAGAAAGGAGCAAGGATTTTTTCCGCATCCATTGATGCAACAGATGAACATTTAAATAAGCAAAGAGCACAAGCTGAACAATACTGCAGACATGCCAGGGTATCTGACTCCCCTCACATGGCTGAGAGGATGTTATACAGAGAGGATGAAAGAAGACAAAGAGCCAATATGGTGAAGGTAATCCAGCAAAGCAGTAGCTTCTTTGTTAGAAGAGCCAGGAAAAAATATGACATGTATTCAGGAACCCCAGAGACCAAGAGAGAAGAAAAAAGGGGGGGGGGTTTGAAGGATTTGGATTCCTCTGTTATGCTGGACTCCCCCCCCCACACACCACCACACACACACACACACACACACACACACACACACACACACACACACACACAAGCTAGGATTTAAAGGGATGTGTTTTAGTAAATAATACTGATTATAACTTGCAAGGGTCTAGGGTTGCCTAGGACACAAAACTTGGACTATGTCTTTAATGACAATGAGTGAGTTTCTAGATTTTATTAGTTGAAGTGTGAGGATGAACACTAACTATAGTAGCACTGTGCCATCTGCTGGGAACACAACATACAAGTGCACACATACATGCACAAATAAATTTTCATATGTATACCACATCATACACACCACACAAACACACTCACATACAGAGTTCAATTGTCAAACATCTGTATAAAGCAAAGGTATTATTGTCAACACAAGTTTAGCGAGATGCAAATCTTTAAAAAGATCTATGGTCACAAAGTCATAAGTTGAGAAGCTGAAGTCCATGCCACCTGTCATTAACTAGGAAAACTTTCTGAGCTGGTCTGCTGCCTTTTTCCATTTCTGTATACACAGATGAGATTATATTCAGTGGTTGTTTTCACCTTAAAGTTTCAAAAGTTGTGTTTCATATAGCTGTTTTCTTATGGTTGATAATCACAAGTTTTCTAAATTCTCTTTCAGTTTCCATAATCTTTCATCCACACGTAATACTCAATCTATAACATCTAAACTCAGAGGTATTATTCAATTATTGAATATTGCATTCCAAATGCACTTTATTTAGCTTAATGTAAGCCATTCTATAATTGTATTATTAAGTGTTTTCTTTTAGCTATTAAATTATTTCCAACTAAATTTTTGGAAAGAATGTTCTTCAGTTAAAATTGGACTATTCTCATACAACACATAAAGTGACTCACTGCGTTGTCAATATAACATGCTAAAAGAAGAATAAAGGAAATAGCAAGAAAACAAATAAGAAATCATGAAATTTTGTTTTTTTCACACCAATCTATGTGTCGGTACAGGTGTTGCTAAGAGAGCGACTTGGGTTGTGTGGCTTGGTGTGTGAGCTCTGCACTAATGGTGGTTCTTAGATTTCTCAAAATCCTTCAGCACTAAGAGCACAGGTGAATTGCTTGCTAAGCTCTTTTGTCATCTCACCTGACCCTGACTGACCAAGATGAAGACTGCAACAGGGACTCACAACTGAGGTCTCATTACCATCAAGCCATAACCAACAGAACTGATCTTTCCACTGATGTGTCCCAGCAGGAGGTAATGAGCTTTTGTATACCATCCAAGGTCATTTGCTCCAGCCCTGTGGCCTGCAGTCTCTTCTGCTACTCAGCACCCCAGCAATCTCAGCCCTTATATAGGGTTGTACTTTTTTCCCAATACTCCATTCAGGAGAAATGCAGCTCTCCTGAAGATTTTTGCAATTGGCGAGACTAGCAATGCATTCTCTTTTTAACCAACATTGAACCATTAGCTCTGTGGTCCTATCATTATATTGTATATTTTTGCCTCATATATCCTTCTTAGACATTATTTTTGAAAAAAATATGTATTTTAAAGCATAGGACATGGCATTTTTATGCACATACATAGTGAAATCATACTGTAATTAAACTAATTAGCATGCCAACTTCTTGTGTTGTTACCATTCTCTTATAACATTTCTTTCCCTTCTCCTCTTTTTCTCTCTTTCCCTGTAGTGATAGAATCTGAAGTTCCTCATTGAATTTTTACAGAGTGGCATTTCCTTTCCAAATGTTCACCCTATATAAGTGAACCTCACTACCTCATGATCAACATCTTTCTGTTTTGCCCAAACCCACCCATCCACAGCAACCTAGCTCCTTGCTTTTTGCTGTAGCTTTTTGACATTGCCAGATTCCACATAAAAGTGGGACCCTGCAGTATATTTTTCTGTAATCTAGCTTATTTCACTCAGAGCTGTATGTTCAGAGTCCTTTACTCAGATCAAATGGAAGAGTTTTGTCCTCTGTCTTGAATTTCAGGATTTAAAGAGGACCCTAGTTGTTCCTACAATGCATGACACTTTAACTTTAACAGTATATGTGAACATATACTGTGACATGGACATTGGCAACTTTTCTCTGTAGGGGTTTTCCTCTTGGGACTGTGTGCACTGGAAGCACAAGGAATCATTTTTTCATCACAGATTTTAGTCCACATATCAATCTTTCACCTGTTTCTAAGAAACCATCTACTTTATTTAGAACTTTGCAATTTTAACTGAAAATATTGTAGATGATAAATTTCAATTATGAATGAGGTCACATTAGTGAAGGACAACATCATTTTCAAAAGAAATGGAGGATTAAATCAAACTTCATGTCACTAATATGGTAGTGATACTTTTAATTATTTGTAAAATATTTTTATTTATTTATTATAGAAAGAGGAGAGAGAAAAAAGGAGGAGAGAGGAAACAGGTATGTATGTCACAATTTGTGTGTGTGTGTGTGTGTGTGTGTGTGTACATGTGTGGTAGTCAGAAGACAACTTTAGGAAGTTAGTTCTCTCCTTTCACTACATGGGCTCTGGCGATTGAACTCAAGTTAACGAGTTTCACGCAAGTGACATTACCTGCTTAGCCATTTCACTGGCTTCCTTTGAGTTATGTTTTATATTCTGAAGTAAATATATGCAGATGTTCAAATGCAAGGAAGTAAACACTGAGAATATTATTTGATCAACCTATTTTTGTATTCCTTCTTCTCTGCAGGTCTTAATTATGTCAAAATTAACCAGATGGCACAGTTCTATCTTGCCCATGATATAGTGATTTGAACATACTCTATGATTAAATTGTCTCTGTCTTTCTTTCTCTTTCTCTGTCTCCCTTTCTTCCATCCTTTCTCCCTCCCTCCAGTTATTTAAGTGATCCTAAAAAGCTACCATGGAGCCAATCTTTGTTCTCAATGCTGAGTAAACAATGATCATAAGGCATTCCACCTCTTTTAGAGGATATTAGCAAGAGAAGAGAACAAAATAGGAGTACATATCCCTGTCTGATGGGCAGGTGGCAGGTGGAAATATGAAGAAAGGCATTGCAAACTTTTTCATTATGTTCCTGCTTAATTTCTTTCCATAGTCCCAGCATTTGCTCCCTTCTTCAATAAATACAACAATATGGACCCACTTTTCAATGATTTTCAAGGTTCTTTAACTCTTCAGGGTAAGCCTATGAGAGGACCAATATTAAATTTTTCCTTGGCATAATAATTTTGAGGAGATAATATTTATTAAATTGCTTTGAACTATAGCAAAATAAGAGTTTTTTAAAAATAGATATTGCTTGTCTTGGTCCAGTACACTGAAACTTTGATATATCCTTACTTTGAAGATGATGCTAAAAGGAAATTTCTGATATAGTCAGGTAAAGATATTTACATAAAAGAGTCAGAACACCCAAATGAAAGATATATCACTCCAGCTAAAAACACAAATTTTTAGAAAGCTTACTCATGCTTTCTCAGAAAATCATGGAAATCACAATGTACAGAAATCTCTGATTATTTTAACTATTGGTTAGCAACTTATTTTTCCAAGTTTTGGAAAAATTAGATTTTTAAATCTGAATTAAATGATATACTATATACATATATTTAAGTTATTGATGGTTATCCATGTAATACTGTCTTTGAGTCTTGTTAGGTGTTAACATTAAAGATTTCTCATTTATAATTCAGACTCTTCCTCATCTAAGCAGCCTATATTTGAATGAACATTTTTATCGCTTTGAGAAAAGAAAAGGCATTCTCCTTGCTATAAAATTTAACCCAAAAGAATATTCATAAATCAGATTTACAAAACATTCACACTTTGGCATCAATTAATGTTTATCTAAGCCTTGGACCATAGCTACCTGTTGTAGTACCTGCTGTTGTGATATATTTCTCTGCTAAGATGAAACCCCACAAACAGAAAATAAAGATTATTAGTCTTCACATTAGAATCAGAAGAGGATGTTTAAAGTTTAACAAGAATTTAAGGCATATATGTGTAAAGGAAGAGTAGGTTTCTTAACGTGGACTGAGATACTATTAAAACAGAACATTGATGAAATAAAAGGGCCATAGGGAAGGGTTGAGAAATTTCAGCAAAGTCCTTAGTCCCCTTAGTCCTGGAATGAAGATTTTGTTGTTGTTGCTTCTACAAAGACTTAGCTACAGTTTATAGAAGAGAATGAAGAGCAGATACTATAGGGGAAATTGACAGAAATTGTGTCTCTAACAACCCTGTTTATAGTGGCAATAAACATAAGTCGAAGAGTCCAACATCTTGAAGCTGATTTTTATGAAATGAACAGATGGTGAGCCAGATCAAATGCTTAAAGAGTAACTACCATGATATAGAGAGACACACTTCTATGTTAATGATGAAAGACATGTCTGTGCCTCTAGCTCCTTCCTCGTGTGGAAAGCAGAGTCATTGGCCCTACTAGATACTCTGCAGAAAAGGATCTCTTTGTTTTGGTGGGATTAATAGTGCAGCACATTGGGGGCTTGAAAGGGAGGATGAACATAGAAAATGAGAATCATCTTTTAAGAGAGAAATGTTTGAAGTCCCAGAAAAAGACTTTCAAGGTGCCTCAGAGTTTACGGTTTAGAAGCAAATTTAAATCAAAGAAAAAAGGCAGGATTCTAGGAGGAACAAACATAAATGCATTTTAATCATACCTAAAATGTCATTGGGTATCTACTGCCTAGATTGCTGGAAACAAGACTGTCTAAGCAGGATTTCAGTTCCTTCTTCGTAATTTTTCTATATGTTTTAAATTGCAGATACTTCTTAAAATAGCTTCTAAGATGGGATCTATAAACATCATTTAATATAGCAACATGACAAAGAGATAGAAACAAATTTAGGGACAAAGGCAGTCTATGATCTGTAGGAAAATCGAAGATAAGAAAAGAAACAGGAAAACATCCCAGCAGAGCTGAAAGAACTGATGTGCTCTAGCAATGTATGTATGCTGACTCTACACAATAAAGCTTGGTGCAGGATAGCCTTTGAGTGCAGAGACACCTGGGCCGGCTGGAGCTCTAGAACACTCCTGGGCGTGGCTTGGGTCTTTGCACAATCACACACTCTGGGCTCCTTTTCAAGTTCCTCTGAAGAGGACTAGTCTGTATCAGTTAATAGAATTTTTTTCAAAATAAAATATCTGTGATGTTAGATGTAAAAAAAAATACACACGATGGGCTAGTGAGATGGCTTAATGAGTAAAAACATTGGTCCTATAACCATGGTGACCTGGGCTAGATCTCCAGAAACTCCCGTAAGATCAACAGAGAAAAACAACTCAGGAACTTTGTCCTCTGCCTTTCAGACATGTGTTGTGGTATGTATGTACCCTTAGTCATACATGCACACCATATACACACAATATGAATACATATACATTTTAACTTAAAAAAGTTACATGGCTAACTTTTTAGAATATTGAAATATTTTCCAAATTCTAAATATATTGCAGTATCTCAGATATTGATTTCCTTCTTGATTGTTAATATTGCTACCAACAGGGCTACAATAGCTATGCACACAAGAGGCATCATATCATCTTCTAGAATCCTTGTTTGTCTGCAGGCTTTCCTGTTGTCTTTGGATTTCCCTGAGAGCTCCCTTTTCTTCCAAAGACCTGTGTTGTAAACATGGAGGTGTGGAAGGCAAGCAGAAAGGGCAGGTAAGTGTTCTACAACTTAATAATTGAATCTCAGCTATCAGTAAGCCTTGGCCCCTGGCCCTGATGTTCAGAAGCATCCCTTGTTCTTACTTTTCTTTTACTAGACATGACTAACTGATTTTCCTTCCAGGTCAAATGAGACTCTGGGGTAGCAGTTTCACTTGTGGAGAATACTCTGAGTCCTTGAAAAGATGTCTAATTCCTCTGGACCTTCTGGAGTTTCTAATTCTCAAGTTAATGTACACATTAACTTGAACTCATTAAAATCACTATTAAAATCTTCCTCACAACCATTGGACCCCAGTAGCTTCTGTCCTGGATGCTGAATTTGAAGGTGATTCGGTATTCTAGCCTCTCTCTTCACATTTCAGGTCATTTGACCTGTGGCCTCAATTTTGTGATGGAGCTCAGGAAATTTATTAATTTTCAGTGTGGACACCTTTGTATCTCTACAGATAGGAGTCGCAGCTTCCAAACTCTTTGCATGCCAGAGAAATCTAGTACAATGTTTAAAAGAAGAGGTTGCCTACATGAAAAGCTCCCATTGAAATTTGATATAATGTGCGGAAAATAAAAATCTGTCATCATATTCTTTGCTTTCCATTCATTCACTAAAAAAAGGCATTTAGAGTTATATTCTAATTTCAGACACACAATTTTCTTCTCATATGTCATTTTCACAGAAATCTCACGGAAAAATCCTTACCCATAAAAATGTCAATCATTTATGAGAGTTATTTACCATGTATTTTTTCCATAGCTGCTTTAAGCCACAGAATCTTACAGAGCTTGGATGCAAGGTGTAGACTGATCATACTTTTTGTTTATGACCTCTCTATAGAGTGAATAACAAGCAGTCTCTCAAATTTCCAATACGGAGAGCTCTCATGTTTGCAAAAGTTCAAGTTTCCCTTAAGTTTTCTCTATCTCGAGCATCAGTCATATCTGTTTCTTTAGCAGTATGGGGGTGATTTTGCTACCTCACACATATGCCTCCCAGCATTTCTTCTACTGTATCATAGACATGGAAAGAACCACTTGTCAATACTTTTTCAATCTGCACCTTCGTGCATTTTACATTGAACATTCTGAGTTGCTCTCGACAATGCTTCCCTCTTCTGCTTGCTCTATTCTTTGACTCTGGAGCACTGTAGAAATACAAATGTTTCTCCTTCACATTTTCCATGAGCAATATTTGTACTGAATTCTGATAATCTTTCCAGACATGTTTTCACAGTAAGACAATGCTCCCTTTATAATAACTATTTAGATCTGTCTTCTAAGTTGTCTTTCACTATCTCTGTCCCTTCATCCTTCCTTCCTCCTTCCTTCCTCCTTCCTTCCTCCTTCCTTCCTTCCTCCTTCCTTCCTTCTTTCCTTCCTTCCTTCCTTCCTTCCTTCCTTCCTTCCTTCCTTCCTTCCTTCCTTCCTTCCTTCCTTCTTTCCTTCCTTCCTTCCTTCTTTTCTTTTCTTTCTGTCTCAATCATGATTTATACCTCCATAATGACTGATTATGCTTACACACACACATACACACACAATGCATGCACGCATGCACACTTTATTGATAACTATTTTACAACCTGATTCTAAGAGTTCTTGCTATCTGACATCAGTTTATTATTCTGCAGACACACATATATCCATGTATCTCTTCACATGCTGACATACTTGTCACTGTATTAAGTGCATGGAAACACTTACTATGTGTGTTTTGGCTCATGGTTTCACAGATTTCAGTGCATGATGGATAGGTTATATTCTTCTGGGTCTGACGCGAGGCAGAATGCTACATTGATTGGAGTGTGTGGTAGAGGCTGACCATCCTGTGGCAGACATGGGCAGAGGGAGGATGACTGACAAAGAAAAGGTGTGACTTCACACCTCCAGTGGTCTCCTGCTACTTGGACCTCATGCCCTGCTTTTCAACATCCCCAGACACTATTATCACCCTCACGGATGAAGGATTTCCTCATCAAGCAGTCAAGTCCATTCCAAGACTCTCACCACTTCACAAAGCTTGAGAGCACAAATCAACTGCCGGTGTGTGAGTCTGTGTATGTGTATGTGTGTGGGGGGGTGCATGTTATCAAATTACAATACCCTAGATTCTACTTGATCTAGCAGCCACTAGTCAAATGCTATCCATTCTTTTGCTTCCTCTTTTTTTTTTTTTTTTTTTGCTTTTCAGTTTTGCTTTAGTTCTCATTGTTTCTATTTGTTTTGTATTGTCTGTGTTGGCACCAACCTCCCACATCTCTTGCCCAGTTAGCTCCCTGACTGCTGGGAGTGTAGCTGTGTACTGTGTACTGCCAGATTTTTTTAATACTTTTTTTATTATTTCCGCTCATACAAACTTAATAGGTAGACCAGTTCCCTCCCTCCATCCTCCTCCCCCTGAACCCCCTGCTCCCCCTCCCTCCCTCCCCATCCCCCAGTGCCTCCCCCCCAATTCCCAGAGAGTCCTTTATTCTGTATGCCTAACTCTCCTCTTGGTCCTCCTCTCCAATGACGTACAAGGACCCAGTGGCATTTCCATGAACCCTTTCTCATGTCAAAACTTCCCTGAGATATCATCTCACCCCGGTCAGGATGGCAAAAATCCACAATACAAACAACAACAAGTGCTGGAGAGGATGTGGAGAGAGGGGAACTCTCCTACATTGCTGGTGGGAATGCAGGCTCATACAGCCACTCTGGCGAGTCGTCTGGAGATTCTTAAAGAAATTAAAGATTGAAATGCCATATGACCCTTTTGGGAATGACCCCCCCATGCAGCAGAGGTTCACCTCGATAGCACAAGCATGACCATGTTCATAGCAGCACTGTTTACAATAGCAAAGTCATGGAATCAACCCAAATGTCCAACAGTTGATGAATGGATAAGGAAACTGTGGTACATCTATACAGTGGAGTACTACTCAGCCATCAAAAATGATGAATTACTGGAATTTGCTGGGAAATGGATGTCATTAGAAACAATTATATTAAGTGAAGTATCCCAGACCCAGAAAATTAAGTGTCGTATGTACTCCCTAATAGGTGGCTCCTAGTACCAAACTCACCCAGCCCACATTGAGACACTCAAAGGTAAACCTATGTAATACAGTAATTTCAAGGATTATGAACAGGAGGGATGGGGTTGGAGGGCCACACCAGACACAAGGAGAGAGGGGACCATGTTACAGCAGAGAAAATAGGCTTCCAAGGAATGCAAGCAGAGAAAATAGGCCTCCAAGGAATGCAAGTAAGTAATGTGACACCTGGTTAAGTTCACAGACGTTCGTTCCTGATCACGTACAACTGAGGGGGTATGATTTCACCAGAAGGGAAGGGCATACAGTCTACCAGATGAAAGCTGATCATTTTGCAAATGGGTGACTGACCCCTCCCTCACCGAGGTTTCCTGCTTTTATTACATCTACCCTTGAATGTGCTATTATAACAAGACTCCAGTTTAACAGCTTTTTGTCTCTGACCAGGGGGTGACATACAGTGCCCATCACGATGGAGTGAAGGGCATTGCAGGAGCAACAAAACTGCAAAAGAAAATCAACAAACCACAATCCAGAACTTCAGAGTCTCTATATCAACCATGATCTAGGCCAGCCTAATCTCCCCCCATCCTGAAGCTCAGGGACATTTGCGGAAGAGGGGGCGGTAAGATTGTAAGAGCAAAAGGATGGGAGGAGCAATGATTTGCAAGATTCTCCACACTAGTTAGGGCCGAAGCAATCATAATAGGACTTTGCATGCCCTGCGCAATGTCCAACACACTACTGACTTCACAAAGTCTAGCATCAGCTAAAGGCACCAAGATCCTTGGAGGCAAGGGATTGACAGCCACAGTAGTGTTGCTTCCTGTTCTTAACTGTAAGAAGGGTTTCAACCTAAATGGCAAAATAATTGAAAAGTAGGTATGGGACAAGTTTCTTGATGGAATGATGAGTTGCAAGTATAAGTAAGGTGTCAAATTTGTTCACATTCTTCCTATCTTCTGCTTCCTTCTCCCATCTGACCTTGTGTCTGAGTTGAAACAGAGGAGACTCTGGTGTGAAGGAGGGTTGTGATAGGGAAACTGAGGAATTGGATTTGGTCTGAGCTTGCATTGCTCTGGGCCCTTCTGAGGAGTTGAAGACCTGCTGACCATTCATGACTCTTGTCTCTCAGGACAAAGCCTTGCCATGTCCTTTTTATTTGGTCCAAAATCCCAATTCGTGCACCAGGGTCCCTTCCTTATTCATGGAAAGTCTTCCTTCCTCAATTAAACCTTGGTAGATGCATCCCTGGCTATTCTACTTTAAATCAAGTTGACAGTTAGCATTAACAATTATGTATGTGTAAATTTTATTTCTTGACTATTGGGAAAATGCGACTGCAGGTTTCTCTTAAATGTAGTAATTTTGTTTGCTCTGGGTTCATGGACAGTAACAAGTGAGCTGGCTCATATGTAGCATTATGAGACATCTGTATAGTGTATTCCATAATGACTTTACTGATTTCCCACCATTTGCTGAAGCAGGAAGTTCAGCAAGAACATCTAGTATGCCAAAGTTGATAACCTCAAAGATTTAGACTTCATAGTTTCTTGTAATGCAGATGTGGACTACTGGTTACCTAAATGTTTATAATAATTTACCATATTCCATACAATGGTAACATAATTTTAATTATAAATAGTTTACTTCACACTTCAGCTTACATTAAAGTGAATTTTACTGTCCATTCCAGCTGAAACATTTCTTGCACATTAATTCTGGTATTCAAGGAATTAATTAGTGACACTTCCTAGTGCTGATTCACCTAAGGATTGGTAAATTAATCAACAAAGGACACTAGACTGCTGATTTTTCCCAATAGTCTGACACCAGAAATGCTTAAGAATTAAACAATAAAACTTTGAAATGCTAGAGAAAAGGCTGTGCAAAATCCCTTCCAGAGAGTTATGACCACGTATCCCCAGGCAGAAGAGCGGATTAGTATGATAGAGTGGGAAGTGGATTTGATTTATGAATTTCTTTTTGCTATATTGCCTTGGTAGATGGATGGCATTTCTAGATTTATTCTCCTGTAATAGAGAAACACATCAGAAAAATGGAATAACTTGATATATGAAGAATGAAAGGATACATCAATGATGAAGTCCTGTGTTGTCTTAGATTGCAGAAAGGTCAGCGTTAAAATATGGTTAAGCAGGTGAAAGGCAATTATAGTCATTACGCAAGCAGTAGGTAAAGAAACAGAAGTCTCCTCATCATGTTCATGAGACGTAAAAGTGCTACTTCTTCTACTACTATTAACAACAGTAGATTTTTAAGTATTTTACATAACCAGACATGCACAGCAATCCAAGTATTTATCTTTATATTCTCTCTCATGGTCTCTTTATGTTCTCTCACCTTCTTGGCTTCTCTATCATTTTTCCCCTTTCCTTCCCTATTTATGCCCTTAAATTTGCCAAAAGAGCATTTTGGGGAAGGTAATTACAACATCTCCTTAGGCCCATAAATAAACCTTTTTTTTTTTAAATCAACTCTGTTTTCCAGAGAAATTCACTTTGGAACAAAAAGCACGGTAGGCCTGAGTTTGAAAGCAAACAAACAAAACACAAAAACAAACAAAAAAAAAACTAGTGCCTATAGTTTAAAGTTTGCACATAGTTGTGTCTTGATGCTTATTATGATGCCATAAGTAAGTGCAGGAAATTGAAGAAATATGCTGTCTATCCCTAAAGCAATAATGAGTCCAATAAAATGAATGCTATTAACAGGAACAAACCAGTAAGAAAGTCATCAGGGATAACTGGACCTCAAATTTGTGTAAAGACAGCAGGGAATGAAATAAGACATCATTTAACCAGCTGGAAACACTCATGAGCATGTATACATAACATTCATACATATTGGGAGGGGCAGCTGCCAACACATCAGATAGGGTAGATGGAGGTTTATAGAGTTCAGGAAACCAAAAACAAATTAGAGTACACTGCTGCAATATATGTGCAGAGATTCAGAGCACTGAGTTTGGCATTGAACATGTGACCTTCTCTGCTTTTTATGTGATGGTCTAATGAAACAATTAGTCCATTAAGGAATCAAGCAGGGGGTTAACTGGAAATGAGCCCATCAATACTGGGTGTGTGGTTCCTGCCAGACCCAGCCTTATAGAGACTGAATCAAGAGGATGAAGAGCTAAGGTCTAGCTCAGAAATAAAAAGGGCCTATCTCTAAATAATAAATAAGTAAATAAATAGATAAATTTTCTAAACAGATCATGGTGACTTTATCATTTTCTAATTATCCCTTTTCTTTCTCTTTCCTATTCCATTTCCGTAACTTTTAATCTACTCTAAAATGTCTGAGAGGCTTAACTGCATATCTAGAAATAACTTCGGAGAAAGTGTCATTGAAACATGAAAGGAAAACATCCTGAGCTACTGGAAGCATTTTTTATGGCCGTGTAAATTCTCTTCATTCAAAATGCATCTTTTAATATTTTAATTAGGATACTGTGTTATGTGAAAAGAACTTCTGATTTTAGAAATGCAAATGAAGGTAGGCTATGAAACAAAGATGCTGAATTAAAAAGGTAACAGGCAGTTCAGCAACCAACTATGTGGAGAGGGATCAAGGAAATGACCCAATTTTTGAAAAGAAAATTATACCAACATTTTTCAAATTTAGCAATTCGACAAGGTTAATGACGATTTTAATATACCTTTTACTTACAACCGCAATAATTATCTTTGACTAATAAACTTCAAACCAATCAACAGGGACAGATACTGAACACAAGCAGAAGCAGGGATCCAAGCTCTGTTTCTGCATGTTCCCAGAGCTGCGAGTTCTCTCTTGAATTACTACTCTGCTTCTTTCTCCCTCTCCTTTTTCCTTCTTTTGCTCCTTGCTATGACAAAAAAACTACTGTAGACTATGTTGTGAAATCTCTCTCTCTCTCTATCTTTCTGTCTTTTCTCATTTTAAATGCAAGGGAATTCAATCTCCAAAAGCTGAAAGAACTTGGGCAAGGGACGCTCAGGGTCTAAAGTCTTTTCTGCAGTCAAAACCTGTGATTTCAACAATTAGCCTTGAGATGCTAGGCTTAGGATTTCCTGCTTCTTACAGGAAGATTTTGGTTGCATTTTAAGTGGCAATTAAATTTGTGTTGCATCTTGGTTGTTGGCAGAAAAGGAATCCGGGTTTTTCTCAAGCTGATTTTCTTGAGCTAGAGTTCATGAGACCAAGTCCTGTAAAGAGAAAGACACAAAGGAGCCACCCTGCCGCAGAGGAGGTGAGTGGAGGTGAGGCAGCACTAAGTAGAAAAGGCTTCAGAATGCAAGCGCTACCTCACAGTTCACCTCCAGAGACACGTTCAAGGAATAGCAGCATTCTTCCTGTTGAACTCCTCATACACTATACAGTCTAGTTTGTTGCAAAGGAAAAGAAAGAATGGAGTGAATAATGATGACATACACTGCAAAGTCAAAGGACAAGTGCTCATTTAACCAATGATGCAGTATTACCAAAAGAACTTGCCATCACACTTCTATTCCACATTCTAAGTTATTTTATCACAAGACATTGCTAAAACTTATAACTAAATTCTGGGGTCAATATGAATTAGACATTCAGAAAAACACAAATTTCAAAAGAAGTTATATGAAAATATCATCTCTCTGCTCTGTATGGTTTATTTTGAGAATGAACAGTAAGGATGATATTCTTTAGAGTCACATGGATTTCACCCAAATTTATTGAGTTGACTCACAGATATGGCCGAGGTAGTCCAACGATAGGTGCCAGTAGCTAGCTGCTCAGTTTGGTAGTCAAATGGGTGATGGCTGAAGGCTGAGAATTCTTAGAGTCTTTAGTCTAGCTGACGATTTGGAGGGTTTGAAGGCTAGAGGGTCGGTGAAACCGAAGGGGCCGGAAGGCAGAGTGATTGCTAGCACAGATGCAATAAGCATCTCTTCTCTTTGGTGGCTCCTTTTTATATGATGCAGTACTGCAAGGATCCTGTGAGATCTTTGGAGATTCTGATAGGATCTAGGGCAGGTATACTCCTTTCAAGTAGTCTCAGTTGATCCTTTCAGGTGTAGTCTCAGCCTATCTTAGTTAATACCAGGTGTGTCAAGTTGACACCCAGGCTTAACTATCACAGCAAGTCAATCAGTACCTATGGACTGATGGGAATCATGTGTGAGATGAAGCTAATATCACCAACCTTTAATCTTATTGGAGGTTGGGCTTCAGAGATGGCTCAGGGGTTAAGCAGAAGAACCTGAGTTTGGATCCTGGATTCCAAGTAAAAGCACTGGGCAGATGTCACGTCCTATGCCAACCAGGAAGGCCGGACAAGGTCCCAACCTGGGGAAGAGCTTCACAGAAGCATTTTCTAGAAATAGGACATGGCTTATTTTGGAATAAATAATAAAAATATAAACATATGGGAATTGTCAGGCTTGCAGCCTGCTTTTTGGAATGAGCAGTTGCTAGAGGCCTGAGGGGTTAATAGGAACCACTCCCCTTCCAGTCTTGCCTCTTATCTCTGACAGAGGGATTCCTCCCCTTTTGTGGATTTAGCATGTCTCCTATCTGTTCCTGGGTCCTTTTTGTTTTTTCTCAGGGCTAACTAAATTTGCACAAGTCTTTTTACTTCCTTTTCTAAATTAGAGCCAAGCCTGCTTTTAACTTTATATTAAATTCTAACTAGAAACTTCATGCTTATTCATACGCTGATTTTAAAGAAATTAGAGAACAACTTCAAGAGTCCTAAAACATAGGTGGGTAAAATTCTCTCAAAAATATGACCCTTGCTGAACTAATTCAGAAGTTCTATAAATATGAAACTATGCTATCTATTCCCTAAAATCAGTACACGACTATTTCTTATAGAACACATAAGTCAATAGAAAATAGTAAAAAAAAATTCCTAGAATCTGTATTTCTTATAAGCATTTCTTATAAGAGCACATAAGTTAATAGAAAATAGTAATACAATTAATACATATACAACTATTTCTTATAGAGCACATGAGTGAATAAAAATAAAATAAATCCTAATATAGTGCATATCATTATAACCTAATTTAGGCCAGCTTATATGATAGCAGACAGAACCTGATATCCTCAAAAGAAAAATTTAATGTATAACATGCACCCCCCCAACAGATCTACCTTTACTATTTATAAATATGTACAATAGATATAACACACATAGTTAATTAAAAACATGTTTCCTTTTAAAAATCCAAATTCTATAGATGAATTTTAAAAAGAGCTCAACCTCAGTGTATTTTAACTAAATCTCAAATGCAATTTGTTAATGCAATTACAACAATGTGGACTTGGACCCTGTGGCTGTTTGGCAGGGCATTGTAAAATAGATTTGCAGAGATTGAGGAACTGGGAGGAAGCCTGTTAATATGAAATAAGGATCTGTTTGTGTCTTTCCCTCAAACAATGGGTTAGGTAATTAAAAAACGTTTGTTTATTCTTGCTGAGCTTAGGAGACGGGGAGGGAACATGTTTGTTCTCCTCTATCTACAGGTGCAGCAACACATTTCTTTGCCCTGAAATTTTCTAGTATAAAAGCTGTTACAAAATTCCAATAAAACAGGTTTACAGATTCACCCAGCCCAGTGTCTTATGTGTCTGTTTCCTCATCCACCTATTCTTTGCAGCACTTGGTTGAGGGGAGGTCTGGATTCTTTTTTATTTATTTATTTATTTATTATTTCCACTCATACAAACTTAACAGGTACACCGATCCCCCTCTTCCTCCAACCCCTATCCCTCTGTGCCCCCCTCCCCCTTTGCTTCCCATCCCCCAATCCCTCCCCCTCCCATCCCCAGAGCATCCTTTAATGTGCATGCCAAAATCTCCTCTGGGTCCTCCTCTCTGATGAGGTGCAAGGACCCAGTGGCATTTCCCAGAACCCTTTCCTGTGTTCCTGTTAAGCATAGGAACACTACTGAGGCTGTCAATCCCTTGCCTCCAAGGATCCTAATGCCTTTAGCAAATGTTAGACTTCGTGAAGTCAACAGTGTGTTGGACATTGCGCAGGGCATGCAAAGTCCAAATATGATTGCTTCGGTCCTAACTTGTGTGGAGTATCTTGCATACATTACTCCTCCCATCCTTGTGCTCTTACAATCTTACCGCCCCCTCTTCTGCAAATTTCCCTGAGCTTCAGGATGAGAAAGATTAGGCTGGCCTAGTTCCAGGTGGTTGATATAGAGTCTCTGATGTTCTGGATTATGGTTCTTGATTTTTTTTTTTCAATTTTGGTGCTCCTGCAATGCCCTTCATTCCATCCTGATGAGTATTGGATGTCAACCCCTGGCCAGAGATAAAAAACTGTTAAATTAGAGTCTTGTTATAAGAGTATATTCAAAGGTAGATGTAATAAAAGTAGAAAACCATGGTGAGGGAGGGGTCAATCCCCATTTGCGAAATGGTTAATTTCTATTTGCCAGACTATATGCCCTCTGCTTCAGGTAAGATCATACCCCATCAGTTGTAAATGATCAGGAAGGAAAGTCTGTGAACTTAACCAGATGTCTCATTACTTACTTGCAGTCCTTGATGGTGGCCTATTTTGTCTGCTATAACATGGTCCCCTCTCTCCTTGTTACTGGTGTGTCCTTCCTTCGCCACCCTTCCTGTTCATAATCTTTGCAATTACTGTAGATATTACAGAGATTTATCTTTGAGTGTCTCTAAGTGGGTTTTGTACTAGGAGCCTACTATTAGGGAGTACATACGGTGTTTAATTTTCTGTGTCTGGGATATTTCAGTCACTATAATGGTTTCTAATTCCATCCACTTCTCGACAAATTGCATTAGTTCATCATTTTTGATGGCAGAGTAGTACTCCATTGTATAGATGTACCACCTTTTCCTTATCCACTCCTCAACTGTTGGACATTTGGGTTGTTTCCATGACTTTGCTATTGTAAACAGTGCTGCTATGAACATGGTCGCCCTTGTGCTATTGAGGTGAACCTCTGCTGCATGGGGGGTTATTCCCAAAAGTGGATGCGCAGGGTCATATGGCATTTCAATCTTTAATTTCTTTAAGAATCTCCAGACGGCTCTCCAGAGTGGTTGTAAGAGCCTGCATTCCCATCAGTAATGTAGGAGAGTTCCCCTCTCTCCACATCCTCTCCAGCATTTGTTGTTGTTTGTATTGTGGATTTTTGCCATCCTGAACAGGGTGAGATGATATCTCAGGGAAGTTTTGATTTGCATTTCCCTGATGGCTAAGGATGTAGAGCATTTTTAACATATTTGTTAGACATTTTAATTTCATCCCTGGTAAAGTTTCTTTTAAGTTCCATGGCCCATTTTTTAATTGGGCCATTTGTTTCCTTGGTGTTTAGATTTCTAAGTCCTTTGTTCACTCTATCAGATATGTGGTTAGTGAAGATGTTCTCCCATTCTGTGGGTTGCCTTTGAGCTCTTGTTACAACCTCTTTATGTAAACAGAAGCTCTTTAATTTCACAAGATCCCAACTGTTGAGAGTTGGTAGCAGTGACTGGGCTATTGGATGTCCATTTAAGAACTGTTGGCCTAGCCCAATCAGCTCGAGGGAGTTCCCTATCCTTTCAACTAAGGTTTTTATAGTCTCTGGCCATATATTAAGGTCCTTGATCCATTTGGAATTAAGTTTTGTACATGGGTCCAGTTTTAATCTTCTGCATGTGGAGATCCAGTTTTGCTAGCACCATTTGTTGAAGATACTGTTTTTTTTTTCCATTGGATTTTTTGGGCCCCTTTGTCAAAGATCAAATGGCTGTAATTTTGTGAGCTTATATCTGACTTTTCAATCCTTATCCATTGATCTGTGTGTCTATTTTGGAACCAGTACCAGGCTGTTTTTATAACTATGCATTTGTAATATAGACTAAGGTTTGGTATGGTGATACCTCCAGCAGTGTTTTTGTTACTCAGGATTGTCTTTGCTATCCTGGGTCTTTTATGCCTCCATATGAATTTTGAGATTGTTTGGTCAACTTCTTTAAAGAATTGCTTTGGGATTTTAATTGGTATAGCATTGAATCTGTATATTGCCTTTGGTAGGATGATCATTTTTACGATGTTGATTCTGCCAATCCAAGAACATAGGAAGTATTTCCACCTTCTGGTGTCTTATGCAATTTCTTTCTTTAGGGTTTTAAAGTTTTCATTGTAAAGGTCTTTTACCTCCTTGGTTAAGTTTATTCCAAGGTATTTCATTTTTTTAGGGGCTATAGTAAATGAGATTGTTTCTCTCAGAGCTTTTTCACTTCTTTCATTCTGGGCATATAGGAAGGCCACTGATTTTTGCACATTTATTTTGCATCCTGCCACCCTGCTGAACTTCTCAATTAGTTCCAGGAGCTTCCTGGTGGAGTTTTTGGGATCACTCAGGTATAGAATCATGTCATCTGCAAATAGAGATAACTTGACTTCTTCCTTGCTGATTTGAATCCTTTTTATGTCCCTTTCTTCACTTATGGCTTCAGCTAAGACTTCAAGTACAACATTGAATTAAAGTGGTAAGAGTAGACAGCCTTGTGTAGTTCCTGGTCAAAGTGGGATTGCTTCAAGTTTTACCCATTGAGTGTAATCCTTGCTGTTGGCTTGTTGTATACAGCTTTTATTATATTGATAAAGGTTCCTTCCATTCCAACTGACTCTAGCATTTTGATCATAAAGGGCTGTTGGATATTGTCAAAAGCTTTTTCTGCATCTATTGAGAGTATCATGTGGTCTTGAACTTTGGACTGGTTTATATGAACTACATTTACTGATTTGCGTATGTTGAACCAACCTTGTGTGCCTGGGATAAAGCCTACTTGATCCCCTTGGATGATCTTTTTGATATGTTTTTGAATCCGATTTTCTAAGACTTCATTGAGAATCTTTGCATCTGTGTTCATCAGAGAGATTGGCCTATAGTTTTCTTTTTTAAGTGTATCTTTATTAGGTTTTGAAATTAAGATGATATTAGCTTCATAGAAGGAATTTGGTAGTGTTCCTTCCTTTGCTATTTGATGGAACAGTTTAAGGCATATTGGTGTTATTAGCTCCTTAAATATCTGGTAGAACTCTGTGCTGAATCCATCTGGTCCAGGACATTTCTTTATGGGAAGATTCAAGATTACTTCATTGATTTCCTCATATGTTATAGAACCATTTAAATAATTCACAACTTCCTGATTCAATTTAGGTAAGTTGTGTTTACTTAGGAATTCATCCATCTGTTTTGTGTTGTCAAATTTCACAGCGTATAAGTTTTTGAAATATGACGTTATAATTCTCTGGATTTCTTGGGTGTCAGTAGTGATAACTCCATTTTCATTTCTAATTTTGTTAATTTGGGTTTTCTCTCTCTTGTTTAATTTAGGTAAGGGTGTATCAATCTTATTGATTTTTTTCAAAAAACCTACTTTTTGACTGGTTGATTTTCTCTATCGTTTTCCTAATCTTGATTTCAGATATTTCTCCCCTTATTTTCCTAATCTCCTCCCTTCTACTCCTTTTGGGATCAGATTGTTCTAATGTCTCTAAAGCTTTTAGGTGCATTGAAGATAACTTGTCTTTTAGTTCAGTTTTGAACTCTGCTTGAGTCTGTTTTAACCGCTCTATGCCTGTTTTTGTTTCTTGAACTGTTTTTCTCAACTCCTCCAAGTGTCTGTTGTGTTCCTCTTCAAAGCGATTGATGCGGTTTTTTTAATTCCTCCCGGATTTCCTCTTTCATAGTCTTGAACATGGTAATGATCACGTTTTGAAATTCGTTATCCTGGGTCATGCCTTCTTGGCTGTTTTCTGTGGGTTTGTTGTGGTTGGATTCTATCATTATGGGGTTAATTCCCTCAGTGGGAGATTTGTTTACTTGGGTGTTGTTTCTCCTGGATTTGCACTTTGACTTACTTGGGCATTGTCATTTTAACTCTTTTATTATTATTATTATTATTTTATTCAACTGTGCGCATGTGTGTGTGTATGTGCACGCATACGTGTGTGTGTGTGTGTATGTGTAGAACCACGGACGAATTCGTGAACCACCATGGACGCCTCCACCTCTGGGATTCACAGGCTCCGCCCTACCAGGACCAGAAACGCGGGCCGCCCCCGCTTCCGCCTGTCGTCTATACGTGGGATCTGGGATCTGAACTCAGGACCTTCCACCTGGTGGAGGCTTAACTCCTGAGCCACCTCTCCAGCCCTGTCGTTTTAACTCTTAAGACCTTCTTTCAAGGTCAAGGTGAGTCCTGGCCGGACTGCGCGGGTTCCGGTTGGTGGAGTGGGGAAAAGGAGGACCTGGCGGCAGGGTGGGGGGGGTCGCTATTTAACCTGGGGATCTGGGGCATGGCCCAGGGGTGCACAGCTCTGGCTCCTGCTGGCTGGTGGGAGGAGCTGGGTCCCTTGGGGAGCTCTGGATTCTGAGGTTGCATTCTGGCCTGCAGCAGGTGGAAATGGTGGCAGCCCATACTTCAGCCCTGGAAGGCAGAACCAGGGAAACTCCAGAGCAAAGCCAACAAGAGTTAGAAGCAATCCTGGATTATATCAGAAATCACCTTTAGTTTCCACAGGTACATTCAGTGCCCTCCGATAACAGTTACACATACACACACACGAACATATACACACACATGTATAATAAAAAAACATAAAACATGCAGAAAATCTTACTGAAGGTTGATTTCAATGTTATATTCAGGCATGTCATATGTTATCAATTAAATATTCTTATAAACTTGACACATAGTACATGACTATTGAGTAACTGTCACTTACAATTACTTAAACATAAAGAGAGAGTATTATTACATTCTTTGACTCATGGGCTTTTCCCTGATAAGAAGAAAGACATGTAAACTAAAACAGGTTCACCTTGTGACATTGATTCTGTGGTCTTCAAAATGCAGAAGTTAAATAAGGAAGTTATATAAGTGAGAAGGGAGGCCAAATACTACATTCTTGGTATTGTTCAAACTTTGCTGAAACTAAACAAAACAATACAAAAAACACTTTGGGGAAAGAATATTGAATAATGAAGAAAATTAAATAACAAGAATTAACAAATAATTAGGTGAGACTTGATAAATAAAAAGATGATAGTTTTAAAAGTAACTTCCCTTCATTGCTAAGCAATTTATAGTGATGTTTTCTTCAAAGAGAGAAAACATTATGAGCTTCTAATAATCAATTTTAGAAATATTTTAACTATGATGACAAGCAAAGTAACTTTTTCATATGAAAATTATGAACTGCATGGCATATGGTGAACTTTTGAAGATAGTTCAGTACAGTTTATATAATATTAATTTTCCCTAGCAGTTAATTGCAACAGAATTTATGGTAAAGAAACTAGAAAACATCAATGTTTCATAACAGGAAATGTACAGGTAAATTAGAGTAGATATATCATCAGACTATTATGCAGCCATTTATGTGATTGGTTTTTTCATAATTAATTACATAAGAAAATTTCCAATGACAACTCCGTCTGAAACATGCAATACTTAAGTGTATGTGTGTATGTATGCCTATGTATGTATGCTAGAATATAAAATTCAACATATGTGTGTTATCATGCACATAAATGAAAACAAATATATAGCATCAAGACGTACATACAGGGTGTTAAATTCTATCAATGGATCTCAAATCAGTGAATGTTGTTTTGGTTAATGGATTGTTAAGCTTGCCCAGGTTTCTTTTTTTTTATTTTAATACATTTTTTATTATTATTTCAGCTCATATAAACTCAATAGGTACACCAGTTCCCTCCCTCCCTCCTCCTCCCTGCGAACCCCTGCTCTCCCTCCCCTCACCCCTCCCGCCCCATCCCCCCCCCCCCCCGTGCCTCCCGACCCAATTCCCAGAGTCCTTTCTTGTGCATGCCTGACTCTCCTATGGGCCCTCCTCTCCGATGGCATACAAGGACCCAGTGGCATTTCCCTGAACCCTTTCCTGTGTTCCCCTTAAGCATAGGAACACTACTATAGCTGTCAATCCCTTGCCTCCAAGGATCTTGGTGCCTTTAGCAGATGCTAGACTTTGTGAGGTCAATGCATGCAATGTCCAGTTATGATTGCTTCGGTCCTAACTTGTGTGGAGTATCTTGCAAATCATTGCTCCTTCCATCCTTTTGCTCTTACACTCTTACCGCCCCCTCTTCCGCAAATGTCCCTGAGCTTCAGGATGGGGAGAGATTAGTCTGGCCTAGTTCTAAGTGGTTTATATAGAGTCTCTGAAGTTCTGGATAGTGGTTCACTGATTTTCTTTTGCAGTTTTGTTGCTCCTGCAATGCCCTTCACTCCATCGTGATGGGCACTGTATGTCACCCCCTGGCCAGAGACAGAAAGCTGTTAAATTGGAGTCTTATTATAAGAGCACATTCAAGGGTAGATGTAATACATATACTCAAAAGTGGAATCGCAGGGGCATGTGGCATTTGGCAATGGGAGGGGTCAATCTTTTAATCTGCCGGACTATATGCCCTCCCCTTCTGGTGAGTTCATATCCCCTTAGTTGTAAATGATCAGGAACGAATTGTGAACTTAACTAGGTGTCAAATTACTTTCTTGCAGTCCTTGATGGAGGCCTATTTTCTCTACTGCAACATGGTCATTTCTCTCCTTGTTTCTGGTGTGGCCCTCCAACCCTATCCCTCCTGTTCATAATCCTTGCAATTACTGTAGGTAATACATAGATTTACCTATGAGTGTCTCAAGATGGGCTGGGTGGGTTTGATATTAGGAGCCACCTATTAGGGAGTACATATGGCGCTTAATTTTCTGGATCTGGGATACTTCACTTAATATAATTGTTTCTAATGACATCCATTTCCCGGCAAATTCCAGTAATTCATCATTTTTGATCACAGGGACCAAGTAAGCTTCATCCCCGGCACACAAGGTTGGTTCAACATACATACGTAAATCAATAAATGTAATTATTCATCATGTAAACCAGTCCAAAGTCCAAGACCACATGATACTCTCGATAGATGCAGAAAAAGCTTTTGACAAGATCCAACAGCCTTTTATGATCAAAACGCTAGAGACAGTAGGAATTGAAGGAACCTTTATCAATATAATAAAAGCTGTATACAACAAGCCAACAGCAAGGATTATGCTCAATGGGGAACAATTGGAACTGGAAGCATTCCCACTTCAATCAGGAACTAGACAAGGCTGTCCACTCTCACCACTTCTATTCAATATTGTACTTGAAGTCTTAGCTGAAGCCATAAGACAAGAAAGGGACATAAGAGGGATTCAAATCGGCAAGGAAGAAGTCAAGCTATCCCTATTTGCAAATGACATGATCTTATACCTGAGTGATCCCAAAAACTCCACCAGGAAGCTTCTGGAACTAATTGAGAAGTTCAGCAGGGTGGCAGGATGCAAAATAAATGTGCAAAAATCAGTGGCCTTCCTATATGCCCAGAACGAAAGTGAAAAAGCCTTGAGAGAAACAATCCCGTTTACTATAGCCCTTAAAAAAATGAAATACCTTGGTATAAACCTAACCAAGGAGGTAAAAGACCTTTACAATGAAAACTTTAAAACCCTAAAGAAAGAAATTGCATAAGACACCAGAAGGTGGAAAGACCTCCCATGTTCCTGGATTGGCAGAATCAACATTGTAAAAATGACCATCCTACCAAAAGCAATATACATATTCAATGCTATACCAATTAAAATCCCAAAGCAATTCTTTAAAGAAGTTGACCAAACTATCTCAAAATTCATATGGAGGCACAAAAGACCCAGGATAGCAAAGACAATCCTGAGTAACAAAAACACTGCTGGAGGTATTACCATACCAAACCTTAGTCTATATTACAAATCCATAGTTATAAAAACACCCTGGTACTGGCTCCAAAACAGACGCACAGATCAATGGATAAGGATTGAAGACCCAGATATAAGCCTACAAAATTACAGCCATTTGGTCTTTGACAAAGGGGCCCAAAGAATCCAATGGAAAAAGAACAGCATCTTTAACAAATGGTGCTGGCAAAACTGGATCTCCACATGCAGAAGATTAAAGCTGGACCCGTACTTGTCACCATGTACAAGACTTAATTCCAAATGGATCAAGGACCTTGATATAAGGCCAGAGACTATAAAAACCATAGTTGAAAGGATAGGGAACTCCCTCGAGCTGATTAGGCTAGGCCAACATTTCCTAAACAGACATCCAATGGCACAGTCACTGCTACCAACTCTCAACAGTTGGGATCTTGTGAAATTAAAGAGCTTCTGTTCAGATAAAGAGATTGTAACATGAGCTCAAAGGCAACCCACAGAATGGGAGAAAATCTTCACTAACCACATATCTGATAGAGCTCTACTGTCCAAAGTGCACAAAGAACTTGCCCAGGTTTCTACATGAATAGTTGACTTTGATAGTAAAAAAAAAATCTTATAAGTAAATTAGTACTCTACTGCATAGCAACACCTCTCTCTCTCACTCTCAATATGATGCTGATGAAATGGAATCATATCTCCCATTCATCTGCTAATGTTCTGTTAAATATGTCTGTTTAACATGTCTTTTAAAATTAGACACTATTTGGCAGTAACAGTTTTTTTATGGATGACATGCTAACTACCTTGCTCTGGTCTTTACTACTCTCTTTTACTACTTTACTTCTTTTACATGGTCAGCAAAAATGTGTGTGTAGTGTAGTTTCATGAAAATCAAAGCTCTTGGGTTTAAGTTCAGAGGGTTTAAATAGCAGAAGTACACATTCTTTACTGCTATCCATCATGGCTGTCTTTATCTTTCCACTCACATGGATCAAGCATCTAAATAATGAAAGTGCAATTATATTTCCTGTCTATAAGAGCCAAGCCACCATATTAATTCAAGTAATAATTTGTAGCTAAGTCACATTAATTTTACTTCAGTTATGTGGCTATTCTATTATAAAGTATTATGAGCCACATTTAAAGGGAAAATGTACAATTCTATGCATTGATATTTATCTGAGAATAAAAAGAATCTACCAAGCATAGTGACACATACTTGAAATCCCATAGCTCAGGAGGATGAGATAGGAGAATGAAGATTTGGAGGCTATCCTTAGCTGCATAATGAATTTAAGGTCACCATGGCCTATTGGGGTAAGGTCAACGGAAGCAACAGTGAATGAAAAAAGAAAGAATAAATAACTTGTAAGTATAGATTTTATTGGTCAGTTGTGAAGATGGTACCTGAGGACATTTTATTACTGCTGTTAGGATGCTTAAAACAATGGAAACTCCATCAATATACTATAAATATACTGCTTCCATATTTCCATTTGTCTGTATTTCTAATAGTATTAGAGCTTATCTCATGTAGGTTCATGAAACAGAAGGTATATGCTGAATGAATCATGCAATCAAAAAAGAAAAAAATTCCTTAGAAAATAACAGACTCCCCCTAGCCTCCACCAATTCAAAAGTCAAGAATGTCCTCAGGTACCATCTGAGGCTTGCAGTAGATATTTCCCCCTACCTGATATATCTGTCAGTGTATTTGAAATGGGTATTGATTTATGACTTTCTCTGTTCTATTACTTCTACTCATTTTACTGCCATTGAGTTAGAATGTGGAATTCAGTGTAACCTGAATCTATGGGTCATGGTCACTATCCCTTAGAAGAGTGAGCTATGCTCCTTGAGTTGACATTAGCTAAACCATTATTCAGAGGACAAGTAGTGTATTTTCTGTTTTCCTTTGTGTGTGTCTGCGCATATGTGTGTGTGTGTGTGTTGTATTTATTTCTTTTAATTAAAATTTAATTGAAATTGAAAATTAATTAAAATGATTCATTCTATTTTACCAAAAATTGCCATTTACAATGCCAATGACCACCAATTGTGTGTGAAATCGGCCCTGTGGAAGCAACTTAGGATGATTGTGTCTAAGGCAGGATCTTCACAGATACTACTATAATTCTTTGATGAAAATAGCTTTTAGTATACTTAGAAGTCTTTTTTTCCTAAGTGTGGAAATTAATGCCTTTCTCAGTTAAGGGGGAAATGTTGTCCAATCAATAAAGACAAAAGAATACCTATAGCTTTCTGTATTGCCCTCTCTTTGACATGGGATCCTTCCTAAGTGGTACTGTCCTTTCACAACCACTGGGAAAAACTGTTTTCTTTACTGGAAAATTAATTATGACTCCACAGGGTCTGAATTATGACTCCACGGGGTCTGAGAAAAGCTGCTGGCTAATTTTTAGGAAGCAGTTTCCATTTCATGTATTAAATTAGGCTGCAACATGGGAGACAAAGGCAAGTAACTTTTTATCCTTGGCATCAGAAAAACTCAATGATCAATTTCAAGGAAATAATAAAACAAACACGAAAATTGGTCATGCTTTAAAAATGGGTCACTTCATAATAAAGAACTAAAATATTTAAGCAAATTCATATGATCAAAATAGATCATACATGGTGACAACACAAGAAAAAATGTGCTGTGGTAAATTGCATTTAATATAAACCCCAAAACAAAAGGCTGTTGGTTGAGGATTTAGCTAGGATGAGGTCTGAGGATAAATTAATGTGTGAGAAATAAGCCAGAAACTTACATTAGGGAAGATCCTTGGTCAGTAATTCTAGCCCTGGAGCCTAGGAAACCTCAGTGCAAAAATCAATAAAGTAGAAAAGTAATACAAGATGGTTGCCCATGTCACCTTTGGACTTCTACAGACACACATACTTAAGTTTCTTCTCTCTCTCTCTCTCTCTCTCTCTCTCTCTCTCTCACACACACACACACACACACACACAGCATGTATACATATGCACATGCACAAATGCTCTCATGCTTGTTAGGGAAAAAATGTAAAAATAGAATATTGAGTTTGTGTTTATTAAATGCAAAGCAAGTTAAAGAAAGTTCAAAGTTGATGAGAGGTAACTAACAGAAACAAAAGGATACAAAGGAAAAGCACATTTAAGAACTGCTAGGGTTGGGCAATGAGTTATTTCTTTTAAGTGACTTATTTCAGTCAAATTTTAGCTCCAATTAGGATATTCAATGCACAATATTATGAACTTGAAATGCAGGTCTGGAGGTAAGTTCAAAATTCACTAACACTTTGAAGCATAGAAGAGGATGGTATTTCTAAGTTAGTGTGTAAAAGTGAAGAATGTGAAAAGAGAAATGAAAGAAAAGGTGAAAAATAGGCCTAAAGGACAATGTCTTTTCAAGGATGTTAAACCATGAAAATGTAAATTAATGTGATTGCCCTGTTTACCACAACCAAGAACATCCCAATGAAAAAAGTTTTATTGACACTGAGCAATTCAGTGAGGTTTACAATTTTTATTTTACTAAGGATTTTATAGCCTGGGGAAAGCCCCATAGATAGTAAAAGTATTGGAATACAATTCTATAGTACTAGGGGTATAACTTTTATTTTCTTGTAACTTTAAAGCAATAAATAAATTCTAGCATTTATGCAACATATTATGGAAGCATAAAAAGTAAGAATATTTTTTGTATATTGGGCAAATTTTTATACAAATGCAATATTAATTTCATTGATCTGCTAAGTTACTATTCATCTTTGTGTTCCAAATGAGATACAGAATTGTTTCTTTAATCTTAGTATCAAATATATCAAACATAGTGAACTGAAGATAGGAACACTAAGAATTGTCAGAAGCCATAATGCCAATCCACCAATATGATGGTTGATCTTAGTTATCAAGTTAATTGAATCTGGAATCAACTTTGGTCAATAATTGAAATGGGAAGACCTACCCTAAATATGGGTGGCACTTCCCAGAGATAGTAAAGATAAAAAGAAAGTTCCAGAAGGAAAAGTTTGCATTTGCCTGCTTTCCCTCATGTTATGCTGGCATGATAATCTTCTCTACAGCATGATTATCTGCCTACTACAACTTCTGTCATTCTTGGCTGACATTAGAGCCCAGGTTATTTGGGTTTCCATCCTGAAATGAAGACCAGGGACTGTCCAGAACTCCACGAGGCCATCAGCATTGCTCTTCCCCTAGCCTTGTACATTAAGCAGCTACCAGGTCCTCAACCTTCCAGTATGGAAGTAGCCACTGTTTGTTAGATCACGTCATGTAGCCTCCCTAATAAAATCTGTTTGATATATATTCTATTGTCTTAATTCGAGAGATCGCTTACTAATATAATCCAAGAAGGTAAAATTCTACTGTAAGAATAGCAATCATAGCAAAGAATAGTATGAAATAACAATGCCAAAATTCTCCCAATCACATTGTTAGGGAGAAAATATCCTACAGTAGCAATAAATTTTTCCTAAAAGTTCCTCTTATCCAGATGGGCTCACCAGGTAGGCTCACCTCTTTCTTTGATCTGTTTCAGTGAGTTGTCTTGCCCAAAGATGGGAGGGATTTCTTTTACTCATGTTTGCTGACAAATAATATCTTCTCCTGTTTCTAATCCGCAGGCAAATCATTCACTGGTTCTCAGGATTCCAGGTGTTGAGAGTTGTCAAAGGTAAGAAATTCCATTCCTGATGCACAGGCCACTGCTTTCTTAGCATAGTGTACTCCAACCCAAAACTTTACTTCCTTTGAAAAACACGGCTTCTGTGAAGTTACTAAGCATTTAACAACGTGATTGCTCTCGCCTTAATATTTAATCCTCAAACCAAATGTGTGTCATTTTCTGGGGTGGTAAGAACAAACACCTATTCAGCTCAGAGACGGCACCGACAATATACCAAAGACACAAAGACTGTATTAATGAGCCAATGAGTTTGTTGGAATGACAAAGCTCCAGAGTCAAGAGTGATTCAATCTCTAACATAGAAAGTCTCCTCTGTCCCACTAATTGTTTGAAATGTTTATAACCCTGGAAAGAGGCCTTGCCAATTCCTGTACCTTTCTGAGATTTCCGAAATTACTAAATTTCATGAACTTCCTGAGCTTTGTAAGTTTCATGGATTCCTGTGTTTCATGAGATGCCCCCTTCCTTCCAGAAGGCAATGCCTCCATTCAGAGGAAAGAGCTCCACAGCACCATAGAATGTTAATTTAGGAATATGATCATGAAGCAAATCTCTTGTATCCTTCCAAGTGAAAAGAGGTATGTAAAGGACAAGAGGTTAAGTGTAAGGAATTTTTTTCCCTGAAAATATTCAATGTTGATCATGAAAAGAAAGCAAAAGATCGTGTAAGTTGACTAATAGATTGGGTCTTTATAAGAAGGGTATAAATCTCATGAGAGGGGCCTGACCCCACGCCCTAGGGGGTAACATACAATGCCCACCAGGATGGAGTGAAGGGCATTGCAGGAGCAGCAAAACTGGAAAAGAAAATCAACAAACCACAATCCAGAACTTCAGAGACTCTATATCAACCACCTGGAACTAGGCCAGCTTAGTCTCTCCCCATCTTGAAGCTCAGGGAAATTTGCGGAAGAGGGGGCGGTAAGAGTGTAAGGGCAAAAGGATGGGAGGAGCAATGATATATAAGATACTCTATACTAGTTAGGGCTGAAGCAATCATAATTGGACTTTGCATGCTCTGCGCATTGTCCAACACACTGTTGACCTCACAAAGTCTAGCATCTGCTAAAGGCACCAAGAGCCTTGGAGGTAAAGGATTGGCAGCCACAGCAGTGTTCCTATACCTAAGGGGAACATGGGAAAGGGTTCAGGGAAAGGCCACTGGGTCCTTGTACGTCATCGGAGAGGAGGGCCCAGAGGAAAATCAGACATGCACAAGATAGGACCCTCTGGGAATTGGGGCGGGAGGCACTGGGGGATGGGGAGGGAGAAGGGTGGGAAGGAGGAGCAGGGGGTACGGGGGGAGGAGGAGGAAGGGAGGGAACTGGTGTACCTAATAAGTTTGTATGAGCTGAAATAAAAAAAATCTCATGAGAAATAAAGGTGGTTTTCTAATGATGTGAAAAAGAGAATGTACTTATATAATAATCATCAACAGCATCATCCTTGTCACTTTTTACACTATCATTATGCAACTGCAGAAAATGGATTCATGTTCTCAGTTCTTCCACACCATTGCATTGACATTATACTCAAACCTTCTATTTTCAAACACTTCCATGTCTACAAGCAGAAAAAAAAATATATGAAGTTTCTGCTTTTATTCCCTAATCTGGGCTGAGCTACATGATATGCGTTGGTCAATATGATGTAGCCAATTCTGATAAAGACAAAGACATTGCACACATTGGGCCAATCTGTCCTGTTCTAAATGCTTATGCTTTATCTGCCACAAGAACATGCTGACTAGATGTATTAGTCTAAAGGGAGAAGAAACAATGAGCAAAACCAAATGTCACTTGTAGCCTGGATCCAAGTCCACCTGATGCCATTTGAGCCCCATCCAAACAATATCTATAAACCTATAGACAAGAAATAATTCCAACAGTTGCTGAGATAAGAAGGCTGTTCATAATGTAGCAGCATTACACACACACATCAATGCCATATAGAACCACAAACAAATAAGTGTTGTTTTTCAAAACAAGACCATATGTCTTAGTTCAACATATAAAAATGCAGAATACAGTATAAATACATATCAAAGAAGGAAAATAACTTTACTATTTGACTGCATTGAAGTGGGTTGGAAAGTTGAGGTAGTGACTTTGATAATTCTGGGGAAGAGAGAAGTCCTCTAATTAACATATCACAAATAAATAGTTTAAATTTAAATGGATATATGTGTACTTTGTTCTTTATCCAAAGATGGAGGAAATTTTGGTTTTTACTCATGAACAAAAGTGGATACAGATTGAATTTGGAAGCCACATCCGGCTCAGTATGGGAGCATAGATCCAGGGTGTAGGGCTAGACTAACATGACACACCTATCGGTTGCTCTGCTCAGTAGCTCCTGTGACTTAGCAATGCTGCTCACACCCAGGAAGAAAAATCACAGCCACTTGGGGAAGGGTCCCACCTCCAGGTGGTTATCTTGGTTCTTATCTGGCTTTGTGGAAAAAGAAGGCATCCACTCCCAAAGGTCACACGGATTGAACTGGGAAATGCTGAGAGGGAAGCATTTCTTCTGGGCTGAGAGCCAAACAAGAAAAAGTGATCATATTCTAAGTACCTGTTTTGTGGGCCCCGAGAAATAACTGACTATATGAAAAGGAAAGATATTGCCAGGAGGTAGGTGGAACCTCAGCTCTTATGAAATTCATGAATTGATATTAATGCATGAAGCCTTGGAAGCATGCATTATGCTATATTTATCCTGAAATAAATTTAAGTCATCTCAGCAAATATTTATCAAGCATTTACTATGTGTGAAGTGTTATTTATAAATAAAAATGAAAGCAGTAGTCCTCGAGCTGTGTGACTTATTAGTTCATGCTTGCTGTAAGTACATTCCAGATCACTTGAAACTAGAAGGCCCATTTCCCCCTCACTCATTCATGGGCGTAGTATTGGTTCTCAGGGTCTTAAGTTGCAGACAGATATGACGTGCATTCTCTGCTGCTCATTTTTACTAGTTATTTCAGGAGGAAGCCAGTGGTTCTAGCTGTACCACCTCAATTTTCTCAACTGTGTGAAGAAAAAAATTTACTCTAAACCAAACCTGAATTATTTCCTTTAAACTTAAAACTTTCTAGTTAAACTATGGAGTCTTAATTCTTTAACTTTGTTCTTATTATTTATATAACCCTAGTGCTAGTTATAGCCAAACCATCTTGTAAAATCTCTGAAAATTTTGGGTCCATGTGTTCAAAAACTTTACTTAAAGCATTCCTCATGTTAGCTCTTTTTCTCAACAGATATTCCCATCACCCTTAGACCTAGTATTTGGGAGTTTTACAATACAAATGATCTACAGAATATAAACTGGTGATTTTGGAAATAAGTGGACTGAAGTTTATCAGTTATAGTAACCTAGAAGTTGACAGAACAGTAAGAAGTAATAAGGTTGGAATATTATAATTTTCCATAGAGAAATCCACCTAGCTTACATGGAAGTGCCTTGTTTCTCTCATGAACCATGCCAAATGCATGGGAGGAACGAATGAACAATATACAGGTGCTCCATGAAGCAGCAATGTCTGCCCCTTCGCTTTGAGAAACAGCTATCAAAGCAGGAAGCAAATTTGACTTTTTCGATTTTGTTAAAGATTTTTGTTTCTCAAACAGCACATCAGATACTAGGTTTGGAAAAACTTTCTTGAAAAGAAAGAAAACACTCCCATGGCACACTCAGAACGTGACTTAAGTCAAGTAGGACTCATTAACAGCTTGTAGATACCAGGGCCTAATGACTCAGAGACTCTTAACTATACAAAAGTTGCCCGTTTGCATCTTGGTGAAGGCACCTCTACTTTCTCAGCAACGTGCTACACCTGTGCCCTTGTTGATTCATCTGAGCCCTTACTTTGAATTTTCATCTTAACACTTTACTATGAAAAGTTTGTTTGATAAAGGAATTCCTTCATGCTATTCATACACTATTACTTCACACACAATTACCAAAATTGGGGCTGTTCCAAACATAACAAAAATAAATAATATTTACAAAGTAAAACTACATTTAATTTTTGTGTCACATACTAGACAAGATAAAATGGAATAAAGTATCAGTGTTAACTGAAAGACTGATCCATTTTAAGAACATATGGCATTTCTACATTGTATGTGCACAACTTTTTAAAATTTTGTTTTTTGTATAGAAAAGACATTAACGGTGCAATGATTTAAATTATATTGTGTGTCATCAAGACATAAATTTTCTGCCCTAAGAATAAATACTTTGCAAATTAGCTTTATTTATAGTGCTTGTCACGTAGAGGATACTAATAAATTTCGAACTATGAAAAACACCTCTTGTTTCCTGTTTTTTTTAAACCTTGATTATCAATTATTCCCCCATTAAATTGTGAATGGTTGAAATAAGTCTTAAGTATGCATGTGAGTATGTGTTATTGTGTGTGTGTATATATGTGTGTGTGTACAGGTCCTTAAGAGAAACAAAGTAATTAAGTTTATCCTAATGGAATTTTTTTAAACAAAACTAGACAAAATATCAGAACCATTCATGTCTCTTACTCATTGAAGGATAAGCATCCCTCCCCCAAGGTATGTTCATCCTGTTGTTTCAGACTTGAACTCATTTACAATGACATATGTCAATCTATGGGGAAGACCCTGGAGTTCTAGCATGTCTACAACTGAGATTAATGTTATGTTAAAAAAATGTTTTTAAAAGGCTACACAGTAAGCATGTCGTATCATTTACACCAATGTTTGTCCCATGATAAAATGCAGGAGGAATCTATGAACATGAATTATTTGCTATCACACACGGAATACCATGATGAGAATATCTACAAAAGCAAAATAGAGTGGAATGAAAGAGCTACTCTCATGTAAAAGGATAACAGTTTTCCTCCTGCTAATCATGAGATGGTTTTTAAGAATCAGTCATGCCTAAGCTACATGAATGCAGTCATGTGTTTTATAGCAAATACACCCAGGATTTCACTCATGCCCTTCCCCTACATACCTTATGAAGAAGAGAACTGACTACCATTCATTATTTACTATTCAGAAAATTTTAGATGCATCCTCATAGCTTGGTGAGTCAGGGAGTTGTATTTGTCTAGAAAAGTGATGGGTTTAAAGAACAGATGGTTTTCTGCTAGCAGGGAGCTGTAGATCTGTGGATGTGGGCTTGGGGTTGCATGGCACTGCCATGGGTCCTGCTTGAGCCTGCTTCTAGGAAAGGATAAAGTCCATTGAAGGATGTAAAACAGGAAAGAGAGCAGCTTTGATGGAAGTCACTTGCTCCTGTTGAGAAAACTCAGGTTAGCACAGGTCCATCCAGAATTCTCTCATTTTGCCCCCCATTTTGCCTCACACTCCAATTGGAAGAAGTCATGAAATATTCACTGGGAGATGGTTGAGAGAAGCCCACAGCATAAGAAAGGAAGTAAAAAGAACCAGAACTCACCACTGAACCTTTTATTTCACATATGGCTAAACATTTTATCCTTTAAATTATTGATCCAAACTCAAATGTCTAAAGAACAGACAGCATTCAGGAATCATGATAGAACTCAGGGAATTGTTGAGTATTATTTGGAGATGGGGAACAAATGTCACTTCACACCATCTATTTTAAATACATGAAAAATAAAATTGCCTTGTGAGCTGCTCCTTATGCATAAATTAGTTCAATTTAGAATCTAAGAACCAATATAGCAAAAAAATGAAAATTCTAAGTTGAATGTGCAACAACATATCAAGTAGTAAGAACAAGTAAGAAGCTTTGGCTATGATTCCCTCAAGTCCTAGTTCATTTCCATGTTTTATTTCTTAATATTTCTCACCTTAGAAGACGAATAGAGCAGGTACCATCTGCCTAATATTGGTAAGAAATTCCTTCTTGAGAATAATGGGATTTTTCTTTTATTTTTGTTAAAAGATTGACTTGATATTCATTTCCCACTATGGGAAAGAGAAAAAAATACAATGCATTACACAGTCATCTCAATCAATCAGAGTTTGATTTATTGTGAAATTGATGAAACATCTCCTTTGGAGTTGTTCACATGTGTAATGCACTTTCACAGATGGAAGATAATTATGGATTCTTTCAGTTGAAGTACTTTCTCCCCCAAATATAAGCTTCATCTCCTCCACCACCTACGTATAAATTAGCAAAACATCAAATTCATTTCTTAAATGTAAATAAAATATAAAATCCTTCTGTATAATAGAAGTATGAGGCATACACAATGATAACAACTTTGTTTTCTTATTATAAAATCCTTTTTATAATTAGACCAGAGTTGTTGTGAGTGTACTATCATCACTTGCATAGTAAAGCATTATATTGTAGCTTCTTCCATTTGTGCATTTTCTTATTCCTCATTCAATTAATGCTTTCTCAATTGGGGAAGCCTGTTTAATAATCATAGGTTAAAAGCAGTGCTGACTTTGAAAAGCACCGGAAACAAATTCAGCACCATGACATAAGTTCAAGGGCTCACTGAGAATGGGACTACAGTGACTCCAGGATAGGAATCATCCCAAGAACATCACTTTTTTATGATACATGCTGCTCTTTTCCAGATATCCATGTATCTGTCACATGTCAATAACTGTCTTTGCAATGCAATTTGTCTTTCAAAAAAATGTATTTTGCTTTCCAGATGTAGACATAAAATTGCTATGGAAACATTAGCTGTAATTCTATGGAAAGTGAATGTGTTTCATAAAGTTTTAATATTTAAGAGGCAATATGGGGGGCTGGAGAGGTGGCTCAGAGGTTAAGCCTCTGTCTTTCAGGCAGAAGGTCCTGAGTTCGGATCCTAGACCCCATGTGTAGAAGCCTGCGGAAGCGGGGGCGGCCTGTGTTTCCAGTCCTGGTAGGGCAGAGCCTGTGAATCCCGGGGCAGAGTAAACAAGGAAGAGGTGGAGGCATCCATGGTGGTTCCCGAATTCATCTGTGGTTCTACACACACACACACACACACACACACACACACACACACACACACACAATTGAATAAATAATAAAAAAACATTTAAAAAAAGAGGCAATATGTCTCTGTCTTAGAGCAGATTCAGTAATGAATCCCTGAGAATGGCATGCTTTGTAACAAAATGCTAACTGAATACCTATCTCCCACTCTGTGTAACTGAGATAATGATGATATTGCAGTGTACATCAACCACAAGCTCCAGAAAAACTAAAAGGAATGTATAAGGAGAAGAAAGATATGTCTGCTTTAATCCTCAATATTAGTTTAGTTTCCTTCTCTTATAGCTAAGTATCTATGGAACCAATGAATGTCAACAATGAGAAAAATATAAGCAATAAAAGAACTGGTGTTTGGTGAATCTCAATCACTTTCTCATTTATTTTTTCAACCACCCATCAAAGCAAGTATCATTCTATCTATATTACAGATGAGAATGTTTGAAATTCAGTAATTTGTCCAAAGTGGCACAGAACATAATACAAAAATTTGAAATCCACTGCTTCTAGTTCAGTCTCTTGAACAAATATTTGTGGAAAACAAGTTCCGCCAAGCAGGTTTCATTGAGTTTCATATCATGCACTTTGCACTGGAGAGCCGTACTGAAAGCAACTGATTCATATGAACTAGGCACTATGGTTTTTTTTTTTCCTTGTAATAGGATGATGGAATTTACCCCATATTTCTGATGGTTGTGACAACCATCATAGACCTTATACCAAAGACTATGATAATGTTTAGTGAAATTAAGCATGCAAATTAACTGTGAGATAAGAACTCTCACTCTGGCAGTACATATGGGAACTATGTTGGGTAAATAAATAAATAAATAAATACAGCCAGAAATTTACATTGAGTGAAGAATTGAAGAAAGAAAATAATGAAATGCTCATATTATATATGGCAACATCTATCTATCTATCTATCTATACCCACACTTTGAACAATAAAGAAAGGAAAGCATAATATCAGACCCACTGGACAGTTCTAAAGTATATGAAAAGCTTTAACAAAAAAATGACTTCATAAGATGCTTACTAATAAAGAGATGGGAAAAATGAAGTATGATAAGCTAAAATTAAGTCAACAAGGATTTTGCATGGAGTCATGTTCAAAAATTAAGAAATGTTATCAGGATGAATAATTGCCCTGGGTCTTGGGGATTCTAACACAGAATGTTGGATCTTGAGATGAAGCAGGACTCAGCGGCTGGGATGCAGCGAGGTCTATTCCAAGCCATCAGTCATCCAAAGATACTTCCCTCTAGTCACTGGACATCACCAATCTCATTTCATTGGATTATTTATTCAAGTAAGACATTTAATTAAATTCTCACTTGAATGGCTAGAACTGATTGCAAACAAAGGTGATTGCACTAATGATAACCTGAAGTGTATGTGGCTTCTTCTTGCAATGTAGTTAAAGTAGAAATTATCAATATGTGGATTTCAGTGAGGTAAAATTCCTTGGGAGCTCTCCTGTCATGCTAACAGCTTGTATCTCTCTCTCTCTCCCTTCTCTTTCTCTCTTTCTCTCCTTTTGTCTCTTATTCTCTTCACACACCCGTATTTTATTAATATACATAAACATTTGTTCTTAATGAAAAAGGATTTGATCTTCTCCCATAAATAATCATTGAATCTTAACTTTACAGAATGCTTACAATTACCATATGCCAGATGTTGTTGTATCTTGTGTTAAGGAGTTTAAATGACATTTTTAATTCTCACATTACTCAGTTTGATACTATTGCTATTATCACATATCATCTACCAGCACAGGCTTTGATGAACTATTTAAAAACTGAGGTTCTGAAGGCTAGTGATATAGTAATTTGAACCAAATGCTGAAATCACCTTGGATTGGCATGTCAATCCGTTTTCTTTCCTATATCATGAAGGCAACAAAATCATTATCCTTCAGGTCCCTCAACACCCAGGGCAACACACCACATAGTCACTGTGCCCCACATTGTGTTTCTCTTGGTCTCTGTCTTTCCTACTAGTTTGTAAAGCTCTCTAAGAAAGAGACAATCTCATGAATATATCTCTCATTAGGAAAAATGTGCTTGATGCATAGCAAGCTTGTATCTGCTATATTTCTAAAATGGGACAGGCAGGGGAATATTATTTATATCTTTAGAATGCATTTCCACTCGAGATCGCCTCTGAAATATATCTGAGCAAGTGGAAAGTGCATCAGTGGGGGAAAAATAAAGAAAATGAGAACTTTCACCTGAGGATATTTGAATGAGCCAAATGTCATATATTTATAGAAGTCTATTAGTAAAAGACACATTTCCATGACAGGACTTCTGCTCCAATTGCTTCTTTAGATGCAAATTATCAGAGGCCGGCAGTCTCTTCATAGCTGCGTATTAGCGCTTGGTCAGTTTTTACGCTCCCACTCTTGAAATCAGAATATTTTTCAGGGCTGAAAACCCTATTTTGAGAGGCTCACGTGAATTGGTTGGGTAGAACAGATAACCCTGAAGCTGTTTAGGCATTGCTAATGGCCATCACTGCTCTCAAAATGCAAGGTATGATGAAAACCTGCAAATGTGGATTGGAATATTCAGCTAAAGCCTCATGAAACTGATTTCCTACTATATTAGTACCCAGACCTGGTTTGCTGTTGGCTTCTTGGCACAATGAAGAGAGTAATTCATTCCCTATTAAGAACGACATCATGGAAACGGCTAGACAATAGCTTGTTTGGGCTCCTTCAGGACGAGCAATTACCTGTATCCTTGAAACATGGAAGGAAAGGCATGCACAGGGTCAGCAAGGGTGGACAGCTGGTCAGTCCTCTGGGTCAGAACTGCATAAAGACTCAGCACTGCAGTTTAAATGTGGAGTTCCATTAAATTGGCATTTAACTGAACACTATAGACAATGTCACAAGTACAACCATGTTGCTAACGATTAACCCTAAAGTAATCAGATGCTGTTATCTGTCTTCTGGTGGCTTCTTGAAATGTCACTTACCCAAGGGCTGCCTGGGGAAAAATAAGAAGTTACTAGTGTTGAGGAGGGAGAAGTTGAATGTACCCGTGAAAAATGATGCCCTTACTTGTTATTCTCTCACCTACAAAGGCAACATAAAAACAACCTAGAAATCACTACAATTCCCTTTCCAAAGACTTCAGAAATGAGTATTTAATGGGTAAAAATAAAATACACAGATTCTTTGTATCCTGATAGGACTTGCTTTGACTTTGGGTAAAAAAGGAACTGATGGGGGGAGGGGGAAGGAAAATGATTCAGTGATTATTAAGACCTTTGCTTTCCAAACAAAGGACCTGTGTTCAGATCCCCAGAACCCAAAATAATGTAGGAGGTGGGTATGGCAGCCTGCCTATAATTCTAGTGTAATTCCTCCCTAGCCAGACTAACCCTAATGACATGTTCTGGATTTAATTAGAGACCCAGGCTCAAAACAGTAAGTGAGAAGTATGATTGAGGATGACTCCCAATGTCAACCCTGGCTCTCCACAGGCAAACATACTGAAGTTCACTCACCTGTGTATTCCCTATCAAACATACCAACACCCACCCACATGTAAACATATACATGCACACATATGCAATCACCCCAGAATCACATTCATGAAAGAAAAAATGCACTGTTGTTTGAGATAACTGTTAAATTTTAAGGTAAGCTGAATTAGCAGGTATGACTTTGTGTGCATCTCTGCCTACAACCCACAGTCTTTTCTATAATGTTATTCCTGATGCTATATCCTTGTTTCTTCATATATATATATATATATATATATATATATATATACACAAAATGTTTCTCTCATATTCATTCTGTCTATGATGCTGTTCATTATGTCTATGATAAAAAAATTTATATGTGGAGTTTGCGATGGCCCAGATTATTTTTTCCTTTTATTATTTCCTTTTTTCCCCAGTTATACAAGCTCAATAGACACGTTGGTCTTCTCCCTACCTCCACCCCTCCCCAATCCCCCACCTTGCACTCCCCCTCTTCCCCTCCTCTCTTCACTCCCTTCCTTCCCCGTCTCCCAGTGCCTCCCCCTTCCCATCCCCCTCCCCCTACCCCCGGCATCCTTCTATGTGAATGGATGGCCCAGATTTTGACCAAAAACAAAGCACTATTTAGAAAGCTTCACTCTGTGTGGTTGTGTTTTATGGGAAGGAATCATGGTGAAGGGGACTGTGAAGTCCAAGGATGAGGAGAGACAAAGGTTGGGGAAAAATGGTCAAAGGACAGCTGAGCCTTTCCCAAGAGCTGAATCAGAAAAACTTCTGAGTGAGTAAGAAACACTGTCGCTGCTAAGATAGGCAGAGTATCTCTGAAGAGCTGGCTCAGGAGAATCTCTGATTAGGGGAGACACAGTAATCAGCTTAATATATCAGACACTCTTGGCTATCTCAAGTTATTTCAGGAAGAGCCAGTTTTATGTCTAGAAAATCATCGAAAATTGATGTTGTTATGTGCTCTTCATCCAAGGAAACTAACAGAGACTGTTTGGAGCAAGGCTGTCTTATTTTCAGCTTTCTGAGTACTTGCTGATCTCCCATACTGCGCTAAGCATGGGACAAAGCAGAAGTGATACAACATGAAGCAGATGTGCTCAGAGTCTCCAGGGGCTCAGACCGTGTGGAGAGAAGTGGATGAACATTTAGACTTTTGGATTTGTTTTTAAAGAAATAAAAAATGTTTAAGTGTCTAGAAATGCCAAGGAGAATTACCTAAATAAGCATAAGTTGAGTGACGATATTTCTCATAAAAGGGCATTTCTAAGCTATGAAAGCAATGAAACTATGAGAAATAAGAAGTTAATCAGGTGCCAGGAAAAAGGAAAGCAAAGATGCTCATGCTGATTGAGAGCTAGAAAACAGCAAGAAACACACACACACACACTCTCACACGGGTGGCAGGAAGACTTTCATAATTAAGCATAGCAAGGAAGGACTGAATGACATAAAGCAAAGACTCTGCAGCTCTCAGAGAAATAGTATTCACTGTCAGTGCAGAGGAAGACTACAAAAACACTGTGGAGAACAGCTGGAAGCAGAGTAGTCAGGAAGTTGCTCCAACATCCTAGAAGGGACCGTGGTGACAAGAGAAAACTAGTGACCTTGGTACTGAGGAATCAGATATTTAAGAGTTCCTGAGAGTCCAGAGGCAATCAAAACTTAATCTGATAACATATGAATCTCTTTAAAGAGAAGCAAATACTTTAGATCTGGGAATTGCATGGAAATGTTAGATTTTTTTTGCACAACTTAGCTTTTGTTTATAACTCCCTGTGATATATTTAGAGAGATTTAAAACTATGAAGACATACATAAGGAGAATATAACTAAAATACTTCAAGATAAGAAATACAGTCTTAACAGGATGAGTCCTCTCTCAACTCTTGATTTTTCACAAAGAAATTAACTAGCAGTGAAATAGCACAATCTTTTTATAGAATCACTGAGCAATATCCCTGGCCCTTTATATATATAAATAATCACAGTGCCACCTCGTATGCATACAGCCTACAGAGATAATTTCTGAAAAGTCACCTGGAGTTCAAGGCCCAAAACATTCTTCTAAAAGGAAATGTTTCATCAGAGTGCTGAAATTGCTATTCTGTCCTCGACCAACTCAGTCAAAGGACGCATGAGCTGCTCAATCACATATTTTACAGCTCTGAAAATCCTAGGGTGCTAACATGATTTTCAAATGACAAATTAATCTTCCACCTTCAAGTTCTAAAGCAACTCTCATACCTTCTTTAGACATCCCAATTATACGGACAGACTTAGTTTTTACAGGGTTGTATTCTCCAAGGTTCATACAGTTTATTTTTCACTAAACATTAAGTCTCATCTTTTGCCATGGGGGGAAAATTCATTTTGAGGTATTTCATTGCAAATATCTCTTAACAATAGCTTTTATTGTGTTTATATATATATATATAATATATTATTTAAGACATATAGCATTATGTTATAGATATCTGCAGAGAGTAAATGGAGAAGAAGGCAAAACAAAGTATGTCCGTCCCTTCACACATCCTTCCCCTTTGCTCTAGACCCTAAAGCAAGAGCAATCGAAGTCTGCCCATTCACACTGAAACCAATGCATAGTGTAAGTGGATTTCTGTGCTCCTTATCTGTTCCCTGCATCTCTGCATTTCTTCACCTACCATCTGCTGCATAGTATCCTGTGAGCTCCAAGCTTTCTTGTCTTTGTACATCCTGATACTGGTTCATATGAACTTCTCTCCTTCAGTACATTCAGCTCCATTCCTTCTCCTCTTTCTGTGACTTTCTAAGGGCTGGAAAGAAAAGGCACAGCAGGAGGAAGTGTGTGATCAGCCATATTTGCTGCCTTAGAACGTTCTATGGCACCCTCTTCTGCAGCAGAGATTCAGACCGGCTGAGAACATCAAAGCTTTGAGATTTACAAGGTGATTATTTGTGAACGATAGAGCTTTTATGAATTGCTGTATTGCTCTTTGAATAGACTGATTTGCACGGTCATCTTGAAAACAGAAATCTCAAAGAAGCTGATAAGCAAATGGGGACTCTTCATGTAACACTGTTTCCAACTGTCTATTATATTACCTGACAAAGGTTTTGCTGAACCCAGAAATGGAGCACAAGCAAAAATCCCAACAACAAAAGCAAAAACTACAGGGAAATTTGTATTACAAAGATTGAGTTGTTCTGTTTGCATAGAGAATGACCAACCCAAAGTAAGCAGATGGGCAGCCTAGACACAAACTCTGAGTACAGCAGCTTCATTTGGCTCCTCTCTTAGTTAAACATTACACTATCACCATGCAAGTCATCACATTTCAAGTGCTTTTCAATATCATGAGCACCAATTACTATAATGTATTTTATGGCATGACTTTCATGGCTTCAGGAAGCAAAGGGTTCTGTGGAGAATATATCTTGTTGGAGAAAACAGAGTATCTCTCTTGGCAGTCTTGAGCAAACAATGCTTTCTCACTGAGAGATAATTAAGACCGCTTTTAATTTTATCTCTGTCCTTTGTCTCACAACCCAAAGACATTCTTGACAGAGTTTGTCCTGGTAGTAGCTGACTGTTCTTTTTGATATAATCACTCCTTTCTCCTATGGACAGGCCAATATCTCTGGTGATTAGCGAGGGACAGCCCTGTCTATCTCGATTAGTCACAGACACTTAGCAGTGCAGCACACGCATCTCCACTGACTACAGCTAAAGAATTCATCTGGCTGCCTCTTCAAACAAAGCAAGTGAACAGATGTAGCCTGGTGACATGAGCTGAGGTTGATAAAATAGGCTGTGCTTCCTCATCTTCATGATTTTCAAAAATACTACCTTAAATTACCTTGTGTATTTTTCATAACTTAATGGCTAACAGCCCCTATATGTCAGCTATTAATACTTTTAAGATAGTGGTGACAGAAATACCACATAAAAAAACAGATTAAAGAATACCACATAAAAAAACAAACTTACACATTTAAACAAAGCTTTCAATATTTGCATTGAATGGCATCTAAAGTCTCCTTTGCTTGATAAAGTTTTATGATCAAACTAGCAACTAGAATACAAATTTTAGAATATGTTTAGCAGTAATAATACAGGATACTAGATTAAATAATTATTAAATCTTAGTACTGCCATATGAAACTGAAGCAAATGCTTATATTTTGAATATTTTATTCTAATTTTGCTAAATATAATAAATATAATATTTAGTCAGGAAATAAAACATTACATAGAATGTACATGACCACAGACAATGCTCTTTGAAGAATAGCTCAATCGATATTACCAATATTGACCTCTCACTTCCACTTCATTGGAATATAGGCAAAAATGAATAATGAGGCCGGCGTATCCACTAAATACCAGAAGCTTAGTAAGGGACATGTGATTAATTCACTTGAAAAACAAAAGAAAATAGGAAAATGATAGGACCAAGACCACCTCTCACAAAAGTCAACTTGTGCTGTAGATAACAAAAGAGCAGAGACAATTGCTAGACAGCAAGTCAATTGCTGTGCAGGAAGTACAATTTCATGTAGTTGTAGTCAGCAAAGTTCAGGAGGGATAAGCAATAGATACACCAAGACCTCAGAGTAGAGGTCAAGATCAGGCTGTCTGGGAAGAATATACTTCCTTAATGCAGAAAACTAACACTTGCTAGTGTTTGCCACTCACTCTACCAGTCCCTAAGTCATGTAGTAATTTAGCTAAAACTGTTCCTGAGAGATGCATGGATCTTAGCATATTAAATAGCTCATCTTGGCCACAGCTGAGAAGTAGAGCAAACGGACTCTGTGTTCCTTCTGCAAAATCCTAGGCCCTTCTTTTAACACTAGGAAGTTCTTGCTGGAGGCTACAGCCACACTAAAGACCAATTGTAGCTAAAGAGAAAACAGCCAAAGTCAAATAAAAAATAAAGTTTAAAGTAAAACAGAAACTAGTGACATGAATTTTAAAACTGCGAAGCAAGCAATTAAATCACAAAACAGGGTATCTGGGAATTTTTTTTCTTACAGAAATATAAATTTAAGTACTCTGACAAAATCAGGTAATCAGAAAGAGAAGCTGTTTCCAGTTAAAGTATTTAAAGAAGTTTCAAGGATAACAAGAAAGAAGTGGGTTTGAAATCCACAAAACAAATTTGAGTAGTCAACAAAAAGAGCAATTCAATCCTCTGTGGAAAAACAGTGTTAAATTTTAACACATGCAAATGTGATATAAATAAAACCAAAGGAGAAAAATAGAAGTACTTCCACTGTGCAGTGTTGAAAATATCTGGTAAGAGACTCAATAATTGAATACGCTGTGCTGCCAAGTGAGAGTTGCCACCCTGTTCACAGACTCTGTCTTCATCAGTCACGTGGAAATTGGTATTGATTATTACTCTGTGAAAGGGAATGGAGAAGGATTTCATAATTAGATCTATTTCAAATTACTGAAAGTAAACTTTCTAAATTTGCATATTTTAACCATAAAAGCAAATGGTCACTTCACCAGGGCCATCTCATTTGATCTACTTTAAAGGGAAAATCTCCAGATTTTCCACTACTAACTAGTCACCAAACTTTCATTCAACAATTTCAAGAATGGTCTAATTCTTTCCAGCCAAACATAGACTGATTATATTTAAATAGACTATGATGTATGTCAACACTATATCAGTGAATGATTTATAGGCAAGGAAAAGAGACATAAGGAGGGTCTAAGAGCCGAAGATGTCACTGGCCTGAAGCTGATTGACTTACTGCTACTCAGAGGATAAGGAAAACAAAAATGAATGATCCAGGCTGACATAATGTGAATCACATGTTCTCAGCCAGCAGCTGCTCTAATGATTTGAGTGCTAAGATCACTGGACAGAGTTCAGGAAGTAGCTCTTTCATGAAGAAAGTGAGTCTATGTGTGAAGTTCTGCCACACAAGTGAAACCTTCATGAAACCATCTGAGTACACAGAAAGATGTTTTGTGCCCAGACATTTATAGACTCAATCTGAGCATACTATTGGTAAACCGGTTTTATTGAGAAATGCCTCTCCTATGAGAATCTGCACCCACTTCCAGCATCCAAGTCAATGAATTGGATGATGCAATTTTGAAAGTGTGTGCTTAGAATGTCCTCTACACCTCCAAAGAAAATATTAGACCATCATTTACTATTCTAAACAATCTTTCATCTTCTAGATGAAATTCTGTGTCTGTGGCTTCTTTCCCTTAGTATAAGGAACTTTAGTGTTATGATTACTGTTATTATAATTAGTGGTATCTTGTTACAACAGTGTGTGAATATACCATATATTACACCTGTTTAGGGACCATTATGAGACTTGCTTATGCATCATTATTAACAAAGCTGTGATCCTCGCATGTCTCTGGGTTTTTCTGTAAATATACACGCTTGTCTATTTTGAATAAACATGTAAGGAAAATGTGGATGTCTTTTTGTGAAAGATATATATTTATATTTAGGAAAATACCAAATAGTATTCCAGAGTCTTCCTATCAGCAGCATGAGAGTGTTCTCACTTCACATCCTTGCCAGAATTTGTTCTCACTGATCTGTTTAATTTTAGACTTCCTAATGTGTGTGTAATAGTTTCTCCTTGTGATTTTGATTTGCATTTTTCTGATGGATAATGATGTTGTGCTTCTTTAATATGCATGTTGACTATTTTTGCATCTTCTTTTTTGAAGTGTCCACTCAATTCTTTGGATAATTATATCCACTCAGTTGTCTTCCTACTGTCGATTTATAAGAGTTATGTATTCTAAAAACAAATCATTTGCCAGTTATATATTCAGGGAATACTTCCGCTCAGGATATGGCAATATTTTTGAGGCGGGGGGACTTACTAAGTGTGACAGGCTGGCCTCAAACACTTGGTCCTTTTGCCTCAGCCATCAAAGTGCTGTACTTACACTCACTTTAAAGCACTCATTGTTTAGTCTTCATAATGCCCTTCAAAGAGAAAACCATTTGGATTCTCGTTAAGTACATGTCTGGTTTAATTGCTAATGCACTTGTTCTCTTTAAAAAAAAATCATCATTCTATGTTCAAGGACAGAAAACTTCTGTGCTTTATTCCAGAAATTTTACAGCTGCCATCTATCTATCTAGTTCAGTGACGGGTTAATAGTAGAAAATCTGCTATATTTGGATATATATTTGTATTACAGTTCTTCAAAGCACCAGAATCCTCACACTCACATCTGCCTTCTGCAGAGACACACTCTCTCACAGACTTACTTGAAGGTATACTTCACCACATTCTAGCAACCTCTCAGTGCAATGAACCTGACAACCAAAACTGATCATCACTGCATGCCTTTTAAGTATTATTTTAGTGTAGCATGAGATATATATTTACATTTATTACATTTATTACACACTTCCCCATCTTTTCCTCCTTCTTTTTGACTATGCCAAATTCTAGAACTGTTTGTTGGAAAAACTTCTGCCCATTGACTGTGCCTGACACATTTGTGGAAAATCAATTGATCAGATAGATGTAGGTTTTTATAGACTTTCTTTCTGTTTTATTGATCCACTTGTCTTATTTATTCACAGAGTATGCAGTTTTAAGTTGTTTCCTGAATACTGAAAAAGGTTTGTTAAAATTTTTCCCACTTTTGTATGAAATTTTCAATATTTTTCCTCTAACATACAATTTTTTAGCTCTTTGGTTAGTCTTATAAACATGAGGCATATGGCATTGTGCTTCAAGTAAAACACTACTTTTAAAACTGCTCCCAACATCTATGACTTTAGCAACAGTGACATGCTCAATCTTCCATGCTGTTTGGATCAAAGACAACCTGTCCTTGGTACTGGCTATGGGTGGAGATCGATCCAGGAGAAAATAAGAGAGATCAAAGACATCACTAGGAAATACAGAAAAGTCTGGAAAAAACTGGAATGAGAAATGATAGGAGAAAGTGTCAATGACAAGTCAGACTCTTAAACTAAAATCTGCTTTTTCTTATACAGGGTGATTTTGGTAATTACATTGTCAGAATTGATCAGGTGTAAATATCTATGATTGTAATTATAACACAGAGCAATCTTAACTATACATACAGTTCTTCACAACTGTAATTTTGTACAAATTAGTAAAAAATATATAGAGCTGTTATTTGAAAAAAGTTACAGAAATAAGGGTTAGTGAAAATAACAGGTAAAAACAGAATTAAATAAATGATTTTAGAGCATGAGTCTTCTAAAAATTATCTGTTTCCAAAACAAATCAGTGTTATCTGTATTAAAAACTTGCTTAGGCAAGGAAGAGTTCTTTTTGTTCTGGAAATATTGCTTTGCTGATATGTTATTTAAACTGTACCACTTGCAACTTGCTCACCACACATATTTCCTTGAAGGTTAATACTTTTCTCATTTGCATCTTTCTTTATTTTTCTCAAGTCACAGGCAAAAATGCTTACATGGCTATTTTGTTAACTACTGAGTCTTTTGTAAAAACACATCATTTTGTCATCATGATCTGACCTCCTGTTCTGTGTTTCCCTTTTCCTCTCCTCCACAGACAACTCAATTCATATGCTCTAAAATATGGAAGCAATAATTTTCATAATAATCTTTCATTTAATTTATTTTAATGAGTCATAATACTTAAGGAAACATTTTAAACATTCAAAATATGTGGGGAGAGGGCTTTTTCCATAAGCCAGACACTGAGATACATATTATAAATGTAGTAATAATGTAGATATCATGTAGTTATTATCAGATTTCTGTATAGATGGATTGCAAGTAGGAAAAGCAGTGTGTTTGAAAAGCATTTGCCAGACATACGGGAGCCATTGGGTAGTGAATGACAAGCAGTGATTGGGTATTGAGGAGAAGAGGGACCCCAAGACCAGACTTAAAGTGGAGGAAGCAGGGAGGAGAGGCAAAGGGAAGACATTCTAGGTCTCAGCAGTAGTGATAGTCAGGCATTCATGAAACATGCATGAGGAAGAATGGGAGATGGTATGACTGCTGTGGTAGCAAGATAGACCAGTGCAAGAAGAGTTTCAAGCCAGCTTTGCAAGGAATGGTAGGCATTGGGAGAGCCGAAAAGGCAGAAGTATAGCTCTATTTACTACATTTCCTTTTTCCAAGAATCATCATGAAAATGGGACTGCAGACATTGCTCAGCAGATAACATGCTAACTTTGCAAGCATGAGAACCAGAATCCAGATCCAAACGACACATGTAGAGGTCAGGAGGGTGTGCTAACATCCCTGTAATTCCACACATGGAAGGCAAACACGTGATCTCTAGAGCAAGCTGGAGAGTTAAACTGTATCACTGAGCTCTGAGTTCAGTAATAGACTTTATATCAGTGGACAAGATGGAGAGCAACTGAGAAAGACTCCTGATAGCAACCTAGAGTTTCCACACATATGCACAAAAACATGTCCACCCACACACTCTAAACACACATATGCTCATGTGTGCACATCACACACACATAAATATAAGCTAAGAGGAAAAAGGAAAAAATAACAAAAATAAAATTATGGAGTCATTATGAAGAACAATGGATTGTGATGCTGTAGGTCGTAAGATATTGTTGGACCTTAGGACAGGTGAACTGACACCATCATGGATAAATATGAATAGAGAAGGGAAGGTACAAGTATTAGCTTTATTATTTGGTTTTGGCATAGATCATAGGGTAGAACATGTCCTTTTGCTAGACTTTGTACAAAATACATGAAAAAGGCTGATACAATTAAGTAATCACTGTGATGCACTAGTAATTCAAGAACCCATTTTGGAAATAGTAAGTTAAGAAAACTGGGGTGTCAAGGTGGTGCAGTTGCTTGTCTTACAAGTGCAAGGACCAGAACCCCCATAACATTCCATATGCGTGTAATCCCAGCACTGGAGAGGCAAAGTCAGGGGGATCATCGAGGCTCACTGGCAATCATCCCAGCTTCCTTGACAAGGGAGAGACCTTCTCAGACAGTGAGAGACCCTGTATCAAAGACAAAGCCAATGACATCTAATAAAGAACACCCAAAACTATCCTCTGGTCTCCACACACATGCATACATACATGCATATGTATCACTGGACACATACTCACACACAGAGATGTAAACATACATATACATAATCAAAAGACAACAAAAGTAATGCTGTATATATGTGTGCAGATGACAAGAAAGTATTTAATTATTTCAGTCATGGTCCTAGAAATGACATTTGAGAAGCCGTGGAATGAGGAAAAAGTTTACTGTTAGGGAGCAAAATGTTCAGCAGAAATCTTGGGTTCAGCTCCTGTGTAATTCTATGATTCATCAGCAGCAACTTTGATGTAAAGAACTTAAAAAGTATTAATTGACCACATGCTTATGAGCTCAAATTTCCAGTAAGCATCCACTGAAATTCACAATCCCAATCCCTCATTTGTGACTGGGGAAATTACATCCACTTAAAATCAGTATTTAAGCTCTCTCTCAATTTTCCTTGTCTCAGATGCTGAAAACAAATGAGATGCACAGAATGTCCGTATATTAAGAATTTCCTTATAAATGTATATTTATCTTATTAAAAAATAAATGAGATGCACAGCAGTGACAGTGATCTGCTTTGACTTTTGTAACTAAATATCAACTGAGCCAGCACACTGATGCCATCCATTTGCTTTAACATGATCGTAGGCAATAAAATTTCATCTCATACCACTACACTTGCATTCCTAATTTATATGAAGAGAAACAACACTCTTCCAACGTGGTCTCAGAGGAAGTAAATCTATGAGAAATTCTGCTTCCCCTGCTCTGCATTTTGGTATAAAGGCCTCAAGTACAGGAGATGGTAAGAAGTGCCCTTACTCTGAAGCTCGAGACTCTGATTTGATGGAGGCATGCGGGGAGCTTCTGTAAGGGGCAAGATTTAGGAAGTGGAGTGCTACAGGATGGACTATAATATTCCAGGTGACAGGAAATCCAGTCTTTCATCCACAGCACACGGAACACATGTAGAAAGGCCAACTAAGACAACACTGCCTAAGTCAGTTGTGCGGGTGTCATGAATACATTCCTTTCATTCTCAAATGTGTCTCATTTTTCACAGCAAAGTAAAGGATCACCCAACAATCCCCACAACCACAACTTAAGAATAAGCCAAATTCAGCACATAGATTCTCATGAGACTCAAGTTCCTGATAGAAAAATTTCCATAGAGCATTACTAATGACATTCACTTAGAAAATGCACCTCTCTTTTAATCATTGTCTCTAATCCTTCCAAATTGACCTGTAGTATCTTTGTGAGGTAGTATACTAGTTACTCTCTGTGCTGCTGAGAGACACTACTCAACGTTAAGCAACTTAAGGGAGATATATTCAGGTTTGTGGTTCTACAGGGGAGGTATAGCCCATTGTGGCAGGAAAGGCATGGCTGGAAGGAGAGGTTGGAGGAGGCCTGTTAAATCCATCATAAAGGCAGAGAGCTGCAAGACTGTCAACTCAAGAGAAGATTCACTCAACCCCAGGAAGACAAATCTCCCACCAAAAGAATTAACCCCATAATGATGGATTCCAACCAGAACAAATTCACAGATAATAGCCAAGAAAGCCAGACCCAAGATAACAACTTTGAAAGTATGATCATTACCATGATTAATACTATGAAAGAGGAAATCTGGGAGGAAGTAAACAACCACATCAACCACTTGGAACAGGAACACAGCAAGCACTTGGAGGAATTGAGAAAAACAACTCAAGAAACAAAAATAGGCATAGAGCAGTTAAAACAGTCTCAGGCAGAGTTTAAAATCAAACTAAAGACAAGTTATCTTCAACCCAGAACTCAACAGACTAGTCTTATCAGCAGAACTAACGAAGCAGAAAATAGAATTTCAGATCTTGAAGACAAAGTATGAGAATTGACCAGCTCAATGGAAGAGGTTCCATGCACATTCATGGAATACCAGAGCAAGAATCCCAAAATACCACACCTGAGGAAATTTTTCAAATTATCATAAATGAAAACTTCCCTCAACTAAAGAATGAAAGGCCCATCCAAATATAAGAGGCATTCCGCACCCCAAACAGATATGACCAAAATAGAAAATTGCCACAGCAAATAATAGTCAAAACATTCCACATTCAAGACAAAGAAAAGGTACTGAGAACTTCAAGGGAAAAAAAAAGTTAATCTTAAAGGTAAACCTATTAAAATTACAAATGTCTTCTCAATGAAAACAGTGAACACAAGAAGATCTTGGAGAGACGTACTTCAAGTATTAAATGACCAAAAATGTCCACACAGACTGATATACCCAGCAAAACAATCCGTCATGATAGAGGGAGAAGAAAAGTTTTCTAGCACAAAGACAATTTGAATCCCAAACCAGGGATTCAAAAAATGCTAGAAATGATACTCAAGCTTGAAGAAAAAAACAAGCGTATCCAGGAGGACAGAAGGGAGGTATAATACCACCAAAACCTAAATGTCAAACAATACACTTACAAAAGCCACTAAACATAAAAAATGTCCAGAATTAAAAATAATTTCTCCATTACAACATTAAATGTCAATGGTATTAACTCACTGATCAAGAAACACAGATTACAAACTTGGATTAAAAACCACAACCCATCAATCTGCTGCCTTCAGGAAACGCATCTCACAACAAAAGATAGGCACATCCTAAAAATAAAAGGCTGGCCAAAAATTCTGCAAGCTAATGGCAGGGGTAGCCATTATGCTTTCGGACAAAGTGGACTTCAAACAAAAAAAAAATCATAAGAGACACAGATGGATACTACATTTTATTCACAGGTACAATTCACCAGGAAGACTTCACAATACTGAACATATATGCACCTAATACGGGCCCCTCTATGTTCATTAAGAAAACCCAGCAGCATCTACAGTGAGAAATCAACCCCCAAACAATAATTCTTGGGGATTTCAACACTGCCCTCTCAACATGGGATAGATCAACAGGCCAAAAGCTTAACAGAGACGCTTTGGAACTCAACCAAACCCTTAAAGAAATGGACCTTACAGATCTCTATCAAACTTTTCATCCATGCACCAAAGAATACACATTTTTCTCAGCAGAACACACAACTTTCTCCAAAATAGATCATATATTGGGCCACAAAACGAATTTCCACATATATAGGAAAGTTGAAATTCTAGCCTGTACCCTATCAGACCACCATGGTCTAAAGTTTGACATCCACAACACAATAAATAACAGAAAATACACTAACCCCTGGAAACTTAACACTATGATGCTGAATGAGAATTGGATTCAGGAAGAAATTACAAAGGAAATTCACGATTTCCTGAAAGTGAACGATAATGAAAATACAACTTACCAAAATCTTTGGGACATAATGAAAGCTGTCCTAACAGGAAAGTTCATAGCTCTTAATGCCTACATCAAAAGTATGGAAACATCAGAAATAAATAACTTAACAATGCAGTTTAAAGCTTTAGAAACACTAGCGCAATCAGATCCCTAAAACAGTAGAAGAAAGGAGATTAGCAAAATAAGGGGAGAAATATCCAAAATTGAGATTAGGAAAACAATACAGAAAATCAACCAGTCAAAAAGCTGGTGTTTTGAAGAAATCAGTAAGATCGATACACCCCTAGCTAAATTAACCAAAAGCTAGAGAGAAAAAACCCAAATTAACAAAATTAGAAATGAAAATGGAGTTATCATTTTGGATACCCAAGAAATTCAGAGTATTATAACATCATATTTCAAAAACTTATACTCTGTGAAATTTGACAACACAGAAGAAATGGATGAATTCCTAAGTAAGCACAACTTAACGAAATTGAATCAGAAGTTGTGAATTATTTAAATAGTCCTATAACATATGAGTAAATCAATGAAGTAATCTTGAATCTTCCCATCAAGAAATGTCTGGGACCAGATGGATTCAGCACAGAGTTCTACCAGACATTTAAGGAACTAATAACACTAATACGCCTTAAACTGCTCCGTCAAATAGCAAAGGAAAGAACACTACCAGATTCTTTCTATGAAGCTAATATCATCTTAATTCCAAAACCTAATAAAGATACACTTCAAAAAGAAAACTATAGGCCAATCTCTTTGATGAACACAGATCCAAAGATTCTCAACAAAGTCTTAGCAAATCGGATTCAAAAACATATCAAAAAGATCATTCGTGGGGATCAAGTAGGGTTTATCCCAGGCACACAAGATTGGTTCAACATACGCGCAAATCAATAAACGTAATCCAACATATAAACCAGTCTAAAATCCAAGACCCACATGATACTCTCTATAGAGGCAGGAAAAAGCTTTTGACAAGATCCAACAGCCTTTTATGATAAAAACCCTAGAGATAGTTGGAATGAAAGGAACCTTTGTCAATATAATAGAAGCTGTCTACAACAAGCCCACAGCAAGGATTTTACTCAATGGGGAAAAACTTGAAGCATTCCTGCTTCTATCAGGAGGCTGTCCATTTTCACCACTTCTCTTCAATATTGTACTTGAAGTCTTAGCTGAGGCCTTAAGACAAGAAAGGGAGATAAAAGGGATTCAAATCAGTAAGGAAAAAATGAAGTTATCGCTATTTGCTGATGACATGATTTTATACCTGAGTGATCCCAAAAAATTCCACCAGATAACTCCTGGAACTAATACAGAAGTTCAGCAGAGTAGCAGGATACAAAATAAACATACAAAAATCAATGGCCTTCTTACACGCACAGAATGAAAGAAGTGAAAAATCCCTGATAGAAAAAATCCCATTTACTATAGCCCTTAAAAAAATGAAATACCTTGGTATAAACCTAACCAAGGAAGTAAGTGACCTTTACAATGAAAACTTTAAAACCCTAAAGAAAGAAATTACAGAAGACATCAGAAGGTGAAAAGACCTGGCATGTTCCTGGATTGGCAGAATCAATATCATAAAAATGACCATCCTTCCAAAGGCAATATACAGATTCAATGCTATACCAATTAAAATCCCAAAGCAATTCTTTAAAGAAGTTGACCAAACAATCTCAACGTTCATATGGAGGCACAAAAGACCCAGGAAAGCAAAAACAATCCTGAGTAACAAAAACACTGCTAGAAGTATCACCATACCAAACCTTAGTCTATACTACAAATCCATAGTTATAAAAACAGCCTGGTACTGACTCCCAAATAGACACACAGATCAGACAAGGGTTGAAGACCCAGATATAAGCCCACACAATTACAGCCATTTAATCTTTGACAAAGGGGACCAAAAAATTCAATGGAAAAAGAAGAGCATCTTCAACAAATGGTGCTGGCAAAACTGGATCTCCACATGTAGAAGATTAAAACTGGACCTGCACTTGTCACCATGTACAAGACTTAATTCCAAATGGATCAAGGACCTCAATATAAGGCAAGAGACTATAAAAACCTTAGTTGAAAGGGTAGGGAATTTCCTTGAGCTGATTGGGCTAGCCCAACAGTTCTTAAATGGACATCCAATAGCACAGTCACTACAATCAACTCAACAGATGGGTTCTTATGAAATTAAAGAGCTTCTGTTTACATAAAGAGATTGTAACTCGAGCACAAAGGCAACCCACAGAATGGGAGAAAATCTTCACTAACCATATATCTGATAGAACTGTACTATCCAGAGTGCACAAAGAACTTAGAAAACTAAACACCAAGGAAACGAATGGCCCAATTAAAAAATGGGCCTTGGAACTTAAAAGAAACTTTACAAAGAATGAAATTAAAATGTCTAACAAATGTCTTAAAAAATGCTCCACATCCTTAGCCATCAGGGAAATGCAAATCAAAACTTCCCTGAGATATCATCTCACCCTGGTAAGGATGGCAAAAATCCACAATACAAACAATACCAAATGCTGGAAAAGATGTGGAGAGAGGGGAACTCTCCTACATTGCTGGTGGGAATGCAGGCTTATACAACCACTCTGGTGAGCCGTCTGGCAATTCTTAAATAAGTTAAAAATTGGAATGCCATATGACCCAGCTATTCCACTTTTGGGAATAACCCCCATACAATAAAAATTCACCTCGATAGCACAAGCAGAACCATGTTTATAACAGCACTGTTTACAATAACAAAGTCATGGAATCAGCCCAAATGTCCAACAGCTGATGAGTGGATAAGGAAACTGTGGTACATCTATACAACGGAATACTACTCAGCCATCAAAAATGATGAATTAATGCAATTTGCCAGGAAATGGATGGAATTAGGAACAATTATATTGAGTGAAGTATCCCAGGCACAGAAAATTAAGTCCGAATGTACTCTCTAATAGGTGGATCCTAGTACCAAATCCACTTAGAGACACACGCAAAGATAAATCTCCGTAATACCTACAGTAATTGCAAAGAGTATAAACAGGAGAGAAGGGGAAGGAGGGCCCCACCAGAAATAAGGAGAGAGGGGATCATGCTATAGCAGAGATAATAGGCCACCATCAAGGACTGCAAGTAAGAAATGAGACATCTGCTTAAGCTCACAGACTGTCCTTCCTGGTCACTTGCAACTGATGGGGTATGATCTTACCAGAAAGGTAAGATATACAGTCTGGCAGATAGAAGGTAACCATTTTGCAAATGGGAGACTAACCCCCCCTCACCTTGGTCTCCTACTCTTATTCCATCAACCTATGAATCTACTCTTATAATAAGACTTTATTTTGACAGCTTTTTATTTCTGGCCAGGGGGTGACATCAAACATCCATCAGGTTGGAGCCAAGGGCATTGCAGGAGCAGCAAAACTGAAAAAAAAATCAACAAACCATAATTCGGAACATCATAGAGTCTATATCAACCACCTGGAATCAGGCCTGCCTAATCTCTTCCCATTCTGAAGCTCAGGGAAATTTGCGGAAGATGGGGTGGTAAGATTTTTAAGAGCACAAGGATGGGAGGAGTCATGATATGCAAGATATTCCACACAAGTTAGGGCCGAAGCAATTATAATCGGACTGTTCAAGATCTGCACAATTTCCAACATATCATTGACCCCTCAAAGTCTAGCATGGACTAAAGACACTAGGATCCTAAGAAGCAAGGGATTAACAGTCACAATAGTGTTCCTATACTTAAGGGAACACAAGAAAGAGTTCTAGGAAATGCCACTGAGTCCTTACACCTCATCAGAAAGGAGGACCCAGAGGAAAGTTTGATATACACATTAAAGGATGCTTCAGAGATGAGGGAAGGGGGCACTGGGAGAAAGGGAGGGAGGGGGGAAAGGCAAGGGAAAAAGGGGGAGGGGGCAAGGAGGTCCAGGAAGGGGTACAGGGAGAGAGGGGACAGGGTTACCTATTATGTTTGTATGAACAGAATAATAAATAAAATAAATAGATAGATAAGAAAATTTTTCAGGAAAAAAAGAGCAGATTCACTCACTCAAACAAAGCAGGGATAACCAACCTCAAGGCGCACCTCCTGTGGCTACCTTCCTCCAGCAAGGCTCCACCTCCTAAATGTGCCCTCACCTTCCCAAACTAAAGATTCAAACACATGAGTCTGTGGGGAACAACTCACATTTCAAAGCATGACAGATAATAAATCAACATCCTGTAGGCATGTTTGGGAAGATTTGGAGGAAACTGACCACAAATTAGAAGAGCGAGTACAGAGGACATTGTGTTACCATGTTAACAATCAAACTTTGAGGGCAAAGTTAAATTGTGGCTTCAATTCTAATCTCCGTTCTCTTTGTGTATCTCTTCCTACCATCGTACTCTCTAATCCACTAGTTCACAGTCTGGTGGGAAGGTAAACCTTGATGCTGATTAAATACCATGTGCAACCCATGCCATGTAGTACCAATACAAATGAACTCATAGACAAACTGACTTCTTAATATGGATTCCAATAAATTCCCTGAGTAGTACATTACTAATCATGTACTTATGAAAGTAGAGGGACTGTAAGAAGAAAGATTTTAAATTAAGGACGGCATGACAAGATTTAGGGGACCACCAAGGGTACCAGGTATGTTGAGGAAATATCAAAGAGACCTTGGTGAGACTTAAGGTGCACAGTACATTATAAAAGGATTTTTGAAGAGAAGTATCCAGGAATCTTGGTAGCCACATCAAAAATTAAAAAGTAAGAGACACAGACCTAAGTGTTCCATAAAAGTAGTTTTGAGGTTTTCTGAGGTGGTGTGGGGAGGATTCATACTCAGTTAGTATATTGAGAAGCTCTTTTTAAAAGTCTGGGTCACACCTGACCTAAGGGTTACATACACTAAAAGACTTGGGGGATGTTTTATCATATAACCTGAAAATAAACTATAACCAGCCAGAACGGTATCAAAAGGTCAGTACAAACATTTGGTCTAGACAAAGTTCCACCGAGATTTCAGCCCTGTGCTGACACTTTTGGAAAAGCAGTTATCTTTTGTAGAAAGGTACATCTGAGCTATTTGTGCAAGGTACTCTACCTTAAGGTTGTCTGTAATCCTCTAATGCAGAGGGAAGGTCTGGGAAGGCATTATCATTAGCAATAAAGAAGATAGCAGCTTCGACCCTGGATATTCATCAAAGAAAATCCTGAGAACTTTATCCACAGACAACGTGTTGGTTTATTTCCTCTTTTTCCTGCTTTCTCTTGACTGCCCGCATTGTACAGGAGCAGGACTGTCCCTGTAAGGTTAAGTTCCAACAAGAAAAAGTTCTTATCATTTAACAGGAAGTGTTGTGTGTTGGACTTCACAGAGGACCAGAGGGGGCAAGTTGGCACAACTTCAACATTGGGCTGATTTTGACATGACCTCCCTTTGCTCTTCTGCCTCACCTTGCTTGTAATGGGATCACTTTTTTCCCCCTTCAAATGTTCTCCCCCATTGGCATCTCAAAGGAAGAGTAGGTATTTATGCAAATACATTAGCCAGTGTGCCCTTTGGCCAAGTATATTTTTGGTTTAGAATAGAGAGCTTGGCCCAATTGAAAAACAGTAATGTCCGCAACTCAAATCATTAGATTTAGTTTAGGTTTGGCAAGACTTTACTTCAAAATGATCTTTTTATGAACACATGAAGTTGAGCTTCAGAACTGTTATAACCATACCCAGAATGCTTAGAACTGACGAATGCAGCCAAGCATGGAACCATCTAAAGGATGCCATGAAGGGAAATACATGCAACTATTTTTATGAACCAACAATATGGGTTTTTTTCAGTTTAAAAAAATTTTATTTATACATCGTGCTTGTGTGTGCACACAGATATTTATGTACATATGTACAAAGTCGAGGACAACTTGCAAGATTGATTCTTTCCTCCCACCATGTAGTATCCTTGGACCAAACTCAGATTGCCATGTTTGACAGTATATGCCATTATCAACTGGGCCATCTCTAGGTCCCAAATGCATTTTTTTTAAATGAAGGAGAATGTTAATGTGAGATCTCTGAACCTGTGCTATTCCAAAACTACATAGATGAAAGATCAGAAAAGATGGCTTACTATTTGGGAAATCACAGACAATATTAGCCAGGTGTTGTATTAATGAAACTTTCAAGTCTCATATGTATATAGGTACATGTATATGTACCTATATACATGACTATGCTTGAAATAAAGAAGTTTTGTAAGGAACTTCTGAGTTACCACAAGTACTTGCCACTTCATGCCATAAACCCAAGAATACTGCTACCTATTCACAAGGGATGAGGTAAATGAAATCCTAAATCCAGTGCTGTTTCTCTTTTTCTGCTTTATGTTTCTGAAGCTTCCACAGGAAAGTGAAAAGTAGAAAAAAAATAGAAACTTAATTCAAATGAAAACTCTTATGTTTTTCTTTTACATGGTGGATTATATAGAGGTTTTGGTGTTAGGACATGAATGGCAAAGTTCTCCTCAATCATCGAAGCAATGGATGCTCAAGGGCTAGAGACATATATAGTAGCAGCTTTTAAAAGGTTGTTGGATATTAGACTGGATCTCAGGAAACAGGAGAGAAATAAGACTATTGATGATGACAGATCTTATAGGGTTCTGGAAATCCCACAGTAAGGAAAAATCTTAATTCTGAAAACACAGACAAACCAGAAGAAAACTTTATTCTTTGCTTAGGATGTTAGATGACCTGGAAAAGGCCTTAGCTGCTTTGATCTATGTAAGTTATAAATACCTTGTTACAGATTCCATAACTAGTTGCAGGTTTGTGAACATGGCCAAAAAAAAAAAAACCCTCTGAGTTTATAACACTTAGTAATGGGATATATAATTGTAATCAGATCTGAAACTACAGTCTATGATCACACAGCAGCCCAAGTAAATGTGATACACTTTATCAGGTGGAATAGTGCACATCTCTGACACATGGAAACGGTTCATCTCTAATATCACTGACAATCAGAAAGCAACCAGCTTGTGAATCTCAAATGGATTGTTATGGCAGAATCATGCTGCAATGGGAAAATATCAGTAACAAAGACAACTGCTAATTCTAACCAGAAAAACTAGCAATTATTGAATACCTTAGGATGACACAAATTAATTTTCTTCGTATTACTCACAATGGTCTTTATTCTGTTTTTGAGTCAGGTATCACTGTCAATGCAGAGGAGAAAGCTGAGTTTCAATGACATTAACTAACATGTAAAGTCACATGGTTCAAAAAGAAATAGAACATGTGTCTCTATCAGACACCATATGGTAATCCCTCACTCTATGCTGAGGGAAGAAGGAGCTAGACTATTTTTCTCATGTTTAAATGAACAAGAAGTCAAAATTGGGTGTAAATCACAGCTCTATCAGGGGGTGAAATTGGAGAAGTCACAATGCCATCACTAGATGTGTATAATAGTATGCAGCCCAAGAGGCATCCTTTCTGTCTAAAAAGCATACACACAACTTTACCTAATGGTGGTGATAGGCTTTGAGACATGTCAGCAGACAGATGATGCTTCAACTTATAATTTAAAAAAATACACATGTCTGGTGCTGCAAACCAAATCAAATATCTATAGGAAGGAGACCACAGACCGGAGGCAGGAATGAACTTGTTAGAGTCAGCTATAAATACTTCCGGATAAGCTACCCTGCAATCTCTTATCGTTGTACCCTGAGGTCAGAGAAACACTCAGCACTCAACCCAGAAGCATCCTTTGTAATGGAAAATGGTAATGCTGAGAACCACATCTGGCCAATAGGCAAAGTGAAAGAGACTGTGGATGACTTAATCCCAAATAGAAATCTAAATCGGCTCCATCCCATGATTCAGGGAATCTTGCAGAAAAGGGAGAAAAATGGTAAAAATGCAAGTGCCTAAGAATGGGGAGAGGTACTGGAAGAAAGTGGCCTCTGTCTATATCAGGGCTTCCATGGCTAAGAGCACAATGCGGTGATGGCCTCTGCCCACATTAGGGCTTCCGTAACTAAAAGCACAATGCAGTAATGGGTACTTCCACAATAGCTGCCCAATCAGTATTCCACCATGGAATAGGGAGGATCCCAGGAGATATGGTCTTTCCCTGAAAGATGGTTTGAGACTGATGCACAACATTATAGGTGTTGTTTCTTTACTAAACACTTGACTCGTTGGTGAGTTGTTCATGCTCAAGTTGTGGTTGGACAATCACCGACACAGACATCTTGGATGAGGCCCAATGGGTCACACATGCAGAAGGAGAGGGACATGGGCGTGGGCAGGAGACCAAGAGAGAGCATAGGGTAAAAGGGGGGACAGAAGTAGGTGTTAAGGGATGAAAGCAATCAAATTCATTGTCTTTGCATACATAAGCTTCAAAGAATGAAAAAAACGACAAAGATCATCTGAAAGAACATGTCTATTAAAAAGGGGTGACAGGTGGATTCTTCTGTGGTTGTCCTCTGTCCACTCCTTGTGATTTAAGTGGTCTCATCACTGATGCCATGAACTTCAGTGCAAGAAACTGCAAATCAGGTTTCAATTTTCTGCTTCTTGCTTTCTCTCATGGTGTCTCTCACACTTTATCATGCACTAGAATCCTTGGAAAGCTTGATAAGGCACAGGGAGTAAAGCCTATGATTTAGGACTATAAAAATTTGCATTTCTGATGGGTTCTCCCTGGATATTGACCACATACAGCTTCTCTGTTGATATATAGGCTTCAAAGCCACATACTACTACTGATTCCACTTTCTCCAAAAGCCTTTCTAGAGGTAGATGGGGTGCTGAACAGTATCTGTGGTTGCTCTGAGCACAGTCCCTGGCACATGAGTTTCCAAACAAATCTGAAACACAGAAAACAAAACAGATGGAGCAAAATGAATAAGTTGAAAAATATTATTTTCAAAGAAAACTTGCGAGAGGGAAAAATTGCCTTATTATTTTCTTTCCCAAAGTACAATTTTGATATACTGAACTATGTTTTAAAAATGATTTGCAGATATTATACATTCATAGCACCATGAGTCATAATAACCAATAACTGAAAAAGCATAGAAAAAAACTTTACAAAATATCCAGCCACAATAGAAATTAAATTTCTGCCACGTATTTAAAAGCATAGCATATGAGTGAATAAAGCCAATGAAATCTTATTCTTACAAAATTCAAAATCACATAGGACAAAACTGTGCTTGACCTTGGTAGAGGTTAATAGATCTGTAAAACCAGACCTTAAAGCCAGAGACCCCAAGTGAAAAATATGCGATCAGAAACAGATCTCACCCAGAGACTCCACCAAGAATGTTAATAAGATCTGATAAGGAAAACAGACAACTGGACAGATTCTTAGTTATTCTGGGACAGAAAGGAACCAACCAGTCACACCGAAACACCTTCCCCCTGTATTCCAACTGTTAAAAGTTTGAACCCCTTAATCCAAGGCAGTAATAATTTCCATCTCTCAAAGAAATGGCTGCTACTTAACTGGAGTTTTGGGGTAATTACCCAAATAAATTTTAGTATTTGTGGATGAAGCCTGGGTTCATGTTGTAGTTCTCTTCCCTGCCTCTTTTTCTCTTTCTTCTTCTTCTAGCAGAGGTGAATACAGAAGATAGAGAAGATTTTGATGCCTGATATTAATCTATTTCTCACTACAGATAGGCTTGATTTTATAATACATTCTCTGCACTTATTTTTGTGCATTTTAATACATACTTATATAATTTAGTATGATTTATTAGCAGAAAATGTTTAAAATTAAAAAACAAATCATATGTCTTGATTTCCTATGGACAGTATTTCCTGTGGTAAGGACTTCATAAAACAAAATAGACTGGGTCAGTATCTAGGCTATGTGAAGTAGCTGGTAACATAAACTTATCATAATTTGTAGAGTGCATAATCGCCATAGATGGAAGATAATGGACATAAAATAAAGGGGGACTAAAGAAAGTTACGTAGGACCAAGTCCTGATGCTGCACTTGCAGCTCTGCGTTTGAGTATATAGGCTTCAAAGCCACAATTGCAGGCACAAAGAGGCTGCTTCTGGAAGAACTCTTCTGAGTAGGCACAGGTGTCAACTTGACAGTTGAGGGTTTGAGCTCTGAGCACATTTGTGGAGAATTAGTAGTTGAGTTAAGCTCAGAGTGAACTTGAAGGAGATTGTCTAACTGATGGGGAAGGCCTAGCCTACGGTGGGTGGGGTTAGGCCCTGGAATAAGTCACAGAGAGCTAATTGAGAAAGTGAGCATCCTTGTGTTCACTTGGTCAGACATGCTGGTCTGACAAGTAAGGATTGTCCATCTCTCATCCATTATGTGGTGATAGTGTGGCCAGTTCCCTTGGCCCTGGTGTTGGCGCATGCTCTCCCATCAAGAACTGTACCTAGGAATTGTAAGAGAGAATAAACCCTTGTTGCCTTAAGCCATTTGATGGTCATTTATCAGCAACCATGCAGGCTGACTGCAACAACAGGCTTCCTGTGACTTTCTAAGCATGGTGGCACAAATTCCATGCCATCCTCAGATTCCCATGTTGAAATCCCAACTCCTACTTCCTCAAAATGTGACTATTTGGTGTCTTGGTTTCTCTGCCTATGGCAGCGATAAACTACTCAGGCAGATGCAACCCAAGAGAGAAAGGATTTATTCCAACTCGTAATCCAAGGCTACTGTCCCTCCCTGTGAGGACCTCAAGAAGCCAGCAGCTGGAAACAGCTAGAAACAGCTGGTCACAGCACATCTGCCAACTGGGAAGCAGGGAGCTTTGAATGCACAAGCTCAGCTTGCCCTCTTCCTTTGCTTGGTGCTATCCACTTTCAAGCTGAGTCTTCCTGCACCAGCTAATGCAGTCAAGACAATCTTTCACAGTCATTTCTGGAGATGAACCTTAGTATAGGAAAATGTTCTCAGTTGTCCCCTTACCTGCCAGGTTGACCCCACTAACCATCACAGTTGGTAAGCTCTAAAAGAGCAGTGTAGGCAAAATGTGGTAATATGTTCATGCTCTGTCCAATGTGACTAGATTCTCCGTGACAAGAGGAGATCATGACATAATCAACCCACAGACAAAAAGAGGTGACAACATGAAATTAGAACACAAAGGAGCTTTTGTAAAGGTGACAAGACAGCGCCAACAAAATGACCTTCATTGACAGCTAACTCGGACTTCTGGATTCTAGAGTATGAGAAAATAAATCTGTTATGTAATTCCCCCAAGCCTAGTGCTTTGTCATGGAAGCCTTTGTCCACTAAGATTTCACAGGAAAATCCCCTGTATTTCTCCCACATAGACACTTGTGGGATAACAAAGGACAAACAAAAGTTGGGTCCTTAAAAAGTAGGAGACAAATTTGCTAAGATTTGCTAGTGTGGTATGTTTATGGAAATTTAAATTTATTCATTGATCTAAATTGCAAAATAAAATGAACATTCCAGTAATCTTTACTCCTCAATTCCTAACTTTCTACTTTTTGACTTGATAACTAGGTAAATAAGTTCAATTGCTGTGCTCAAATAGAAGAGCTATTCACAGGAGTCTGTGGTGAGCTTCAGTGTGAATAATGCCATTTTAAGTGTGATCTCTGTCAGCCCTCCCCCATCATGGAACTGCTCAAACCCAAGTCTACATGCCACTCTGTAAATAGACTTGAGATTTGATTAATTTATTAGCAACAGATACGGAGAGAGGCAAAGTGGATCTCTCTGTATGTCAGGGTGTTTTATCTAAGTTTATCTAAGACTAAGTTTCCAGCAGACAAGCAATTCTCCTCTAGTCTACTGTGGACTCACATGCAACATCAACTCTTGCTCTCGTTCCTAAGACATTGTCCTGCTTATATGATTTAAACTTACAAGATCTTTAAAATATTCTCTTCCTTCCCTTTGTCCTCCTTCATCTCCTCCATGTTTTCTCTCTCTTTCTCTATCTCACCTTTCCTCCTTCCTACCTTCCTTCTATTGTGTTATTTTGTTTCCATTGAGATGCCTTCTAATACTAATAGAAAGGATAATCTTTTAATTCTTCAATGAAGCTCAACTTTTGACATTGTTTTATTTATTCCCTCACTGACCTTTCTTCTCATTTATTTTTGGTAAGTGGTAAATCCATAAAGGATCACTGTTCAATTGCAGTTCTCAAAATTGAGTCTTAACTGATTTGTCACTCAAGGACCTACACAGTTTCTTTGGCAAGGGTCAGGTTCTGAAGTATGGCCTCTGCAGCAATTGCTCAGCTCTGTACAAGAACCATCAAGAACAGCTGTGAAATGCATGGGTGTGGCTGTGTCCCCCAAACCCTTCTTTTAGCTTGATTTCCATTTGATTTCACATACTGTGGGCCGTTTTTCTGCTTTCATTCCCCAGCCATTTAAAATTATGCAGAGAACACAAATCCAAACAAAACATAAAAAATTGACAATAAACCCCAATCCTTCTAGGGGAAGACCCTTAGAGAAACAAGTCAGCTTTGGCATGTACTCAAGGCTTCCCGAAGCCTAATCTAAACAGTCTCCCTAGTGTCTGTACAGGAAAATATATTTCTGTTATATCTGATGCTCTGCTGCACAGTCGGTGATTTTGCAAAGAATCCAGACCTAAGAGTACAATGACACCATCCTCCTGACTGAAAGCAAGGCATTTCAAGGATGTTGCTAACGCATGACATTTGAAGCCATAAAGGAGTGGAAAAGTCACTGTTTTATTTTCAACACACTCTCGGGCACATTTCCAAGAACGTCAGCCGAACTCAAAGTTTGTCCCCACCAGCTATGACTTTCCATCTTTTCTTCTCAGTTTGTTTTGCCATCTGTGTGTGAACTCAGTGGATTTTCTGTGAACGTAAACTACAGAAATCGATACAGTGATCAGCCATCATTATCTCCTTACTCTTCCTGCCATCTCAGTGTGCTCTGCTCTCCTGTGAGCCAGGCGTCAGGGCATTTGCATTGTATTGCTATTTACTTTTTGGCTCAATAGTTTTTTCAAAGCAGACACATCATTGACTTTTCACAGTATTAATCTCCACCAGGGCAATATGCCTAATTGGTTCTAATGAAATAAAGAAGAAGAAGTTTGTGGGAGAAATTGGGGAAAAAAACTTAAAATCTTTGTTTTCTGATATTTCCAAAAGTCAATAGCATTGACAAACAGAAAACAGAGGGTCTATACACCATATTGAGTCCTTCATGATTGTCAAGATTGCATAGCATCGAAACCAAGGGTCACAGTCATTTTAAATTGGATCTTGTTTGGTTAAAAAAGGCTTATATCTTAAGTTCAGACTTAGTATAACTAAAGTTTAAGCATCCTGTTAATAACTTTGAAAATGAAAGCTGCTTGCATGAACAGACAATAAACACTGATTCCCAACATAGACATACAGATTATCTAGATGACTCACAGGATATCTGATAATGATTCTTATGAAAATCAGAGTGTAAATTCTCAAGTATTCTAGGAGGGACATTTTATCCATTCCTTTTCATTCTCTGTCAGACATGTTTTCAGGCAGGATTGTTAAGGGAATAGTCGATGTTTATTGGTGTATTTAACAGTCATCTGTTTGAAATACATGACTGTACTGAGATGGTAGGCTTGCAGCCACATGAACACCCTTTCCAGCTTGCCTGACAGATGTCTAAAATGACTGCAAGATACACAGACTGATTCAGATCCACCTCAGAAGCACCATGCTTCAGTGAACCAAGCAATTGAGAGGAACTCTGGGGAACCCATATTCTAATGCTACATTTTCTATTGCCTCATTGAATCTAATTCTACCCTCTGCACACAGGGAGCAGGTTGACATGGGCACAGAATTACAGTCAGAATTGCAGGAAAAAATATGCAATTTGCCAAGTACAGCTTACCGCTCATCATTTCCCTGGATTTGAGCTCTCCGGCCATGCATACAGAGTAAAGATCGCATGTGATTAAAATGCTTGCTGTAACCCGCCCTGTCATGAGTGACCGGAAAGGATGAGAACAAGCTGCTTGATTGCTAAGAGATAGCAAAGTAGTTTTTCCATACAGGTAACAAAGCGAGGAATTGCAAACAAAAATTTTGAAATAAAATAGCATTTATGTGAGATGCATCCTTAATTTTAAATTCATTATTATGTATTGCTGGTATTATGTATTGGCTATTGCAGGCTGCACATAACTTTAGGAATGAGTATGCATTATACCAATAAAACTACTGATTTACTAAGCAGTGAAATTAACTTAATTCCCAGGCTTCTTTTAAGGGATCCTCAGGTTTGCAAGCATCACTCTTCACCTCATCAAAACACAATAATCTAAAACCTATTCAATACCAGGAAGGTAACTTCTCTCTCTGGAAATCCCAAGATTGGAATTTCATGGGCACACTAAAGAGACCCCATGAGCTAGGTTATTCACCTAAGGAGAAGAAGATGTTGCTACAGGGAGCATACAGATCTTAAGGTCATCAAGATGACAAGATGATCAGTGGGTTGGGTCCTTACCCTGCCTCTGCCACCCTGTGTCTAATGCTGTGATTTGAGTCTTTGGTCCAGATGGCTTTGTTTCTATCATGTATAACACCAGTGTATCCAGTGTAATTCTCCAAAGTTCCATTCTGTATATAGATGATCTTCGCTTCTACTCTATTTAATCTTGGGCTCAGACAGTCATTTTTTTACCCTACGCAAAGGGCTAACATTTCATCAAAAGGTGACTAGAAGTACATGCAAAACTGTTATGGTTGCATTTTGGTGTCAACTTGACAGTTGCAGACTGTTTGGGGTACAGCAGTGGAAGGTTAATGGTTGGAATGGCCCCTGACCGAGTCTGCAGGTACTTGATTGCTGTGGAGAACTCAGCCCATAGTGGGTGGTACTTTCCAGTGGTGAACCAGATAATAGGAAGTGCAACAAAGAGGAGGGATTTGCTCTTCCCTTATCCAGTGGCTTGCACAGCATCGTTTGCTTTTAGAGCATTGTGGACTTATTTGTTGCTGCTGCTGCCGCCACCATCATTGGCTGACTTGGAGCTTCATCTTTTCCACCGCATTGTTGCTGTTCCCGCTGCCTTTGGAGCCTGGACTCTAAGCCTTGCTGTTGTTCACAGTTTACCACCCACATTGGAGCCCAGCTGTTCTGATATTGGAACTCAGCATCTTTGACCCTCCAGAGGAGCAAAGGCTTGAGACCTTTTCTGGATATTTTGGCTTTGTGGAACATTCCAGTCAAGAACGAGGCTGCTGCAGGTGGTTACTTTGAAGGACAATATTTTTATTGGGTGTTATTTTAATAAGCTTATTTATGTATTACATTCTATAGATTCTGATTCTTCAGATTTTTTCCTTTGGTGAGCCAATAGGAGATCAAAGTTTAGAGATTCAAAGTCAGATTTAAATTAAAGGCAATACATTGACAGTCCAAGATGATGTGAACACACACACACACACACACACACATATGAATAGTTAATAATCTGTCACAACATACATACAGCTAAAGATACAAAGACCTTACACCATAGAAACTGGAAAGCTTTGCCATTCCATGGGTCAGATCTACATATTAGCAAAATCAGCAATTGGAAAGGATGGAATTGTGACTTAGAACTACTAAACAATATAATAAAACATTATAATAAGAATATGCACATCTCACTGATCTTCTTGACTTTTCTCGAATTAAAAACAATTTTTAAGTCTCCTATGGTGATATACTACTTACTTTTAGCATGACTTTTATTTATGTAACACTTCATCATTTTAAACATATAAGATTCTATTATCTTCCTTGATTTATATATCTGCTTTTCTTGTATTAGTCCTTTAGGAAGCAAAATCTTCCAACATCACAAATAGACAATCTTAAAACACTTCATCAATCCAAGTTAAATTGGTATAAATTTGAAGAAGGTTGATTTGATGGATAAAATATCATTTGAGACTGTTTAATATTGTCAAGTACTAGATGCATATTATTATTCAAATTCAGCAAGGTAACACCATACTACAAGGAGACGCAGGCAGAAGATGGTAGATAAGCTATGCAAGTCCTTCCCTGAAACTTTCTAACATTGACATCTTCATTCTACTGAGCTACAAAACAGAAGTGAAATCTTATAATATCGTATGCGTTACTGTGTCTTTGGTAGCCATATGAAGCCCACACTATGCATAAACCCTAGGCTTTTGAAAATCATGTCATCCAAACAGTTTGAGTTGCTTTTGAGAAATTACTGAATAATATAAAATTTTATGTATGAAGTTCAATGTTTTTACCTCTGTATAAAATAATTATAAATGTAGTCAGTTGCATAGTAATGATTCACAGATTTTTTTCCTTTGGTGAGCAAATAGGAGATCAAAGTTTAGAGATTCAAAGTCAGATTTAAATTAAAGGCAATACATTGACAGTCCAAGATGATGTGAACACACACACACATACATACACACACACACACACACACACACACATGAATAGTTAATAATCTGTCACAACATGCATACAGCTAAAGATACACGCTTAAGTAGAAATGTTTGTAATATATATTGTATGTGGCACCTCTTTTCTTAATAATTATTCTTGCAATAGCAGGAGAGAATATTTTCAATATTATAAGGCAAATGAATGAAATGAATGAAAAGAAAAACCTTGTCAGAGTGTTTGAAAGAAATGAAAGTGGTAAAGGTAGTAAGGTAGAGAATTATGATGTCTATAAGAGAGTTTTCACCAGTAGCCTGAACATCTAAGTGCATCAAAAAAGGTGGAAGGAAAAGAGATAGTAAATATGAGAATGACAACTTGAAAGCTAGCATTAATATCTAGCGACAAATGTAAACTCTGAGAAAGTAACATTCGATATACAGATAGATGTATTAGTTTGGTCCTTGCCAATAACAGTCTGTGTCACTAGTTATGACCTGTTCATAACTTAAATAAGTTATGTTCAACTTAAATAAGTTGTTGGGATATGATAAATATCCCAACATGAGTGGTATTCATGAGGGTCTGAACATGTGCTATGACTTGGAGATTGGGACATAAGGAGATAAAAATCGACTTGACTAATTGAATTGACCTCGGGGTAAGGGGATAGTGGCTATCTTTCTCATTCTCAAGACTCTTTCTTCTGTCTGAGCTGATAGGTTTGTGCTTGGATAACGATGCAGGGGAAGTCAAACATTCTTTACCAAACAAGGGCTGTTGAGATTCAGGAGGTACAGATGGGGTTATATTCTTGTAGAAGGCGCACAGTTGGCTTTGTTATGGTGAGAACTCACACATATATGCAGGGGTGTGATCACTAGACAACATTTTGAAGCACTTTCAAGATACCATGCTAGTAATACTTTTGCTTGTAAATAACAAAACCGAACACATCTCACTCACACAGGAGGTAGTGCTAGACAGTCCACAGTTGCTGGTGGTTTACTTACTCATATTGTACATAGTCCAGAATTTGTCAGTCCTCTTGCTTGGACCTTCTTAGACCATAGACCCTCATCCATACACTTGCTGCTTGTGCTGATTCTCCAAGCACCACATCTTTTATCAGACTCTGTGACCATCTTATAGGGAAAAAAGATATTCCAGAAACTCCCAACTTACTACCATCCCCAGATAACTTACTTCCCTCTTGGGCAAGGAACTACTTCACAGGCCTATCTCATAATGCAAGAACGATTTCCCACATTCTGTGTAGGAAGTGACAGGTGAAGTCTTCAGTCACAAAAATTATTCACTGAACACATATCTTTATGGAATGTATGGCAGGATTAGGATGTTTGGATTGCTTTAATATCAAAATCAGGCTATTTTCTCTGTATTTATTGCAGATATTCTACATGATGCTTACAAATTCATGGTCAAGTGGCCTAAAGGGAAATAAAGGGTTTATTTTGGTTTGTGATTGTCTGGCTACAATTCTTTGCCCAGCTTGGTAGAAAAGCCCACACCAATATCAAGGTCCGAGGGAACTTGCCATAGCATATCCACAAAATTGCTGAAAGAGAAACAATCTTATCTTGCCTGACCAGTATGTCTTGCCAAGTATACAGAAGGATGCCAACTTCCATAATCAGCTCCCTACCTCATCTACCTGTCAGGGCCTAGACCCACCTATTATGGGCTGGGCTTTTCCCATCAGATAGACAATCTCCTGCAAGTTTCCTCAGGGGCCTAACATCTGTATCTATGATAGTATTATTTAAACTATAAAGTAAAATGAAAATACTTTTGAAACTCAGTCATTCTCAAGTGCTAATAGTTCAAACTTAAGCTTATAGGTTCCCAAGACTCTCTTGCCATATATAATGGCAAAATTCAGCTTGAAAAGAAATATAAAAGCAATACTATCTCTGGATGAATGTTTTTGATGAAGGAGGACAGAGGGGTTGAGATGTTGAGAAGATTTGAAAAGGTTCCTTGGAACTGATTCCTGAGAAGTTTACGAGAATATCCTATGCCTAAAAGATAGGGATACCCAATACGTAAATTGATTTTTACTTCTGGGAGTTACCGGAAGCTGACTCATCCACAGACTAGAAGTCATGTGCTATTTATCAAATATGAAATAAAGTAAAAATAATTTCATTGTAAAAGAAAATACAAATGATTACCATTAAAAAAACCCAAACAGCTTCCAAGAGGAAAGTAAGCTATGAGTGTAAGGAAACAATGGCTAATGGAAAAAGAATCACAAGCTGCCCACATTAGAACCAGAGGAATATTAGTTTTCTCAATAGTCATGAAATTATGAAATTGTGCCTAAAAAACAAACCCCAAATCAAAGAAAGGTAATGATTCAGGTCAAACTTCTTTTCAAGGCATTTAGGAAAGGAGGAGAAGTCCTTTCTTAATGATAACACTTCTTTTCCATTTTAATTAAGTGTATGTGGAGGCTGCAGAAATGGCTCAGGGGTTGAAGCCTTTGATTCAAGAGTAAAAGGATCCAATTTCAAGTCCCCAATCTCACATAAAAAATCCTGGGTGGATATGGTGATAATAATTTCATCCCTGGAAGGCAGAGCCTGAGAAACTCTAGTAAAAGCATATGGAAGTAGAGCAATCTAAAATGATTCTTGATGATGTCACCCTTGAACCTCCACTCCACAGCTATACACATGTCCACACACACACACACATCCACATGCAAATACATATGCATGCAAAAAGAATATGTGACTCTAATGAAATCATACTTTCACAGACTGTAAAACCTTAAGATCATCTTTTTCCCTCCCCAAAATTCTTTTTTTTAACATTTTTTATTGTTATTTCTGCTCATACAAACTTAGTAGGTACACCGGTTCCCTTCCTCCCTCCTCCTCCCCCCCGACCCCTCTGCTCCCCCTCCCCTCACCCTTCCCTCCCCATCCCCCAGTGCCTCCCCTCCCAAACCCGGAGAATCCTTTAATGTGCATGCCAGACTCTCCTCTGGGCCCTCCTCTCCGATGATCTACAAGGACCCAGCAGCATTTCCCTGAAGCCTTTCCTGTGTTCCCGTTAAGCATAGGAACACTACTGTGGCTGTCAATCCCTTGCCTCCAAGGATCTTGGTGCCTTTAGCAAATGCTAGACTTTGTGAGGTCAATAGTGTGTTGGACATTGCGTGGGCATGCAAAGTCCAATTATGATTGCTTTGGCCCTAACTTGTGTGGAGTATCTTGCATATCATTACTCCCTCATCCTTTACAATCTTACCGCTCCTCTTCCACAGATTTCCCTGAGCTTCAGGATGGGGAGAGATTAGGCTGGCCTAGTTCTAGGTGGTTGATATAGAGTCTGTGAAGTTCTGGATTGTGGTTTGTTGATTTTCTTTTGCAGTTTTGCTGCTCCTGCAATGCCCTTCACGCCATCCTGATGGGTGTTGGATGTCACCCCCTGGCCAGAGATAAAAAGCTGTTAAACTAGAGTCTTGTTATAAGAGCACATTCAAAGGTAGATGTAATAAAAGTAGGAAACCACAGTGAGGGAGAGGTCAATCACCCATTTGCAAAATGGTTACTTTTTATCTGCCAGACTATATGCCCTCCCCTTCTGGTGCGATCATACTCCCTCAGTTGAAAATGATCAGGAAGGATAGTTTGTGAACTTAACCAGATGTCTCATTACTTACTTGAAGTCCTTGATGGAGGCCTATTTTCTCTGCTGTAACATGGTCCCCTCTCTCCTTGTTTCTGGTATGGCCCTCCTACCCTATCCCTCCTGTTCATAATCCTTGAAATTACTGTAAGTATTACAGAGATTTATCTTTGAGTGTCTCTAGGTGGGCTGGGTAGGTTTGGTAGTAGGAGACACCTATTAGGGAGTGCACGACCATGTTCATAGCAGCACTGTTTACAATAGCAAAGTCATGGAATCAACCTGTCCAACAGTTGACGAGTGGATAAGGAAAATGTGATACATCTATACAATGGAATATTCAGCAATCAAAAATGATTGATTACTGGAATTTGCCGGGAAATGGATTTCATTAGAAACAATTATATTAAGTGAAGTATCCCACAAATAAATAGAATTTTGGAAGGGCTGGAGAGGTGGCTCAGGGGTTAAGCCTCTGCCTTGCAGGCGGAAGGTCCTGAGTTCGGATCCCAGATCCCATGTATAGACGCCAGGCGGAAGCGGGGGCGGCCTGCGCTTCTGGTCCTGGTAGGGCGGAGCCTGTGAATCCCGGGGCAGAAGGAGGTGGAGACTTCCATGGTGGTTCGCGAGTTAGTCCGTGGTTCTGCACACACACACTCACACACACACACACACACACAGACGCGCGCGCACATACACACGCATATGCACACAGTTGAATAAATAATAATAATAAAAAATTAAAAAAAAATAGAATTTTGGGGAGGGACGAGGAACTTGGTGCTTCTGCTATGGAGGTGAATTTTTGCTGTATGGGGGGTTATTCCCAGAAGTGGAATAGCAGGGTCATATGGCATTTCAATCTTTAATTTCTTTAAGAATCTCCAGACGGCTCGCCAGAGTGGTTGTATGAGCCTGAATTCCCACCAGCAATGTAGGAGAGTTCCCCTCTCTCCACATTCTCTCCAGCATTGGTTGTTGTTTGTATTGTGGATTTTTGCCATCCTGGCCAGGGTGGAATGATATCTCAGGGAAGTTTTGATTTGTATTTCCCTGATGGCTAAGGAAGTGGAGCATTTTGAAGATATTTGTTAGACATTTTAATTTCATCCCTGGTAAAGTTTTTTTTAAGTTCCTTGTCCCTCCCCAAAATTCTATTTATTTGTTCCTTTAGTTTGATATATAAATGTAATTATTATTTACTAATACTCCAGTAGTAAGAACTATAACTTCTTTAATATTTTCACTTACAGACTCTGAGATATGAAGTTGAAAGCTTCCAAGATTTTCAGTCATTTAGTTAGTTTCTCACTTCTGCCTCTGTCTGAACCTTACAAGTGTCAGGATTATCAGACACAACGTCTCCAACCACAGAGTCCAGCTTGCCTCCTTCTTGAGGTTCTGATTTTCCTATAGGGACTTTTGAATGAGGGCACAGAAGCATGGCATGGATGCAAGAACACAAAACTTTTTCAAATATCAAGTGTTGCTTCTTTAAAATCTTAATTGTGTGGCAAATTGTTACTATGCCTTACTCCGTTACATTTTTAAGACAAATATTGGAAAGAACAATCACTCTTGTTGCTTAATTCAACAAGTCTTGTAGATTTCACCACATTATTGAGTCTGTTAATTCTATTTTTATAGCACTTAACCTGCTGTTGTCTGTTTCTCAATGCTGACACTGAGCACCATGAAAGAGATGCAACGCCACAGGAATAGCCCGAGTACATGCATTCATAGTTGCACACACGTACAGATATATGTATTTATGCATACATATGCATAACTACACACTTCACACATGCACACATATGTATTTGCCTGACCAAACACGTGCATATATGCACACATGCATGCACACATATAAACACACACATGCACATACAAACGAACACAAATGCATAAGTACACAGTTTCACACATGTATGCACACACACACATACACACGCAGAGCTCTTGAAAACAGCTCACTTTGACAAAACTTCTGTAAAGACCACATAATACAAATCTGACTCATAGCACTTGGACTTGCTGCCGACCAGACAATGCTTCCCAGATTTTCCAAATATTTCTACTGACAGATACTAGCCTTGGTTTGTTTTTTGTCTTTTCCAGACAATATCTATTTACATAGCAATATTTAAAATGTTTCATTTCTACATGTCAAATTATAATTTCCTTGCTATTATGAAGTCACCTTCCTTCTCTCAAATCTATTATTGCTACTAATGTATTCAGTTTCAGTAGATTAAAACAATATTTTTTTTCCTTTTATCCATTCCCTCTTTGTTGTTTCTCCAGTCTCTGAATTTTTTTTTGGTTCAGGCTATTGCTGACTTTCCAAAAATCTGTGATCAGATATCATTTCTAAAGCTTATAGCCTAGCACATCTTCTAATACTAATGCATACGTTGGAATTAACTCACTTATTTTGCTAGCCATACATGCTTTTCTTTCAAACCGAAGGAAACTCCTAATCATGAACATAAAATTGACTTTACCATAGCTCCTAACAACATTGATTTTTTTTTCCTGTAGTATGTCCTTTCCGGGAGCATCATGGGTCTTGAGCCACATAAGCACCCTTTTGAGACTTCATTCATGAGGGTAGTGTGCCTCCCTCACTGAAGTTTCTTTCCTGGCTTACACTTGTCCTCTGTTTTTAACGCCTTTCAAAATGTTGTTGATTTTTTTTTTCTAGTGGTTTATTTAAATAACTCCATTGGTGTGGCAACAGAGTAATTTGTCATTACAGACATCAGCTAAAGATAACAGTCACAAACATCTACACCATCAGGAACTGTGACTCCTCTTACAGTTTATCCTCAGAATCATTTGGCTAAATGAAAGGTATAGTGAGCACAGTCTATGGAATGTGTGTTCATATACCCAGCAAATGTTTAAATTCAAAAATCTTGCCTTTCACACCAGGAGGCCAGGCTGAGCAGATGCTTCCATATGCTAACACCCCTCGTTAAGGCAGAAGGTGTTAATTAAACAAATAATTCATATTAAGAATGCCTATGATTCAACAATCACAATGAATTAATCTGTTGTGCTTTCTACAATGGCTGCTAGCCAGGATGAAGTCTTTAATCACCACATATATATTCACACAAACATTGTCATGCGCATAAATATGTACACATAGAACAGTTGATGCTTTGTATAAATACTCACATACCATGAGATATCACAAGTTTGCCACACAGGCAGCACCAAAGAGAAATGCCTAGGAGCTGGAAAAAGGAGGAATGACACAGGATAGCCTCCCTAGCAAGGCTCAGATGGACAGTCAATTGTCTCATAGACTTCAACATTCATTGTAGAAGGAGAATCTCTGAGACTTTTGAACTCATAGGGTGCTAGATCTCTGAACTCAGTATTAAGTTTAGTCAAATCGTTGAGACAAAGCATCGAGTCTCTGGTTGAAACACCTTATCACTCCAAATGTCCTGCCAAACTAGAATTTAGAGGTCAAACTCAGACTGGGATTCCCTGGTACAAAGTGGGGAAAGGTGAATCATGGTTTCTGGAAATCTGATAGAAAGTAAAGCACAAAACATCAAGTTGTCAAGAACAACCATCGAATTAAGTCAAAGTCAAAAGTCCATCATCATATATAATACATAATATTATAGAACAAAGAGCAAATGGTCTTCATTGCACTCTCTCTGTGAGACTTTTTACACTCCTTTCTATGATGTTAACTACAATTCCTAACAAATTTAGTCAGTATAAAATGTGACAGGTACCCACGCCGTGAGAACTTTGTGGATAGAGATTATACCATTTCTATTTCTATCATCTGAGCTTTTTTAATTCACAGTCAGTTTTCTATATCTAAGGATATGCATGAGACAGAATTTGAAAACAAATTTGGAAAGCTTCAAAAAATATCAAGAAGTTAGATAAACCCAGAACTTATGCTGTCAATTAATCAGTGTCAGCCTACTAGCAAGGTCACTTCTGATATACTACCAGTACTGTATTCATTCTATCTTCATCAAAACCATGATCATTACATAAATGATGATGGAGTTCATGAGAAAAAATACTGTAAATTGGAATAAATAATTCAAGACAAAAACCAAAGTGAACAGTGTTGGTAAATACAGCCATTTGTTATTGAGAGTGTTTTCAAAATACATTTAGGAGTGATTTACCTGTAACAAAATGAAAAGAAATCTTGCAAGTAGTTAATCTGATCAGAAGCTGGATAAAAATTGTGCTCGATGTCTTTGCAGAATATATAATATTATGGGCATAATTGTGTTCTTAAAATAAGGGGCTAAAAGTCTATTATTGATTTCCAGTATATAGATTCTTCTTTAAAACAAAGGGCAGATAGAGCTGACAGTCAACCTTTTTTTTTCCTCCTAGAAATTTGCAACATGCTGTAGCAAAATTAAAGATTAACTATTTGAGTTAGTTGTTGTTTCTCACTGAGCAATATTTCTGCTTTCTTATAATTTGTTATTTCAGTTTTCATTGATACAGAAATTTTGCATCAAGTATGTTTTATTACATTTACTTTAATATACATAAAAAGTGTATGATCACCAGTTTCTGGTAAGTTATATCATTGTGCTTTCTAAAGGAAATAAATAATGTAAATTGTGGATGTTTTCCTAGAAGTGAGACTGGATGACTTTGGACTTATTAATACATACTGTTTTCATAAGCAACAACATGTTATTTTATGCAAAGATTTGGAAATCTAAATTTGAAAGTCTTGGAATGAGACAAAATTAAGCTTAAGCTATTATTTTCTTAGGAGATATTTACCCATATAATCTAGAACGAGATCTAATTACATATTCCAAATGAGCTTCAATGATAAAATTCCATTATTAAATCAGTATTCTATCTTCGTAGGAGTTTTTCATTAAACATCTGTTGTGGAAATGAGAACAGCAGAAAACAATGCTTTGTTCGTGATCCCTGTTCATTTAATTTATATTTGTACTGTTGATTTAAAACTGCCAATCATTGATCTCACTCCTGTCTAGTAGACTGCACTGAATTTCACTTACTGTGTGGCATCCAGGTCAAAGGGACACAGGTAAATCCTGGCAAGGTCTCGAAAGAGAATGATGAATGTCTCTTAGACAGTTATTTCACATCCATTCTTATCTTGCTTTCCTGGTACCCTCTGCCTTTTGGCTAGCCAATAGAAAGTCAACTGAGAAGTGGAAAGAAAAAAACAGTGGTGATTTTAGCTCATGTATTCTCCTGGCTCTCTCCTGGAAACTCCCTTTTGGCAATTTGGACCTTTGATTGATCTTTTCAAGATGATAGAGTCTATACCATTGTCTCTACTTGGTTTAATGCAAGTTTAGAAGATACTAGTTTATTTTAATGGGATTTACCACAATCACATCAAAGTTGCTTTCAGTTTGACCTATTAATATGTAGAAAAAATTTAAATGTGCTAAGAAAAATACGCTATAACCCTCATTTTACAAAATAAAGATATCTTTTAAGGTCTCCTTATTCTATGCAAATATAACACTGAACTTGTCAAAGTGAGATGATTTACATGGGGATTTTGCGGTGTGCCTGCGTCCCCTAAGAATTGAGGTGAGTGTTGGCAGGAGATACCTTGCCTAGGATTTTGGATCCTGTCCATCTTCTTTTCTCAGGAACACAACTAACATCTGGTAAAATCTGGCAGACATGAAGTGAGTATATCACAGAGGACAATTGGTGTTGGTTGTGGGGGAGAAACAAACGAACAAGGAGAGCTCAATCAGCAAGAACAGATGCACTTCCCCTTGGCCAAATCCCCTGCGGAGAAAAAACTCCCTGTTCTGGGACTCGTTCTGGTTTGGTTCTTCCAGTCAGTAAGAAACTGAGAGTTAGATAAAAATGAGCCAAAGACTTAAAATGCAAAAAAAAAAAATAAGTTGTTGAATCAGACATTAGTGGTAAGTATTCTCTTATGCATACTGCTTTTATCCCAATTAAATTTGGGATTAATTTTTAGGTTATTGCTCTAAACCATAGACAATAATTTTTTCTTTCTGTAAAGGACGGCAGAGTAGCTATTTGACTTTCTGGACACAGCCTAGGATACTAAGAAAGCATTTACGTAACAAAAGACAACAACAAATCCACACATTATCAGTTGCTTAAATTAAAAATGAAATAACAGAACCCAATTTTCACAATATAAATTTCCTATTGAGAACAATGAGATCCTTTGTGGTGAAAGATACAGTTTTGATGATCTGGGATTCAGAGCTAATTTTGCAATCATCTGGTCACATGACTTCTGCAAAAATTCTTCTTGGGTTTCTCTGCAATGGAAAGCAAAAGATCTTCATCTTGGAATTTCCCAGAAGATCTGTCTATTTATTTATTTGATTTTTTTCATGCGGAAGTGTGGATATGTATGTGGATGTGGATATGTGTGGAAAAGAGCACTGTTTGTGTCTGTGAAGGCCTAGGGATAACTTCAGGAATAATCCTGGATCGTTCCACCTCCTCTGTTTTGCTTTGCTTTAGGGTTTCCTAGGCTCTGACTTCCAGATTTAGAAGTGTAGGCCAATGCCATTTCTGCCTGGTTCTTTTATGTGAGATCTGTGATCTGAATTCAGGTCCTTTTGTTTTTGAGGTAGAGTCTTAAATCCTGAACCATCTCCCCAACCCCCAAAATAGGTCTTCTCTATCTCTCTTGCTGACATCTTCGAACTTCCCTTGGAATGTTGGTTAAATTCTCATTTAGAAAAGTAAGTGAGAAGCAAAATTTCTGCAGTGAGACCTCCTAGATTTTGAGTCCAGTTTTGTGAACTTATTGGCTACATCCTCTTTGACTAATCAACGGTATCTGGAAGCTTTCATTTGCTCGTGTATTTATAGTGTGGCAATAAGGCATAATATCAAACTAATGTGAATCTAACACTTCTTTCCACATATTTCAACCAGGAAAAAGTATCTTCAGCACATAGAGTCAGAAAACATCAGTGGTGCCACACAATCCTATAGGCCAAGTTCACAGACTTATACTTCACTGGAAGTTAAATTGTTCTGTCCTTACTCCATACACTTAGAATCCTGGTTAATTCTCACTATTTTAATGCAAGAAATGCAATAGCAGCAGATAAATACTACCACTCAAGTGGGTAGAAATTTTTGGCTATTTTCATCAGTGATTTTATTCTAAATTCTACACTGGATGTTTAAGTAAAATAGAATCCATGGGCTCTCATTCAGCAAATAAGCCAAGTGTCACTGTCTTTTAGTTTCAATTGCTTATTTTTCTTCATCTAGCTCCTGGATCTACTTGTCCCATATCTTATAAGATACCTTCATTCCACAAAGTTAGCACCAGATCTCATTCACTAGTGACCCATCTTTACTTCAGATCTTTACAAATGGTTCCTTACTTGATATTCTTATAAGTAGCCCACACCAGTCTACACTGCTGTTGGCATATTTATTAGAATTTGATAAGTCATCGACTTACTGTTCCTTATTCTGTGCTTGCTCTTGTCTGGATGCCCTGGATTTCCTTAAATTTAATGCATTTAGCAAACTGACCTCACAAGTCCTTAAAATGCTTATTACTTTTCCACAATTCAAATTTCTTCCTTCCCCTTAGGATCATGCTAACTCTGAATCCCTCACACTCCAATGTCCCCCACTTAAGAGTGCTTATCCACTTAGTGGTACCAAAAAATGACCTAGGACATTATGTTAACTTATTGCTAGAGTCTTACTCAAGTTGATCATAAACTTCTCCGAGGAAGCAATATGTAAGTTGAGCTGAAAAAGATGAACAAGTTTTACTTGTGTTAAAAGGCAACAGAAGAAATGGATCATTTCAGAAAAGAGAAAAACTCAGGCTGTCATTAAAGTAACACACAAAGACCAGTATAATGGAATCATGGATACATGCATGTAGGCAGTGGTAAATGGTACAAGATGTGACATGAGTGACAAGGACCAGAGCTTAATGGTCAATATAACAGGTCTCCATCCCACATTGCTGAGCTTCTGAAAGAGCATTTGAATTCATGATAATGTGAATTAGAAAGCAACGCAGAAGGAAAACAATTGAAATGTATTTCCACAGAACACTAAGGCAGTGGGATTAAAGAATAATAAAGAGATTCAACAAAATGTTTATAGGATGAGAGAATCAGATTGAGAAATTTATTTGATGTGTAAGCAAAGAATGAGATTGAATCCTGGCAAAGAGGTGTGTGGCTGAAGGCTACAAAGATGAAAGTGTCATATGTTGGGTACCATGAACGAAGATACTCCTCTGGAAGTTAGGGAGATGTTTATAGGACATTTTCATGCCTTTCTTATACTTTGCGATCAGTAGTTTGGACTTTTGTCCCCGCTTTACTGAGTTACAAGGAGCATACTTTGCTATTCAGCCTAATGTATATTTAATGTATCCGTCCACACTATCACAGAAAAACGAATCAAATTCATGTTTACATTCAATATGTCTCAATTGTTCTAAATTCTTCCATTGTAGGCCATGCCCAGGAGGTATGCAATTTAAAACTTTGTGAAATATGCATTGCCTTACATAATCTAGAACTCATGATTCATTCACATACAAAACCCATCTGCGTTTCTTGATTCTCACACTCCCCAAGCCAGAATGACAAGCATCCAAAATGTCTGCTCAGCTCTGTCATTGGCTTTTGCCATCCATATTGTTTCATTGGTCTGGGAGACTTTGCCTAATCTCAAATTCTCCTTTTGTGAAAATGGTTTTCTGGGTAAGCAGAGATGCTCTTGTGAGCCATCCCTGGCCTCTGAACATCTCCCAGACAATTAGGACTGCTTTCCAGGCCATCTGTTATGCAGTATTTTGGGAACAAAATCTTCTTCCCCTTACAATACCTTTGTATCTGTAACATCTAGTAATCCTGTCAATACGCACTGAAAAAAATTGCTTTCAATGAATGGAAATTCATATTTTAACACAGAAGCCTTTTTATTTTTTTAACACACATCAAGGCCTGATTGTAAAGGAAGTTATATTATGAACTTTCCCATTTGCAAAAAATTAGCTTGTGTTCCATGTGATATTTTGTTTGGAAGAGTTAAAGTAGAATTGGCCCAATTTACACTGACTTGGTAAATTCTGCAAGACCTTTCTTATGAGCTGACATTAGAAGATGAGCTACTGGCTGGGTAGCTTCTCTGAATTATTGGAGCAGATTGGTCCTGCGCAGAGAAGGTAGCATACATGGAAACTGTCACGTGGAAATATGACAAGAAGAGACTTCAAAAGGAAACCTCAGCTGGGTGCAGGCAATGCCTCATCCCCGACTGTAGCAAGTGAATTTCACAGTCTACACTCTAATTGTGTTGTGCACTTCACTAATGGTGCTGTCCCCAGAGGGCCTCCTGGGACTCACCTGGCAGATTTCATTGGGTCCTCAGTGAATGTTAATGCGGTGGAAAGTAGTGAATTCCCATCCCCGCTGTTCAGAGATAAGAGAGAGTAAAAAATGCATCACTTTCCCCTAATGGGCACTAGGAACCTTCTGAGATGTCGCTTTTCAGGTTAAGTAACTCCAGCTCCCTGTCTCCGGCCTTCATAATCAGCATCCATAAGTACAAGCAGTTTAGAGAAATATTTGACTTACCAGTAAAGCTTTATAGGGGTCTTTCTTCTGAGCTTATAAGAGAATTATACTACAGAAACACATGCATTTGAGGGGTTTTAATGGCATTTAATAGTTTATATATTTGTTTCAGAAGGACAGGAAAAAGAGAGGGGGGGAGAGAGAGAAAGAGAGAACACAAATGTATACCAAGGTGCATGGATGATCAGAAAACAACTTTTCTCCCACCATATCAGCTTCTGGAGGTGGAAAGCCGGTTACTAGTTTTACAATTATGTATCTACCCACTGAGCTGTCTTACCAAGCCACTATCATAAGGAGCCTAGAGAAATTTTGAAAGATAAACCTCATTGACATATATACCCTACTAGCTAACATGAAGAATATCTATGCCCACATTACTAAAGCATCATTGAAAGCAAGTACATAACTCAAGAAGAGACTATTTTCATATTTGTAATCCAACCACTCATGCATACTTCAAATGTAAATCATTATCCATGACCCCAAAACTCTTAATATGTTTTGACTTTCAAGAGCTACATTTGGGATGGAGATATGGCTCAGGAGTTAAGACTCTCCCTTGCAAGCAGGAGGTCCTGAGTTCGAATCCCAGGTCCCATCTAAAAAAAATGCCAGATGGAAAAGTTGTCAGCCTGCACTTCCTCTCCTGGTGGGTAGAGCCTGGGAAATCCCAGAGTGAAGCAAAAAAGAGGTAAAAGCAATCCAGGATGATTCCTGAAGTCATCCTATGCCTTCTGATACACACACATGCAAAATAAATAAAATTAAAAAACCTATATTCTTCAGCCATTATATATTTTCCTGAAAAAGCACTGATCTTTACAAATTAAAGGTGTGCCGTCTCCTTTCTGTCACATTTAGAAAAAGAGGATAATGAAAGCAGAAGTCTCATCCTTGACATTTTGTTCTAATCTTCAGTTAAGATTAACTAAAAATGAGATTTCTCAACAACAAAAATCGTGCTTTTTAGTTCATTTCAAAGCAAACTGAAAGACAAGGTCCTTCAAACTGACCACATATACCATGACTACTTCCACCAGACCTACTTGAAATCATCCAGGCTAAAGAGTTATTTGGGAGATCAGAACATTAGAATGAGATCTTCCTAAGTCTAAGACGTTAGCATCCTTTATAAAAATATCGCTGTGCTTTGTGAATGTTGTCAGATCTGAAGACGTCTAAAGAGCAGTGAGGTATATATAGTACAATGAAATTGACACACATTTTCAAAAAAGGAAGAGCTGAAACAGAATTGGATTGCCCTAATGTGTCTGTCAATGGAAGTCTGAATAATTATCCCTATTAATTGGCATAATTAAGCATGTGTTTTCTCAGAGAAAACAGGGTGGGAGGATTTCCAGCTGAATTTCTTTTCCTTTCCCATAAATGTTAGCATCTAGTTCATGTGAATTCTTCAGGAGAATTTTCGTGTAGACATTTCTTGAGATGGGCATCAACCCAACACACAATTGCAGAATACTGACTCTAAGTGACTGGGCCAGTTAGAAGTCATCAGCAACCTTCTCTTCCAGTCATGAACACAGGCTCCAAATAATAACACAGATAGCTCAAAAGTTGGGGGGGGGGGCGGAGAGGGGGAGAAGAGAGGGAACCCTGTAAAAATAAATCTGCACATCAAAGATTCCCAGGGCTTCAGTTCCATTGATGAGGTGGGGCTTTGCCAGGGTGGTTTCGGGTTGCTTGCTTGCTCTCTCTCTCTCTCTCTCTCTCTCTCTCTCTCTCTCTCTCTCTCTCTCTCTCTCTCTCTGCCTGTACAATTCCCTAGTCACAATGGCCCTCTAGTGGGATACTAAATTAAGAGGCATTTTGTTTGTATTGTTAGCAGCTAGATGGAAACAGTCTCAGAGAAATGTTTTATTATGGTGGAAAGAAGTCTTTTAATAAGGCTCTTAGGAGCTGGGAGTTTTAATGACGCTTAACACAATGTTTTAAACCACACGCCACGTCTACATGTTGTTTCTTGTTAAATGCTGGTTATTAAACAGCAGGCCAGCTCCAGATTGCCTGCAGAGGGTAGTTAGGGTTGGCTGATACATCTCTGACAATTTGAATAGTTGATGGAGTGACAAGTGCTGTTTGCATTTAAAGGATTTTACGTTTGAACATCTGCACAGCTGAACGGTCTATGTTATTCCCCATCGGTACTTCTAGGCAATATGCTGAAGGGTTAAAGGCAATTAAGCGCAAGTGTAAGTTTCAATTTCTTGGAGAATTCTGTGCCCTCATCCAAACTTAATATGCTTAAGCTGAAATGACTTCCCTTACTACTTAACCCTGGGATCTCAGCAGAGAATTACTGTTGGAAACTGCAGACCGGAGAACAAGTGAGGGAAATGCAGAGCAGAGTGAGCCCTGAGGAAAGACAGGAGCCATAAAGCCATACCTGCTTACAACCCACTTTGCACTTTAACCATTTAAGTGCATGGCATCTTTTAATTAAGAAGCAGATCGAACAGCATTTCTCAGTGTATTCACTCACTCTCAATCTGGCAGGTTTATCCTGGTTGTGGTTGGCATCAAACCTCCTTTATTCAGAGAAAGCTTGGTGATACCTGTAATCTCAGGACTAAGAAGACAGAGATAGAGACTGCTCAACTGGCCAGAACTGGTTCATGGAGAGACCTTGACTCCATAGTTGAAGTGGTCAGTGATCAAAAAAGATCCCTGATGTCAACGTCTGCCCTCCATGCTCACACGCACACATGTGCACATGTACAAGCTTGCTTACACACACACACACACACACACGTGTCCTTACAATGTGACATGCACATACATACACAGACACACCATACATAAACACATCCCTATGTAAGACAGTGTTGCCTTTTTCTGTACAGCTCATTGTTCTTTCCACTCTTTATCTTGGGATAAAATACAACATTGTTTGCTTCTGTTTGGGATTTCCTGCTTCTCCAGAGCAAGTATATAAGGAGAGCTGGGTGCCTTGTAGCCAGGAAGAGATTCTCATGCTGTGGTTGCTCGTGGGCAGATGCAAGAAACAAATCATGTCTTCTGAAGGCTTTGGTGAAAACACTAATGCTTTCATTCTCTGTCCCTTCTCAGTGATGCTACGAGATTTCAAGAAACAGGAGTGTTTTGTGAGCCTCAGTACAAAGAGAGTGCAGGGAACATTTTCCAGGGGCACATTTAGAAGTGGCACATCGCTGTATGTGTGGATGTGAATGCGTGTACGAATATGTAGTATGTATATGTATATTTGTGTTTCCATGTGTAGGGTTGCATATATATGCAAGTTACTGTATGCCAGTGTACATATATATGTGTATGGATATGTGCATGGAGGCACATGTGGGTAAGTAAAAATATGCATCTTATTGTGGTTTGCATTTGTGTGTGTTTGCCTATGTATGGGTATACACATATACACACATGTGAGTGTGTGAATGTAAGTGTTTGTGGTATGAATGTATGCATGTGTTCATGTACTCCACATTTATCTAAATGTATATACATATATGTATGATATAAATGTATGTATGTGTTCATGTGCTCCATATGCATGTAAGTGTATATGTGTGGTGTGCATGTTTGTATGTATGCTTGGCTGTAAGTACCTGTATGCAAGTGTGTTCAGAGTGTGCCTGCATTTCTGTGGGTGCATATGCATGTATGTAAATGTGTATGGGGGGCAGAGGTGAGTATCAGGTATTTTCTGCTCATTCTCCACCTTACATTTTCAGACACAGTCTCACCCCATCCAGAGCTCACGGAATGGCTAGTGTAAGCCCAGGGAGCTCCTGTTTCCATACACTCAGCTTTCTCATGAATGCTGGGGATCCAGACTCCTCATGACTCTTCCTCATGCTTCCATGGCAAGCACTTTATCCTGTCAGCCATCTTCCAGCTCAGCATTGGCTGTTCTCATCTCCTTCATGGTTAGAAAGACTTGAGTGAGTCTTTCAACCATATGATTATCCAGTAATTCTTCTAAAGGGATAAACCCAGAGGGAGAAAGTAGAGAACCTTGGTATGTGTACACCAAGGATTTTAGAAGACACAGCTTTGCTCCTTGGACCTCATGCATCTAATAAGAAAGGAACAGGTAGAACTGGAGGGGTAAGAGATGCTCAGAAAGAATGCTGACAGGAGCTAGAGCAAGGTAGGAGCATCTGGAGGGCCCCCAACTGCTGGCACCGTATCCACACACAAGGCGAGGGGGAAGGAAGAGAAGTAACATGTTTGGAGCATCTTAAACACTCTACTTTCTGAAGAGTACAGAGGAAAGCGATGGGTACAATAAGGAAACCAAAAGAAAATGTGTCTGGATTCAGCAGAAATACCAACCTGCACAACCCATAGAAACTCACCTTGTGAGGACCAAGGAAAGAAAGCTGAGCTATGGGAATGTGTCCAGCATGAAGATTCATGGGTCATAAGTGAATAAATAACTATGGATGATAAAAAAGACAAAATAAAACATAAATGCTTGAGTGTGTATCAGAGGAGGAAATAGAGGTTGAGTTTTGCATGGAATTATCCTAAATCCCACTGAATCAACTTTAAAACCAGGAATATCACATGATTTCAGTCACTGTCTAAATCATTGGCTTAATTCCAATACATGGCAAAGGAGGCACAATGCTTGTCCATGATCCAAATCCCTCTCACCAAGGCTAGAAGTTTCATGTGATTTCTGACCAAATCCATGGTCTCCAAACGTTTAAATATTTTTTCCTGCTCAGAGTACTCTCTTCTACATACATAAGCAAAGCAACTATAAATAAATAGATAGTGTCATTAGATGTGTTCTTAACCTATATGGAATTACATGTTAAAATTCTTAAGCAGATTTAAATCACATTGAATCAGGAGGCTATTCAGTGGACAAATTTCAAATTCTATTTCAAAACTGAGGAGTCTCAATTTGGAGGGAGCATATAAAGCCCTCTGAGTGAATGACATTCTGAACCGAAGGACCTCTGATTTCTACTCCATCACTGATATAACTTGAACTGTATACTGAGAAAGCTCCTGACCATATATGAAGGCAAATGGATTTACTTCTGACAGAAGAAAAATAAGGCATTAGGTCCATAGAATTGATGCAAGAATTAACATAGAAAGGATATGAATGCAAAAGATTTGTAGGCTCTGAAGAGAAACCAGAGTATAGCAGAAAGGATGAGACATTTTTTTCTTTGAGAATGATTATAAAGGTGCAAACACAATCAAATAGTATTTTGTTGTATATTCCCATATCCCTGAGAATAAATTTTTAAAGTTCTGATCATTGATAAAAATCACTCGAAGTGATCAATCTGTTAATGAACTCAGTTTGGTTATTCTGCATTGTAAAATTCATGATTTATAACATCATTTTGTACCCACTAATCAGGTACTAGTAACAAATCAATTTATAATCAATAAAAATAAACAGTTTTGAAGTTCTAAAAGAGAAAAGATATGAAGTGTAAGAATGTGTGATGTAAGAAAATTGCTATGTGTAAAAGAACTGAAATTGTTGACACAGTGAAATTGCAGAGAAACATCTAAAATATAGAGGAGTATGAAGTTCATAGGACTCTCCTCTTAGGAGTGATTTGGTTTGAGACAGAGTCTTCTTAATTCAGTTTTTTTTTTTACTTGAATAAAGCATACTGTGAATGCTGAATGTTTAGAATCTCCAAAATGGAAGAGTAAGAAACTGAAGATACATTCCACATGGATCCAATCTGCCAGATGTAGCCAAATATGAATATGTGTTTCTTAATTAATCTGTTGTTATTCTCTTTGGATTACCATATCAGAATATCAAAGGCTTGATTGTTTCATAGCCAATAGGCACATAAGCATTGCCCTGCAACCTGAACCTTTCTTCCCATATCTGCTCAGGTCTGCTGAATACACAGTAGTTAGATTACTGATGTTCAAATTTTGACTGTACTGTCACTACTGAAGGTACAATAATAAATGACTAGCTATTAATTCTCTGTCCCACAGTTGTAACATATAAAACATAAATAAGAAAAATCCCATTTAGAGGTAACTTGAAATTCAGTTGAACACTCAAACATGCACACATACACACATGAATGTACAGCTTCATAGATATTTGTATACATTCTTAACATCTCAATGAAAGGCACAGTTTCTCACAAGGTAACAAAAGCAGTCAAAACAACAAAGGAGCCACTCCCAATTCTTTTCTTTATATTAGATAATTTTGAATCCTTCCTTCAAATTAAGACCTACATTTCACAACCCTTACATCCAATACCCCTTTGATTATCACCAACTTGTCTTGAATCTATCCGTATCACAATGAAACTGGAAAATGACACCAAAATACAAGGACATTGGACATATGATCACTATAAACGTTCTGAATCCAAGGGTGAGGGAATTCTGAGATTACCTCTGTGTTATCTTCTCCTATCTCTTTTAGTTTTATGTTACTGCTTTCCTTCTACTTAAAGTCCAGATATAACTAAATCCAACTGTCATTTGTGTTTCATTCTTTTACCAAATGTTCCAGTGCCAGGGCTGGGGACATGGTTCAGGAGTTAAAGCCTTTGTCTCTCAAGCAAGAGTGTTGTGGGGTTCTTACAAATGTTGCCAGAGTTCTTGTGTTCCAACTCAAAGATTGAAGCCAGAACACTGTGAAAAGGATTAAGGTAGAATTTATTAGAGGAGAGAATCGGAAGGGACTCCAGATGTGGAAATGGATAGGTGCCCTGGAGAACTCATGGATGCCAGGCATGGAATGCATGAGAGGCAAGGGGCTAGAAATGAGTTTATGGACTCTACTATAGGGTGCCATGAGGGGTAGGCACCGAAGATGCCAAAGTCAGGTATATTTATGCCTTTAGATAAGCCTAGGAAAAATGACTTTTCCTCATTGGTTAGCTCACATTGGGGCCAAATCTGTTGATCTTGTGCCCACCTCAAGGTGGGGCTGTTTCTGTAAATTTTTTATAAGCAAAGAGTTGGGGGAAGTTGGCCAAGAGTGTATTCCCTCACGGTAATCCCAGCAGTGGGATATGATCTTCAAAGACCTTCAGAGCCCATCCCAGCATAGCTGCCTTAAGAGGACCTGAGTTCAAATCTCAGATCCCATATAAAAATGTTGGGCAGATATGGCAGTACACTGTAATTCCAACCCTGGCAAGCAGAGCCTGGGAAACCCAAGACCAGAGTAATAAGGAGGTAGAGCAACTCAGGATGATTCCAAATGTTACTTTTGTGCCTCCACAAGCACACATACTCAAATGTTCTCCCCTACACACACACATAATCACACACACACACACACACACACACACACACACACACTATTCTAATGCATAGGAAAGATCTACTTTTCTATATAATTTCCCTCCATTCCTCATATTTTCTTTCCTATCCATTTTCTAGTCTATCTTTGCCACCATGAGGTCTTCACTTTAAAAATGGAAGAATTAGAAGACTCTGTGACTAATGCAAGCTTTAGTACCATTATTTGTTGTTCTTAGTACTATTATTTGTTGTTCTCATGGTCACATGTCAACTCAAGCAAAATTACAGAATTCATATGTGCAATTTAGCAGCCTGTGGATGGAAGATACATGATCACATATATGAAGACAAATACCATGACAATTTCCATTTGGAAAAAGATAAAAGGGAGACAGCACAGAGCAGTTACTGGGCAATGTACATGATCTTGCCAGGTGGTCTTACTCCAATGTGGGAGAGCTTCAGGGGCAACCCACTGGTAATATCTGCTTTCCCTGAGCTCAAATGTATGGCTGAGATAAAAAGTTTATCCTCTTGCACAAAGTATACTTTTGTCAGATTTCCTCCTTTTGTATAAATTTTTGTGGTCTGGTCTTCAATACATAGGGAATTTTCCATTAGATTTTAAGCACCTTTATTGAAACACTGAAAATACCCACATTAACTCCTTGATTATTCCTACCCCTCATTTATTTCCAGACCAGGTTAGATTGCCTAAGTCTAGAGATATCTGATTGGCATCAGTTAGCCTTGACCTTTATATCATTTTAATGATCTCTGCACTAGAGAGCATTCTATTGGCTCTGATTGGGAAGAGAATGTTATCCTTCCTCATGGCTTTGAGACAATTTTACCTTCACAATTAGGGCTGTTCACAAGAGTCTTGACTGCAGGAAGATACTTGTGAGCTATGTGGAGCCACAGCTATCTGATCCTAATTGCGTCAACTCAGGATTGACATATGACTCTTCAGGTTTTAGCATATGTTACCATTTTGAAATACTCTCACTTTTATCCTCAAACATTTTAGACACAAAGCCTAATTCTCCCTGCCTTAGGCAGGTTTATTCTTTTCTTGTAAGACTTTGATGAATAATATTGAAAAAACAGCTACACACACACACACACACACACACACACACACACACACTAACACCATTATCTAAGCATCTGTGTAAAACAAGCCATGCTTTCATTGTCTTGGTAGGCATCTATTGAAATGTACAAGCCTGAAAGACAAGAGTTTCGCTCTGTGTCCTCAGGTCAGCAAGAAGCATCTTCTAGGCTCCATTACTCACAAACCACTAAATGAAGCTTTCAACCTTTTTCGAAAATTGAGTCTTTAAGTCTTACATTGTTGTAAATACAGAAAATTTAAGGAAAAAGAATTTTCAAAGTAATCTATTAATAGCTTTAATTTTTGTTTGTATCCTGAAGAAAAATGGAGCATTTGAGTAAGAATGAGGAAGACCATTCATTGACTACAGGCTCATCCATCACCAAAATATTGTTCATATCCAGAATAGCTAGTCAGACAAGCCACAGGACTATTATAAATGCTTGAAAACAAACCACTCTTCTCCCCTCCCCCTCCTCTTTTTTTTTCTTCTTCATGGTCACAGTCATCATATTATTTTATTTTAATTTTGTTCATTTATGAAAGGAGAGCGGGAATACACATTCACAGGGTCACACCAGGGCAGAGCATACACATATGGAGGACAAAGGACAGTTGTTTTGGAACTCAGTTTTCTCCTTCCACCCTGTGGGTTCTGGGAATTGATTTCAATGAAACTTCAGATGCCTTTGACCGCTGAGTGATCTCACCTGTCTCTTGGCTTTGTTTCTATAATCTAGCATGCTGTGACAAGATTCAGATTCAGAGGCTATAGATGGCTCAGGAGTTAAGACTCTGCCTCACAAGCAGAAGGACCTGAGTTCAGATCCTGAATCCTGCTTAAAAATGCCAGATAGAAATGGTGGTGGCCTGTACTTCTGGCTCTGGAAAGTGGCACCTGGGAAATCCCAGAGTGAAGCAAAAAAGAAATAAAAATCATCCAGGATGATTTCTGAAGTCACTCTTGCGCCTCCACAGGGATACACACACACACACGCACACACCCACCCACGCACACACATAATAGAATTTTAAAAATTCAGATTGAATAGCAACTCATAACTGGACTAAACATGTGGGAAACAGTCCAGTTCTCTTCATTTAGGAATGTCTGGCTTATCACATAGGAGATCCACTACAGTAATTAAATATATTTAATGTCCCATAGCAAGAGGTCCAGAACTGGAAGTCATATGTAGATTTTTTTTTTACAAAGTGCTTCTTATCTCCTCGAAATACCAAGGTTATTGCAGCTTTAGTAACTGCTTCTTTTGTTTTCCTCAGAATGAAAAAGAAAATCAAGAAGTGCAAATCTGTTATCAAATAATGTCCCAGATCATGGCATTGTTGCTGATAAGATCATGATAAATAGCTTAGGCAACAAGGGGTTTGTTCTCTCTAGATTCCTGGTTATGGCTGTCCACCTTGGCAGGAGAGCCCATACCAGCACCAGGACCAAGGGAACTGGACACACCATATTCACAAAATGGCTGAGAGAGGGATGATCCTTATTTGTTAGAACAGCATGTTTGGCCAAATATGCACAAGGATGCCAACTTCCTCAACCAGCTCTATACATTTTATTCCTCTGTTCAGGACCCAGTAGTCCCACCCACGATAAACTGGTTCTTCCCCACCAACTAGACAATCTCCTGCAGGTCCGCTCTGGAATTAACTCACAACTAATTATCTACAAATGTTGCCAGAGCCAGAACCTTTAACCATGTGTACCCAACTATGACACTCCACCCCTTGCCAACTTGACACAAAAACATAATCACTTTTAAACTGTAACCTTTACCTTGTCTCCACAGATGCTAAGCTAAATTTATCTTAAAATATAGATAATTTTAACTTTATTAATTCTAAATCTCTGAAAGTTCTCACAGACAAATTTTAAAATGTTCTGTCATCAAAAGTTCAGTTCCAACATTTTAAAATTTCAAAATCACTTAACCATGAGAGTCCATTAAATCAAAATAAGCTGAACACTTAAGTACTGATAAAACATCAAAATGTAAGGAGAAAACATCAACGAAGATAAAAGTTCAGCAAATCAAATATCACATCCTGTATGTCAATGTCCATCTTTTGCTACTCATCACATTGTCATAGTGGCTCAAAGAGTCTAAGCAGTCCCAGTTCCCTTGGCCCTTGGTGTTGCAGTGGGCTATTTGCCAAATTGGACTAAGAACTTTAACTGGACTGTCATAAGAAAAATAAACCCTTATTCCTTGAAGTTGTTTGATGGTAATTGATCAGCAACAATGCAGGCAAACTGCGACAAATGGTAAACTTTCCCATAATGGGAGACTATTTATATTCACGAGTCAGGAGTTTTATGTGAAATGGCTATATTTAGAGCAAGGGGTTTTGGACACAGATTTGAGTCAGTCAGCAGTAGTGGGCTAGAGCTGGATCCTGAAAGCTCATAAGTCTTCACTGGTAGCATTTCAGAACTTGTGGACTGATGGCTAAACAGAGCCATTCTGGAAAGCTGTATAAACTGTAGATATAACAATTACTGAGATGTAATTGCATGGTATTTTAAATCAGAATTATTCCTGGTGACATAATGTGCTACCTATCAATTTATTATTAATTATTTCACTTGAGGTGAGTTTTTCACTTGTGCCTTTATGGTAGCAATTCTACTTAGATGTTTTTTTTCTCTGTATCTGTTCCAATCATACCATACTGAGATCTTGGCTTTGACCCTAATGCGATAAAATGCATCCCAGAAACCAGAAAATGATGCAAATGTGTGTGTATGTGTATGTATGTCTGTGATTGTGCATGTCTGTCTGTGTGTGCATGTGTATAAGCATTTGTGTGCATGTGAATCTGGGTGTGCTTTGTGCATACATGTGTGTCTCTACACGTGTGTATACATGTGTGCATATACATTGCATGCACAATATGTGTCCACATGATAGTATTGTGCACACATGTTTGCATATGTACATGTGTGTGTGTGTGTGTGCTTTATGGATTTTACTTAAACTGAAGACAAAAAAGGAAGAAAGGGAAAAAGGAAAGTGAAAGAAAAATAAGTTTGGACACATAAGCCTTAAATATTTTCCTTGTCCCTGGTTGTTGCATTGTAATTAAAGTTAAAAGAGTGAGTTCCTATCTCAATTCCTTTCTAAATAATGCAAAAAAGAATTCACAAATTCCTATCCAGTTCAGTAAAGTAATTACTGTTGTCATTGATAAATGAATAGCATTCCACCTAGGACTTTGTTTCTTTTGATTCTTACTCATTAAAATAAACTGACATCAACCAGCATGCTGGTGGACTCCGTCTTCAGAGTTTCAGGTATAAAACGTTTACTGGGACAGTTCAGTGGGCAAGGCGCCTGCTTGTAAGCCTAGTGACCTCAGTTGTACCCCGAAGCCTACAAGGTGAAGGAGAAAACTGTCTTCTGAAAAGTCATCCTCTACCTGCTCTGTTTCTCCCTAATCAATTAAAATAGTAGCACATAAAAGATACTTTCCAGTAGATACCTGTATTTTCAGCCATAACAACCACAAACTCCACAGCTCAATGAAGACATGTAGTTAAAATGGAAGATACCCAAAAGGGAACATGTAAAACAACAACAACAAAAATCACTGCAAAATAGGTAATTGTGTTCAGAGTGTCAACATGAGCCAGAGTGCTCCTCTGTTCATGAGGTAAGATGGGCAGACGTGTGCAGCCTCTTCTGTAATAAGATTAGCATGGCCCCCACATTTCACCTGTGTTCTGCAATAAAATGCTCACGGCGGGGGGAATTACCAACACCAGAAATTTATGTCCTCATGATGCTGCAGGTTGAAATCCCTGGCGTATTTGGTACCTGGTGAAGCTTTCCTCTGCAGCAGAGATGATACTTCTTGCTGAATCCTCACACGGTGAAAGAGAGGAACAGCCAGAGGTGCTGAATATGGAGTGAAACCTTTCCTTAAAGGCCTTAGTCCACTCATGACTTATGGCCTCCTGACGACTTTTGTCTTAAGTGTAATTGAATATCAGGTTTCAGCATTTTATTTTTTTAATCCTTGAGACAGGATTTTGCTATGTAGACTAGTTGGCCTTAAACTCAACAATCTTCCTCCCCTATTTCACAAACACAGAGATTATAATAGCCTGCTATCATGCCTAACTCAACATTTTCAAAGGAGCCTGAACACTCAAGCCACAACAAGCATTCAAGGGTTTTAGTGGCAAAATAAAATAACAGATACAAAATATCTTATTTGATGATGTTCAATAAATGGTGACTATTGTTATGCATGAGAAACTACATGCATATTCCATGGAATCATCTTTAGTTAACATTTCAACAATTCTTTTATATGCTCTGTAGTGCACTAACTTAGAAGCCCACACTAAGTATTTTATAGGCAAATATGGCCATACCATAACCATAGCAAGAGCTGAGTAGCAAGAATCAAAGCTGCTTTCTACCTCACAAGTCTACCAGATTAGTTTGCCTGATTCCAGCCAACATCCTTTCTATCTTAACCCACCTTCCAGGGCAAGAGTCCCTCCCAGTATGAGCTGAGGCTTCCAAAAGCCATCAAACAACTAATAATCTGCTGGGGGCTTTCCAGATATCTGTCTTAACCAAATGATTCTTCATAAGTATGTCTAAAGATTCATCTCTGGAGTGTGAAGTTAACAGATGAAAATAACTTTCATAGGCCATCAATACCAACGTCCAGAATGGACAAGTCAACAGCAGCAACCTGCACACCATCCATCATGATAGGTGAGTGAGGCAGGTCTGTGTGGAAATAGCACCTCAGTATATAGGTCCTCTGTTTCTGTGTGTGGTTGACAAACAGAAACAACTGAGAAAGTCACATTTTCCTTTATCACCCGTAGCTGGTTCTGTATTCTTGATATTACATTTAAATTATATCTCCTGATAAAATTATTTATGCAACCATAGACATTTACATAATCCACACATATGACCCTTCTCTATAGAGCTGAATATTATCTACAACATTTCCTTATACATGTACTCATTACAAACATGAAGTTATATATTGATGTCTTTTAGTCGACTAATTACCAAATGCATTCTCTGGAAAATGCTGCTTTACAATAGCTATCTAATTAATTAAGTAAATTACAGAACTTGATTATAATTTTTATAAAAAGGGATAGGTATTAATTATTGTCAAACACAAATAAAAATATTCAAGAATCATGATGTTCAAAACATCATGTAGACATACATGTATTGGTTGTCATCACTGATTTAAGCAGGGTAAGCCAAAATGATCAGCACAATACAAGTGGTATTTTAGGTAAAACTTCATTACCATAAGTGCCTTAGCTGCTTCCATATGAATTTCTTTTATGCCCATGTCTAACTGGACTCAGGTTAAGTATAATGTAAGTATATTTTGACAGACTAAAAGGAATGTCATGAGGCCTGTCTCTAATTATTCTGACCTGTAATTTTTGAAAAAACTTCACCCTAATGTAAAGGATATGTGCACCAAGTAAGAGTGAATATTCTACTTTGATGGTAAGACATGGCCTACTTGTCCACTTGCTCAAAGCTTCCACATTGGCATAGTCTCCTCACATTTTATCTTAATAATGATGACATTTTCATTGATTCACGTTAAACAATCTGAGATTCAGAACAATTTAGTGTTTCCCTTGAAGTCACAGAACAGTGTACAGATCTTGAAATCAATGAAAGTGTTCAATTTTTCCCTGGCCTATGGCATTTACTGTCTTGCTATAAGAACAATATAGACATTGAGTCCATCTCTTCATTTGCCCCAATATTTGGTTCTGCTCGCCACATTCTGCAGGAAAATCTGTTTTCCTTTCCATCTAATCTTTCCTGTGCTCCCAGACTTGACAGATATGTTTCAGCATTATTGATATTTGAAACTGTCCTCTCTTACTTTAAAACATAATTCTCCAAGGTTATAGTTATGCAAAACTCATATTTGTCTTTTCTTTCTGGAACTTTTGCATTGCCTAGTGTCTTGCATTCAAAATGCAAGAACATGTTCTTTTTGAAACATGTCATGTATTTTTTTCCTTCCTGTGAGCTCCATTCTATATTACATTTTTCTGCTGGCCTAGCCTAGAGAGGAAACCTAGCTGGTCAGACCACAAAGACTGAGGCACAATATATGTAGAATTCAAGAATAGATATTAGGAAACTTATCAAAGCAATACACTGAGCCTAAGTGAAAGAATTTGCACAAAATACTCCACAAAAATGAGTTGTGCCAGATTGAGCCTGAATAACCTATGGATGAAAATATTACATGACAGGAGTCAAGGCAGATAGAAGCAAGAAACTGTCTAGCTCAATACCAAATATTAGCCAAATAGCTCTCATGGATTTAATTTTAGAGCATTTGTTTCTTAAGTGTTAGCCCATCCTGGCTGTCTCTACTGATTCTGGAGCTCTTGGTTGAAAGAGAATGATGGTGATGGAGTACATTGAGCAAAGCTGTCATCTCATGCCTGGCAAGGAGAGAAGGCCAGCTTCAGGTGGCTTGAAGAAAAGTTAACTTGGGACTGAATAAATGTTTGCTTTAAATAATATGCTACATACTTCAGTCAGATAGTCAGGAAAGATTGACTGTATTTTCTCCATTCTTTTGAACAATGAAGCTTTTGCTTTTCAAGTCCTCCTGGCCTGACTTTCCTGTGTTCTTGGGATAGCTCATGTCCTGTCGTAATCACCACTATGGCTTTTATTCAGGACATCACATCAACAGCATGCCCTTTTCTCAAATAGTCCACCGACCTCGCATCCATCCATGACCATCGGCCCTGGTCTGTCACATCTCTGTTTGACCTGCCAGTTTCTTTACAGTGAAAACATCAAAGGGTGGGAAACCAGAAGGCATCTGAGTATCCGTATTGTCACAGTAACACAGGCCTTGTGAATGTTGACGCTAAATTCATTTCATGTGATACCAATGATTTTCTTGCAAGAAAATATTACAAGTAATATTTTGTACCCAACTTTTGTTTGTATCTTGGGCCACTTTTGAACATTAATCAGAAATCAAATGATAAAAACCACTTTACTCAGAGTCAAGGAAGAGTTTCTAAACCGTCTGACATTGCACTCAAAGGATTATGACTTCTGGAGAGGAAAAAAAAAAACGCCACCACTCTCTTGTATCTTCAAGGTTCCATTTCACATGTGAAACAGCTCTATCAAAACAGGCTGAGAGCCACAATTAAAGGACAAACCAGTGCCTTATCAGCCTTTCTGCCTCTTTTACAAAGCTGCTCTTACAATCCCCCCTTCCTCCACATTAGAACCAAAACTATCTTTCCAAAACATCACAGGAACACATCAAGGTTCTGTCTGTGAGATGTAAGTATTCTCATACTTCATTTACTGTGGGAGACAGACTTTCTGGGCTGGCCACATAACTTCCTGTGATCGCATCTGTGATTTCTCACATATACTTTAGCCCAGTCATGCTGACTAGTTATTTTGATGAGTGTCCAAACTGCGTTATATTCCTATGCTTTTTTTGTTACTCTTTTTATGTCTGGGTTGTAACCTTATCTTTAATGAATTTCTATTGAATTTCTGCTTAGGAACAATTTCATTGTCTCTGTGAAGTCCTGGATAGATTTTTACTGGCTCCTTTGCTTTGTTATTTTAATATGTATAGAATGTTTCCATTATAATGCATAATAATTACCTCTATCTTATTTTAATATCACATAGCAATTTCTCTTATATTATAAATGTCTTGATAGTAGTTTCCTGTGCCATTGAACATACCATTATCATACTGATTACACTTAATATGACTCATAGAAATTACCAGAACAAAGAAGGATGTGTGGAAAATAAATAATGTAATTAGAAAAAGTACATGGTAGACGGAAATAAAGCAGCCAAAAGTATAATCAATCATCCATTAAACTAGTGTCCTTTTTTGTACAATTCTTGAGTGGGGTGAGATTTGGTTTAACATATTTTTTGTGAGATTGCGTGTGTGTGTGTGTGTAAGTGTGTGTGTTATGTATGTGTGCTTACGTATACAGAGGTATGTGTGGAAAAAGGCACTGTGTCATGGGGAGATCCAACATTGACATTGGAAATCATATTGGATTGTTCTATCTCCTTAGTGCTTTACTCTGGAGATTCCCAGACTCTGTCTTTTAGGGCTGGAATTGCAGGCTGCCACCCTCTCTCAGATCTGGGATTCCAACTCAGGTCCATTTGCTTGTGAGGCAAAGTTTTTAACCACTGAGACATCTCTCTAGCCCTCATTTGAAGGACAGGAATTCCAGGACAACTGGCAAGTTCCTTCATAAGACTGCTTGTGATATATTCCCAAGGGACCAGATGCTACAAGATGACAATAATCAACTGCAACTACTCTTCTGATGTCAAGTAGACATTTACTTTCAAAACTGATGTGCACTCATTCTCTTAAGGAGTATCTTCATGTGCTCTATGCTTCTGTTTCCATAGAAGTCCTATCTACTTCAGCCAGCCAGAAAGGAAAACAAGAAAAGAGAAATAAGAGAAGACAAACTGAAAGTTCCCAGGCATCCATCCCAACGTTCTCTCCTGTACAAAAATAAGATGACACCTGCCAGAGAATAAAACTGCTAGAGATAAAACATTATCAAAGAAGACTGTTTACCTCATGATATGGAGGCTCCAGGCCAGTGTCACTCAAGGTCTTTGGCGCTGCACTACTCACCATGTTGAATTCACTCTTGCGTGTTTAAGTTCATTGAGAAAAGCTGCTGTACCTACAAGGGGTCTGACTTCTTAGAGCTCAGTGGAGAGAGCTTGAATGCTGAAGCCCAAAGCCATCTTTAGCCACCTTGACAGCCATGTATTACCCAGCTCTGTATGTGACCTAACATCCTGGTGACTATCAGATAAATTCTTTGGAATGTACAACCAGAGTCCTAGTTTCCACCAGCCAAAAGACAAAGAATGGTATCAGATAAGCATCTAAGGTCTGTCTGTAATAGAGATTTCCCTGATTTGCTGTAATCTGCCCATATGATATTCCTACTAATACATCTGAAAGGTGTCTTTATGGTTTCTTTTGCTCTGTCTACAAAACTGTAAAAAAAAAAAAAACTGTTAACACAGAGGAACAAATGGAAATTGAGGCAAACTGAATCTGAGTTCTCTAGCTCATGGTCATTTATATGTGGCTCCAGAAGAAGCTTCCTCTTCCTCCTTCAAGGTTAGAAGTATAATTTTATTCCATCCACATCCTTAAATGCTTGTTGTTTTCTGAACACCCTGATCAACTGCAGAAATGACTGCTGCCACGTTCTTAACAAAGAATAATATTTCAAAATCCTAGGAACCACTACCATAATTCAAATTACACATGCACAACAAAATCTTTTACATTGTATGTACTTTCATTCTCTAAATAAAATTAAAATATATTAACAAATATTATCAAAACAGTGTACTACAACACTGATTTTTGGTAAATTATTCAAATTGTGCTAATAGATTCTATACTGTTGTTTTTCCATATTACTTTTAGAAATTTTCAATAACAGGTTTCTTTGAAATGGTGGTCATGGTTATGATTTGACAAGAGGAAAAACATGAAATTTCCTAACATTTATTATTCTTAAATTTACATTACTTATACTTTCAGTTCTCCATTATATGAATAAAACTTCTCAAAATTCAGAAGCTTTATTTTCAGTGAAATCATATTGTTAAGACTTTTGTTACCTTTATAGCAGTATCTACTGATGTTTTTATTTATTCAATGTATCTCTAATTGATGATATTTTCAAAGAATTGTTACAATAATATTTCAAGACCAAGGATTTCAAAACTCAGTGCACAACAAGGCAGGCATTTATCTTTTTGCTTCTTAGTCTGCAGATGTGGCTGATCTAGGGCAGAAGCTTGTGGGCACCTCTGTTGCAAGGTACATGTGGGCGTGGCTCCCATCTCAGGGCACAGTTCAGATCTGCCACAAGTGTTCAACATCAATGTGAAGCCAGTAGTTACCTGGGAAATCTTCTTGCAGTGAAAAGAGCATATAAAAGCAAATGAGATGTTGATTCCCTTATAATTAACTCACGGAACCAGGCAAGTCATGTGCTCAAGTCTCACACTGACAAAGTAGAGAAATTAAACTGCAAAGTTTCAACTGAAAGCTACTGTAAAGTTATGTAGCAGGAAGCAGTTTGTATTTGGTGATGAGAGAAGAATTGATAGCAATGCAGCATCTTTTAGCAATCAAATCTTTCTTTTTATGATTGTGCATGTGTGTGTATGTATGTGTATGTGTGTGTGTGTGTGTAGAACCACGGGTGAATTCTGGAACCACCATGGACTGCCTCCACCTCTTCCTTGTTTACTCTGCCCCAGGATTCACAGGCTCTGCCCTACCAGGACCAGAAACGCAGGCCGCCCCCATTTCTGCCTGGCATCTATACGTAGAGTCTAGGATCCGAACTCGGGACCTTCCACCTGCAAGGCAGGGGCTTAATCCCTGAGCCACCTCTCCAGCCCCTAGCAATCAAATCTTAAAGCTGCACATTGTGATGCATTTCTTTTATTGGTCAAACCAGTTGTGGTAGCTAAGTAAGATAGCATACCATTATTGTGAGGAGTGTAGGTTTTGTTTCCTAAACTTCCTACAGTTCAATCCTTGCTGTTCCATTTAAGCTTTAGTCTGTGTCCCAGAGTGACCTAAATGTATAACTACGGAGATATGAGAGGGAGACAGGGGCCGAGTGGGAAGCAGCAGAAATAAAAGTTCATTGATCTCTGCCAGAAACTCCAGGGAGATGTTCAAAGATTTTTTATTATTATTATTTGACACTGTCATAAATACAATGAATCTATGTGTTTTCACCTCTTACTATCTATACTGGTTAGTCTTCTGTAGTTGCTGTGAGACAACACTCAAACTCAACTAAAAAGATTTATTCGTCATATAGTTTCAGAGGAGAGATACAGCCCCATATGGCAGAAAAGGCATGGCTGGATGGTAGAAGCTGGAGGTGGCTTAAGTCACTTTCATCATGGAGACTGAGAGACTGCCAATTGCCAGAGTAGATTTCTTTTGGAAAACAGGGTGGAGCTAACCATGCCCATCTTGTGATATGTGTTCGTCCAGCAAGGCTCCAAGTTGTCATGACCTTCCTGAGCATTAACCAAGGATTCAAACACATTGGCTTATGGGACACAACTTATGTCCACTTCCCTCCTATCCCATTTCATACATTCTGTTCTCCTTTCCAACCAGACTTTTTCCTATTTTATGCTTTTTTGCATGTGTAACATACTAGGTTTCATCTGGATGTCTACTCTGACAATTGCCTGAGTACCTGCTGGGTCCTGAATGACCTATCAGTGGGGCAAATTGTTGAGTAGAGAAACTCCATTCTCCTGTCTGGCATTAATCTTCAATAGTCTTCTTAGACATATGTATTACTTCCTGAGACGGAGATGTTCAAAGATTTAAGAATTGAGCAATACCTGGGGTGCATTTCTAATCCCCAAAGAATGAGTCATTCACGAGTACATTTCAATTTACATTTTACCACGTTTTACAGTGTCAAAGTGCAGAGGTTCCCAGCAATGGTTTCAATATGTAATTGTAAAGATAATACATCTAACCCGCCACCAAGAGGGAAAAGAAGAACAAATATTATGATGCAATTATTTTACGACTGTATCTATGTCATTGCATTGAGCCTCTTAGAAGACTGTGTCACTTTTCCATAAGACTGTGAAATTTCTGTTTCTTCACATATAATTTTTACTTTTTAATTACTTATCTTAAATCGAATACATCCTAGTTCCTAAATGTTAATTCTTTTTTTTCACCATTTTATTTCTTTCACAGTGAAGTAATGTAAAATGACAATTTTTCTGTTTTCAAAGAATTTTGAGTCTATAATGTTTAAATTTTTTTATAGTTTCAGTGGTTAAGTATTAAAATGTATTTAAAGGATTTTTAAGTTAAATTATTTTATTTTACCATTTTGATGTCTATCATTTTTTTCTTCTAGTTTTACAAGCACATTGAGTACTCATTCTGCTTCCCTCCTTTCCCCTTCCCACCCCCATTCCTCTCCCTTTTTCAATCCATTCTTCTCCCTCCCACCTCCTGTCAGTCTATCTTCATGGACTCCAGGGCTGCCTCTGGCCTGTCTACTCTTTTTTTTTTTCTTTTAATTTTTCTACTTTTGCAAGCATATTGAGTGCTTATCCCTGCTTCCTTCCGTCCTCTCTCCCTTCCATCCCTCCATCACTCCCACTCTCCTGCCTATTTGCTTCTATGCATCCCAGGGTTATAGTAGCTCCTTTCTCCTGTGGAGGTTCAGGCCTCTGTGGCACACCACCTTGCCTCTCTTCGGCTCATCCCACTGACAGGGGCATTTCCCTTCACTCATCCAGCTTCAGTCCACAAGGTTTCCACTGTATATTCTTATCTCTCTTGAGTTCCTCAATGTTCTATGGGAGCATGTTGGTATGTCAGTCATTATGCATGTCTGCTAAGGACAAGTCTCACTGTAGTGAGTTCCTAGATGCAGCAGTCCTACCTTACTTGGGATATCTTGTTCAAAGGTGAATTTTCTCATTTTTAGTTCCCTATATTCTTACCACCTCCTCTTCTGTGAGGTTCCCAAAGCTTTAGGATAGGGAAATTGGATTGGTCTGATTTTGGATGAACCCTGCTGAGTTGCCAGGACTCTACATTATGACCATCCACAGTTGTCCACTTCACTGATCCTCTATTGCCCTAGACGGCATCCTATAAGGGTGTTGAGACTTGTTACTCTCTTGTAGAAGATTTCTAGACTGAGTGTTAAGTGCTCTTCAAATCTATGAATATAATAGTAACTATTTACAAAGTAATTTTGTGTACTATCCTTGTATTTATAAATTCATTGGCTGTTTTTCCCTATTGATCTATTTACTTTTCTTGTTCTTGTTCTAGTTAACAGTAACAGGAATGACCCATTTTCTGACAAGTGAGTCTTAGTCCAATCAGATAGCTGTTGGTTGTCTCCTTGATACTCATGTCACTATTACACTGGTGTTCATCTGTGTCCATTATGATTTTTAATGCAACTTAGGCCCTAAACTTAATTCTAAAATGAAGATTGCCATTTCAAATAACCCATTTATCTAATACTTAACAAATATTAATGTACTTCATAATTTTATAGGTGACAATTGATACAAAGCTCCCTTGGTATTATATTGTGAAAAAAAGACATTTGATAATGTGAGTTATCCACTGGTCTGGTTTGCTGGGCCCAAGAAAGCTTTCCTCACATATATTAAATCATAACAAACCTCTGTTGCCACTGTGTGATCTCAGGCCTTACCTACCAGAAAGTGCTTCTAATAGTGGGAACCATGGAAACCCTTCCTCTTTCAAGGCCGTGGCTCTGAATCCACAAAGTCATATCTGTTGGAGTCCACTGATAAGGAACTCACAGAGCCAAGTGACATGCATTTTGGGGGAGGAAAAGGGGAACAAGAACAACACTCTTGACAGAATGAAATGAGATAAATCCATGGGCATCTTTAATCTGCTCTACCATAAACTTAAAATAATATTTAATTTTTAAATTAATTAAATTTTTTACTTTTTTGCTTAATTCCTACAAGCTCAATAGGTAACCCTTATTTTTCCTCCTCTTCTCTTCCCCATTGTCACCCATTGCACTCTCCCAGTTTTTCAGCCCAGTTAGTTCTTAAACATTAGGATCTAAAAAATTATTTTGAATATGTGATTGTTAATCTTGATTTTCAAACAAAGGGGTTTACAATGGAGACAAACTTTTAATCATGTTTGAGGCATTATATGGATTCACTGAGGTGGGAAGGTTTAGTCAAACTTTGGGCAGCATCATCCCATAGGCTGGGATCCTAGAATGAATAAAATGGAAAAAATTGGTATGGACATCAACACTGCCCTCCTGCAGTTTTCTAACTGTGGACACAATGTGAATTGTGTCTGTTGCTACTGCCTCCATGGTGTCCCCACTGTGATGGACCACATCCCCTCAAACTGTGAGTCAAAGCAAACCCTACCTTCCTAGGTTGTCTTTACAAAGCATTTGCTTACAGCCATGAGATAATTGCCAATATGTACTATTTTATAGAAATTTATTTCCTTCTATAGTAACTGGTGAAAATTGAACTCAATATGAAGCAAACCAACTGTGTAATACTTGTTTAACTAATCTCCTTAAGCTATGCAATGCATGACATTTCTAAAATTGTTCTTTCTTCTTTGAAAAAAAATCCAAACACTCATATTTGATGAAAGTTGACACTTTGATAACTCTTTGTTTGAATTTGAAGGCACATCTGGATAGAAATGAGGCACATCCTCTTTTCTCAGGTAAAAACTGCAGAATATAAATTATGTTGATTCACAATAGACATGTCATTTCTAACCTTCCAGTCTTTGCAGTCAGAAAAATAAATTCCGCTCTTCATAAACAAACTCTAAACTGTGCATCTGCTCCACCTTAACCCTGTCTTCCCTCCAGGTAATTCTCCATTCTGATTTGTTCCAGCCTGACACTTCAGTTGTATGCTGGGGGATTTCAGTTAACCTTTCATACTTCTATAACAGATGTCACACACATCATAGTCAAGTATTTGGTTAATTGCTTCTCTGATGGAGAGACCATCTACAGTTGCAAGGGATTTGAAAAGATTCAAAAAATCAGCAACAGGTAAATTAGAAGAGAATCAGAGACTTCTCTCCTGGAGGAAAAAAACATGTAAATGCTGAGAGCTTGCTGGGAACCTCATGCTCATGAATATTTTGGAAGCAGGATTTTCCACTACAGATGCTCTGATCTGATAATGGTGAATTTGTGTTCTATATGCAGAAACCCTAAAGAAGCAGAACTGACCACCAAGCACTGAGGTAAGACTACTGACCAAACAGAAGGTTTCACAGTGAGGACTTCCTCTCTCAGGTCTTTACAGACTGACTCTACAGTCTGTCTCTGAATATCAACCTCTGGTCTGAAGGCTTGTTGAACCTGATTCTCCCTTCTACCATCTCCCAGACCCAAAAAAAAAAAAAGAGCAGAAGGAAAAAGAGGAGTCAATTTGATACTTCAGTAGGAATAAATTATCAAACTAATCATCTTTTTAAGATGTGGATAAATTACTGAGCTATCAAAAAATAAAGAGCTAAGAGCTTGAAAAGAGTCAAGAATAACAAACGCCCATTGTGCTTTAGCTTCTTTTGAATCTCACTCCATCTATGCACGTGACTTTATTTCCAATTCTTAGAAAATAATAGATTGGAGGCAGAAATGCCTTTCAATAAGGCATTGGATAAAATTAAACCATGCTCTTCACTGAATGGCAAGTTACTTTGAGCCAGAAAATAGAAGGATCACCATAATGGATTCATAGCTACTATTACCTACTGAAGAAGCTTAAATAAATATTGAGATTTTGTTTCATTTACATAATCTATCTGCATGCTGTACAGAGACCATGGTGGTAACAGAAAAGAATATTCTCTAGATACCTGTATTTAGCAAACCTTTGGTAGTCAAACAAAAAATAATGACACTTCTAGCAAAACTAATTGCCTTTTTATTATTTATTTACTCTGTGTGTGTGTGTGTGTGTGTGTGTGTGTGTGTGTGTGTGTGTCTCAGAAGGCACTGTGTGCCCCTGTGGAAGACTAAGTGTGACTTCAGAGGTCATCCTGGATTGCTTCTATTTCCTTTTTGCTTCTCTCTCGCATTTCCCAGGCTCTGTCCACCAGGGACAGAAGTGCAGGCTGCTGCCTTTTCTGCCTGGCATTTTTATGTGGGACCTGGGATCTGAACTAGGAAACTTCTGCTTGTGAAACAAATTCTTAATCCTTGAGTCATTGCTCCAGCCCACTAATATAATTTTTTAACATATTTTAAGAGTTTCACATATCTTTAGTGCATACTCAATACTTTTAGGATTGCATATTATACATAGACTTTGAAAAAGTATATCATAAATGTTTAATTAATAGTGCATACTGAAAATCTTTTAACTCATGGTGAATAATGTTTATGAAATATGTTTGTAAACATTAACATAAACAGTGCTGGGGCAAGCGTCTGGCCCGGGCAGGAGCAAGAAGGTCAGTGAAGATACTACTTGGGTGGGTGGTATTGTCCAGGGGCAGAAACATTTTTGTTATCGAGATGCCAAAACATGGGAACAAAGCAAGAGAGCAGTGGCCAAAGATGGAGAAGCGTCCAGGCCACAGCCAGAAGCCAAGAAGAATAAGGCCGGTGCAAAGAACAACAAAAAGCAAGGCTCAGGAGAAGGCCCAGTCCTGTACGAGGATCCTCCAGATCAGAAAACTTCATCCAGTGGCAAATCAACCACTCTCAAATATATTCCTGGAATGTGGATGGGCTTCCAGCCTGGATTAAGAAGAAAGGTTTAGATTGGGTAAAGGAAAAAGCCCTGGATATCCTATACCTCCAAAAGAAGAAATATTCAGAGAACAAACTACCAGCCAAACTTCGAGTTGGCTGGATTCTGTCATGAGTCAGCTTCATCAGACAAAAAAGGGTATAGTAGTGTGGGTGGGTCTACTTTCCTGACATTGCCCACTGAAAGTCTCTTTTGGTATTGGTGAAGAAGCACACGATCAAGAAGGCCGGGTGATCGTTGCAGAATTTGACATATTTGTGCTCGTAACAGCCTATGTGCCTATTGCAGGCCAAGGTCGGGTAAAACGCTGGGATGAAGCCTTTAGCAAGTTTCTGAAGGGCTTGGCTTGCTGCATGCCCCGTGTTCCGTGTGGGGATCACAATGTAGCTCATGAAGAAATTTACCTCCTTAACCCCAAGGGAAACAAAAAGAATGATGGCTTTACACCCCAAGAACACCAAGGCCTCCGGGAAATACCACTGGCTGACAGCTTTTGGCACCTCTACTCCAATGCTGCTGACGCATGCACCTTTTGGACTTGCATGATGAATGCCGGTTCCGAGAACGTTGGCTGAAGCCTTGAGTATTTTTCGTTGTCTCACACTCTTTTACCTGCACTGTGTAACAGCAAGATCGCTCCAAGGCTCTGGGCAATGGTCATTGGGCCTCATCCTGTATCTAGCGCTCTAACATGCCTCAGTTCCCCACCTCTTGTAAATCTTTGGTAGCATTTTACATACGAATGCAAATTATTCAACTGGGGTCCTGTGATACTTTTCTTTAGTCCTAAATGTTGCTTATGTGGATGTCATCCAACCCCCCCTTCCCAAAAATGTTAAAACAAATGGCTTCCTCTTGAAAAATCCAAATAAAAACTTATAATTGGTTTAAGAAAAAAAACAAAACATTAACATAAACAGTGGACTTCCTCATGGATTAGGCATGGTTTCCTCATCTTGAATAAGAATACCATCGTGAAATGGAATGTGAGCTTTGAAATTAGCAAGTCTACAGCAAGAATTCCATGTTTTTAAAAGAATTATGATTTAAACAAGTTATAAAACATTTTTAGAAACTGAGATAAAAGCAAGCCAAATACAGAGTGTGTGAACAAAATAAACGTAGATGAAATAGCCATTATAATACTATGTGTGCACAAGTGGCTCATAAAACACCATCTCAGTTCTTTGTAGCAGAATTCAGAATAACTTCAGTTCCACCTTACCTCCTCAAGGGTTTCTATTATCTGACCTTAAGTCTTAACTGGATAACTCTGACTTTTTATATTAAAAAAACTCTCCTGCCATAAAATTTTATTCTCACCTAATTTGAATTCCTTTAATCTTATTGTCTGACCATTGCACTTAGCTACCCACCCAAGCAAGTTCATGTTCAACATTCACATAAGCCAAAAACAAGAATAAACATTAAAGCTAAATTTTAAACTATGGTTCTATATTTAAACTGAAATCAAGACACAAAGCTGTTTTCTGTTCTGAATACCCATACATTACCATGTCATCATTATTACTAGAAGAACAACAAAAAAGTGTGCTCTACAAAAATTTGTATATCAAAAGTTGATATATTTTTAAGAGAAACTGAGGTACACTTTGATGAGCAATTGGGTTGATTTCAGTTGCAGAAACACACATTCAAGATAGACAGACATGTGATCCAGGGGCTTACAGATTCCAAAATCTATGTTGATGAAGTAGAGTACACATATTACTTTTCAAGAATTTACATCGATGCTGGCAGAATGGAAAGCTGGCTTGCAAGAAAGAGAGAAAGAAAGTTAATAAGAATATATTCAAACAATATACTCAAAGTAAGTCAGTTTGTAGACAAGGAGGGTGCAGAAAAGAACAAAGAAATTCTTGAGAAATAAGGGGATTAGAGATGAGATGATGGGAGTGATTGTCCTTATCAATGTAACATTCTACTCTAATGAAAACTATGACTCAAAGCATATCAACTACAGGATAGTGAACTCTGTCCACATGGGGATCAATCAATACCTTCCCAGAAATTAGAGTTTGCATAGGGCTTCACATGGTGTTTGGGAGCACCTCAATCTCACTTTATTTGTTTCACTTTAATCATTCCACAAAAAGCAAAGAAACAGCAAAAATGACAAATTCTAAAGATACACATTGAAAATTATAATAGGAAGCTCAAATGGATAGTATGAGAAGGGAAGTAGACCATGGTGGACTGAGCAGGGAGGAAGGATGCTCATCTGTGTAAAGAACTCCTTTGAGTCCTTTCTTATCCAAAAGGAGACTTTTATCAACAAAAAACAAAATCATTTGACTCCCAAATAGTAGGTGTGGAAACATCATCCTCACAAGCCAAAAATTAGAGAACTGATTATTTTAGCAACATATTTCTCTCTTTGAAGATAGCCTAATAATTTATCAAGTACACAGTTTCTACTTTTAATCTCTCTTTTTATATGTCTTCACATAAAGGCATATCAAATGGTACTGTTGAAGTAATTCGAATAATCTGTGGGTAAAATCTCCATCGATATACAATAAACTAGGATGCATTGAGGTATCAGTTTTTAATTATAAATATTGCTCAGATTCACTGAAAGCTGCTAATATGCTATCTTCTGTAATTGTATAGTTATATACAAGACAGCTTATCTCTCTCTCCAGTGCGCGAATTATAACAGGTCCAGAGTTTGAAATCACAGAGTGTAATTGTCAATTACTTAGAATGTAAGGTGAGAAAATTCATATTTGCTTTCCTTCTACTTGGGTGTAGCATTCTCAAACTTGCATTTAGATAGACCTACCAGTAAAGAGAAGACTCAAATAATATTTTCCAAACTAAGGCCATCAATTTAAAGCTATCCAAAAGGTTTGACCTCACCTTCACAATAATATTTATGACTTAAGGTACAGGTTCTGCAGACAGATATAGGTCTTGACCTGTTGTTTGTGATAAAATCAAGCTAATTGGCTTTGCTGTTGTTTTATAATGAAGGCAAAGTGAACAGTAATGAAACACAAAACAATTCCAACAACATATTAGAAAATTGCTATTCTTTGTATAGTATCATATAGTAAAGAGGGTACCTAAAATAACTTTTATGAAGGTACCTACAAAAACTTCTACATTCCTAGATTGGGGTCCACTCATTAGTATAGATGATAGAAAATAAATATCATACTAAGGGAACAGAGAGAGAAGATAATCAGTGGTATCTGTGATGGGGAGAATTCCAAAAATATCTCAGGAGCCATAAAAGGATCTAGAAAAGTAATATTTTAAAGCAGGCTAACATGCCCAGATATCATAACTCAATAAAGGCTTCTTAATGTGTCAGGGCTCTGGAATTCTCTATCTACCTTGCAAAGACTAGATAAATGCATAAGCAAATGATACTAATTGGAACGTATATACACTACGATGCTTTATAAAGTGATTATGATCTGCCACCAGGAAGGGTATACACTATTCACACTACAGGAGAGAGGAACCAAATAATTTGCAAGCACTGCACTAAAAATTGTCCAAGGGGCAGTGGTAAGAACATCCCAAGACACTGGGCCACTATTAGTACTGCTGCTGCTGTACTGAATGCCAATAAGTACCCAAACAATTTAGGTATTCCAAGCATGATTCTCTAGGCTACAATTCTTTACGATGGGAGGAGAAATAATACAGATACCAGGAGACAACAGAACGAGCCATACCATGTCCACAGAAAGAACAGAAAGAAGAACAGACTTTTTCACCTTCCAGACTGCTCTCTCCATTTTATCTGCCTGACCAGCTGTGATTCCATCCACTTTGGGCAAGATCATCTCATATCCATTAGATAACCTCCCAAAGACACTCTCAGAGACTTGCTGTAACTAAATAATTCTTCATAGATGTCTCTAAAAGCTTAATTCTCAATTACAAAGTTGGCATTCATATTTAAGGTATATATTGACCTATTATTAAAATAGTTCGACTGTCTTGACTCTCTGTAATACTCGTACACTAAGAAAATAATTTAGGTGCTTGCTGAATGCTTTCTAAAACATTAACATATTACTTATACTCTTTTTTATTTGTTCTCTATATCCACAGTTAATAGTTTTAGAAATGAGGCTCGTACATTCTATAGAAGCAGAAGAAAGAAGAGGAAGAAAACGGGTGGGAGAGAAATTTCAGGTTAGTAATAGAAGATGGAATTTGAGATGCATTTGGAAGTGGCAGGGCAAGAAGAGCAAAGAAACTTCAGGAGGAGGCATCAAGAGGAAGAAAAAAGCTCTGTCCACAGAGTTAAAAGGAGGAAGACTACCGAAGAGTGAGAAAGCAGGTCTACCTCTGCTGAGGGTTTGCATAAGATGTGGAAGGTTTTGACACCTAGAAACGACCAGGACATGCTCAGGAAGAGTATTGACAGAAAGGGTGGGGAGAGTTACAATATGTTCCCAAAGGGAGAATAACAAAGCTGTAGAAAGCTTGCACAAATATTGCTAAGATTGGAAGAAAAAAATGGAAAAGTACTTGGCATGTGGAAATAAGGGGAGGGAAGATATTTTAAATCTGCTCTAAATTCTCCCTTTGACAGTGCTAGGGATTAATTCACTGGCCCACATTTAGTGTCCAGGAAGTATCTGCTATGCAGTGGGCATGTAAAGGCTTTATGCTTTGTCAGGTGGATAATAATTAAGTGTGTAATGAAGTACAACTCACTTGTGTAGTGATTGAAAGGTCCGTGTGGAGACAGATGTCCACAGGCAAAGACTGCAAGCAGAGCAGCCTTGTCCACAGCCAGGATGAACTTCTGCTTGGGACTCATGGAAACCGACCATGAGGCTGCTCCACAAATGAAGAATGTCCAACTCTTGTCCCCAGCTAGCTGTCCTGTCATTACTGTCTACTTCCCCTCATTTCGCCCAGCAGAGAAGTCTTTCCAGGACCCAGTTTGGGTTTGGATCTCTTCTCTTCTCACTGCTATGACTGCTATGTTGATTTAGCTGTCTCTCATGAGACCATGCTCTGGGACAGTGCAGAGAATGCCCTGTGGATTTTTTTTTTCATCCCAGTCTCTAGGAAAATGTCTGGTGCAATCAGACATCTGTGCACAGTTGATTAATAAATAATAAATGACATTTCTCCTGGGAAGGCAATGTGCTTTCAGGCCATGCATACATCCTAGACTTCATGGTATTTCCTTTTTTACTTCTCCTTACACTGTAATTCATGACCGGATATTCGTATTCTGCCTTACCAGTTTCTTGTGATCTGTGAGCATGGTCCAATTCTGTACAGCCATTTAAGAGAACATTTTTTTTTTAGATTTATAGGGTGGCATGAGAACCACTGAGCTAAGGCACCAACACTGCATTCTTCTTTTGCACTATGGCAAGTTAAGACATAGCACTCTTGTCTCAGGAGACAGACTCTCAGCCCTGGCCAGTGCCCTAATGCTGCCAACATAAATAATTTTGGATGAAAATATCTTATTTTTTAAAGAGTTCTTAAACACTCAGAATTACACAATTGAATTATATTTTATTCCATTACATAGTGTCATATAATCTTGTTTTTGGATGTAAAACCTGACAAGAAGACAATAAGTAATCTCATAACATCAGATGATTACTTGGCTGTCTTTTTATTTAATATCTACATTGACTTTATTCAAATGGAATAATGATAGACACCAGATGTTGAGTTCTTGCCTCTGTTTTCATTGCTTGAGACATGGCCAATAAATGAATTGACTGTGATGTCTATTAATGTTTGGTCTTATGTCTTATGGCTTCAAGAAGTTATTGAAATTTTAAATATTAACATGTTGGATATGGAGTTCCTGTAATATTTCATTCTTGTCAACATTCACCATGATATAGGGTACCTTTAAATACTAGTGTTTCTGTTCATCAGTGGTTCATAAATCCCTTTTGAACAGGTGTTATAGGCAGTGCTCCTGCTCACTGACTCTGGAATTAAAGTGACATTCAACACTGGCAAGCACCATGGCAAATAACTCTGCTTCTGTAATCTTATAAAAATCAGCCGGCTAGATGGAGTTCATTTTAGCTCTGTGTCAAGGAGGAAAAGCTATTAGAGACACCCTGCAGATTCAAATTCCATTTTATTTATTTTGTTTACATTTTAACAATGTTTGAATAGGTAAAGCTCTTAAGAAATTGTGTGTTATTTGCAAGATGGGTTGCTGCATCTTAAGAAGGAAGTATTCCTGACCATGATATACACCATCCTGAATGACGTCTTTTACAAAGTATGGGTGCATTTAAAAAATGCTAGTGTACTACAATGCAAACAATGCATAAATGAAATGTACTTTTTCTTAAATTAATTGTTAGTTATAGACATAATAGAGAGATGCTTATTTAAAAGTCAAGATTTTCCTAACTTTAATTGATCTAATAATACATGAAGCTTCTTTGGAATGTGTTCTCATTTCTTTATGTGTTGTTGAGAGATAGGTGATGAATCAACTTAGGAGAACAGGGGATTTATTCTTGCTTATGTTTCTGGTGACAGTTCATAGTCCAGCTTTGTAGGAGAATCTCCACCAATATCAGGAGCCAAGGGAACTGACCACAATACACTCTCAGGAATTGCTGAGAGAGGGGCAGATTTTATCACTTGGATAATGTCTGCATGTCCACATCAGAGTATGTCAAATTACTGTTCCTTTCTCTCTATTTTATCCACTTATCCAAGAAATGGTTCCTACCTATCAATAGCTGTATTTTCCCTCATCAATTAGTCAATCTTCCACAGACGTTCTCAGGGGTTAAGTTCTGATTCCTCATATATGTACCCAAAGACTGAGCCTCCAATTGTCAAGTTGACATCTGTAGTTAACTACCATACAATATATATGAATATTCTTCTGGAGATATCTCTGATGATTTTATAAGTTGTGTTTCTTCTTACATGATACAATGTTAAATGACAGTTCACAGCATTTCAGATATAGACAAGCTGAAGAAACACCTTCTCAGTCCCTGACATCATAAACGATTCTATGTGCTATGCTAACTACATTAATAGCAGGACTCAGTTTTTATTTTATCTAGACATTTAGAATTGAGATTGTTAAGTATCTACTGAAAATTCGTGGTTTTTTTCCTCTAAGTAGAGAGTAGTGATCAAAATTACCAATCATTCTCGCAATGATTGCTCTGGCATTTCCTGCAATCACCGACCATGGTCTGAACAAGGGAAGCTAAACTATCACCAGTATTATAAGGTAGCAAGGTTTCCAATATTGTTTGCCAGCAGGTGGAGTTTATTTTGAAAAGACTGTGATACCTGTAGGAGGAGGAAGCTGATTGGTAGAAATAGGTGAGTAGGGGTAGGTTTGGGAAGTTACACACAGATCCTAGTTTCTGTCCCGTCTCTCTGGTCTCTCTGTTTCCTTCTGCCATGAAGTGAAGAGCTGCCCTCTGGCACACTCTCACATGATGTTCCACATGCTTCAGTGCATGGGCCCAGATAGTCATAGACTTCGATATCTGAAACTGTGAACCAAAATAAATCTTTCATTCCATGTGTTGTTTCTCTAACATATTGTGGTCACAACACAAATTCTAAAGAATTTGACTTTAAATAAACCTTGGAGATGTTTGGGTTTAGTTATGTCACACCCACCCCAGAGTGATTACACTCTGGTTCTTCTTTGTCCCTGGAAGGCTTTGACTAAACTCTCTTCTGGTTGTGGGTTCACCCAAGTCTCAACTGAAATGGTGTTTTAGAACTGATTATTAGAATGCTGTGCCACTTTGCTTCAGAAAACATGAATAAACATCTGTTCATCCCAGATAGAGGACCAGTGACAGACCAAGCAACAATCCCACCAAAGTCCAACTTGATAAACCAATTAATTTGTTGTGGTTGCTTACAAGAGTATGGTTGAAGGGATTCTGACTCAAGGACAGCTATATCACTGAAAATCCAATGTGGATGAATATTCATGAAAGCTGCATCTCTGGAGCTCTCTGCACAATTGCAGACAATTCAACTGCTTGGAGAGTCTGCTGAATGCAGCTCAACTAGCTAGAGAGTCTCCTTCAAACAATTCAGCTGGTTTGCTGTTTATATAACTTTAGGAAGAAGCCTTGCTTATTACTTGAGACTTAAAGAACTTTCCTCCAGGATGGAATTGTCCAAAGGAAATTACCTCAGATACATACCCATTACACAATACAGACTACCTACCTAGTAAACCACATCTCATGACTATCTTTTACAATATATTTCAGAACGCTTTATATTCTAGCATTACTACTTCCTTGTGGGGACCTCAGTCTAGGTGACCTCAATAATCTGGCAAGGTTATACAAAGATGTTTTGATAGAGGAAGTCTGGAGGGCAGCTCAGGATGTTTTGACCAACTCAGGAGAAGTCAGGAGGGGGCAGCTCAGGATGTGTTGAACAGCTCAGGATGGAGGAAGTCAGGAGGGAGTAGCTCAGGATGTTCTGAAGAAATTTTGCTACATACAGCCTGCTGCTGGCTTGACTTTTAAGATGATTGGTTGCCCGTTTCCCTAGCTCTGGAATTCCCATTGTGGTGTCTACCTTTGTAAGATGGCTACGGACTTGCAATAAATGAGTCCCTGTTTGACTAGACTCCCTGATGCGTCTGATTGTCCTCAGGAAGGAGGGCTGGGAGCAGGCAGACAGCTCCCTCACCTTTCCCCGATCCCCCTTGTGGAGGACCTGTGGGACCGGCCTGCAGGACGATCCCCGGGGACCCCCACAGTTCCTGACAATGAAAATAAATCATGTATTATTGACCTATGGTCAATCTTAAGGGAAACAGTTTTTTCTTTCTTCTTCACCACTGTCTCTTTATAGCCTAGAATAGTATTTACACCTAAAAGACATTGAAAATAATGTTTGTAGAATGAAAAAAAATGACTAGAATGATAGCAAGAGGGTAAAAGGATGAAATATTACAGAGAATGTAGCAATAGAGCTCGTTAACTTGGCAGAAGATAGACAAGAAAGGAAGTATTAGGCATGGCATGAGAAATTTTTAGATGGATTTCATACCAAAGAGGTTTTATTTCCTCTGGACACAAGGAAGCATCAAAGTTGGTTCATTATTCTGGATGATAGGAGCATTTTTGGTTCTAATAAGATGATTTTCTATGGGCTTCTGAATAGCTTCAGAAAGAGAGTCAAGACTACAGGGTCTAGAACTTTATATACCAACCTACATTCACTAAAGAAGAAAGAGGAAGTGGAGAATAAGTTACTAATCAATTGTTGCCAGTTGATGAAAGTTCTATATGAAAATCACTAAAGTGAAATTGGAGAAGTTGAGTAACTCATTCATATGTTTATAAACAGATACATTCAGCCCATAGGGAAAGAAGTCCTTTCACACAAAACTCTTCTGGATCTTGTATGCCTTCATCTGACTTTTGATTCTTCTTAAACATGCTTCATAGCAAACTTGCTGGCATGTGTCATTTCCCTGAGCTGTGGGAGTTATGCTAGTATATTAATCTAAAGAGTTGGTTGTGTGAATCTCTGATTTATAACTAATTGCTCAAAAAAAGGTAACAATCTGGACATATGTCTAGTACCTGAAGTGAGAGGCCATTCATTAATTTTAAGGTCTTTGCTGATGCCAAGTAGACAGCAAGAATTGAACTATACTGTAGCACACGTACATGGCATGGAAGGATTGGTGAGTCTTGGGAAAACCTTCACACAGAGAGTGATTGAACAAAAATGTTCTACATGCATTGACTATTTTGATGCAAATGTAGAATAAGAGAATTTATTTGTTGTTTTTCTATGTGGCTTTTGATTGTCTATACCCTAAATAGTATATTTACCTCACTCACACTGACTACTACCTTGTTTAAAAAGCAAACATTGCCAAGATTTAAGTCTCAGGGCCAATAGCACCTTCTTCTTGAAGGCATCCTTGCCTATGACTTGATTCTCAAGAAAACTATGCATGCTTTCTTTGTTCACTTCCACCACTCCACTCACACCCCACGGTGTCCTCGCTATACCTCACGCTGAACTCATAAAGCTGCTGTCTTGTGCAGAAATAGAAATTTACAAACAGCAGAAATGTGTCCTGTATGCAGAAACAGGGAATCTTGGGATAGATCATGCATTTCTTGGCTATGTTAATTAACTCTGAGCATATAAGGGATTTGAAATAGAAGCAATTGGTTATTTACATAATAACCTAGCTCAGTAAATATGATCACTTACCTTATACTACGCTAGGTATAAAGGAGATGATAATGAATAACTCCAAATTCCTGTCCTTAAGAAGTACAAACTCGGGGCTGGAGAGGTGACTCAGGGGTTAAGCCTCTGCCTTGCAGACAGAAGGTCCTGAGTTCGGATCCTAGACCCCACATATAGACGCCGGGCAGAAGCGGGGGCGGCCTGCGTTTCCGGTCCTGGTAGGGCGGAGCCTGTGAATCCCCGGGCAGAGTAAACAAGGAGGTGGATGCATCCATGGTGGTTCCCAAATTCGTCTGTGGTTCTACACACACACACATACATACATACATATACACACATACATACGTATACACACACACGCACACATGCATACACGCACAATTGAATAAATAATAAATAAAAAATTTTTAAAAAAGAAGTACAAACTCTATTAAAAATGCTGTATTTGAAAGCTAATGATCCATTATAGTAACATGTAGCATATAAGTTATATACATGTTATGTCAATTACATAGAATTATATTTTAATACAAAGTTAAGTCATAGAATCAAGAGTCATCAAAAACCATATTTACCAGGCATGCATCCTACATTAACCTCAAGGTTCTATTGAAGTCTCAGGAATTCATTCCATTTAGATTCTACCAACTAGAAAACAGTATCACATGATCTGTTGCTGAACTGATCAAAATGTAAAAATCTAAAGATGAGATGACTGGAGGAACTGAGCAACTATGATAGAAAAAATATCAATGAAAGACTCAAATAATACTATAAATGTAACTTCTATTTTCCTGTAAAAATGCACAAAGGCTTTGAATATTTTAATAATGCTGTCATCACTATCTCCTTGCTCCTGTGCTATAATGTGTATGCAGGTTAAATCAGATCATCAATACTGACGTCCTTGAGCATAATTGATAGAATAGCATTGAAATGATGCTCATCCAGCACAGAATTTCTGGTCCACTAGAGGACAATGAAAGGATAATAAGAACACCCCTGTGTCATGCAAGGGAGAGCCAAAATGAGGTCATCAAAGTACAGAGTGAAACCAAATGTTGAAACTCACTTTTACAAAATGTGACACAAAGATAAAGACAAACTTGGCCATAATCTGAGGTAGCAACACACCGACACAGACACAGAAGGGCATACACACACACACATGCACACGCAAACATACACACACACACAACACACACACACACACAATTTGTATAAAAATGGCATTTTTACATGTGAATGGTATGCATGGCCTTTTTCATTTGGGATGTATGTATTCATGCATGCAATTATGTGGGCATGTGTGTGTGCATGCATATGTACATGCATGCATGTGCAGGCCAATGGTCACCAGGCATCTTCTTTCGTTGCTCCCACCTTATTCCCTCAACAGTATATCTCACTAAATGTAGAGTTCACAAATTTTGATAAGCTGGCTAGCCAGCTCTGCTTCCTGAACTCTGGTATTATGGGTGCATGCAACCACATCCAGCTTTTTGCACAGCTGCTGGAAACTAGAAAGCAAATCTTCATACTTGTGAGACAAGCAGGTTAGCCTCTTAGGTGTCTCTCCAGTCCCTGGCATGTGACTTGTAGATGTTATCTAAAAACAGATGACCAAAGTTTTCACAATATGTCATTAGCTTGGAAGCTTCACCATGTCCAAATGTTGAGTTCAAACAAGAGTAAAGCTTTTCAGTTGCTTCAAACTTCATATATTTCCTGAAAATCATAATCACAATAGACAGGCACTCAGTATCAGCTGACCTCAAGTGCCAAAGCACATATGGATTTTAGCCAACTTCTCATGGAAGTAAGTCTTGAAAAGAAAAGAATCAGAATAGAGTTGTTTCTGTAATTGACTATCCTCTGTGATCCCACCACAGGATATGCAAATGGACAGAAGGACTCATTAGCTAATTTTTTCTCTATCTCTTAGAATCTATATTTACAATTTGCCTTCTTAATTAATTGTTTTTTTTTCCAACCATAGAACTAATTTGTTTTTGCTTTTATCTAACCTGAGATGCCCTGTTTCCAAGATTTTGAGGCACATTAAGAATACAGATCATGGCAGACTGCCTGCCTAGCATGTGAAAAAAAAAAAAAAACAATCAGGTTCAGAAGAAGAAATCATTTCTAAACATATAAACATATGTGTCTTACAATCTCCCCAGTACCCCTCCCCTGAGTCTTACATCAAGCCAATCTTAAATTTGCACTTTCAACACACAAAAGCAAATGGTAAGTTTTTCAAACCTTTCTACATTCATTTGAGAACTTTCATTTTTCCGCTACTGAAGCTAAAGAACCTCTATGAATATTTTTATGTGTGACATTGATCTGATTATTCTTCTATTTTGAAACTGTATTAAACCCACAAGAAGAAATATAAATATTGATGTAAACCTACAGATGTAAGTAACCTTCCCCCTTGCTAATCCTTTAGATAAAGATCATGGATAAAAATCACTAATGACATCTTCTACCAACAAAATTATTCTTTGTATAATAATCTGGATAAGGCAGGCTTTGAGCTTATTTTTTCACAAAATTCAATTTTGTGATCCCTCAACTGTTGAAATAAATCAGCATGATGTTAACTTATCCCTCTTTCAATATCAGCAGTGCATGCTTTCAGAATTGGAAAAGTTATAAACACAGGCACTTTCACATGCTTACAGGTAAGAAAAACATATAAGCATTCATTTATGAAATGTGAACACTGCTGTCATATCACAAAGTTAGAGCAGTACTCTTTGACTCATATGTTTTTAGCATTTATTTTCAGATTCAGCATTTCATTTGATCTTCATAACAGACAGCCTAATATTCTCCTTCATGGAGTCACACACATAGTAACAGAGATTGTTGCCATGTTATGCATTTTGCCAATAAATTTACCAACAAGATGTTTAGGCATACTAGGGGCTTTATTCTTTCTTATAGTTCTTAATTGCAGTACTTAGTCCAGCTTGGCAGGAGGGTTTGTACCAACTAACTAAGGGAATTGGTTACAACATATCCACAAGGATTGCTGAGAAAGGGACATTCCTCACTTGCCAGACAGCAAGACTCTCAAAGTATATTGAAGACCATGCACCTCCACCTTATCCACCCACACAGGGAATGATGTCACTTACCATGAACTTTGCCTTCCTTCATTAATCATATATTCTCCTACAGGTTTCCTCATAACTTGCCTTCATTTCCAATCCTTCACAAATGTGCCCCGAGTTTGGCCTTCAGTTGTCAAGTTGACACCTGTAATTAACCAGCATAGAGATTTAAAGAACTAATTACAAATAGCACAGACAATAGGTAACAAATTTAAAATGAAGAGCAGAACTGGTAGCCATGTAAACAGAACTTAACATGTAAAGCAATTTTCAATAACATGAGTGCCATTTGCTACTTCTGTCACATAGAAAAGCTGTAGGAAGAAGTCTTGTCTGCATATTTGATGAGAAGGAAAAAATAAAGCAATTCTACATTCTTGCATCTAAACCTTTCTCAAATATATATTGTCAGGGCTCTTTCCAATGTCACCTCCTAATAAAGCATTTAATGGTACCTCTTCCTAAATGACTGCAGACAAATACTGCACGTGTGTCAGAAGAATGACATTACCTTCCAAATAAAATCCCTTGATGACATAAATCATGAAAACAGTGTTTCTAAAGCTGGCTGAGGGCCACAATGGGATATACTTCTCTTGTGCATATGGTATTCTTTCTTTCCTCAGAGATATATTTCAGGGCTGTAGAGATGGCTCAGTGGCTAAAGCCCTTGCCTCACAAGCAACAGGATCTGAGTTCAGATGCCCAGATCTCATGTAAAAATTCCTGGCAGATATTGTAATTCCAGTCCCGGAAACCCCCAGACCAAAGCAATAAGGAGGTAGAACAATTCAGGAGCATTTTTTATGTCATTCTGGGGTCTCCACAGTGCCCTCTTCTTCACACATACATACACACACACACACACACACACACACACACACACACACACACACACACACACATAGACATGCATACACAGAACTACTCTTCAAGTACCAAAAGTAAATAATGGTCTGGTACTCTTCCTGAAGTTCCAGCAACTCTTGCCCAAAGCCCCCCGTAATGACTTCTTGTCAAAACGAATAGAGGAAACATTTCTTCAGCTGCTCTGGAAGCAGCTCTGTGCTGATTGCTGAGATGCAGCCATGCACCTGGCCAAATTGGCCAAAGAACACACAGTACCCTCCAGCTCACCGTGGAAAATTAGTCTGAATGACAGCAGCAGCCAGTACTCTGCTCTGCTTCTGATTTTTCTAGGATCCCAACTGCAGGACTATAACTAATTGTGTTGTCATAGACTGAAGAACTTAGCATGCAGTTGTGGTGAAATTAAACAGGAAAACAGTACCATATATCTTAAAATTAAGGAGGCCAGAGGTATGAATAGATATGTGACATGTGACTTCAAATCTTCTGCCTTCAGATTTTTTTCACAAAGGCATTATTGTCTATAAAAAATGAATAGTATATGTGAATCCATATGAAATGAATTTGATTTGCTATCTTTTCCATTTAATTGGTTAACAATGGATTTGGACAAACCAGTAGCAGACTCTGGCAATGCCACTTTCTTGTTACATGAATTGAAGAGTGCAAATTCAGACATCTGAATCCTAGCAACCTTATCTGCAAAGTAGAAATAACGACACTCACTTCGTAGATTTATTAAAGGAAATGACCTATATAAATCACTTCGGTTCTGTGTATGTAGTTTATACCTAGTAAATATTAGCTTTCATTGCAAGTTACTTTATTATTAATAACTACCCCACGTATATTTCAGCAAGCATGATTTGTTAAAGAATGTTATCTTCCTTGCACAGTGTATTTATTCTATTTAATATTCACTGATTTGCCTTGCTTTCTTGGCATATACCTTTCAGATAGATCATTTCCATTAAAGTTGCTTTTGATCTTTTCCTGGTTTTCTTTGTGTTATTTGTTTGGTTTTCTAGGAGAAGATTTTGTTTGTACAGAGCTGGCTGCCTCACATCCCCATCCTTCTGCTCCAGCCCCTGACATTAGGACTATAATCATCTACCATCCCACCTGGCTTCACTTGCTTTGAAAAGGGGAACACCAACATTAAAATAATAACTGAAAGTAATCTAATCATATACACTTTATATTTCTACTATTTAATAGATATAGTAACTATAAGACTATTATCATCTTTGTAATAGGATAAGTCATCCATAATTATCAGCCTACAAACAAGTCTTTTGAAATATTATCATGAGACACTTAGAGTGTATCAGCCTATTCATGCTTCAAACTATATTTTCTGTGTGAAACATTTGATTTTCAGTCAGAGGAATGGTTATTGTTCATTTTTGTAGCCAAAATATTCTGGCACAAGCTTTCTTTTATTCTGAAGGAATCTTTAGAGGGAACAGTGGCCCACTGGAACTTTCCAAGACAGCTTGTTGCCCGTTGTGAAACAGCTAATGGGAGACTCCACAGTGCCTTGGCCCCTTCCTTAATGGGAAGCAGGAGCTGAAACAGCCATGTAACCAGTTCTGTCTGTGTTGCTGTTCAGTGTCTTGGGCCTTGGCATGATGCTCCAGTGGACTACTCACTACCTCTGTGTCTCCACTGAAAGATATTTTCAAGAATTAAGATTAAATTAGATTCAAGATACATTCTGTCATCCTCAAATATTACATTGTATGTACCACAAACGACTGTTAGGAGTTGACCACCATAATGGAGAGCACACGGTTTGAACATGACCATCTACACAGACAGTTTCAGTACTTCCTTAGAGCTTGGCAAAGCAAGGAAGCACTGACAAGCCTTAAGAAAATAGTTGCATACCACATCCACAACACCTTGAGAAGTTGTCAGCAGTGGAAGGATGATAGCTGTGCCCCCTGTGTGGATTTCTCTGTCCAGAGGGGCACTATTTGTTTATTGTATTTCTGCTTTAATCCATGCTAATGGAAAAACTGTCTCATATCCCTGATGCATATGTGTGTATATTGCAGTTTCTCAATATTATACCGACTGATTTTTATTCTATTTAAAAATGATTAAAATGGTATCATTATATTAAACTGCTTATTTAAAATTTCAGAGTGTTTCCCTGATATGACCCTCTTGGAGGTTCATAAGATTTTATTCACAATACTTAATATTAATATCTCATCCTTTCATTTCTCTTCTTATTATAGTTATCAGAGAATCCATGGCTTGTAAACTCCAGAGAATAGTACACTTGAAACCTGCCAAGCAACTGTCCCTCCCTAAATTCTGATGATAAAAGGCAGTCTAGAGAAAAGGCTGTATTAAATGTTCAGATGATACTCTGCTTGCCAAAGAGAACCAGCTGTTTATACTTGGCAACACCCTGCAGCAGAATTATCTCATTTGCAAATCTTGGGATGTGGAGATGCAAATACATGTGAGCACTGTAAACCAGCAAATGTGGACTGAGCTTCATTTTTTGGTACTTGAAGGAAGATTCCATATTTCATATCTGTGCATATGGAGCTTTGAAAACTTATTCATAAATATGCCATCTGAGCAATATGGCACACGAGGCATTTTTAATACATCCAGAGATGTGTTAAGATATTTCCTTGCAAAATGTTACCCAAACAAACATTTTTATATTCTACTTGCACAAAATGTAAATGAGAAAAACACTTAGCAGAGAAAACAAAGGTATTTCTAATTATTTTCATGAAATGTGCATTTACTATTAGCCATGTGCCATAGATACAGATGATAGTACATTTTATTAGAGATGAACACCACCAATCAGTGGATATAGACACATGACAATTCTTTGATAAAATTCACTTGCTCAACCTATTCACATGTTAGCCTTCACAAATGATCAACACTCGAAAGGAAAGAGTATAGTCACAGGGGATTTGCGTATGGGTCTAGATGCAAATAAATGAGGATATTGATAAGGACTGATGATAATAAATTGCTAGACTATGACATCACCTTTTAGCCCAAATAATTACTTTCTACTTAGGAGCTAAAAGCTCTTGATTCACAGTATATATGCTATGTGTGATCCTTGAATAGAGAAATTTTTAGCCTTCACAATGGCTAAGCAAGAAGAAAAAAATCTGATCTTTTCCTTCATTTAGAGAGAATTCACCTTTGTTGTTAATAAAGTTATCCTTTTCACTAGAGATAGAATAATGTTTACAAAAAATCTGAATGTGATCATAAGAACACTCTTATTAAAACACTACACCAATTTCCATTGTCTCTGGCCAAACATGCAACCCTTCAACCTTTACAGCGGCCTACAAAACTCTGCAGGATTGATCTCTCCAACCTTCTGCCTGCTGTGACACTCCCACAAAGTCTCACGGCCTCCGTCACATGCAGAGCCACAAAGTGAATGGTGAATAGATAGATAAATAAACATCGAGACAAGATACATCTGCAGAAAGGTTTTTCAGCTATGTACATTTCCATACCATCCCATGTATATATGCATTCACATATATATCCATAATTATCTACCTGATCTATATTGATTTTTGCACATCAATTCCAAAATGATGGATATATCTGGTTTGCTTACTGTTAGCAATTTAAGTCAAATTTGCTACAAATAATAGGTACAGAATATATTCCTCTTAGGTTAATAACTGCTCCTTCCTGGCTCACTGACTAGCCAATTAAATGCCAGAAAGCATTTCTGAAGGTAACTTTGCTTTTGGTCATCACCCTCCTCCCCGACAATCATCACTACTGTCTGAATTGACTCCTGAGGGACTCATTTACTACTCATCCATCGCCACACTCCTTTGGCCTTCTCTTTGGTAAAACATGCTCCTTGATGCCCCGTGCCTTCTGGCTGAGGTTTCATGTCTTGGTGAGTGCCTTACTGTAAGATCAACAGTGCCGAAGGTTGTTCTTATGCCTGCTTATTATACACCCAGCCTCACATCTCTTAATCCAGTGTACACTGTGAGGGCCCCTCATTGTGCCTATGTAACAAGAGCAACCAAAAAAATATGTTTCTTCTAAGCATGGCACACTTCTTTTCCTTTGATGTCTTTATCTAAACAAGTTCTTAATTTGAGACAAAGCATTGTGTAGTGAATGCTGATCTCAAACTCTCCAAGTAGGCTAGGCTGACCTTGAACTACAGATCTTCCTACATCCACTTCCAGAGAGCTAAGATCATGGGCATGCTCTACCACTGCCCAACTAAAACCTGAATCAACTTCAATTTTTCGTTTAGGCTTCTGCTTTAGGAGGAGATTTGCCTGGACTCTCTTGGTGATCTGTCAGTTCACATTCCTTGTCATCCCATATGGTACCGGGGCTTCCATAAGCCTGTTGCTTACTTATCTGTGGGCCTCAATCCACAGAGATATTTGCAGGTGAGGAGCCTCATTCTTCATACCCAATAGTTGTGCATAAGAAAGTCATAGTGCTCAATGAGGAAAGACAGGTAGTCCATTCCTGGGTCCACATCAGGAGCAGATCTCAGTCAATGATTTTTAGAGAGGATGACACACTTTTCCACATCAGCAACATGATCAACACTTTTGGGTCACCACATATATAGGCCATACTGGCTGTTTTCTAGCATGTCTGTGACAGGCTAAAGACAGCAGTCTTAATTGCTAGATGAGCAACAGTTCATGGAAGGATTGTGCTCAATTTTGGCAAATCAAAACAAGATGAATGTATTGTTATCTCAAAGTCACATATTCAGTTTTCTGAGACATAGTCTACCTGTGTATTTACTTTTGCTAATATACAGAAGTTGCCAGAAAAACTTCTGCTGCAAATATGTAAAAAAGAAAGAAAATCCAGAAAAGAAACATCGCACAAAGCTGTGTGGAATCAGTTTGTTGATCAGCTTTCAATCTTCTGGAGGCTATCAATTTCGGGATAATTGCTTAGACTTTATCATAAATGCCATTAAGTTGACATATAGCATGAATGTAACATTATTCTGCTTTAAATGTCAGATCAGGAAACACCGAGGGCTTAGCTTATCAAACTCTGTTCTTTAGCAACCTAAAAATAAGGTTAAATTCTCCTGCTTCTCCTAAGATTATTTGAACAGCCTGAGACAGTGCTGAGACCTGCATACATTTCTTTGCCACAGCAGCAATGGAAAGACAAAGCTTCTCTAATCTGACAAGAGATTTAGTATCTGTGCTATAGATGAAGGTATAAGCCCTCACTGTAAAGTCTTCAAGGATCATTTTTTTCTTTTAAAATAATACCTGAAGTTTTTGTTTTTATTTTTTTTTTACATTCTGCACTATTTTTTTTAACAAGGAGACAGACAATAGCTTGGACTCAAGACCTGCTTGTCAGAATGGAACACACTCCTGTTACTGTGAACTGCAAGAAGAACTTTATTATAAAAGGGAAGCAAATAGACTGCTAGGGAAGAACAGCTTATGAACTTATAGGTGGGAAGTAGGAAGACAGTACACCAAACTGCTCTGCAAATACCTGTTATTAGACCCATAGATTGGAAGAACACCTAACACTCAGCCTATACGTTTTCTTCTACAACAAAAGTAGAGGATCTTAACACCCTGACAGGATGCAGCCTAGGGCAGTAGAAGAGCAGTTAATCAGACCACAATGTTATAATGTAAAGTACTGGTAACCCTGCAATGCTCACCCAGTATCAGGCCAAGCTAATCTGTCTCCATTCTAAGGCTTTGGGAACCTTGAAGAAGAGAGGGCAGTATGATTGTAAGAGCTTAAAGATGGGAAGATCCATGGTTGGACAAGACATTCCACTCAAGGGACGACTGCTACATCCAGGAACTCACTGCAATGACACTTGTCCTTACCAGACCTGCATAATGATTGACATACCAACATGCCCCCATATACTAGTGAGAATCTCGGAGGGTTACATGCAGTGGAAACCTTGGGGACTAGGACTTGACGAATGAAGGGAAATGCCTCTATCAGTCTGATGGCATAAGAAGGGGCCATTTGGTATGCCATACAGGCCTGAACTGTGACAAAAGTAGACAATCAAGGAGCCATGGTAGGACCGTTAGTCCACACAGAGTCACCTGCAACTTGAAGTGTGGGCATGGAAGATGGAAAAGAAGCAGGAGGAGACATGAGTAGGAGAATTGGTGTCTACAGAAAGGATTGTCATTGCATAATATGAACACACTTGGATCAACACAATAAGGATTGAATAGCAAAGTCAGCATTAGTCTTGTCGTTTGAATATGCAAAAAGGTTGAAGATTATCAGAAATAAGCAGAAATAAACGAAATGTTCAAGGCAAAGAGGTCTTGTACCAGGGTTTGGTGATCATTTACATAGGAAATAATAAGTTCATATAATATTCTCAGGAATCAAGATTTTGCTTAGAAATCAAATGAGGAATTAATCTATGAGTGAGAGAAAGAATTGTTTCAACTTATACTTATTTTAGACAGTCCATATTAACACAATCTGGAATAATTCCCCAAAGTACTATTTTTTGGTTTGTGGACAGTCCTGGGGTTTTCTTATGTTTCTATTCCTACTTGTAAATATAAGCATAAAAGCATATACCTCACTGTTTTATGGTAGAGATTCAGTTAGGCAGAAGTGTAAGGCACCAAGCAGATCATCAATCATTAGCTCCCATTAGCTGCCAGTACCTGTTGTGTTTTTGCAATCACTTATGTTAACTTCTTTGTCAGTCCTATATGTCTGCAAAAGTGAGGAGGGACCAAAAAAGGGGGGTAACCATATCACAGGCGACAGGGATAGAGAGATTGTGGGGAGCAATCTAGGTATTTCAGTGACAAAATGGGCAGGATACATCTCTTTTGTTAAGCAGTGTTAGTTTTTCTTCTTTTTTTACTTAAATTGAGAGACAGAGAGAGAGAAGATTGATGTGCATGCTATGGCACACAAGGGTGTATCAGGGGTCAACTTACAAAGACAGTTCTCTCTTTCTACCACAAGGGCAGGGACTGAATTCAGGACCCTAGGTTTGTGAGCAGATGCTTTGCCCATTGAGCTACCTTTCCAGCCTCTGAACACATCTCTTTAATCATGTGACAACATAAAATGTGTTTTTAAGAGGGAAAAACTTGTCAAGAAAAAACACTTTCTGTGAAGACCTCGCAGTTCTTGAGGGGGAGGTCACTTTAAGGAATGTAATATTAGATGGTAGTTTGTGTCAGCAGAAGTGGTGTCAGGATCACATGCCTATAGTTGAAATCAAAAGAAATGCTAAAAGCTTCAACTTTGGACTGTTGCAATGTCGGGTCTCTGAAAATAAGAGATGAGCTACGAAGCCCAAACTACTCCAAGAGATCACTCATGTGGAAATCACAGAGGCCTTTGAAGCCAGTAGTCATGTTAACTGCCAACTTAAGAATGAGCAATCTTGGAAATGCAGTTCAATGGAGTCTCACTTCAACTGTAGCTATAGCCAGCATTTGACAGCGACCTCACAAGAGGTACCCAGTGCAGAAAGAATTGCCCAGCTGAGCCCAGTTAATTCACGGAACAGACTAAAATAATAAATTATTGTTGAAAAATCCTGGATTTGGTTTAGAGTTTGAGCTTTTTAATTTAGCAAAAGATAATAGGAGCAGATGCCTATCAAAGCTGTTGGCTCAGTGAGTACGGTAGAAATAAAATGAGTTTGGTTTCTTGAATGCTTTATTAGAATTTAATTTTTAATCTCCCATCCAGCTGATCTTGAAACTTGGTAGAGATAAATGATAAAATATTTCAGTAATTCCAAGATCAATACAATTCATACTTCTCTGAAGGTAAGGTTCCTCTTAGGGGCCATGCTATTGTATAATTCACACTTTTTCTTTTTTAAAAGCCTGTCTTCCCATTGATAGGTCTTAGCTGATTAATACAATAAATTAATTAGCCGAAAGCACTCCACTTTGGACAGTTCCCTCAGAAATTCAAGGAGAAACAGGCAAATATGTTTCTGGTCATCATTGACTCAAAGCATTTCATAATAAGAGCCATGCGCTTATAACTAAGCATGCTTTCCAGAGCATAATTATACTCAATGATATCTATGAAACGTTGGTCTAGGTAGCAGAAGCTCTCAAAGAGGCTAAAGTATCTTGTAACCAGAACCATCTCTTTAGCTCCTCACTTACACAGTTCACTGAGCTGTAATTGGCATGAGAGAATCTCAGCATCCACTGAGACTTAACTGAGTGATTCAGTAGGGAGACATAAAAAATACTCATGTATTTTGGAAAGCTTCATAAAGCACAATCTCTACAACATTTGTCAATGGCAAATTCATTTCAGAGATTACAACCATGAATTTCTTCTCTGTGCTACTTATCTTTGACATGTTATTTCAGTGATCCAATTGCCCACATGTCACATGTCCTGAGTCATTTCAATATGCATGTGGCATTCAATTCCCAGAGTGCCTTCACTGTGGAAAGATGCAGATATTATAAAGATGAAAGTCTTCCTTTAGCTATATTTCCTGGCAAAAAAAACATGAAAATAATTCTCAATATAGATGCACAATATTTTAAAAATTAGCATAAAGCTGCACAGAGCATGCTTTCAAAATATTTAACTTTTTTCTTTCCGTGTTTGAGTTGGCCAAGGAAGTGAAGTTGTTTTGCAAACATGAAGCTGATCACCTCCAGACACACACAAAATGCCTGCTGCTTAGCTCCTAAATTCTCCCCAGAATTTCAGAAATCCTTGAGTGAATTGTGAAATTCAGTTGATGTCTCACATCCAGATAGATGTGATTTACTTGTGTGTTCTCTTTGTGTATAACATGCATCATGAAGGTAGTGCAGTCTTTAACAACCTTGATCCTCAAACTATCCATCCAGTAAATAATTAAAGTCACTGTAGGAGTGTTACAGACAAATTCTTCTTTCACATGACAAATATACTTTAAGGAATTTTATTTTGGGACAATTTGTTTGAATTCTACCTTTGAGAACATAAGGACAAAGTCTATATTAATAAACTTATAGAAAGCAATTTCTGCTGCATATGGTGGCAGGAATGGAGAACAGATGGTATCGGAATCATCTTTACCTTATGGCATTATTCAAAGTACTGTACTTTTTACCAGCAATTCTAATTCAAAAAGTTACCCAATATATGAGTAATGAGTGTGTTTTATAATAAAGCAAAAGTTTATGTTGGCATATTCATGCTGCAATAGAATCGAATTGAAATAATATCTGGGAAGCTAGAAAACATGCAATTTTTTAATTTACAAGCAATTTCTATAGTAAACAGAGAAGTGGGCATTTACAATAAACAATTGGTATGTCAAGGAATTAATATCCTTCTGGGACTACACATTACATAGACATGGAATATTCCTGATTTTTTATACAAAAATATTACTTCAAATGTCCACTGTTCTTTTTCTGACTGAAATTAAATTCTGCTCTCACAATTTAATTTGTCAGATTATTTCAAAGTGAGTTAGAATTTTTACAGTAAAAATAGTCTAACCAAAGGAATTTCTTTGATTCTGACTAAAAATGAATATCATTTGCATTGTTGTACTGGAAAAGAAATCAAAACCCTGAGTGCACTGAGGTGCATCAGTGTGAACATGTGTGAATGAACTGGATAGTCATCCATGCCTGATAAATGAGCATCACAATCTCTGATTCAGAAAATGTCATCATGGCCTAAGGAACAACTAACTAAAAGATACCTCCATAGCACACTATCAAAATTTACTAGCAATCATTTCTATTTCTGCAGCTCTATTCTTTTTCATCTCTCCAGTCCAGTAGTGGATATAATATTGCCAATAATGGTATTGGTTACACCTGTGGTTACAGTGAAGATCTGTCATTGACTGAGCATCACTATTTGTCTCGAACTGGTTCAATGCAAGACTCCATCTAAGACATTAAAAAAATTTCCTAAGGTTCTGCAGGGATTGAATGAGAGAGAAAGAGAAAATTAAAAAATTGCATGTTTTCTAGCTTTCCAAATATTATTTCAATTCGATTCTATTGCAGCATGAATATGCCAACATAAACTTTTGCTTTATTATAAAACACACTCATTACTCATATATTGGGTAACTTTTTGAATTAGAATTGCTGGTAAAAAGGAAAATGCTCAAGGCATATTTATCATATTATATTTTACTTATTCTCCTACACATAGACAAAATAATTTCAATGATTTATAGATTATCCTGGCTGCTATTATTATTAGTTTTTTATTGGAATTGGATAAGACTGTTGATATTTTAGACATGATCTCCTAGTCTGTCTTATTCTAAAAATACTGCTCTTACCAAATTAACTGGGACTACTATTGTTTTTTCTATAGACTTAATTCTAAGAAATAATTCTTAGATTAATTCTAAGAATTAATCATCAATTGGGGATTAAGATGAGAAAGCATCAGAAATCCAGTGTATTGAAAAACAGAACTTCATCCAAATCACAATGAGATTTATTGAAATGAATAAGGATATTGTATCTGTTGTATACACAATAATTTAAGCTTATGTGGGTTTTGTTTGGCCAGTAATTGAAGGGACAGAAGAGTGTGGTCCCAAATAGCATTGCTTATCAACAATCTTCATCTATCCAGTACAGAAGCCAAGTAAAAAGATGCTAGAATTTGACTCTCTACTTTTCTGCTCCAGTGAATCCCAAGATAATATAGGTTTGAATGAAAAATATGATTCAGAAATATGTGTTCCAACAAGCTAAATTATTGAAGAGCCCTATAAAGTCTGCATGTGAAAAGACACGTGTGAACCTTGAAAATGCTTTTGCTGCATTATTTAGACTAGTTATAAATGTCAGGTTATTGCTGTTGATACTTCTCTTAAGAGTGGAGTTTGCAAAAAAATATTTGACAAAGTTCAAGGGACTATTTCTATGACATAATAGTAAACTTCTTTTTACAAAGAGTAGTATATCCTCCCTCATAAATGCATCTCACCTGATACAAGTATAATTACTATTTCCATCATTCTTGTATGATATGCCTGAACTAATATAACACTAAGACATCTTAAAACATATCTCAGATTATTATGAGCAATGTAATTGCCCCATTAGGAAATTACTTTAATTAAAATTGTTTGACAAACTACCAAGTCACTGCAAGTGTACATAGACAATCCCATTAAACATTCAAAAAGGTTATTTGTTCAGAGGATTTTAATTTTATTTTCATCTTGAAAAATGCTCAAGGCATATTTATCATATTATATTTTACTTATTCTCCTACACATAGACAAAATAATTTCAATGACTTATAGATTATCCTGGCTGCTATTATTATTAGTTTTTTATTGGAATTGAAATTCCTGCCTGATAAAATTATTGGGGGGACCTGATAAAATGTGTAATGAACAAATAAGTGAATTCAATAAGTAGAATAGAGTTGTGCTGGATTAAAATGTTTACTACTTAAAGACAATCTGAGTCATAAAATTGAACAAATGGACAGAGTTTGTATTTCATCACCCATGAAAACTGATAAAAGTGATAATATAAAAGATGTTAATGCTACAGAATTCATTTCGTTATTTTAAAACAGCCCTTTATTTTTAAAGAAAAATTTTAGGGCACAGAATGGCTCAGCCAGCAATGCACTTGTTTTATGATAACAAGATCTCTATTTATTCACCAGAAGTCATAAATAAGCAGGGCATCATGGTACAGAATTGTGAACCCAGGACCGTGGAAGTAAAGATAGCTTTATCTCTCAGGCCCACTTGGCAAACAGGCTAGCTGAATTGGTGAGTTTTATGCCAATGAGGGTCTCTCTCAAAGGAGGAATGGGAAGGACATTATTCCTTAAGGTTGAAACCCTTATCTAGCCTTCACACACAGGTGCATGACTGCCTACAGAAACATGCACGCATGCACATACACACACACAACTACACAATATGCATATTACATATTTTAAAAAATTAGAAAGTACAGCACGTCTAATCAGATAGAAATCTTACACATCCTTTACCCATTCCCACCTGTAATAGAGCATAACCAAATGCTGACCCAACAAAATCAAGACATTGAACATCTAAGCACCAAGATTTCCCCTGGCATCTCTCCCCATTCTGAAGCTCAGGGAAATTTGCGGAAGAGGGGGTGGAAGATTGTAAGAGCACAAGGATGGGAAGAGTAATGATATGCAAGATACTCCACACAAGTTAGGGCCGAAGCAATCATATTTGGACTTTGCATGACCTGTGCTATATCCAACACATTATTGACCCCACAAAGTCTAGAATGGACTAAAGGCACTAGGATCCTTGGAGGCTAGGGACTGACAGCCACAGTAGTGTTCCTAAGCTTAAGGGGAACACAGGAAAGGGTTCTGGGAAATGCCCCTGGGTCCTTGCACCTCATCGGAGAAAAGGTTCCAGAGGAGAGTTTGCCATGCACAGTAAAGGATGTTCTGGGTATTGGGGGGGGGGGGAGGCACTGGGGGATGGGGAGGAAAGGAAGAGAGGAGGGGGGAGCAGGGGGGTCAGGAGGAGGTGGAGGGAGGGAGGGGACCGGTGTACCTGTTAATTTATTCAATTGTGTGTGTGTGTGTGTGTGTGTGTGTGTGTGTAGAACCACGGACGAATTCGGGAACCACCATGGACGCCTCCACCTCCTCCTTGTTTACTCTGCCCCGGGATTCACAGAAACAATATTAATAAAAAAAAGATTTCGGGGCTGGAGAGGTGGCTCAGGGGTTAACCCTCTGCCTTGCAGGAGGAAGGTCCTGAGTTCGGATCCTAGACCCCAAGCATAGACGCCGGGCGGAGGCGGGGGCGGCCTGCGTTTCCGGTCCTCGTAGGGCGGAGCCTGTGAATCCCGGGGCAGAGTAAACAAGGAGGAGGTGGAGGCGTCCATGGTGGTTCCCGAATTCGTCCGTGGTTCTACACACACACACACACACACACACACATACACACACACACACACACACACAATTGAATAAATTAAAAAAAAAAAAATTTCTCCTGCCTTTAGCCTGCCTCAGCATGAGTCCAATCCCCTACTTCCTTGTTTCCCAGCAACTGTTTTTCCTTTACATGATACAATTATTTTAAAATGTTGTGAAAATATAATCACTTTCTATGCGACCTTTTAAGATCAACTTGTTTTGCTTATCAAAGTTCTCTCAAAAGTCATCAACAACATTTCATTCATGGATTACCCATTCCTATTTATTACTAAAAAATCATCCAGGTACGTTTGTATCAAAGTCACATTCAAACTATTCACCCTTGAAACATAGGAGTTGTTTAAACATTTTAGTTGGTTAATTATATTTACTTATGAGAGAGAGAAAGGGAGAGAGAGAAAGAGACGAGAAAGAAAAAGAAGAAGAAACTTGTTGATTGTTTTGTCTCGTTCTATCAATTGTCAAATGTTGAAAGTACTCATGTGAGTTATTAGTCATCCCAAGATTACATATTTTATGTCCAACATGATCAAATGCTACCATTTGATTTGTGTGGAACACATATTTAGAGCATAGAAGTTAAGCTTTCATTAGATTAAATGTTCTGGATTTCTCGCAAGATTTTATCTTTGAATCATGGTTTATAAAGATGTGTTGTTTAGCTTCCAAGTATATAGAGGTGTTTCTGTTATGAATTTTGTTTGCTATGATTCCAAGTTTTATTGTGATCAGAATTGACTATATGGTATCAATACTATTATATTCTGGTTTTTTTATACCTTCATTGTGATCTTTTTTAAAGTGTTTCCTTATGGGAAATTAAAAGTATTCTGTGTTTATAATGCTATCTTGGGTGCAGTGGTCTAAAATGACAATTAGATCCTGTCGGTTGTTGATATGGTTTAATCTTTCAGTATACTTGATTTTTCATGCTAGCTGTTCTATGGCACATTGGAAATACTCAGAAGATACCAGGATGAAACAGGAAGTGACCAGAATTATGAATACAGCTATTACTCATCCCAAGATTATAAATGTATTCAAGTCCAACATGGCAAGAAACTAAAGATATAGGTATTATACAGTACAGTTGCATATCTGTCAAGTTTCAGCCATGAACTGGAACTAATAGAAAATTGGTATTTTGAGAGCTATTATGAAACATTGGTGTACATGAAAACCGGCTAGGCAAGCTTTACATCTCCGGGCAACTATCAGGAAGAGGAGAGACTCTCAAGTGAGCACCAGATCTCTGCATATGTGAACACACCAAGAGTCACTAACTTTTAAATTTTGGAAGTTTTTTTAGAAGAGCGTAACAGTACTGAGTCAGTCAGGTAAAAGGTTTTAGGAGCAGAGCTGAGATATTCCCAAAGAACAAGAATTAAGAACATGAATTAAGAACATGAATTCTATCCCTGGACCATATTTGATGAGCATCTACTCTGAACTAAACACCTTTATAAATGCCAAGCATGTAGCAATGGTCCATGTTAAAAAAAAAAAAAACTATCTGCTTCATAGTGCACCTTCTAGTGATGGAACAAAATATTTTAAACAGGTGAAGGATAAATTGAGAGGGACAGAAATTTGTGCTTAGAAAATGAAAATACAGGAGTGGGAAGAATAGGAAGCTATTGGTGGGAAGTAGTGTAATTCTAAGTAAATGTTTAACAGAAGCTTCACTGAGATGGAAATGTTTGAAGGTAAATCTGAGAGGGAGAGGCACATTAGTCTCATAAATGAAAGTAGGCGAAATGGACAATTTTATGCATCAAGTAGGATAGGCTACAATTTCTAGGAACCAATCACACACACTTCCAACAGTCCCCTAGAACAGTAAATTCTGAAAATTAGAGTACATCATCAAAATTACTCAGTAGTCTGAAATGATCATTTTTATTCAAAAAATATATATCACATCTCAGGAATTACTGAAGAAATAACAATGATTCCAATATTCTGAAGAAAACTTGTCTACACACCCTAATTTTTAAAGTCCTCATATTTCTATAAATATATTTACGTTGGCAAACACATCTATTCCCTAATACATGATTATCAATCAGCTTCCCAATTAATCTAAGTGCCAATGATAAAGGATTGTTTAAATGAAGCACTGTTTACCCATTTCAAACTATAACATGCAGTAGGTTTTCACTGAAGTAGTGAGGTGAAGTAGTGAATAAATATTACCAAGCAAAAATGTTTATCATTAGGTCATGTGTTAACAAAGATAGATAGATGTATGTATTAAATTATATCCATATGTCCATAAAGAATTATGACAAGAAATTTTTAAAGTATGACAGTAGTCATTATCTCTGAAATATGATTCATAGTGACCATGTACTTCTTCAGTTCTTCCTTCTCATATTTACATATTCATTTGAAACATTTATTACTTTATGATTAAAAACTAGGTTATAGTAAATAAATAAAGCATGCATATGCTTTGACACAGCAATTTTGTTTCTAGTAATTTATCCTAAAGGAATGATTAAGGATGTGCAAAAAGATTTATGTGTATAATGCTCATTCCAGCATTGTTTATTGCAACAAAAAATGGAAAATAGCCAATCCTGCAATATAAGAGCATGGTTAAATAAATGATAGTTCATCTCTTTTATGAATACATGTACACGTTAAAATGATACTGTAGAAATACTTTGCAAAATGATATAGTGTCCTTTATTAAGAGTGAGTGGAGGGTTACAAAACAGAATATATTATATATTCACATTTTAATTTTGAAGTGTATATTTTTACAGATTCATGCATGTAAATAAATACCATTTTATCATCTTCGTGGAGAATGAAGTGCCATATCATGTGTGTGTATCAGAGGACAACCTTGTGAAATTGATTCTCTCTTTCTACTACATAGGCTGCAGGGTTAGAACTCAAATGGCAGTTTACACAGTATGTGTCTCCACCCACAGAACCTTCCCACTGGTCCTATTAACTGCTTTTCTGTTTAGTTGGGCCATGTTTAGGTTCTGTATCCTTTGTATCTTTAAATATTTTCTGAGAAGTAATAGTGTCCATTACTTCTACAGACAAAAATATGTTTCAAAAATTAATATTATATTTACAAATGATGAGAAGTTTCTTGTGTAGCAAAGTAATAGATTAAAAGTTACACTGTAAGATCTGTAATATTTATGTTTTTATTCTGGATATTTATTAACATTTTCAAAAGAATAACTTTTATCCTTGAAATAGAAAAACAATAAATCTATGCCAACATCTAGGAAGATAAAGTCAGATGAAATCAGATCAATGAAAAGACCAAAGGAATACACTGAGAAGAGAGAAGTATCTGCTCTTGCAGGAAATAACAATGATTTGGTGAAAATAATAATAATAATAATAATAATAATAATAATAATAATAATAATAAATTTGCATTTAAAATAGTCAAGTCACATCACTTTACTTAATGGCAAAATAATCATGATAATCATAATTTTCCAATACTTAGTATATGACTTCTGTGCAGTTTTTATAAAAGATTACTCCAAGATTACCCATAGAAATATATACTCTATCTAGCAAGCCAGATGAAACTCTGTGGGCCATCCATGTAAAAAGAAGCGAAAGTAGAAAGGAAACTGATAAGTAAGAAGAAGAGGTACAATGGGAAACTGAGGGAATGAGATAGGGGATTAAGGTGTAACAATATCTCAAATATGCTGTATTTATATATGAAACTCCAAGGAATAAAAATAACTTAATTTAAAAATTATGTACTTTAGAGGAGATTTGTGCATATCAAATTGGAATACTGTCAAAGTTAAAAAATGAATAATGTTCTTCCAATAAAGAATGGAACTGGAATATAAACACAATGTTTATTTTTTTAAACTAGAATCCAGTATCATGTCTATTATCTTTGCAATCTTCTATGAGATACTACTGCTGGTGTCAAATAAGCTTAATGGTCAAATCTCTTTAGGAAAAAACATATGCTCTTCAGCGTGTGTTCAGGAAACTTGATCCATGTGGCCAGAGCTGTTATGGAAGAAAGAAGAATTAGAAAAACACTGCTTCAGGTGTGAAAGGGATTTAGATAACCCACAGATATTCAAAGACTGATCAAACAAAATTTTCAATATTTTTAAAGTGTGTTTTATGTACTTCCATGTTGAAAATCACTTTTATCACATTCACGTGTTTGTATGTGTGAGGTGAATACATGTGTGTATAAGTGATCGTGTGTGTGTGTGCATGTGTGTGTGTGTGTGTGTTTGATGATCCAAAGTTGATATCAATAATTTTCTCTATTGCTCTTCACTTTGCTGATTTGCGACTGGGTTTCTAATTAAACTCAGAATTCACCTCTGTAGTTAGTCTAACTGTCCAGCTTTCTGGGGATTTCTGGACTATACTTTCCAGAATAATTATAGTGTCCTGCCAACACTTTCCTGCCCTTTTATATGGGATCTGCACATTATAGAACCCAGGTTCTTCCATAGGCACTTTAAGGGCTGAGCCATTCCCTCAGCCTCTATCTGTGAACCCTTGAGGATGGTTATCAGGGGCTAATTTGGGTTAAATCATTTATTTCCAGCTCCAGCCTTTCTCACAGCCATGAGAACAGTAGTGAAGAGACTACAGAAGGAAACCCCAAGGGATCTGCTTTGTAACTGCAAGAATCTGTGACCACCAAGCAGTACCTTGCCAAAAGCAAGGGAGGAGCTAGCTGAACATGCAGCATGGGGGTGGGGGACTGAAGAACATTCTAGACTGTGAAGACAAGGGCCCGTCTAAGAAAGAGCTCAAAGGATTCATGAAGACTGCCTATGACAGGCCACAGCTAGACTGCTGGTCCTCAGAGCCAGACATCAATCAAGGAAGTAGAGTTATCTGAGAATGGGGTCTGTCACTAAGTGAATCCCTACTCAAGAGTACAAGCCATGAGTTATGACAGAACTATTCAAAACACATTATATCAATTATCCAAAGTATGAGAACATGAAACAATACAGTTGTCCTACAAACATAAAATGCCATATATTTTTATGAATTTGCAACATTAACAGAAAGTTATCATGACTAAAACCCTATGTACAAGAATATGTTTAGGAAGGTTGAAATATCATAACTTCAATCATTTTTCATTCTTTACAATCCTCAATGACTTTATATCTCTAGAAACTGTGACTATTTAACATTACAGATGAAAATATTATGTATCATATCTGCTATTGCATCTGTGAAATTATTCAGGTCCCTGAGACTCCCTTATTTTCTTTCATTTTCTTTGTTACTCACCAGTTTATTCCATTTCATGAATCAGATTTTCTATGAAAGAACAAAATTCATCAGTGCTCTGGTGAATGAGAGACAGAGACAGAGAGAGAGAGAGAGAGAACTTCGGTAATGATGGCCCTATGTAATCGTAGATGGGAAGAAAGGAGTGGAAAACCAATCATATTAAAGCTAAACACATGACATTACCATTTGGAAGCAATAACAACAGAGGCATGGATAATGGAAGCATGTATGTAGTTGTGGTTGGAATTCTGGGATAACACACACACACACACATACACACACACACACACACACACACACACGAACAAGTATATATAATAGAACAATACCCAAAGAAGGATCTCTGGAAACTTAGCAAATAGTTCTGTCAAACAGCTAGTTTGACAGAGGAAGAATTATAAGTGATGGAGTAAAGCATTTCAGGAAGGAAAAAATGATTAAGCCAAAGGTTGATGGGTAAAAGAAAATAGAAAATAAGAACTGATCATTGGACTTAACAACAGGACGTGTACCCATAAACTTGATTAGATAATTTCTGTAGCCATGTGTTAAAAGTAAGAAGATTGGATATTTACCAGGACATAAAAGAGGGAAGATTGGAAAGTGATACTGAAGGATTTGCTTTTAATATAATAATTAAGATATATAGAGAGATAATATATAGAGATAGTTAATAGAAATATAGATGAGAGATAGATAGACGGATGGATGGACAGAAAGATAGATAGATAGATAGATAGATAGATAGATAGATAGATAGATAGATAGATAGATAGATAGATGATAGATAGATGATTAAGATATTTTCTGGAAATAAGTGTTCTAAAACAAAGGTTCTTTCAAATGGGAGAAGAAACAGGGTATTTATATGTTAATGACAATGATACAATACAGAAAGAATTCCAAAGATAATATGAAATTGTACTTGAGTGGACCAGAGACCAATACCTAAGACTAATGAACAGTATTGGTCTTAGAAAGATATATATCTATTACTTTAGCTAATATCTACTCTCTAAAGGCATGGAGATTTTTTTATGAGCATGCAACTGTCTAGAAAGTTCCATCTGACAACTTCTATCTTCTCAGAGAATTACAAAGAAAAATCTGAGAGGATGAAAGGATACGTTTGAAAGAATTGAAAGGATATAAAACAGTTTTTAAGTTGGTAGAAGGGAAGTGATGGGAACTGCAGCATGCTTACAGAGTTCTATATACTGTGGAAGTAAGTGATCATGAATTTAAATTACATACTAGTGGTTCAGAGCCAAGCACAGAGGAAGTAAAGCTTTGTTCAGTCATACTGAGCAGTTTATCTGGGGGAGTAAGTTCAAGTAATGGAAGGCCAAGGATTGATGATATAGATGAAGGTGTCATTATTAAGACCAACAGTGTGGTTAAGATGAAGGGATATAAAGGGAAGGGACTCTGAAGTTTGTTGAAAATATTAGAGGGTTTCTGGATATTCTTAAATTATGAAAAACAGTATATGTTAGAAGATCAGTTGAAAAAAATACAAGATGGTAGCCACACAGATTGACCAAGATTGTATGTAACTCATTGAAGAAGTTTCAACAATAAAAGTGTTTGTTTGTCTCTCAATAAGTACATCTAAGTACAAAACTCCAAGATACTCAGCACTGAGATATTTTTCAGTGAGTAAGTAATTAATCCTTTTAGGTAGATCTATGACTATTTCCAGATAAATTTGACTAGAAGATTTAAATGCCTAAGCTATATTTCCCTATGCATGCAAAACAAGCTATTATCTCCCACTATTAATGTGAAAATAAAGTTTTGTATGAGAATGAATTTGCATTGTGTTAATCTGACATTTGAGTGGAATTTAAATGTTCATTTAGCATTGAATGACCATTTATCGGGGCCATGTCAGTTATTTTATAAAGTATATTTTTGATAGTGTGATATGACTTCTAGATTAATTAGTACACAGTTTCTCTCCAGCAAATTTGCTTTATAAGTGTAAGGTGCATTAGTGGACAGGTGGTGATAATCATATAGAGAAATACAGACGCTTGTAAGCTTTGCCTTTATGTGTGATAAATATTCCAATTTCACTAGATTTTAATCAAAGCGCATTTCAGTTTTAATTGCCGGCCTTTCTCAGCTATACAAGAAGAGAATCCAAAAAATAAAGGATCACTCTACATTATTGTTTATAGCTAAGGATGTGAAGAATGTACATGAAAAATAGAAACTGATCTCACACATGGAAGCACTTAAACGATCATGATTTGGCACCCTGTGGGTTACTGAACACAAAAGATAACTGAAATGAGCTATCTGAAATGAAAACCTGGAAATCTTTGTTGCTAGATAGCCCTGGTCTATCTAGCCAAGTGCCAATTACCAGAACAGTCCTGCAGAGTGTTGGCCATTCAGTGTATGAACAGAACCAAATCCTTTCATTCATGAGTCCAACTATATATATACTCCAGTCTTTTCTAAAAGAAGCCAACATCAGCTTCACATGACAAGTGAGACATAAAGTCTCCAAATGCAGACTAAGTATTGTATTTCTCCAAATTAAGTGGGCTACTGCGGCCTCTGGCCAACACTCTCTACAAATGAAATCTGTGCCGTCTACCCATCATGAGTAAACAAGGGTCCTGATACTAAATGTTTCAGAAATACTACGGGTACATGTGAAATAATTTGGGCTTCCTCACTAACAAAAGGGTGAGAAAAGAGGAAAGTGGGCACCTGACCTTATTGGAAATGAAGATATGTGGAAAGGTTTGGAGTCTTGCCATATTAATCTGCCATGTTCACTCAAAACCACATAGCACTTACAACTCAGAGCTTGGCTTTTCTAAACGAAACACAAAATGTTCATGCGAACTCTTCTTGTATTGTCCTGAAAATGTTTTCTGTCCACTTCTTCCACTACTTGCTGTTCTATCATGGGCCCTACGCAGTTCTCATCTATTTACTTCCTTCAGGTCTTCTTAGCACAGGCCTGCACTGCTTCACCTTCTCTGTGCTCCCCTTTCTCTGTGCTTCTCTGGATAACAATGCAAAGCCCAGGGAACCTTTCTTGCAGTGTGTCCCAACTGACTACATGGCAGTGAGGGGCAAAAAGCAAGCATTTCCGTAATTCCACATTCTCCGACTCTCAAATGAGCATATTGTCTATCAGATTGCACAGCTTCATAGACCATCTTGCAGTCCCTCTTCCTCCTTCCTGTTTTTCCCCCCCTTTCTCTCACTCCTGTTTCTTTAGGCAACATCTACAAATGAAGATCTCATCAATGTTGCTACTTCAGTCTCAGCTTTGGGAATACCCAAGAAAAGATCATATTCAAGCCAGCGTTATGACTAAAAATCTATATAGCCCTCTGCTTCATGATGATGACAGCCGAGTCCGTGCCTGGAAGGATCCATTTGTGGGACAACACGGAATACAGATTGGGCAAAGACATGTGCTCACAGAGACCGATGATAGCCTCATGAACTCATGCGTCTGAACAGTTGTTCTCCAGCTGGGGGCTGCTTAGGAGGAGGCTGTGGAACCTTTAGAAAGTGGGACCCAGAAGAAATTGGGCCACTCAGGGCCAACATCATGAGGTATGACTCCTCCTGAATCCACCATGCTCTACCCTCTTCCTTGTTGTTCTCAACTTCCCAATTTCCCAAGATGTAACAAGCTCGTGATTAAGCGCCTGCTAACTCTAGATAGAATCTCAGTCATGAAGGACTCTGTCCTTGTGTCAGGAGTCAAAATAAGTTTTTCCTCTCTTAAATTGCTCCTATCAGGTATTCAGTCACAGTGACAAGAAAGGTAACTAATGCAATGTAATTTTACTTTGATTTCTCAAAAGAAGTCCATGTATGTTAATAATAGACTAGTTTAACAGGAAAATGTTCCCATTGACTAAATGAAGCCTTTACTGGAGGCTATGCTCAGCAGTAACAATGTGAATAGAAGTACTTCATGAATCCTAGCAGCAAAACTTTTTAAACTTTTAAAGCATTTCTCCAAATAAGCAAGCCACAGAGAGACAAGCAGCTGTCTGATCTCACTCATACTTGGACTCTAAAATGTCCAAGTGGTGGGTAGCAAGGGCTTGTAGAGATCATTTTTCATATATGTGTAAAGACTGATGGTCAGAAATCTAATTTTATGCTTCCCTCCAGCCTTAGAATTTTGTGCATATTCTTTTATAATATTTCCAGCAGAAATATTCTTGTATGCATTCAACTAAATTCCATTCACATGAGCATAGACTGGTGATAAACTCACAAGTCTTTATCAATGTAACTTTCCTCTGAAGAAAGCCTCCTTCTTAGGATTTGCACTCAACTACTTGTCTTCATGCTAAACATACTTACGGGGAAATAAAACTATCTTGGCTCTAATTACTGATAAGTGAAAAACCATGACCCCTACTTGTAACACAGCCTGCTTAGTGATTATTAATAAAGATGGAGGGAAGCTTGATGCCATTTTAGTAACTTACCTCATTTGTATTTTTGGCCTTGAGATTAAGACTGACATTACTTTTAAATATAATCACTGTTTCCCTAAGAAAAGTTATTCCATTTACTGCTCTTCTCATTCATCACATTTAAATCTGATTACCTAGTACTTGGAATATGCAATTATGTGAAGCATAATAGAAAATTAAACTCAAATTTTTCATTTCTAATTACCTGCAAATGTCAATGTTTCTTGAAATATTCTTTCTATTTAAGTATAGATTTTGTGGTTTCATGAGAAATAGCTTGAATAACATCCCCTCTTTGAAAGAGTTCTTCACTGCATTCATCACATTACCACAACTAGATTTAAACACTTTTGGACTCTCTTAAGCATACTAAATTGTACTCTATTTTATTATGATTCTGATTTATATATTTGTCAGGAACTTTAAGTATTTCAAAACCAGGCACTGCTCCATATATATTTGTAAGAGTTCAATGTCTAACACAGGGCCCACAAGCGGAAAATGTGAAGTAAGTGAATGAATATAGGAGCATTTCAATCAATAAATGAATGATGAGAATGAATGTATAGAAAAACCAATGAATGAATAATTGAAACAAATAAATCTAATAGTTTACTACAAGTCAGAATCCCAGAAACTCAATAGAAAAAAAATGGAGCAATTAAAGGTTTGCCTTTTTTCTTTCTTTCTAATTTCCATTTCAGCCTTTAAGTTGTTTCTGATTTATTGGAAATAAAAAAGAGTTTTTCACCACACTAATTTTTCTATTTTAATGTTCCTTCTGACTTTAATTAAATAATCCCCATGAGCTTGTCTTTTTGCCTTCTCTCCCTCTCAAAAGAGAAGCTCTGAGCCTTCCCCTCACAGGCCCCACAAAGATTTCACAGTTCTATTTTCAGTGCTTGCCATAGAACTGGAGACACACGTTAAGGGCTTTTGTAAAAGTCTCATTATTGCTAATTTCAGCAAACTGTTACAAAGAAAGAACTGTTCTCGTCAGAATTATGCTGGTTAATTTTATATAATCAGTGATTTCCCCAGCGCCTGCCCACAAACCCTGCTTTGCCTGCTCTCAGATCTTATTATTTTCTTCGCGATGCTCAACCTGTACCTGAGTGGTTTTTATACATTGACAGTTGTATGTTTCACCCACAGGCCCAGAATTCAGTGCTTGGGAAGCACATGTGCATGAGATAATCCAGCTGTGGAGCACCAGCACCCAGTTTTGTTTGCCTGTCTTTCTCTTGTCTGGTGTCCAGTAAGGTCAGTCAATCATGGTGCGTGTTGTGGGCACAAGGCAAAACCACTATCCAGAACCACAGCTTCGGTTAAATGTACTCTTTTCGTGTTTGGGTTTAGGAATTTTCTCAGGGCCATTTTTTCCAGAAATACTTCTCTTTCCCACAAGTTTGAAACCAGTAGTCTTCCATACAGATCACTTGGAGAGCCAACTTGACAGTTTAGATGGGCCATTATTGTAGTTTAAATTTCAGTTTTAGAAGATTTCATTTGACATTTCAGGCTCACAAAAGCTACCTGAAAGGGTGGAGTGAGCTAGGGTTCTGTCTTTGATCTCGGGCCTTCATTAGTTAATGCGGTGATCCACAGCCTCCCCCTGTGGTGGATACCACGTTGTGAAGTACCGTTCACAGGAGCTTCCTTCATTAGTAATCATACTGGTCAGCTCAAGAACGGTCTGCACATATAGAAATTCTTGCAATGTGATTTCATTAATTATTAAGATGAATAGCAATTAGAAATTGCTGTTGTGTTTCATTAAGTATAAATTAAAAGTTATGATTGCAATGATGTTCTCTTTCTCTAAAAATTGGAAGGAGGAAAAGGAATGCTAACTAAGATTTGCTGCTTTCATTTTCTTTCTCTTTTGCTGCCCCTAGAAAGAATTCCTGGAATCACATTAAGTAAGAAAGAGTGTGGTTATAATTAATACTATTGCAGAAAAAGTTCAATTTTAGATAGACTTTGTTTTAGCAGATTTTTGTGCAAAGAATATTTTTAAGAAGGAAAGAAATTGCCATTTTTAATGATTCATACATAAATACCATTGCTATCAAAATCTACTTTCAAGTGTTAAAAAGAGCTGATGGTTAAGGGTCTGGAGAGGTGGCTCAGGGGTTAAGCCTCTGCCTTGCAGGCAGAAGGTCCTCACGTATAGATGCCAGGCGGAAGCGGGGACGTCCTGCGTTTCTGGTCCTGGTAGGGTGGAGCCTGTGAATTCCGGGTAGAGTAAACAAGGAGGAAGTGGAGGTGGAGGTGGAGGTGGAGGTGGTCCATGGTGGTTTCCGAATTCGCCCGTGGTTTTACACACACATACATACATATATACACACACGCACAATTGAATAAATAATAAAAAAAGATCTGATGGTTAAGAAAAAAATTATCTTCTTGACATTGGTGCAAGGCATTAGATAAGGCATTAGATATGTATATCATGTATTATGTGACAAATGATAAACATGTTATATATAGTAATATGAGCCTTTATTAAAATGTTTCATGCATTAATTAAGCAAGGAGAGATTCTGAATTGTGATTTCATATTCTGGCAAAAAAAGGATTAATTGTGCTAAGCTTTATTTTTTCATTGTAAAACTGTGAAGACTCAGAACAGTCCTGTTGAAGTGTGGGAACAAACTGCATTGTTAGATGATAGGCAGGTGTATTTCCTGGTAATTATTTGCGCTTCTGGTGGAAGAGCAGTTGACCCTTGGACTGACTATTAAAATTCCAGCAGCAGATTCTTTGGTTCCTGCTAAGGACCTCTAGAGAAGCCAACAAGTATCACAGATCAGTCAAGCACTCATTGGCTCAGTCTGGATGGAACTCACAAACAGGAAGAGTTTTAAAGTAGGCAGCCTTGGGGACTTCAGTGCCACAGGCGTAAGAGCTCTGCTTTCAAATCCAGAGGCTTACAGCTCTCAGCCTAGAGAACCAGACACTTAACGGCCCTTTACTCCCAAAGCCAGAGGTTCATTCTGTGGACCTGGAGCACCAGCCTGCAGATTTACAGCCATGAGCTTTTGGCCTTGGGACTCTGAGCCTTTAGCTATTCTGGTGCATCAGCGACTCCCAAAATTCTTCCAGAATGTGGAGCTAACAGCTCCACCACCATCTCGCTCTCACAAACCCTGTAGCTGTGTTCTTGGACGCACTGCAGTCTCTCAGCTCTACGCTCTTCTCCCCTCTATGCTCACTCACCTTCTTACTTTATTCACAGCTGTTCACATCCCCCAGTTTCTAGTTCCGCTTCCTGGGAAGTTCTACCTGTGCCTGGTGCTGGAAACCCAATGATCACCTGCTGTTTGTGCAACTTGCTCAGCCCACTCCAGGTGATAAAAACACAAGAGGCATTTGAGAGGTTGCGCGGGAGCCTCAATGGCAACACGGGGAGGTAACACAGAGAACAGACGTTTCCCTGATTCACCTCTAGATACTGATGTGGATACCAGTACAGGTGAGTCACAGAGGCTGGAGCCCTGGAGAGCCTTGTTGATCAAAATGATGAGGTTCTCAGCAGCTTTGAAACAAGAGCAGCTGAAATTCAGCAGGCGGGTGGTAAAGGTCATCAGAAAAGAAGATGGAGGCCATGCCCATGTCTCTTCCATCTGTCTAGGACACCTGGAGCGGCACCGAATAGAGCCCAGTGCAGTTCACACCATTGACTTCCAGGACTGCAATGAATTACCCTCAAGACATCTGCAGCTTCCTGGAAGTTTCCCTGGGCTTCCTAATGGGCTAGAATACTTGTGCACTTTGAGATATTTCTAACAGCTGCAAAACATCATGGACAATAGCTCAAAAATGGGGTGAAGACTTGGCTGTTTGACAGATGCTCAACTCCCTGCAAATTAGCAGCATTCGACTTATATCTGCTGCCAGACTTTGAGGATCTGCTGCAAAGTTGTCTACAATTCCACCAGGCTTGGGGAAAGACAGACCACAACAAACACCCCAATCCAGCCTCTGTCCCCTCATCAGAATAAGAATCAAACTTCCTAGCAGCTCAACCATGACAACCGTAATCACTTAATTTATATTTTATTTTTATTTTATTTTATTTTATTTTATTTTATTTTATTTATTTTATTTTATTTTATTTTATTTTGTGTATGTGTATCAAAGGACACTGTGTGTCCCTGTGGAAGCCAAAGGGTGACTTCAGGAATCATCCTGGATTGCTTCTACCTCCTTTTTACTTCACTCATGGATTTCCCAGGCTGTGACCACTAGGGCCAGAAGTTCAGGCTGCTGTTGTTTCTGCCTGGTGTTTTTAAGTGGAACCTGGGATCCGAACTCAGGACCTCCTGCTTGGAGGCAAAGCCATCTCTCCAAAGCCCAGCAATAATCACTTAAAAGAACAAAAATGAGTGGTGTTTCACCAGAAATCCAATGTGAAATTAGCATCTACTCAAATAACCAGTGTCTAGAGATACTAACAGTCTAGCCAGATATCGTAGGAAAGCTGGCCTTTGCTGGTCTGTCTCACAAGGAACCAGGCAAAATTGCTGCCACTCATTCACTTTGCTCTGTGACCTACAGTAAACTATGCTCAATGCAATACATAGTTTTCTACCAGATAGGTGACCCTGTCCTCCATCTTTTGAACATGTGACATATGAATCCTGTGGTCCACCTGAGCATGCTCAGGAATGTGCATGCTGCTTCATGTGATGAGTCATTTCTATACTAATATGTGCAGTTCCACAACAATTAAAGCCCTTTCTTTCTTTGACAGTGGAGACACCCTGCTCTGGGAATTATCTCCCATCTTCTAATTTGGACAAATAATAACCCTTTCTTCACTTTTTATTTCTGACTCATGGTTTTTGACTTTGCACTCTTGTATGACTTATGCTAGCAGAAATATCTGCTCACAGCAGATAAAGAACAAACAGTAGAACAAGGAATTGATTCTATCTCAGTCCAGCTCCATGAACTAATGAGTGCATTGGTTACTCACAAGAACATGGTACCTCTGGCAGCTGCATTACAGATGCATTAGCTAGGGTTCTCTAGAGGAACACAACCAGTGGAATAAATATATTGAATGGGTATGTATTGAATTGGCTTATGAATAAGGTCTAGATAATCCAACAATGCCTGCCTGTAGCTGTTCAGTTCAGGAGCCAAATTTCTCAGCAGACCCAGTCTTGTATTGCAGGGCAGAGGATTCCTGGAGTGTCTTTAGACTTCGGTCGAATTGAGGATTTTGTGATGTCAGTCAAGAATGAAGGCAGCAGGAAAGATGAGCTTGGTAACATAAGGTAAGAGAGAGAGAGAGGAGAGAGTGAGAGAGAGAGAGAAGGAGAGAGTGAGAGAGAGAGAAAAAAACTTTAATTTTTTGCACTTGCTTTTATCTGGTCTGCTACTGGAGGGTCCCCTCACATTTATTGTATTTCAAATGTCTTTATCCAGATAATCTCTCCAGGTGGTCTGATGGCTGATCTGGTAGTTAATTCCAGATCCAATCAAGCTGACAGCCAAGATTATCTATCACACTGAGAAGCCCCACACCCGTAGAAGGATCGCTCAGAAAGCAATGTCCCTGGAGTCCCCCGAGCAACTTAGAGGCAGCTACATGGATTAAAGCGTCGCCTTTCTCTAGGCAATCGTTTATTGCGTATACAATCTGTGGGAAGGGCCACCTATGTCTTGTAAATTTTCTGAGCCTTGTGAGTCTTGTAACTAACTCTCTGGAGAGTTTTATGAACCTCCTTCGGGTCTCAGTCTGGAGAAAAGAGCTGTACATCAGTGACACTACACTATTGGGTGGCAGTTTTTGCTGAAAGAACAAGCGCATGCTGTCTTTAAGGTATCAGATTCAGTTTCACAGAACCCTTGGTTTGTATATTTGTATATTTAGATAATAGAAATCTATTCTATATTCTTTTCAAATATTCTCATATCACAATGTCTCTGGAATTAATTCTGTCTACTAGCCCAAATCATTACTCAGTTCACCAATGTGTAATAATTCTTATAACTCCAGTTATAATGTAAGCTTATTTCAACCAATCACAAACTGAACTACATTGTATCCTCAGTTGCTAGAGTCTAAGCTATCTCTTTTGAGTTTCCTTAAGAGGCAGTCAAAACATTTTCTTTAGCATCTTTGGATAGATTTGCAGGATGAATTTTACATTCTGTTTGATTTCTGTATGTATTCTGATTTGGGGTCAGGAATGTTTTTCAGAGAACAAAATAAATGCAGAAAGAAGCAGGGGAAAATAGTGCATTTGAGAATTTGCTCTGACCCACATCCAGAAGAGTGTTATTTGACTGAGAGCATTTGAGGTACAGTGCGCCCATGATTCTGACCTGAAAGAATCCAGCCAGTCTGCTATGCCAGCTTCCCTTGGCTGAGAATTTATGATAACATTCAACATGTGCAATGGAATTGTGTATGTATATTACACACATGCATATACATGAACAGTGTGTCATAACAGATATGTATATAGATATGTAAAATAATACCTTATTAATAGTGTACAGAGAACACTCAGAGATTTATAAATTAAAGATAATATATTTGTGTGTACAATGCCTACCAAGTCTATGGAACTCAAAGGAACTGAAATGGTAAAAAAAAGTGGCATATTTCTTTCTCCCCATCTATTCTCAAACACAGTTTTCATGTGCTAATTATATACTCAGGGAGTATATTTCCCTACAGTTTCCTTTCTATCATGTGAAATGAAAAGGGGAATCACAGAGACATATCGATATTAACAGTATCGGATCACAGCAGAACACTGTGTGTGGCCACGTGAGATTTCTCAAAAGATTTTTTATTTCCATTGTTGTCAGAATCATCCTGTATCTCAGTTTTAAGGTAGAAAGACAGTTTTAGAGAATTTAGCCAATAATCCACTACTTTTAGGAACTGAATGGGACTGATGATAGACAAAAGAGAGGGAGAAGCCTCTATATTCATTAGTGAAACTACCGGTAGGCAATTTTCACCGTGACAGGTGCCCAAGCACTAACTAGTGCAGCCATCCTAGACGTAACCCAGTCGCACATGTAGGAAGATGCAGGAGAATAAGGAAAACAGGTAGGAGGTAAGAAAGAGAATGGCGGGAAGAGGTGTGGAATGGGGGTAAGTAACGGAAAATGAACATATAAAATTCATGGTTAATACAACTTAAAAATAACTATAATACAGAAATAAATAAACAAAACTAAAAATAAGAAAAATAATAATGCAAAGGTGACCTAGATAAAGGTCATGTGGTTTTGCTTGAACTAATTTCAGAGTTAATAAATAAGGTTTAATTTTATGCAAAGTCCAGTGCACTAGCATAGAAGCACTTCATTCCAGGTATAAAGCAATGTTCTGTTGAATTGATGGAGAATGCCAAACTCTGATGAAGGTATATCCTTCTACTCCACCTCCAATTCTGATTTCAAGTATTTATTAATGTATGCATACTTCTAATCTTCCAGAGAAGACAAATTTGAGGACTTCCATTAACTTTCACCTTTCCTGTGATAATTGAGCACTTCTCTGTAGGAAGTTCCTGCCCTCCTGGGGCTGGTGTGAAGGGTTGAGACTTTGTCTCAGAAGCAGAAGGACGTAAATTTGGTTCCTGGATCCCATATAAAATATGCCAGACAGAAATTGGCTGGGGCCCGCACAGTTGGCTTTGGAAGACGGAGCCTGGAAAATCCTACAGTGAAGCAAAAAAGGAGGTAGAAGCAATCCAGGATGACTCCCAAAGTCACCCTTGGGCCTCCACAGGCACACACAGCGCCCTGACACACACACATGCACACTCATGCACGCACGTGCACATGCACACACGCATACTCACGTACACAAAGAGTAAGTGAATGAGCCAATCTTTAGCTGTCAGTCACACCATCTTTAGCTGTCAGCCACACCATGCTGATGGGCAGGCACACAGTGGTGACAAGTCCTTCCCAGTTCACCTACAATTAGGAGGTAGGCTCTTCCTCCTTTCACTGGCAGAATTGATGTAAGGGAAGCAGAATCCTGAAGCTAAACCTGACCACTCATCTGAACTTTCTGCCACAACGTAGGAGAAGAGCTCCTTAGAAGAATTCCAAGTCTGAGGAAAGCAGTAGAAATGATGGGAATGGAAAGAAATATCATCACATCTGAACCTCTCAAATATTTACCTAAATCAGATGTACTCCTTGGATAGCCTTCCTCCCCTGACCTATAACCAAAAACATTTCCTTTCAGTCACTATCACTTAAATACATTTTATCTCTTGCAGTTGAAAGAGTATATTTTTATTTAGTTCTTACTAACTTATTTCAAATTGTCCTGTTTGCTAGCATTGTGCTTCTAGTGTCCTTCATTCTATAGCTGTTCATGTAAAGCATTAATCTGTAAGAGCATTATCTTAATGCACACATGCAAACACACATGCAAACATTTAACGACTATTGCAGTTCACCTGCATGGTTGCTGATAAATGACCATCAAACGGCTTAAGGGAACAAGGGTTTATTCTCTCTTACGATTCCTGGTTACAGTTCTCAGTCCAGCTTGACAGGAGAGCATGCACCAACACCAGGGCTGAGGGAACTGGCCATACCATCACTATGCAATGGCTGAGAGATGGACAATCCTTACTTGCCAGACCAGCATGTCTGGTCAAGTGAACAGAAGGATGCCAACACTCTCAACCAGCTTCTGTGATTTATTCCAGGGCCTAATCCCACCCACTATAGGCTGGGCCTTTCCCATCAGCTAGACAATCTCCTGCAGGTTTGCTCTGGACTTAACCCAACCACTAATTCTCTACAAATGTGCCCAGAGCTCAAACCCTCAACTGTCAAGTTGACACCTATGCCTAACTATGATAACGGCTGACATATGGAATATGCTGGGTGTCATGTATTAACTTGGAATTGATAGAAAAGAACACTTAGAAAGAAGGACATGCCCTTGGACTTTATACTTAGAAACTGACGCAGGTGTCTTCATGATACACTGCTAACATAGCATTTGTTAGAAGGAGCATCTAATGCCATTGTGCTATTATCTCTGCCTATGATTGTTATGCTGAAGGGTTCTGTCCTCATCTCATTCCCAGGCCTTCACTGTTGACTTCTCACATTTCTTTGCTACTTACCATATTCTCATCATGAGAATGAATGGTAAAGCCATGTATAGTTTGCTCGTGATTCTGAAACTGGTATAAAATTGCCTTGGACATTAGTTATTGAAATTCCCATAGCTGTGAATAATATGTTTGAGAGGTACCTCACTATCAGTACAACCTATCCAGCTTTTCTCTTTAGAATCATGTGCTAGAGTTTTGCTGTCAGGCTAAGGATTACAAAAAAAAAAAAAAATAGCAGGAGAGACAGGTTCTTCCTGTCATACTTAGCTTCAGGTAGACATCTGGTGGCAGCAAAATACCCTTTGGAAAATCACTACCTCTTCCCTTATTTAAGTAAAAGACAGATTGTTTTTGAGTTTAGCAAATCCAAAGAGAAAAGAAATGTCTGTCAAAACTGAAATGGTTGAGAAGAACTCAGAGTTCAAGCACAAGACACAATCCCTTGGGCATAGGGCAGAAGTTACCAAGATAGGCACATGACTGATTTAAAAACAAAGTCAAAGCATTGCTTAGGATGTGGTATTATAAGGACTCTTCACTCACGTTCAGCAGCCTTAACATTTTTGTGCCTGCTAAACTCCCTTCCAGCCTCCAACATCAGTAGTTCTTTGCTGAAAGCATTTTCCAGCCTATGGAGCCCATTCCTTGTGCTCAGGACAGCCAACCAATCAGGAATTAGCATTTCCTGAACCCAGCACCCTGAAGCAGTGTCTGGCAGAAGCTGGTGCATAAATCTTTGAACTTACTTAGGCTTTATGTTTAAAGAAAACTATTCTGTATGTGGTTTCTGGGCAGTTCCTCAGGGGCTCGCTTCTACTTTCCCAGGGGCACCTGGGAAAGTTCATGTTTGTCGTCCCTCTTCCTCACTGTCCAGATCTGCCTCACTGGGTTGATACTCGGGAACATGAACTCTGAGACAAATACTCAATCCCAAAGCTTACCAATATTATTATCTTGAAACTAGCTACATTTGTGGCATTCTCTGGATGGCCACAAAATATTTTATATCCCTAACATGTGTATATGGAATTAAAGATCCCTAAGAGCCTGGGTGAAAAAGATTCATTTTTTTAAAAAAAAATTTATTTGATCCAATATATTCATTTGTGTAAACCATTATTCCCTGTTCTTTTGTTTCTATTCACCTCTTAGCCTGTTTTCTGGATACCTAATTTCTTTCTTCCCATGATATAATAGCATTAATGCATATCTTATTAAGAATTTGTTTGAGGGGCTGGAGAGGTGGCTCAGGGGTTAAGCCTCTACCTTATAGGATCCCAGACCCCACGTATAGACGCCAAGCAGAAGTGGGAGCTGCTTGCGTTTCCGGTGTTGGCAGGGCGGAGCCTGTGAATCCCCGGGCAGAGTAAACAAGGAGGAGGTGGAGGCAGTCCATGGTGGTTCCCGAATTCACCTGTGGTTCTACACATGCGCACACATGCACAATTGAATAAATAAAAAAAAATTTAAAAAAAGAATTTGTTTGCACTATAATACATTTTGTTTTGTTTTTCTGGAATGTTTTTTATCAGGCACATATTAAGGGATACCACTAGGTAACCTTCCCTAATACACACTGATACAAATGCAATGATGATGTAAAATTTCAATTTCTTAGTCTCTCCAGCATTTGAATTGTTTTTATTTATCACCTGTTGTTATTATTGTCATTAATAAATTTATTGTTTCATTTATTCCAAGTAATACTTTATGTGTAATTGGCTTTAGGTGTGTACTTTTTCCTAAATGTTCTATATTTCATTAAATGTGTTCCTATACAGATTTCTTTCTGTTCAGTATATTTTCAGTTAAGAAATCACCAGGTTCTTTTTAACCTTCAATAAATGTGCAGGGGTTGCTCTGACTATCATGTGGTCTCCCCTTCACCTTCCAAATCCTTTTTCTCCTATCAGTCATCAGTATGATGGTCTACTGTAGTCCTTCCATGACCGCCAAGGCAGCTTTTGTTCCATTTTACCCCGTAACTCTACTTCATTCTGAGCAGTGTGACCAGTTCTTTTCTCCTGTTTGCTCCTTAACAAAAGATGAATTTTATCTACTTAGCTCCCAAATCACTTTTGCCACTTGGGTCTCATCATTATGAACAGAATGTCTAACTCAAGGAACTTAAGAGGAAGGATTTCATCCCAGCCCATGAGTCCAGGTTATGGTGCATCATGGCAGAGGACTCTGGCAGCAGAAGTCTGAAGCACCTGCTCTGATCATATCCAAAGCAAAACACAGAACAAATCAGAGTAGATATGTGTTTGCTAGCTAGCTTGTCCACCCCATCTTCAACCATTACTAGAACAACTGTTCTGGTATGGACCTGCCCACAGTGGACTCTGTCTCCTCACATCAGTTATGATAATCAAGGCAAACCTTCAAAGGTCAATCTCAGGTAGAAACAGAGATCAGCCTCTCAGGGGTCAGATTGACAAAGCTAAGCGTTAAACCATGATTATATTTTTATTTAAGTTCCTACTAACTTATTTCAAACTGTCTTGATTGTTTTGCTAGCATTGTGCTTCTAGTGTCCTTCATTCTACAGTTTATCATGGAAGGCATTAATCTGTAAGAGCATTTTCTTATAATCTTCAGAGCTAATGATGCTATATAACCATGTTGAAAACTGTGATATGTTGGCTCTGCAGATTCTTATTTACCATTGTTTCTTTTTACATTTTTTTAACTGTTGGTATTGGTAAATTGACTGCTTCATATTATCTAAATAAGATTTTCCCAAATGAATATATTTCTAGAATGATTTCTCATGAAGTTTATTTTATTGTTGAGAACCTTCACAGTCTGGACAGTGAATGATTTTGTTTTCTTTATGGGTGTGTTTGAATATGGGTGGGTGCACGTATGTGTGCCAACATGTGTATAAGAGGGTACTTGAGGTTTTGTGCCTGTGTTGGCCCAAAGATGACATCCTGGATTGTTCCATTTCCACATTGCTTTGCTCTAGGGGTTTCAAGGCTCCACCTTCCAAGGTCAGAATTGCAAGGGTCACTCTATCAGTCTAGAATTTTTTACATGGATCCAGAGTTCCTACCTCAGGTCCCTTTGGTTTCCAGGCAAAAGCTTCAGTCTATGCACTATCTCTCCACACCCAATGAGTGCTTTGTTTAAGAAAGTCACAGCTAACACTGAAAGAGAAGTTAATTTACTTACTAGCCTTGGATAAGCATGGCCTCTTTGAGGGCCATGTAGAAATGTAACTTTCAATCTAATGAAACCAGAAATTTGGTTAAAAACTCTGAGCAGTACTTACTGTTGTCTTCCCGAGAGCTTGCGTGGGATGCTCCGGGATTCTGAGTCTATGCAGCCTTATCTAACTTTTCACCTAAGAAAACTCCTGTACCCTGTGCATGTGGTCAGCCAGACACTTGTGTCCCCCAGCAACAAGGTCCCAGTTGCCACTTCACATGCCTGTCCTCACCTTCCTCTGTACATCTCCTTGGGACCTTCTTTAGTCCCTCCTTAATTAACATATGCATTTTAAAAATCACCAATATTCTTAAATGTTTAAAGGTGAAAGGTTTTCATAGCATTGACTAAGTTACACTATACAAAAGTTTCATGCTTCAGCCTAACAAATTCCTGTAGTTTTAGAAATGAACATTTCTTTAGACTTCCATTCTGTTTAATAAATGGCATTTCCTGGGAATTGAAACAAGAGTGCAGTAATTTTGTGAACAAGTTTCTGAATATTTGCCAGGAATTCATAGACTTAGTCTAAAAAATTACTTAAATGATTTTTAGTATCCTATCTTGATTCTGTGTTGGAAACTTTTACAACCAAACCTTCCTCCTGGTTGAATGAGAAAAGCTTAGATTTTGGAAAACAAATTTTCAAATTTAGAATATGTAGCTCTAGTGAATTAAAATTTTTGCAGACAATGGATGTTTAAGATCATCTTCTCTTCATCCATCCCCAAATTTTACTACCTCTTCATTGTTCCATTGATCTGATATATAAAAGTTTGGTATGTTTTATACCAAAACTTGAGTGGCAAGAACTGGTTATTTCTTTAAAATAAGATCTTCACATACAGACTCTGAAATATTCTGTTTGAAAGTTCTCGAGGTCTTCAATCATTCAGTTATTTAATCACTTCTGCTTCTACTTTTCCCTTGCCAGTTGTTTATTAGTACTACATGGACCCCATGGATCCCTACTCAGACCACAGCTGACCACTGACCAGACTGAAAATTGAAGGCTTAGTGTCAACAATCATACAGGTTGGTTCTTGGTTACCATGACTGTGTGACTGTGTATTTTTAGGATGGCATATCACATCTCTTTCCATTTCCTGGTTCTTATGTTCTCTCTGCCCCCTCTTCCACAAAGATCCCTGAGCTTCACTCTTCCTGCCTTCAACATACACTGTACCGTACAGCAATTGTAACTACAGCAACATGGAAATGAAGCATGTGTATTGAACTTAGAATTTAAAAAAAAAAAAACCTGACACATACTGAGCCATGAGGTGAAAGATTATGGATACCCAGGTATCACAAGCATACTAAGTTTATCACTGATACAAATCATTGAAATCTGGCCACAATGCTGCATGCTTCATTCAACATAAGGAGGCAGCATCTCAAAATAAAATAATAGAATGAAATAAATCTATAAACAGATACTAACCATCCTAATGTATTCTTCACAGGCATATTCTGTGTCATGAATAAGCACTCTGCCTATTTCTTTCTAACTGTATTTAAAATACCTTTTACAGTCACAATATTGCTGGAAAAAAAATAAAATAAAAACAAATCCATGGTTTGAGGCTCATTTTTTTCAGAATTCACACTGAAAAGGTGCAGATGCCATGACCATAAATCCATCTTAATCATGTCTTCTTTTTTTCTGTTTCATTCCATAGTAGAGTAAGGTCAGGAATGACATTTTTGCAGCCTATATAAATAAAAAGTCATAAATAAAAGGTTACATGTATTGGCATTGTAATGATAATGCATGCAAGGCCACTTCTACTTGATCTGTAAAGTAGTCCTTAATCATCCAAGAAAGTTCTTCCTTGTATCACAGCTTATCAACAATAACTAATAAAAACACAGCATGTTGAGACTTTTTTCTGAAATGCAAAGTCACACAAAGGTTTGTCCCTTGACCTTAACTTCCTTGTATAGGTTAGCAACTTAGTTGGGAATGGTATGCTGGTATAAGGTAAGGCAAGGCTCCAACACTTGTCTTCAGAACAAACAAGAAATTAATTTTCCTTCAGCTTCTTCTCTGATGACATCATCACCCAGTGAAAGCTCTTGCAAACACAGAATGACCTTTTTAATATATTAAAAACTAAACCAGGGCTGGAGAGGTGGCTCAGGGGTTAAGCCTCTGGCTTGCAGGCAGAAGGTCCTGAGTTCGGAGACTAGACCCCACGTGTAGACGCCAGGCGGAAGCAGGAGCGGCCTGCGTTTCCGGTCCTGGTAGGGCGAAGCCTGTGAATCCCCGGGCAAAGTAAACAAGGAGGTGGTGGAGGCGGCCCATGGTGGTTCTCGAATTCGTCCGTGGTTCTACGCACACAAATACATGCACACATGCGCACACACGCGTACACGCACAATTGAATAAATAATGAATAATAATAAAAATTTTTTAAAAATTAAACCATAGAATACTAAAACTTTAACAGCTGAATCCTGCTTTCTTCTGTTACTTGAACTCTCCCATCCTGAAGCTCAAGGAAATTTGCAGAAGAGGGGGCGGTAAGATTGTAAGAGCACAAGGATGGGAGAAGTAATGATATGCAAGATACTCCACACAAGTTAGGGCCAAAGCAATCATATTTGTACTTTACATGCCCTGCGCAATGTCCAGCACACTATTGACCCCACAAAGTCTAGCATTTGATAAAGGCTTTAGGATCCTTGGCGGCAAGGGATTGACAGCCTCGGTAGTGTTCCTATGATTAACGGGAACACAGGAAAGGGTTCTGGGAAATGCCCCTGGGTTCTTGCACCTCATCGGAGAGAAGGAACTAGAGGAGAGTTTGGCATACACATTAAAGGATGCTCCGGGGATGGGAGAGGGAGGCACTGGGGGATGGGGAGGAAAGGGAAAGGGGAGGGGGGTACAGGGGGATAGAGGGTTGGAGGGGGGGGGGACCGGTGTACCTATTAAGTTTGTATGAGTGGAAATAAAAAAAAAAGAAAAGGTGATTTGATCCTGCTTTAGAAAAAAGTTATATTTATAACAATATCTTTTTTATTTTTAAAATCATTTTTCCACATTGGTGCCTGAACTGTGAGGTCTACATGTCATGGACCCAGTGGCTTGACACACTGAGCTCATGAATGTGTGGGCATGATGGCTTGAGCCACAGAGTTCAGCAAATCTAATTCAAAGCCACCTTTCTTTTCACCTCTCCTTAGCTGGTTTTCTTTTGTCGCCACTTTTATCAAATAATTACATGATTAAAAATTTTGTTCTGATGGGCTGGCATAGCTCAGCAGGTAAGTGTATCAGTATAAACACAGTGATCTGAGTCCATGGATTGTACATGAGAGGAGAGAATCCCCTTTGAAAGGTGTCTTCTGATCTCTGTAAGTATGCTGTGGCACATGCCCATGCTCATGATGATGTGTTCTCTCTCTCTCTCTTTCTCTCTCTCTCTGACATATGAGTTAAAAAAATAGAGCACACATGGGAGACATGGGTCAGAAAGAAATGTGTCAGAAAGCAAGCCTGTGGCAGGAGATGGGTAGAGGAATGGGGGTGGATATTAGCACATGGAGAGTCAAATTCATTGTATCTGTATAAGAAAGTTCAAAGAATAAAAAATAAAATATATTATGAGATAATATTCTCATTCCTTACTTTACATGAGTCCTAAACACTGTTTATATTTAAGATTTTGTTTGAGGTACTTCTGACAACATTTCATTACTATCTCATGCTTCAGCAGGTGAATTTTAAGATATTGACTCTTTTCTATGAATTGGGGCTACAATAAAGCAATGTCCAGTTACAATAAAAATGTAAATCCAAAAAATTAAATTAGTAAAATTCAATTTATATGAAAATATCTTTGTCCAGACAAATTAATCCCTGTTAAATGAACATTAGCCTAAACCAACAGTTCATCACAGAACTTGCAGCTCATTATTTAAAAATTCATAACCATTATGAATGTAATATAATTTCTACACAAATAAGTTAAACTCACATTTCTCATGTATCAGATTCAGGAGTACAAAAAGTTTCATTTTTTCATGTTCACAGGAAATAGTTAAATCCTTAATGGCCTGTTGCAGTCAGCTGGAAGCTTCACTTTAAGATGATTGAAGACTCTAGAGAGCCATTCTACAAAAGAGATACGGCTTTATAATCCAAGGTGGCCCAGAGGTGGGTAAGGTCCAGGTGATAAACTGATCAACAGTAGAACAAGAGTTAGGGCAGAGAGACCATAACATAGAAAGAAGCACACACAGAGGAAATGGCAAGAAAACCTTGATGCTTAGGAGTTTTATTATAAAAACTCACAATTAACTATACAGAGCCACCTAGCAGAAAGTGGTATTATTGGGTGCAGCCTGATGAAAAGGAAATCTCATTTTTGGATTAAAAAAAAACATGGAAGGCTGAGAGGAATTGAAGTCATGAGCTTTCCTTGAAAAACAGAAATACAAAAACTCACTGATGTCTAATTCACTGATTCTTTCTGGAGCCCCTCAAGGGATAAGCCTGAGAATTTAGGGATTTGTGCTTATGCTGGAAACATCTTTTGTATAGACTGTATATCTCTGGTCAGCTCTAGATTCAAGAATATTGGTTCTCTGGCTCTCAGGCTGGCCATCCAAACTTGAACCACTGGAAACAAGGAGAGCTCTCCCATCTCCCTCTCTCTCCTTCCAACCAGTCAGAGGTACCATATCAAGTTTGCACAGATTCCCAACCCTCAGATTATCCCCTGAGTATAGATAAAGTCAGGCAGAAATGGGCAGGGAATTTTCACCATTCTCCCATTGGGAAGACTGTGGATTTTCCCACTTGTTTTGGCCCCACTTTTCTATTTCCATCTCTGTGTTTCTTTCCCTTTCTGTGTTATTCGTACTTCTCAGCCTCAGGTCAGCTTCATGGGTCAAGCTTGGACATGGTACACTTAGAGTCCCCACTAAAAAAAAATCTTAAGGTTAACACTTCCTCTTTATTGTCTAACCAGGATTTGTGGCTATTGTTAATCTATAGGAAAGGGAAAAAGACACATCCTTGCCATGCAAACCCAATATTCAGATAAGAGCCTTGTTTCCTATGATTTATTAGACTTATTAAAAATTTTTGGATTCATATGAACCACAGTCATTCCTGGCTCTAGTGCCACCTCATCCTTTTACTCCTGAACAATCCATACAGTGTCAGACTCAGGGAGTTCACTACCTACATAGGCTTCACTAGCGGCTATGTAGAACTGGCTCTGAATTAATGTCCAAATGCTTTGCTTCACTACTCTTTTTTTCAGTAAAAGTCTCCATTACTGACCCTGTCACACAAATGTCTCTTAAATAATGAGTTAATTCCTGTCACCTCTGGCTCTAAAACACGTCTAAAGTTCTTGCCCATTATGACTATGTGAAGCAACTGTTAATGTATGAAATGTCTCCTGCGCTCTGTGTTTTGAATGCTTGGTCCCCAGGTGGAGGAGCTACTTTGGTATGTTATGAAACTGCAGGAGGAGGGACCTACTTAAAGGAAGTAAGTCACTGGGAGTGGGTCCATGAGGAATGTACTATTCTGTCTTATTCTATTTCCCAGTCATTCATGAAATGCACAGCTGTCCCTCTTTAAAAGCTCACTCTACCATGATATCCTGGCCAAACGCATGGAACATATACCCATGAGAAAAACCTTCAGGAACTAAAAGACTAAATAAATTTGTTCCCATTTAAGTTGCTTCTCTCAGGTATTCTTCTGTTATAACAAAAGCTATAGAGCTAACTAATCCACAAGACACCCCTGTCAATGAGGCTTCTCCACAAGCTTATTAGCTTGCTTGTTATTATTCTTTAATCTGTTCTCTATTCTAGAACCCGGAGTTTACTTTTAAAATGTGAGATGAAATCACCTCATTGTATATAACTTCTTAAGTTAATGTCTAAAAGATTCAACTCAGTCATTACCTCTATCCTCTTACACTCCTTGCTTGCTGAAATTTTGCTACACTGATTTATCATTTGTTTCTACAACAAGATAAATTTCTTTTTCATCTCAGGAACTTTGCACTCTGTGTCATTGCTGGAATATTCTTCTTTTGACTGTTATATGCATATGACTTCTGAATCCTACAAATCTTAGCTCCAGAGTGATCTATTTAGAGAAATAGTCCCTGATGATCTCAGCTGTATCTCTTGTCATTCTCCACCACTATCTGTTTTAATTTCATTTCAATAATTTGTACTATCAAAAGTTAGCTTCTGTACTTCATTCATTGGTGTATTTCCAACCAAAAAATTAGCTTCTGTCCTTCATTTATTGGTTTATTTTCAGCCTTTTCTCTACTAAAATTGTGCTAAACTTCATAAATCTCACTCTTGGAGTATACTAGAGTTATGAATTGCCGAGTGTTGCTGAAAGGTGATCTTCTATATTAATAATGCTACCAGATACTGCAGTTCACAATCACTTTATTTTTTATACTTTAGTCAGTTGTGATTCTTTATATTAAATATCTTTCATTGAAAAGGGAAACATCTAGATTGAGTCCGGAGTGTTCCTCCAATCTAATGATATAATAATAAATGCTTAAAAGGCAACTTGGTATAGTGTCTTTATACTAAGCCATGATAGTTTGCATCCCTCTAGGGCCTATGCTCTCACTTTCCATAAGCTGTTGGCCTGGTTTGCAGTACTGAGAATGTGTTCCCTGCTCAAAAGCTGCTCTTAAATGCAATCAGAGTGTAGTTGGTTGCCCCCTGGACATTCATGCCACCATTGCACTCCTGGTCACCTCTTGCCAGAGTGGTTGTTACTATACTTTGAAGCTTACGTGGATTGATGAGACTGTTGAGTGCTTTTCTCCCCCAGTGGCTTACATAATACTTTCTGGTACTATGAAATCTGGTCAGCAAGAAGGAAGCTTACAAACCAGTTCCAGATTATTTTGTTTTCAGTGATAAGGTTTACTCTCAGTTTCTGTAGGGCAACCAAAATTTGCATCTGGCTTCTGGTAAGAAATATTTAAGTAAGGAGAGAAATAAGGGGATAAGGTACAGGAAAGGCTTGGGGAATAGCAAATAGCACTATGACTGTAAGATACAACCAGAGATAAACCTTCTATAGGTATATAAAAAACTTTTTTCATAAAAAGGTATGAACAGACATATCCTACAGAAAGAAAGGTAGAGTATAATAGAAATATTCTATAATGCTGTTCATTCACATTTAAAAAACATAAATTCACATTCATATGTATACATATACAAACAGGAAAGTTCTTTTGATTTGAACACCAAGTTGAAAAGTTTAGAGCATAAAATGATTACCAAACAGTTTTTCTTCATGATACTATAGATGTATCAATGTGCTCGTAAAATTCCAATTACCAATCAGAATGTTAAAAGTATAGTTTATATTTATTAGAGATATAAAAGTAGATTCATATTTGCACTATCTCTGAATGGATTTATGATAGGTCTGTATACCCCAGAATCCGCAGAATCCTCAAACAGCAAATCTCCTCTGACCCAGCTGTGTATCAGGACGAACTAGCTTTGCATTTATTCCAAAAGTGTTTATTTCTTTCAGTTGTCCCTGAGTGCAAGCAGATTCATGATTTAAAAAGGAAACTCACTTAATTCAAAGATACTATTCATCCCTTTGTTTGTTTCTGTAATTGCCCCATTTGTAATACTAAAGGAAAAACTAACCACCCTGTCCTTAGAAATCTATTTTTTCCCTCATGTTCAAATAGAATGCATTCTATGTAGTCATACAGTCAAAGGGACTTTGAGTTAGGAGACAAAGCAATGAATCTATGCATCCACAGCACCAAGCATGTAACAGCCTCCTGAGGAAGTAGCACTTCAGGATGTATAGAGAGTGTGTTTCACAGTGTGCTTTTCACCTTCCATAAACACACAGGAACACCATGGTATTTTAATCAGCACTGTGGTGCACATAAGTGAAAAAATTCCACTGGATGTGAACTTATTTTGCCATAACTCCAATTATATTAATTTGGCTATTAAAATAAATTCCTTTTTGTTTTTAGAACTTTGAAGACTCCCTAGCTGTCATCAAGAGCTTATTTCTTGAAACCAATTTTACTGATAAAACAAGTCATTTAAGAAGGTTCTGAAAACAACAGAAGAAGCAAAACTGGGTGTTAAGACTTGGTAAATATCACTGAGTAACCCTACATAACCCTTCTCTACTTAAATGTCTCTGTTTATTCTGGTCAAAAATTCCTTTATTTGCATGGAATTTTTTCTTTCTTTCTAGACAGCAAAACTGTCTGGAAGCTTGTCAATTTTCAGTAGTCTTGGAGATACCCACAAAAGCTAGAGACATTTTTTTTAACCTTGCTTGCAGTTTCAAGATTGCTTTTTGGACAATTCCAAAACACCTATCACATTTCATATTGAAAGCTATTTACAAAACAGTTGTGTATTTTCCCAGCATCCTCAGAGGTCAACAAATGAATTTTCAATTGAAACACTCTGCCAGAATGATGTTCCTTCTGAACTATAGTGAACACATTCTTTGGAGGATTTTCTTATCCAACTTTCATTTCATAAATATTCAATTTGTTCCTGGCAACATTAGTCCCACTTAATCTGTTTATGGTTAATATTAAGAGTTCATACAAATGACAGAGAAAAGTTGGCTTGCATAATTGTCTATCTTATTAACTTCATGATTTCTTAATGCCATTCAATAGCACCAATCAATGTCCAAGTCCACTGTTGACTGAAAATACATGTTCTGGAAAATAGTCTAAATCAAGCCCTTTAATATTAGATAACAGTTTTTTGAAATCTTCTTGGGCCTTTAGATCCCTTTCTACCAATATGTTCACACATATTATATGCAAATTACTACAGAAATAATCATAAAAATTTGTACTTTCTAATATTTCAAGGTTATCAAAACAGACACCAAAATAACTGGAAAAGTTTCCTCTACAGAATTCCCACAACGAAAAACCAGAGTGTATTAGTCAGGGTTCTCTGAAGAAACAGAATCTATAGAATGTAGTACATATAAACAAGTTTATTAAAACATAACTCACAATAAAAATAGTGTCTTTCAAGGTAGCTGCCAGCAGCAGCCTCTTTCCTGGAGGAATGTTCCAAAAGATCCCAAGAAGGCCTCAAGCCTTTGCTCCTCTGGAGGGTTGAAGACCCTGGGTTCCAATGTCTGTGAAGGACAGTTGAGCTCTGACATCGGAGATGAACAGTGAACGGCAGCAAGGCCTAAAGACAGGCTCCAAAGGCAGCGGAAACAGCAACAACGTAATGGAAAACTTGATGCTCCAAGTCAGCCAAGAACTGAGGCAGCAGCAGCAGCAACCAAGAAGGCCAGAAGCTCTAAAGGCAAACAATGTGCACACAGAATGGACTGTACAGCAAGTTGACACCCGATAAGGGAAGAGCAAGTCCCTCCTCCTTGCACTTCCTATTATCTGGTTCACCACTGGAAAGTACCACCCACTATGGGCTGGATTCTCCACAGCAATCAGTCAAGTACCTGCAGGATTGTTCAAGGGCCATTGTAACCATTAATCTTCCACAGCTGCCCCCAAACAGTCTGCAATTGTCAAGTTGACATCGAAATGCAACCATAACACAGAGCATAAAAAATCTGTAGTTTGGAAAGGCGATGGAGAAGAATTCTGGAACTCAGTAAAGAAGTCACAGGTACCCTAACCAGCATGGAGAGTCAGAAGAAGAACTCTGCAAAAAAAAAACAGGGCAAACCCAGCTCTATTGAAGTGTGCATGGCAACCTCACACTGCAGGAAAAGGGAATTCCACAGTTTTTACGGGATTGAAATCTAGCTTTGAGAGCTGCTTGATTGAAGAGAGATTGCTCTGCTCTGAACAACTCACTTTAGGCTCTTTCCAGTCCCCAGAAGCAAGCTGTTACAATGGCAACTTGACACCATCCTGACTTAGAGGATAGAAATAGGCTTCTGATGTGGTAGGACGGTTCCAGCCAGCCCATGCAACACTGGGAGAAACAGAGCAGGCTAACTAGCTTCAGGCCTAGTGGTCGCTTTAGCTACAAGCCAAAATATCACCCTCAGGTGCCCAAGATGGAATAAGGAAAGTTCTCTCTCTGGTTCACAGACTTGAAACAGTAACAATCTCCTCACCTAGCCTGTAGCTGTCTACTGGGAGCTAATACATGCTCCAGTCCACAGACCAGCATCACCAGTAGTACCCACAGAAGGGCCCCTCCCAAACCCCTTGTCTGGTCCATCTTAGATGATACATAACCATGTGCAAAACAGCCCAAATAGTACTTGTACATGCCTAGGGCACTTAGAGACTGATTCTCCACAGTGCACTTCAGACCACAGCTGTGTATCCAGAGTCTTCTTGGTATCTTCTGTGTTTGTCTCTTGGAACCTGGAGGAAGTCTCGCGTGAGCAGCACAGATACTGTAGTTGCAGAGTTGCGAGTTCAGCTCCAAATGTGATTGTTCACAGGAGCAAGGGACCTGTTGTCAGTCTGGTCTATGCCTTACACCTCGCAAAGGCTGCACCTACAGGTTCAGTCCCTGGAGATCAGTGTATGACTTGGATCCTGTGGACATTGGCTTTCAGAAGCCGAGCCCATGTCAAAGGCACACAGCTGTCTTCATAGACAACTGACCACTGATGTGGCAGGGCCTGCTGCTGGCACCAGCCAGAGATGGAGCAACCACGCAGAGACTACACTTTTGAAGTCCCCTGTAGCCAGTGCCAAAGCAACTAACATCCCGTATCTCATCTCAACAAAAGTATATTTTCTTGCAAAAGCTGTTGCATAAAACTGAAGAGGTGAAAGTGTCAGCAGATGCATAGCTGTCAGCATAGTAACACGAGGAAGATGAGAATTTTGCAGAAATAGGTCTCAAGGCCCTGGACAGAATGCTCCTGATGGCCCCTGATTCAAGCACTGACAAGTTAAGAAGCTTTATCTGTCATCTAGATGCAAATGCCTTTTATGTGCATATTAATTTGTCATTCTCAGTGGAGAGTGTTGGCCATAGTCTGAACATTCTGTCATGGCCTCCTCCACCCTGACTGGAATGTGGCCATCCCCTGAATGGAGCACACGATCTAGGTCCCTGACCTCCAGTTACGAATGGTATAGAGAGGACTATCCTTTGCATGATATTCTTTCACTCCCCACACTGGACTGCTCTGCTTCCCAAGCAACTACTTAGCAATGTCTGGGAGAGGCACAAAAGATGTCCCCCTGTTGTCTAGGACTCTGCAGATCTCTCTTCTGTCCAGGGTTTTATATTTCCTTCCACCATGATGTAGAACTTCATAGAGACTACCTCTTTATTCTCTCATACCTTAATCTATCTTTTCTGTTTTAATGTTCTCCCACCTTAAACAAAACTATGCTTTCCTTGGACACCAGGCCCATGCATTTAATAGTATTTAATAGTATATCCCTCCTTTTAGCTTCTCTCTAAACTGAACCTCCAACATAGAAGCACTCAATTCCTTTCTCCCATTGATGTAAAAGAAACAACCAGTCCAACTGAAGGCTGTCTCTGTCCTTTGAAAGTCTGATTGTATAGAAGTTTAGCATTGGAGTTAGGGTGTAAGCTTGGGACAAAGTGGCCTGAGTATTTATCTTTGAGACTACTTAACCCCTATTCTCTTGGATTTCCTTTCCCACATGCTCCAGAGGGTAATAGGATAGATACTCTTAGGATACAGTAAAAATTAAACCAGACAAGACACACATCTTTCTCATTAAAGTACTGAGTACCCCCACCCCACTAGAAGAAAACTCAAGCTTAATAAACATTATCTGGTTTAAAAAACTGATTTACACTCAAGAAAATATGCTAGCACAAAAGCATTCTATGTATCAAAGTTCACTGTGGTTATCTTTAAAGTATGAGACTTAAGGAATTCTGATAGTTAAAATGAGCTCAACAGTAGGTAGAATGCTTAGCAGAACTAAAACTACAAACTATTGTAAAGGTTCTCTATCATTCAAAGCCTCAGTTCAAATCCAGCCCTAAATATCACATAGAGAGTGTCTTAATAAGGCGTCTTCATAGTGCCTTAATGGATTCACACTACTGTGAGAAACTACCGGTAGTTATGTGATTTACAAATGAACGTTCATTTCTCATATTTTTGGAGATAGAGTCTTCCAAGGTCACTCGTACTAGCCAGTGGCTCCCTGGAGGTCCACAGGCAAGGGCCGGCAGGTCAGGTCTCAGAACCCTAGGGCTGGAGCTGGGCATGGTGAGGTCTGGTGTCTGCAGAGGTCACTTCCTGGTCTTAATAAGCAAGTCCCCCTTGTGTACTCACAGGGCAGAAAGCCGAGAGAAGCTTGCTCTTCTAATAGCATCCATGGTCACTGTGCACTCACAATCTTATCCAGTCCTAATTACCTCCTCTGTTGCCATCATGTGCACACTGGGATTTCAGACATTAACTTGCAGTCTATAAAAGTAGGCCCTACAAGCTAAAACATGTCCAAATATTCTACTTGCTCTATGGCAAAGTCTCAATCTGAAGAAGCTTCATTAAAAATAAACTTCGAAGAAATGAGCTGTTTTGTAAGAGGGAAGGTCTAAGATAGAATCAGCTCAATGTAACAACGAAGTTAGTCTTTCAGGAGTTTTAGAAATAATGCTGTGGATTTGCTTCATAATGTTTTGATAATTGCAGGTATCTACTTACAAAATACCATTTTTGAGATTATCCAACTATTTCAATCTTTTTTTTCAACCTTTTAAAACACAATTTTTTATTGTTAATCTTAAAACTTTCATCAATATATATGTGTAGTGCTAGTAAAGACATTTTCTGTGCTGGTTCATCTTTATTGTCATCTGGACTGGATCTAGCATCACATAAGAAACAGGCTTCTAGCCATGTCTCTGTGGGCATTTCCCAAGAGATTATGTTTAAGTTATACCATCAGGAGAATGTATTGACTTCACTGATTTATCAATTTACTCACTCACTGCTTAAAATTCAAAGATGCCCTTAACTATCCTTGCCTCTTAGTGCTGCACCTTGAGACCCTCCCACACACCCTCAATACTCAAATGTGAATACAGACTATGTGGCAGGTCTTGTCATGAGCTGCTGAAAAGTTAGTGAAACTCTATCTTGCCATTACACTAAGAGTGACTCTCACACAGGTCTTAAAGAAATAAACCACTCTCTAGCAAGGGATTATAACCTTACTAGAAGTTTCTAGTGACAACCAGCAAGAAGCTGTTCTCTCAGTCTGAGTACTACACAAATATTAAATCTGCCAACAGTTTGATATTGAGAATAAATTTCTCCCCTAATCAACTCCAAATGACAACCTATTACTCACTAGCAATAGGGGAGCTATGTTTATAACATTGAATCAAAGAAGCTGTGTGATGATAAATACCTGTGCTTTTAAACCACTAATATAACTTTGAATTTAATAGAAAAAGAACAGTTTTACTTGCCCAACTTACATTTTAAAAAATCAGTAAATAATTAGCAAGTCACACCACTGATTCAGCTACCTCAAATCTCCCCTGTGATTTTCCCCTTTGTGTTTGGTTACATAGTCTCTTCTTAGCTTCCAGCTCTCTTTTAATGGGCAGTGACTGAAAGAAAGTAAAGCAGAATGCTTGACTCCACCTCCCAGGTCCTTCTCCCTCCCTCATCTCCTCTGTGCTCAGTTCAGGGTTACGGCAATTGAAAGTGATTCAATAATTCAAAATGCTTTCAACAGGAAAAGCAATGAGTACATCAAGTGAAAGAAGATTACCAGTAGGAAAGGCTCTTGGCTCTGTAATCCCTTGAACAATTTCCTTTTCGAAGCTGATTTTATCTCTCAGCATAGATAGGACCACATCTAGACAGGGTGCATCCGCTATTCAGGGAAATGGAGCATCCAATATTCAGAGAAGAATCTTTCCTTCTATTAATTCTCCTGCATTTCTTCCACTGTCTTTTCTCTAGAACCATCCTTTCTCCAAATTCTTCCCTAGAAAAATGACAGTAGTCTTCTCTGTCTTAAACTTTATTTGTGTGTGTGTGTGTGTGTGTTCACATGTGCATATAAGTGTGTACATATGTATGTACATGTGTGGAGGCCAAGGATCAATCCTGGGTGTCTTTGTTCCTCTTTCTAACATACCTTTTAAAAGAAGGTCTCCCAATGAATCTGGAGCTTGCCAGTTGACTAGACTAGCTGGTCAGTGACTCTAAGCATCTGCCTCTCACGCTAGCAATGGGACTCAAGACACATATACACCGTGCCTAGTTTTTAACATGGGTACTATGGATCCAAACTCAGCTCCACATGTTTGCTTTGCAAGCATTTTACCAACTAATCATTTTCCAGAAACCCCAACATACCTTTCTTTAGGTCTCATTAACAAGAATTAAGTGTCACATGTCTCTTCTTATCTGATCATCAATTAGACTTAACTGTTTTCTTAGGTAGACAGGGTCACTTCCACTTATTAGAAAGGAGCATCAAAGTGGAAAATTCATCCATGGAAACACATAAAAATGAGAAGGTGGTTTGGGAGGCAATGATTAAAGAGGTTGAATATGTTGGAATCCAAAGTCAGACAAAGATGGGTACCAGAAACTGAAGACAAAGGCGCTAGTGAGAGATGATTCTGAGCCCAAACTGGGAGACTCACAATTTGGGTAAAAAGATAGTGAGAAGAAGGAATTCATTTATGAAATATTTAGGTGGCAAAATTACAGGATTTTTAATGTATTATAAAATATTCATTTTCTCCCAAACACTGCACGACTCAACTTCCTGCAAGCAGTTCACTTATAAAGTTGAATTACTTTCAGCAATAATCTAAAATCTTGGAAATGCACATTATTCATGGGAAAGGTCACAAATGAGTTAATTTCTTCTTCCTAATCTGAACATTTCAAACTTGAGAGCAACTAAGAAGTGACCAGCACGTTAATTGCAAATACCAGAGATAATTGATTCAAAATATGAGAGTCACTTAAGCATGAACAGCCTTCATTTCAAGATGGAAAACCCAAACCAGCAACTGTTCAAGCAAATTTTGCACCCAGAGAACTCATAACATTCTGAACTGTCCATTCTTTCACACAAAGCGTCCACTGGCACTGTGGGAAGAGTCATGTCTTTTAGATACCCCGCCTAAGTTCTTATGTATGTGAATAGTTTTGCGAAGTTTAAAAATGATTATATACGACTCCACATGATTAAAATAAAATTGTTAAATTAAAAAAAGACAATTAAAGCCTGAATAAAATGATCTGTGTTGAAATCATAAGATTGTCCTTGCTCTAATTATGAACTCGATCCATTTTTAATCTATGACATTTATAAAGCAAGGAATTTTACTTATCCGGGCTTATTAGCATAATAATCATTGCTCTTTGCATGGCTTTAACAATAAATTATTTCCCTTATATTTAAGTTTTGCTCAGACAAACAGAATTAAATATGTGTTGAACTCAAAGGTTAAAGCCCTTCATTAATTCTGTTATTGTTTTTCATAATCCAAGTCCTCCATTAGGATGACTCCTGACTTTGTGGCATTGATTCTAATCATTTTCTAGTAATGAACCCTGTCCAACATGAGATAATGCCTTCAGGCACTTTTACTTGTAAGAAATCTCAACCTTTAACCCCTCTTCATTTGCATAACCACTTGCATAGATCTTCCTACAAGATTATATGTCTGTAAAGGTTTCTCTCTCTCTCTCTCTTTCTTTAATGGTATGCCTATTTGTGTCTCTGTGTATATCAGACTGCATTTGTGTGCTTGTGGAAGCCCAAGGGTGACATCAAGAATCACTCTGGATTGCTCTATCTCCTTTTTGCTTTTTGCTCAGGAGTTTCCCAGGCTCTGCCTTCCAGGGCCAGATGTGCAGACTGCAGCCATTTCCACCCAGCATCATTTTTACATGGGACTGGGGAATTGAATTCAGATCCTTCTGGTTCTTCTGCTTTCAAGGCTGAGGCTTAACTCTTAAGCCATCTCTCTACTCCTTGGTCTCTTCCTTAACCTTCCATTTTACCATCTTGGATCTATCTTTTCCTTGATTTCCTATTCTCCTCCCTTTTTCCTCCCATTGCCACTTCAGACCCAAACTCTGGGACTCTGAGAATTATGTTCAGTGTTTGGTCTTCTTGTTTTGACTTCTTTGAGAAGCACTTGAAGAACTTATTCCTGCCATTGATGGTCCCTCCGTGCACTGGTGCAAGTTGCTCTTCAATCACAATCCTTTAGAACTCTACACTCATGATCAACACAAGAGAAATATCTTCCCACAAAAGTTCCCTTGGTCCTTGGATTCTAATCTCTATAGAGTCTAGATGTAACCCTAAACTTGGACTATGGACCCTCCCTTTTATTCTTCTCATTGTATTTCCAATTAATGTGCGCAATTTATTGAAAGAACTATCTTTGCGCCTAAGAGATAGTACCCTTGGCAACATGCTTGCCACCCAGCATTAGGACCCACCTAATGCCACCAAGCATTAGGACCTGAGTTTGATCCTGGCATCCATATAAAAAGTCAGATTGTGGTACTTACGATGCCATCACTGGGGCGACAGAGACAGGAGGATCTCCATTACACTTGCCAGCCAGCCTAGTCTGGTAAACCTCAGGTCCCAGTAAACTATGTCCTCTCTCAAAAAACAAGGCAGGAAGTAACACTGAGAAAGACATCAGAAGTTAGCTTCTGGCCTCCACATGCACAACACACACATGCACACATACACACACACACACACACACACACACACACACACACACGTACACACACACACACATACACTCCACACACAGAATTATTGTGAGACAGCACATGGATTTTTAAATGAAAATTGCAAGAGGACAGATACCATATAGTTGTCTTTCAATTAAATTCAATTTCAATGACATGTGTTTTCCTTTTTAGCCACCCTATTTCACTCGTAGAAAAACTAGCTACTATTCTTATAACTGTTTTTAAAATATCTTTCTCGCTGGCTCTACCTCTAGTCCCCAATGAATCATTTAATTTATTTCAGACACAGATTTGTTTAATATTTGTCTCTTCCAAACTAAATTAAATTCTATCAGTTACTCCACAATTTGTGGTCATTGGCAGAATTCTGTTAAATGTTTGATAAATAAATAGGCAAATCAGCTCATGTGTATGTGAAAACTCTATTCAATGCAAGGAATTAATTTATAGTTACAAAAGTGAATTACCTTTTCCTGAGGCAATATAAACAAAAGTCTATTCAGCTGGAAAAGGTGCCAGTGCTAGACCAGGTTAGGAATTCCACCAAATTCCAAGATGTCAAGCCATTGAGTTCAGTGAGCTTACCTACAGTAGAGCATGGGTGAGGGTAACTTACAGACACACAGGTGGTTTCAAAACAGCTTTACCAACAGTCAGAGCACCTTATGGATGACTTCTCAAAGAAGCCCTAAATCAAAGAAGTCCTTTCAATGGTCTTCCAATTCTTCCACAATCAACACTTCACTTGTAGCTGGAGGGGCTTGAAGGAGGGGCAGGAAAGAGTAAGTCTAGGGTCCCAGGTGAAGGAACTCTGCCTGTCTTTCCTTCTACTAGGGATCAGTAAAAACACCTTATTACCATGACCTTATACCTAGCTCTCACTATCCTGTCCTGCTCTATAGTCGCCATGGCTAACTGGCTAAGATAATCTCTACCTAGAAGGTGATAGGATGATCATGCTATGCCTGGAGGAAAAACCATATTATAATAGAGTCAGTGTGCATGGAATTTCACAAGCAATGTAGAAATCTCGAAGAAAAAAAAGAGAATTTGTGAAAATCAACTCAGAATTATATCCGACAGACAACTTTAAGTGACTTACTTTTGGACAAGCTATACAATTTTTAAATGTCCAGATATTATAAAATATCTTACTGATTTTCTTCTTCTGAATGCCTTTGAAGTGCAAATGAAATGTTAGAACAAAAGTGCCTGAGGTTTCCAGGCAATTGGGGAAGGTAATATTATAGACTGTAAACTTCTGCAGGCTGTAGGCTCCTTGAGGGCATGTCTGAACAAAGCTGGCTCTCTAACAGTGCCCATTATGAGGCTTCTCATGAATGCCCAGCAGTTCTTCAGAGACTGTGATGATAAGCTGATGCGCAAATCTGCTAGTGGTCTCAACTGTTTACAAATGTCAGAATTAACAAAATACTTTTGGGATTCTTAATTTTTTTTAGCTTCAAAGCCAAACTCCAAATTACATTCACATTGCTTCAATGTTTCAGGAATAAAGAGAGCTGGTCAGTTTCAGGTAAGTGCTCTGGGGACACAGGCATGCTGTTTGTGCTAAAGAAACTGATTAGACAATAATGCGCAATGTGCTCAATGGTCCACACATGTCTTAAAGGAAGTTCTGCCTAGAGATTTCACTTAGTGGTCGCAAATGTTTCAGAAACCTGAGAAAGCCAAGTCCACCAGGACGCAAATGTGACAGACATACTAGGATTCTAAGTGACATCAGGTGTTGCAAAGGAGGAAAACAACAAAGGCAGAGCAGGTCCTGTATGGCATCTTACACGCTATGGTACAGCCAGTATTTTAATTTATTATCAATAAAGTTCATTGTAGCTCAATTGGAGAAGTTTAAAAATGAAAATAAAAAAAACTCCTCACTTTATGAAGTATTTTCAATAAACCTTCTGGGTTTCCATATCCTTTTCTACCTTTTGGAACATTGAGTGGACTTTCAGAGCATGTTCAAACTTGAGGGACTCCAGAGCACAGACCCCCGGGTTGCACTTCATTCCCAAAAGGTTAATTCTGCTGAATTTGTAGGTTTCATACATGTGCACACTGTTAGACCTAAGTCAGACCAGACTGAGTGCGCATGCGCTCACTGGGCTTCACAAAGAACTATAGCAAGAACAGGTCTTGTATCTATGTAAGTATTAGAAAAAGCCAGGACAGGTTGCAACAGTACAGAAAGAGGAAGAGGGACTACTTCCCTAGAAGACTGTATGTGTTCCCAACAGGGATTATTATGATTTCATTTTTCAAAATATTTATTTATGTATTTGAGACAGAAACAGAAAGAGCAGGAGAGAGAGCCAGAGAAACAGAAAGACATGGTACATGTGCAAAGGTCAGAGGACAGCTCTCAGTCACTTCTCTCCTTCAAGCGTGAAGGCTTCTGTGGATAGAACTCAAGTCAACAGGTTTGCAAGTAGGAATCTGACCTGCTGAGCAATATCACCAGCTCTATAATTGGATCATTTTAAGTATTTTCAACACAAATATTTAACTATATATATAACTACATCTTAAGAGGACTGTTTTTTTTCTATTGTAAACCTAAAGTATTGCTTAGTTGCATTTAGATAATAGAATTAATGTTCTTTTTCTTTGTGACAACCAAATGCCACCCCATTCCTCACAAATATTCAAAAAGATACTTAAAATACTAAATACCACATTCCTAACTTCATTTTGAAAAAAATATGTAGGACTGAAGAGCATTTTGTGAGTTTAGTTCCATTCTTACACAATTGTACTTCAGAATAGGAATAAAATCTTTCTATGTAGTTTATGAAAACAGCTTCTCTACATTTTAATTAAAATGAGATTAAATGTCTTCACTCATTTGGGCTTCTACAACAACAGATAAGTGTAGTTAGGTCAGAAGGGTTAAGCGGTTGGTGGAAAAAGCTAACCTGGCTTGTCATGGTTTGAACACCTGTTTCCCAGCTGATAGCCTGGAAGGGGGTCACTGGGGATCTGTCTTTGAAAGTTCTAGTCTAAAGTAGGTAGACTACAAGCAATAGAAATTATTATTCATGGATGACAAGACAGCTCAGCAGGTGAAAACTCTCGCTGCCAAACCTGACGACTTGGATTTGATCCCGGGAAACCACATGGTAGAGGGAAAGCACTGACATCCACAAGTTGTCTCTGACCTGCACACATGTGTTGTGTCATGCATGCCCCTATCACATACACACCCCCAGGACAAGTAAATGTAAGGAATGACTTTTCATAGCTCTGTAAATCAGAAAGTCCCAGATCCTGTCACTGGTAGAGTCACTGTTGGGTAAGAGATCCTATCCATGTTCTCATGTGATTGTAAGTGCAGGAAAGATAACTACCGTCTATTTTTTAAGGGACTTTATCCTACTTGGGAGAGATACAGACTAGTGATCTAATTATCTAGACTTCCCAAAGAGTCCACCTTCTATCAACATCACATTGCTAAGTTTTCTTCAACACTAGTATTTGGAAGTATGTTAACAAACTTTGAGAGCATGCCATTACCATTAGGCACATCCTCCAGGTGTTGATTATTTTGAAATATGGAATCACAACAAGATGAAAAGCTGACCTATTGCTTATTACTACCAGGGACAGACATGCACATCTGTAGCACTTCATACTGTCCAAAAATGTTGCAAAATGTGTAGACCTGCTTCCAAAGGTAAGCACAACGTGTGTTTCTTCAATGATTTTTTTTGAATGTAGGTAGAATGATGTTGGAAATATTAATTATTACAGAAATTTGGGGCTCTGTAGCTATTTTGGCAAGAACAGAAAAGAGGTGATCTTAGAAGTTTCAACAATGAAGAAATTCTAAGTATGAGTGAGTGAAACAATGAAAAAGTTCATAATGAATTTCTGCTTACTATTCTGTGGAAATATATCTGAAGCTTTGAAGAAAATGAAATTATCCAGCAAAATATAAGTTGACAAATTGACATTTTGCAAAGTAGAAACCCATGATGATTTTTGAAAAGTTATTTAAAACATTCTATTGGATAAAGCAATAGAAACTGATGGACTGAGATGAATTTCATCTAATTTCTAAAGAGCAGATCCTTCTAAACTTACTTTAAATGCTGCAAAATGCTCCAAAAAATAGAAAGGTTCATAAAAATGTGTTAACCTAGATAATAATATTTAAACTGGTAATGAAAACTAAATTATTTGATTCCTGAAAACCAAAAGAAAATTTAGATTTATTGTCATGGTTTATAATGTGTCCCCTACAGTCTCATGTGGTTGAGAAGGTCATGACACCTTTGAGAAGTGGAGCCTTGCTAAAGGAAGGCATTCACAGGAGGGGAACCTTGAGGTGGATTAGTCCCACCCTACCTCCCTGAGAGGTCTGCTTTTGTAGCAGTCCTGCTGCTGTCAGTCTTTAAGATGTTTGCAGTGACTTAGCCTGCCTCCAGCCTCTGCCATGAAAGACTGTATCTTCCCTATGGAAGAGTAAGCTTTCTCCTTTAAGTTTTTTTTAATTATTTATTATTTATTCAATCGTGCATGTGTGCGCGTGTGTATGTATGTGTGTGCATATATGTGTGTGTGTATAGAACCATGGGAGAATTCGGGAACCACCATGGACCGCCTCTACCTCTTCCTTGTTCTCTGCTCCGGGATTCACAGGCTCCGCCCTCCCAGGACCAGAAACGCAGGCCACCCTGCTTCTGCCTGGCATCTATATGTGGGGTCTAGGATCTGAACTCAGGACCTTCCGCCTACAAGGCAGAGGCTTAACCCCTGAGCCACCTCTCCAGCCCCACCTCCCTTAAGTTTTTTGACCTAGGGTACTCTCTCACAGAAAGAGAAAAGAGTAACTATTACATAGTACAAAATAGAACTTAGCAGTATAATGAAAGGATTTGATATGACAGTATATCAGAGATTATTTCAGGAATAAAACTGTATTTGTATGCATCTACTCTTTAATAGACATATTAAAATCTGTGTTTCAACGAACTGAAGGAGAGGTTAGTTGTGGCTCACAATTTTCAGAGTTTAAGTCTGTGATCTTTTGACATCATGGCTTTGGGGCCCATATCAAGGCTCTTATTCACGGTGGGCAATATGATGGAGTAGTACACTGCATGTCCAGTAAGCAAAAGAGAGCAAGAGACCATAGTCGACTGTCTTCTTTAAGCATATGGATCCCCCAAAGCCTGAAAAACTTCTCATTGAAACATGCCAAGTAAAGGTTCTACCACCTACAAACAGTGCCATGCTGAGGACTAAACTTTGCCATATGCACCTTTAGGAAAAGTTAAAACTTAAAGCAGAAAATTCTGTGTTTATCCATCTCACTATAGAAAATGAGCTCAGTCCATTTCTAGTCATCTCTAATACTGTAACTATTCCATTGATTTCCCAAATTTCCAAATGCCAAGTTTCCTGTGAGACTAAAGTCCAGCTGAACTGTGAGCCTCAGCAAACCAAGTGTCCAAGCATCAAGTACAAACCTCCAAGACACAAGCGTCAGACAAGTCCAAGGCAAACACTCTCATTGCAGAAGGAAAAAAGTCAGGGAATGCTGCTAGATGTCCAGTGTCCTCTCTGTTCTGCAGGACTGCACAGTGCCTTTGTCTTTGCCCTCAGGAATTGTTGGCTTCTGGCACCACTAACTTTCTGAGATCTCCTACTGAAGTGTCAATTTCATAACTTCTCAGTATCTCACCCTATTGGAATCTAAATGACGAGAATCTTAACCTCCAGCATTTTCATGGCCTCCTACGTTTTCCGTAGAATCCACACCAGCAGCATCCGTGATACCACAGCTCTCTCACCCTGCCTGCCTACAATCCTTCCTCAGACAGGTGAGGAGAGTGGTCAGAGATACCATAAACAGTAGAATTTGAACTCCTTTACCCAGTGTCTTCCAGACCTAGGTGGTCCTGAGTCAACAGGATTCCCAGAGGTTCTCTTCTCCAAAAACTCTGAAAGAAACAGATTTGTTTTGTCCTTCTCTGCTCCAATGTGACTGAGCTTTGCTGATTCCTGAGCTCTCTTTGAGTCAGGTCCCCTTGAGCCACGCATACGAGAGTCCTAGTACAAAGTACTCGCCCATTCTGAGTGCCAGCCTCTTTGAGAATGTTCTCCTCTTGCTTTCTCCTCTACAGCGGCTGCTTACTTGGTCAGACTAAAAGATTTCTTAAATCTTGTCATTCTTACCTTTTTGTTCTTGATTTCCACTGTAAATCTGCTTTAAAGCTGTCACCAACAACCATGACAAAGCCCTAATGCTTTGCTGCTTTGAAGCTCCCTAAGGAGTATGGATAGTTCATCAATTCAATTCAGTCTCAAGTATAAAGGGCCAGATGACTACATCACTTTGCCACGGTGGAACATGAGTAACCTATAGTTCAATTTCCATCAAAGCTTTATTTCCCTGATTTACTCAGCAGCACAGCTTGCTAAGTATATTCCTGTCAGCACTGGAGCTTCCCAATATTCTGGTGGAATCATCTGGAAGCTCTGCTTCCATCACACCAGGCATTCTCTGCCTATTTCTTCAAACTTTCCAATACAACTTCAAGCCAATTCCAAAGATATTACCAAAAATACATTAGGTCCAGTCACAATACACTACTTCTCAATCTAAAGCTACCATAGTAGTGAGCTCTAGACTCCCTACTTAACACCTGGGAAAATCTGTACAAAGAAAATGTAGACTTGGAGCTCACAGTTTTGAAAGTTTATGTCCATCCACTCAGGCAGGACTACTACATTTAGGAACTCACTGCAATGAGACTTATCTTTCAGCCTGCATAATTTTGACTAACATATCTACATGACCCCATAGACTATGGAGAAACTCAAGAGAGATAAGAACATGCAGTGGAAACCTTCAAGACTAAATTCCCTGCCAGTTGGGTGGCCTGAAGAGAGGCAACTTGGTATGCCATAGAGGTCTGAACTTCCACAAGAGTAGACAAGCTAGAGGTAACCCTGGGGTCCATTGAACTTCCACAAGAGTAGAGAAGCTAGAGGTAACCCTAGGGTCCATAGAAGCAGACAGGCAAGAAGGTGGGAGGAAGTGGGATGTACTGATGAAGGGATGGGAGGGAAATAGGGTAAGTACTCAATATGCTTGTAAAACTAGAAAAATAAAATAATAATTAGAAAATAAATAAAAGATTATATCCATGTTTAATTGGCTTCATTAAAAGTCATTAAGTGTCTGAGAGAAGTCAAAGAGGCATAGCATGAGACATAGAGAAAAGCATAAATGATCATTTCACAGGCAATAGAAAGAGGAAGGAAAGAAGAAAGAGAGGAAGAGAGGGAAAGAAAGTGAGAGGGAAGGAGGAAGGAAAGAAGGAAGGAGAGAAGGAAAGAAGAAAGGGAGGGAGGGAAGGAGGGAGGGAAGAACAGAGGTGAGAGGTCTCACTAACTCTTTCAATCTTGTGCCTCAGTGAGTAGAAGTATTACTCATAAGTCTTGTCTCCTAATGTTTCCACCACTCTGCTGGGGATTGCCTCTACCTTTAATGTACCTATATTTAGTGGCAAACACTAAATATCCAAACTATAGCTCTATGTTGGGAGCAACTCTTATCACATGTACCTTTGGGGGGAAATAAAATCCAAATCCAAATCCAAAGATGAACGTGTACATGCCATCAGTTACATGTGTAATTCAGTGATAAGATAAAAATTTCCATCTATAATGAAAAATTCTTGCATATGTGAGCTCTTTTTCTATAGATAAGTCTACCTCCATTTTTAGAGTGTTTAAATTATAAATAAAGGATATTGGGGAACAAGGAAGGCATGTCATTCTGTAAAGTACTTGTCCTACAGGCAAAAAGAGCTGAGTTGAGTCCTCAGAATTCATGTAGAAAAACCAGACATGATGTTGTCCACTTATGATTCCAAGAGAAGGGAAGGCAGAGATGGACAGATCTCTGAGGCTCAGCAGACCAGTGAGAGATCCTGTCTCTAAAGATAAGTTTCATGCTAACTGAGGAATCATACACATGCATACACACTGGTGCACACATGTTCATCTGTACACATGAACTCACATGCAAAAGAAGATTTGAGCATACTGATACTGTGAATTTTTATATTCGGATTTCCTAAATCACCAAGTATTAGAGGAAATGCTTTTTGTTACTGACCTCTTAATACACTCAAAATGTCCAGAGGTTGTTCAGTATTATTAGATATTCATTCACAACACTCCCTGGCCTGGAGTATCTTCGATTCGTGTTTTATCATGCTTCCACTATTCAGTGCTGACAGCTCTCGGTTGAAATTATCTTCTCCTTGCAGTCAAATTTTAACAATCCAGTTATCTTTTTTCTCTTTATTATTCATCTGTCTTAAACCAAATGAGAGGATTTTTTTCCACTGAGACTTACCCTCCACACTTAATAAAAAATGAAAGTAACTTTCTGTATTAGAGAATTGAATTCAACTCAAAAAAAGGTCTGAACCCCATTTAAAAATGGTTTTGTAACTGGAGAATGAATTTCTTTATAAAATAGCATTACCTTAAGACCGAGGCTAAGGGCCTGGAGGAGAGCATTAGGAGGAATCTCAGAGGCACCCTTCTAAATAATGCTAACACTACCAAGAGGCCGGGCCGGAGGAGCCTTGAAAGGGCAGCATCATAAAAGAAAAGTGCCACCACTCATATCCTAAGAGGACAAGAGCCTTCTCCTCCAAGCTGGGTCTGGCAAAGGAATTATGAAGAGAGAGAGAGAGAGAGAGAGAGGATACAGTTAAGAGGCGAAAGATGCATGAAAGAAAAGAAGGTGAACAGGGGAAGGAAGCCAGGGTAGTGTGAAGTTAGCAACAGAATTTTGCAATATTAAGACTTGTCCTGCAGCCCAGTGCTGACTGCTTAGTAAGTCCAGTCTGCAAGAATGCATCTGGGGAATAAAAGCCACCCATGGGATTGGTCATACTCCATGCACATGTTCAGTAGTCATCTTTTGTTCTGCTCTGTGAAGACCAGGTATGACCAATAAGGGCTTTTTTTAGACATTAAGAATGAATGGTGGTACAGCAATCCTCTGAAAGAGGCAAGTGTGTCTCTTGATAGCCCAGTGCACTGTTTCTGGATTCTAAGCTAAGTGTCATTGACATAAATCAGAAGAAAGGACCTGTGGCAACTCTAAGGACGACTGACACCTTCTTCAAAAAAATGCTTTGTCACCCTCAACTCTGGAGATCTGTTTCAAACTTGGAAGAAAATTAGGTGAACACAATATTGCTGCCAAATTTAGAAACTTGTTTACATATCCTGCAGAAAACATCAAGAGCTTTCAGAGTCTCCTTTAAATATCTACAGATTATATTTCTAGTTTAATACCTGAGGAATTTAGCTGTATTCATTTTACTAGCTTCAGTGAATTTCACTTTGGGAGCAAAACAGTGCATTGAAAATGTGTCCTCTAACCTATGATATTTATGTATCATTTAATATGAAATTTATGAGGCTCCATTTCTGATTTCCAAATGGATGCAAATTATAACACACAGTATTTACATTCTTTCATTTCTAACCCACAGTCATAAAGTTTGACTTTAAAATGCCACTTGCTAGTCTGCTTCATAGAAACTATATGCATTCATAAGTTCTTTGTGTCTGTAGACCACATTGAATTCCAATTTTTAATTCAGTGCTGGGAAGAACTGACTGTTAAAATATCACAGCGTACAGGGTAGAAGTAGATTATTTTCTTCTTTTAATTCCTGAGACCTTTACAGATTCTCAGGGAAATAGAAGTGATAAATACACCACTGGCTAACATTTTTCCTACTTTCTTTTGTCGGTTAAATATATGTAAAATCTTTTTGTCAATCAGATGATTCTGCAGTGAGATATTTTTGGTCTCTTCCCACTTGCATCGTTCACACAGAACACATCTTTAGAAAATGACTGTTCCTTTTGGTTGGGGACAGGGAAATCTTTATTTTCAGAAAGATGCAGACTGTATTTAATTTCTTTTTAGCCAACATTGTATGTTGGTGAAGTACCTCATCCCATTTGCATCTTCACAGGTGATATTTAGGTGGTTAAATGCAGACTTAGGACTTAAAAAACAGAAAGATAGAAGATAGACAGACAGACAGATAGATGACAGATAGATAGATAGATAGATAGATAGATAGATAGATAGATAGACAAATGAATAGATAGATACTAAATTTCAAAAGCTTTGAATGCTAATGATGGGATTTATAGTCTCTGGAAGTGGTATTTAGCAGTCATTCATGAGAATGTAGATATGAGGGAACCCTAAAGAGGAATAGTGCTTTGTGGGCTAATCTTGAGACCATTCACAAGCCAGGGATTGTGAAAATAGTAGTTGCTCATGAACAATTACCATGTAAGTACTTCCATGTAAATCATTAAAATACAGCAAAATCACACAAGCTGATCCAGAGAGACACTGTGTAACAGTGCTTGTCTTCCATCATGCTACTGCTAATTGTGCTTTTGTCTTTCCATTGTAGATGCGTCTCTCTTTCTTGCCCTTACGTGCCTTGCCATCTATCTGTCCCCTTACAAACTCACTCTTCAATGGACAAATGATTCTATTGCACAATTAATTGGTCCTGAACTCCACTAAAAACTATATTAGACTAGCACAGCTATATGCAGAGAAACAAATTTTAAAAATAGGAAATGTTTATTTAAAATATTTGCTCTTAATATGGGTCTAATGTAAATTGCATATAAATATAGGTAAATATATAAATATCATGTAAAGAAAACATCAAACAGTGGATAATAGCACTTTCAGCAAAAGTTCTGTCCTCTAGGCTTTGTCACAGGGCAAGTGTTGGTCACAACTGATGATGTCCACATTTATCTATTTTTTTTCCTCATGAAAGGTATAACTAACTTTTAATATTACCAACAAAATCATTATGGAAGTCATATTAGTAGAATGGAATAGCTTCTGTTAGTCAGTTTGGACTAGGAAAAATAGAATAATTTTTCATAGGCAGTAGAACAGAGTAGTCAGACTGGAAAGATCATCCAAAGGCCCCCTTCATGTGCCCTCCCACTTCTGGAAATACCCTAAAGGAACTGACCAGACCCATAGAAGAGGTAAGATCACCACTTCCAGAAACTTGCCCTTGACCTCCATTTACTGTCTACTACAAAAGCAGATAAATTCCTTATCCACAGAAAGACAGCTTAGTTACCAAGAGTTGACTCCTAACATGAATAAAACAATAAGACATAAAGAGATCAAAGCCCCACTCAGGTTTAAAGAAACTAAATCTAGCCAATAAGGAAAAGCTACCACCACTGACTCACCAGCCATCACTGACTCCTTTGTCGCTCCTGTACTTTCTGAGTATCCATGAGTTCCTCTCTTTTTCTCACTCTCAGTAAATCATATTTTAACCTCTCCATGTGTTCTGGTGTCAATATACAATTCTGAGACACAAGAGTCTAGGAAGAAATCCAATTTTAAAATGAGATTCTGATTCTACAAGAAAAAAGTGCTCCCAATCAGTAATTGCATCAACAAATATCAAGTGCCTGTCATCCCCCCCTCCCAGAAATTTGAATCCTGTTCTCTTGTTGCCTGGTGGAAGGAAATAAATCCCAAACACTATGATCCCACAGAAATCTCTTAAATAATTTTATAATCTCAAAAATGAAAAAATGAATTTGTGGCTCAGCTGAGAATGTTACTTTTGTGGTACGTATTCCATTCATAAAATGGTTTGCTTATTCTTCTTCACCCATTAAAGTTGCTAGGATTCTGGTCAATGCTACAGGAATATTTTCCCACTATTTTCAGAGTTCTACAGGCTGAACTCAGTGTAGAAGAATAGGCCACCCTCTGTCCTATCTTTCTATCCAAGTATATTTCTGCATTAACAAAAATATATTTTATACCTATTAAAATAGCTATAAATTTGGCCTATACTTAGATGTTCTAAAATTTATTCTAAAAGAAAACCCCAAGTTTATTTCCTTTTATTCTACAGAAATTTTTTCCTTTGGTTTTCTTCTTTAGCTATAAAAATCATAAAAATCTAATTTTTTCATTATATGCAATAGTAATGTTGCATATCTGTTAATTTATTAATGAAATAGCTGGATACTATTTGTATTCTTGGAAAAATTTCTCCAAATCCAACATTTAATCATTTATTTCTTTTCATTATTAACAAGAGAATGATCATTTTGAATAACTGCAATTCAGGAATGTTCTAAAACAGTCAGATAGGTAGGTAAGTAGATAGATAGATAGGGACTTCTGTATATATTTGCACATGAATATAGGATGATGAAAGCATCATTAACACTTCATTTTATTTTTTTAATGCCACTGCTAGGCTACTTTTCCCAAAGTATAAATTGAAAAGTTTCCCATGGCCAAATAATAAAACACATGCTATAATCAGCTACTGAAGATAAAAATACCCACTGCTCCTATATAATCCTTCTGCTTTAGTTGAACCATTCTCTTCTCTCACATCACAATACAATGAAAGTTCACACTTCTGTTTTCTCTCTCTCTTCTGCTCTTTTCTCCATCTCACCTTCAACTTGGGGTACAGAGGTATGCCCCACTCTCCATCCTGACCTGCAAATCACTCCCAGTCCATAGTTTTAGTGAGACTACTTATACTTTTAGGCACATGTCAAAAGTGAAAGGTATCAAAATCCCCTTTGCTACCTGGTTCCTCATGACAAATATTGAGACAAACACTGCATATTCCTTATGCATTTTACTAATATAATATTAATTATCTAAAGATAGTGAGAAAAAGGCTGTAGTGGTACTGTTTTCTCTCTTTTTCCTATTTTGAACTTGTTGCAATTCACAATATTTTAGCTGGCAAAAAGCTTCTGTCTCAATATTTTGTACAAGACCTTATACAAGTAATATATTTTCTTCCAAATTCTTACACATTTTTAATTGCAAATTAACATACCAGGATCCTGGGTTTACAAACCTTTTTATTTCATGGTTCATAAATGTTCATAACATTCTGCTTATAGGTTTGCAAACCAAGTGACTCTAGTTTTTCTATTTGCTTTAGATGTCAGGGTTTTTTTTTTTCCTTTCTCATTACAATGTGAGAAAACAAACACATTGTTTTTTATTGTTTAGGCCAGTATGGCAGTTAGTCTACATTGTCCACCAATGAGTCTCAGATCTCTTTAACCTCAGGATATCTATTGTCTTCTATCATTTCTTTACTTATTACTACTATTTCCCCATTTTTAAACAAATTACTGATCACTTATCATTTTAACAGAACCTATCTGATATATTCTTTGTCTTTTCCTCCAGGATTCTCTAAATTATTTGATCTGATGTTTAAGCTCTTTCTTACATCTTCTTTTCTTGGGTAATAATCAGATCTCAAATAAATATTTGACCTTTCATCTGCCTATTAGTTTAGTTGACAAATCACACTTTTATCTGATCCATTCTTTTTTCTCCCCCATTTTCTTGGCATGGGACGACAACATTTTCCTTGTTCTTTAAGGTCAGTGTATTTCATCCAAGTAGCATTGCATGCTGCAGCTAGCGAAGTTTGCACGGGGAAAAGGCTTTCAGTGCCAACAGACTGTTCTCTCTGACTGCTTTCTGGTTCAGATGAGCTGTGAGTCATCTGGTAACCTCGTGGAGTTCAAGTGTAGCTGTCATTCTTAACCCACAGTAGTCTTACGAGGCTGTGAGCTAAATGCTTTCCTCTTGTATGGGCCATAAGTGATGAGAGACAGCTGGCTAGGAATGGTTCCAAATCCCACAGAAGTGTATCTTCTCCCTAAATTCTTTCTGCCTTGGATCCAGGGAGGTTTGTTTCTGCTGGTTATTGGATGAACCTACAGGGAAATCAGTTTTTTAAGAGTCAGTTTTTTAAGACTGTCAAAGTCTCTGAGATCCAGCCCCTTCCCAGGATGGTACAAGTTCATACTGTCTGGAGGTTTCCAGACATTAATGTTCTCTGCATAAAACTCTATTTCTTACAACTATCCACCAAAATCATAACCTACTAGAGGCTTAGAAACAGGAAGCAAACAGGAATTGGGGAACAGAAGGGAGGAAAAATTAAGATATGATTAGATTTCATGTGTCCTGCTTATTCTCATAACCACCCCCAAAGTGTAAAAACTGAGTTATTCTTACCTTGTTAGTTTTGACCTAAATGTAATTGGATGGCTATGTGTGTGTGTATGTATGTATGTATGTTTGTATGTATGCACATACACATGTGCCAGAGGACAACTTGTGAGAATTGGCTCTCTCCTTCTTCCTTGTGGGATCTAAGGATTTAACAAGACAGATTATCAGGTTGAGTCATTGAGCCAGGCTTCTGACCCCAATTTTTTGGGTGTGATCTGTATATATTTGCACATTTTTCTGCATTGTCCATGTTATCTAATATGTATCAGCATATGTATATGCACATGGGGTATCTAATCAAACATTTTTAAACTATGTGTGGTGGCGTATATCTATCATTCTGTGAGTCATAGAAGTTAGGATTATCATTAGCAGGAAGGGTATAAGTTTGAGGTTAGCTGAATTTACATTAATGGAATTCCAATCCAGCCTGCACAAGACAGAAAGGAGTTACCTTCAAAAACAAACAAGCAAACAAAAGAATCCCACATCAACAACAGGGATTTGTTTTATTAACACTTAGAGAATAAATCAGGATTTATTTTCATTTCTACTCGGCTACTGTAGTTTTCAGTTTGGATGTAGGATGAGGCCATCCTATTTGACTTGCTTTTAGAAGTTTGACATACCTAAAGTGTCTTACAAACGTGTAACTCTTCCTTTCAAAATAAATAAAGGGATGCAATTTGTTGAAGTTCTGTCTACAAGTAAACACTACATGCTTTATTCTGAAGCCTGTGCTAGGATGGTAGTCTCTTATCAAACATAGCTTTGCTTTGCGTCGTTTATCATGTGTATTTAGAATTATACTTTTAAGCAGTCTGCTACAGAATCCTGTTGAGAAAGACATCATCTCAGTTGTGCATGACCCCACAGAGTAAGGCAAATGAATGAATGGCAGGAACTCTAGGTATAAAATTCAAGGTGCAGCCAAATACTCCCTAGGTAACAGAGCCTTAATATCTATCTATATCACCTATGACAGGTGTAACGTATAGTTTTACCCAAGGAAAGTATATAGTTATGTTCATAGGCTATTTCTCCATTTACAAAGTAAAATAAGCATATCTTGGAAAAAATACATATAATGTCAACACAGCCCTTATTCCAAAGAAATAGAAAAGACAGTTTACTCTGAGCTAATATGAGTGGTGATGGACAGGAAACCCAGATGCCACTTGCCACACTGATATGTTTTACTGTGAAGGTGGGTGCATGACATTTCATAGCCACAACACAAAATAATGGTCCCCAAATCAATGCATGTGCCAAATACTATTGGTGAGGACTACAGGTAGGTGAATTATGGTGAAGCAAAAAAAAATCTTATGGGATCCAGGTGATAAGTAACACATTTTCAGCTTTTGGGGGTGTGCTGGGTGTTGGAAAGAAGCTAATACATTCCAAAGCTTTTGCCTAATTTTCAAAGGGATATTAAGTCAGATTCAGAGATGGGTACTGAATGGCTATCAGGGTACTGAAGATGACCCAAGACATAATACTTACTGTTTACAAAGGCAGAAAACATCAAAGGATGGAGTTCCATCTGCTTGAGAGAAGAGTTAAAGGCTTCAGAGTTCAGAAACACTTCAGAGCATCTCCCTCTGGATGGATAGTGGATTGTTTCTGTAGTAAATCAAGCTGCCCTTTGTGACAGTGGAATTAGAACCTACTCTTACTCTCCCTCCTGCTTTAACTAATGTATGTTAAAGTATTCAAGGGAAGATGCTATGCCTTATTAATTTCTGTAGTCATCAGTTTGGGTCAAAGCTTAGACATACTAGAGTAATTTCTTACTAGTTGTGAGAAATCAAAAACAAAAACAAAATAATAAAGCAAGCAAGTATAAAAACAAACTGAAATCACTGTTCATTGTGCAGAATGAGTAAACACACTACATACACACACAAATGATTCTGAAAGTGGAGTTATGTTTACTGTGTTTTAAATAAATTCACTTGCATGTGAGCACATAGAGGTTTTAAATGAATAGTAGATAAATTCCAATGAAACATGAAGTAAAATATAGGAAAACTGAGCTAAGAGGAAAGGAAGAGAATCTCTCTCATCATACCAAGCTGTACTTCAGAGATCTCACTAAATCAAGATATTCATGCATAGTGGCCATGCAAGAGTGCCTTATAATAGCTTAAAGTCACATGTAATCAGAGTCAAGGGACTGGGATTCTGACAGGAAACACTACATGAATGGGTAGAGATGCAGGTTTCTGATGTCTACCTAATGTTTAAAGGTAGAGTAAGAAATGAGAACATCGTCTCATGGACCTTCCCAGGAAGGTGGCTGGTTCCATTGTGATCTGCCTCATAAGGCAACCAGAGGAGGGATCCATGAGTTTGTGCCTCTCCAACCCTTTCTCTAATCGTTAAGGATCTGTGGCTTCCACAAGGTAATCTAAAACCAGGCCTCTCCTCCTTGCTCCTTAGGCATTGACTTGTAGATAATGTGTTCATTTGAAAAGAAAGCGCAGGCGTTGGTGATGAGGATGCCCCAGATCCCTGTAAAGCTTGAGCTTCAAGAGTTTGGAAGACACTCTTACCCTTGTGGGAAATCCCACCACTGTCTCATGTCACGTGTCACCATGCGTTCCATACAGGCTCTCAGCTTACCTAAGATCCACACCAGGATGTACATCTGAGTTGAAAAAGCCTGATAAAACAAATCAATTTCCTACCATCAATTTCATCCTTGTATCACTTATATCCTCCTGTTTTCTGTTTTGTTTTTGTTTTGCTTTATGTTATTATTTTTAGTGGAGCCTTAAGCAATGCAAAGGTTGAATTCTTTTAACCATCAGGCCAGCATTATTTTTGTCTACCTGACTGAACCTGGACCTTATTCACTGTCCGCAACATTGTCCGTGTCTCAGAAGAGAACTACAATCTCCCCAGTTGCTGTGGTTATCAAGAAAAAGGAGCAATAACAAAGGTCTCCTTGAAGCTTTGAGGATGAAGCACATGGAGCTTTGAATACAGTCCTTTACCATTATTCTGTTACCAAATAAAATGGGCAAAAGAACAGAGAGAGAAACAGTACTTCCTATTGCATGGCAGCTCTGAAGAAAGTTCCATTATCTTGATCTGGTTCTTGATGTTAAAGTTCAAAAACAATATCTGGTATTGACAGATAGTTATTTGGGATCAAGGTCTATAAGCAAACACTTAGTTGAAGGGTATTGTATCTTTTCTAAGCATTATTCTTGACATATCATATGCCTATAAAGTCAACGGGAAGAAAAATTACTGCTCTTGTAAATAATAGGTGAATCTCTGGTTACCCTTGTTTTCCCAGTCACAGTATTACCAGGATGTTACTGTGGCCTCCCCTTAATTCAATGGCTCTTGTGATTTCTGTGGAAATTAGGATGAAACACTCAGAATGGGGCAAATAGCAGAATTTATTACAGAGTGAACCAGGACATCAAGAGAGGAAAGTGGACCATGGCAAAGGGATGATGGCAAGACAGATCATTCCAAAAGGTGAAAGTGGGCAGTGGCCAGAGAGAACACAGTGCAGGACATACGCTCGAGGGGTGACATGGAGTGGGAGCTGACCACAGGAACCACTGTGCTATGCTACATTTTCCCTTAACTTTCATACTATTTCTTAAAGTCAAAAGAACAACTCTTTCGGAGAGCTGTTTTCCTGCCCAAGGTGATGGACAAACCCATTTGTATTAAGTCTTCAGGGAGGCGGTGACAAGGACACATCTTCCCTTTTTTCCCAAAGGCCTCCAACTGAATGGTAAGCTTAGGGCAGTCTTGGCAGTTTTAAATGCCATGTTTTCAGCCCAGACTAGAGACACAGGTCAATCTTATTCTTACAACCAGTAATATAAGTCCTGGCTTCTAGATCTTGGTTTCACAAACTACTGATGGTGAGGGAGGAGTCTGCCCTGATAGCCTTTAAGAGTATCAAGATCTGATGAGCTACTTCACAGTAATTGATAAAAAATATATCCTTCTATGTCAGAGATTATTTTTGTTCTAAAAACACCCAGGACTAACTTGATGGGCCTATGCCTCCTACAATTAGAGGATCCAAAGCCTGAGGGTCTGCCATTGTAAGAAGCCTTTACTGACCTTTAAGCAGGGCTGCGTGCTTCCCTCTGGTTTAAGTAACTACCCCATATATATCCAGTATCCTCCTTGGGTGACATATCTGAAGAGCTCAGAAAGATATCTGAAACAGCAATTTTACAAGTGTGCCATCCCAAGAATAAAAAAAAATTAAAAACAATCGTCCGCCACTGAGTGTAGATTACATATATTTATGTAACCTAGGCTAGCATTTACCAGACATGGAGAACAGCACACAACTAAGAAATCACATAAATTGTGACCCCAGAGCTAATTTAATTCAGCATTTAATGGAGTTAAATTATTGACAGCTCACTAAAATGAATTAAGAGAAGCAGTAACTGCAGTGTGTTAAAAGTAATAAAATGTTGACTTTTTTCCCTAAGCTCTTAGAAGATTATTATAAAATTGCTCCAGGCTACTTGGTTAATGTGCTACACCCAATTACTATTCTTAAATCAGTGAGGACATGTCTATTTATTGAAAAGTAACTTACTTGTTATTGTTGCTAATTTTTATTCAGTTTTGAGAAATCGGACACTTATTAAATGTTGAAATTGAGCAAGCACACCCTAGATGTCAGACTAATGACAGGCATAGGCCAATCTGCATTCTATTATCTCTGTTTTCAGGCATTTTTTCATTGCTGACATAATTTTAGTGCAGGGGGCAGGAACCCATGCAATCTTCTTCAGATTCAATTTTTAAGGCTGAAATATTTCAGAAAGCATTTTATGAGCAAATGTACTATTACTCACTTTTGCAGGGCTAAATATCCATTTGAAAACTGTTTCTTGGAGTCATTAAGGTAATATCCAAGCTCCAATTGTCCAAGAAAATGAAAAAAATATGTCTCTTACCCACAGCTGATTGGTAATATCATACGGCATGTTATTCAAAGGGTGTCATCTCTGCCCTTTTTTATACAGAACCCCAAAGAATGAAGCAATGAAAGCCCACCACGCTAAGAAACAACACCGTTTAGTGTTGTCTTAAGAAAGTGTAAGAAACCAATCTACAAGCCAAGGACCAGAAATAAAGGCAAATATTTAAATTGCATCCATTAGTCATTGAGTATGGTTAGGGAAAGGCTAGGTTCAATGTTTTGATTTACTTTATTGTTTCAAGGTAAATACCAAGGAGCTCCCTTTTATTAGTTGAATGCACAAAATTAACCTTGTAAGCCTTATAGCAATATTCCACCTGAGTTCCTTCAGAGACCCCTTGACAACTATGAGCTAGTAAAGGGAAGTACAAGATGTTCTTCAACAAAGCCTTGGGCCCTGAGGTTATAGCTTGCACTCAAAGTTGCAGCCCAGCTGAAAGTGTACATTAATTAGCTTGATGATAATGACCATTTCACACTGCAAAGGTATATCAACACAGCAGATTAGATACCTTAAATGCCATTTTATTTGTCAATTGCATCTCCTCAATGTCAAGGAAAGAAAGCCTACAGGAAAAGTTCAGCCTCTGCTCCAATGACTTAGCTAATTGACACAATCCTTTACTTTGTTTTATTGGTGAAGATGAATCCTTTAAAAGTTGATGATCTGGCAGAGGAATGTTATTCTCATTTTGTACTAAATGGACACCGGCTAATGTAGAACTAAATGAATTCAGAAAAATGGGGCAGCAGGAGTCAGAAAGCAGAAAGCTGAAATGATTAAAGCTACTCATCAGTCCTGTCGAAATTCTACTGTCCACAAACTCTCAAGGAATGTATTCCTTCCAAGGAAACAGTTTAGCATCGGGTTGCAGTGTGGCGTTTCCTGTATAAATGCCACTTTACATAATAGGGTATTTTTAAGTGGAAAAATGACAACTTCTTGCAGCAACACATTAAAGCACTGGTAAATGTCCTTCTAAAATCTTCAGGAAAAAGGATTCTTCTACCTGTGTGCACTTCTATTATCTACAGCAGGAAGCGGAAAGTAGATAGAGTAAGATACTGGAATTGCTCTATGGGATAAAGATACAAAGGTTTTAGAGAACTCATGCAAACATTTGCATATATTAGCATACTTTTAAAGAAAATAAACTTTTTGAAAGAGTGCTTGAAAGGCCATAGTATCCAAGGCAGGTAGGATATAGTAAGTCTTTTTCGAAGACTTTCAGGGTATAGTAAGACTTATCTTAAGGCCCTCAAGGAGGGCACTAACTAGAATGTTTCTAAAAGGAGATGCTCAGCAAGATGGCTCTCCCTTTCTAGTCACAACTTGAAATCATCCCAATGCCACCCCACCCATCTGTTGACTTCACATACCACTACTATGTGACAGTGCAAATAAACACTCTATTAACTGCAGTATAACTGTAATCTCAGAAGATTATGACCTGCCTCTTCCACATGCTGACAGATGTGAAGACCATGTATGTAATGTGAGAACAGAGATCAAAGCTATGTAAACTGCATTAGTTCCCTTTCTTACTGCTGTTATCAAATACCAGACAAGTGGCCACTTAGGGGAGAGAAGGTTTATTTTGGCTAACAGTTTGAGGGTACACTCCATCACAGTAGGTAAGGCATGCCAACAGAAGCATGTATGTACTTATGAGTGAGACAGGAAGCACAGAAAAGGGAATTTTCATTCCAGTTGTTTTTTGCAAGCCTAGACCCCACCCCATGGATGGCAGCCCCCCCCACACTCACATTCAAGGTGGGTCTTCCTTCATCAATTAAACCTCGCTGGGAAACCCCTCAAAGACATGCCCAGAGATCTGTCTTTCGGGTGATTCTAAATCCTGTCAGGTTGAAAGTGAAGATTAGCAATCAAATAAATTCCAGAAAGAAGGAGAAAAGGGGGTAGAAGAGAGAAAGAAGAGACAGAGGAGAGGAAGGATGGAGTGTATCCCAGTGGAAGAGCACGTGCCTAGCATACACAGACTCTGTGTCTGATCTCCATCCACTCGGAAGAAAAGGAAGGTAAAGAAAGCAGGAGGTGATAAAGGACAGAAAATAAAGGGGGAAAAGAGACCCTGCCCATTATGTTTAATTGGAGATATAAAGAATTTTTGTCTTGTTTTTCTTTTTGTTTTTCAGGTTTTTGTTTTGCTGTTTTTCCTGTGCAAGAGACTTCTTAACCTATTAAAAAGAGTAACTGCAATTTTCTAATGAGCTGCATTTTTCTATCTTTACCAATGTCAACAGAAGAGCAAGCATGCAGCAAGTCAGCAGCTTCATGCAAAAAAAGATTAGAGATTAAGGATGTCATGTGACCTCCTGGTTATCTTTATGCATAGCAACACATATGTCTTCACCAACTGAAAGTGATCAAAAAACCCTCACTCTCTCCTCTTTCACAAAGGGCAGAAGTTCCTTCCAATGACGCCATGGAAATTACTCAAGTGACAGGGAGTTATTCATAGTTGGGGACTTTACATACCCAGATCCTCTCTTTTAGCAGCCAATGACTATCTATGAACTGGATAGCAAATTATTATTAGTTTTAGTGTCTTTTCAAGTGAATCATCACTACCTCTGTAAGTCTATGCAGTTGTTTTCCTTGCGCATATCCTCACATCTAGTTCTTCCATCCTCCCCAGCATATATACATACATATATACATCCCAGCAAAGCTTTACTGGAAGGGAGCCCTGATGTCTTTCAGTTTCTTCTGTTCCACTTCCAGTCTCACATATGCACATTTCCACACTCATCTTTCTGTGTTTTAAGCCCTGGCCATTCCTGCACAGGCCTCATGCGTCCTGTTTTCCTGACCTATCTGTATGGGCCTCATGTATCCTTTCCCTCAGATCTGTCAGCAGATACAGACATGGGATCTTCCAGGTAATGAAAACCATTGCTGTGGCTTGGCTGTGACGTGTCCCCACAAGCACATGTGTTAAACGTGGCCCCTGATTGGCAGTTTGTGTTGGGATGTCATAGAATGTTTTGGACACAGTATTTATCTGAAGACATAGGAGTGTAGGTGACTTTTGAGGTTTAGGTCATGGCATGCTTCTGGCTGAGCTCTGCATCTCCTGACAATGGGTACAAATTAATCACCCATCTTCTGCCCCTGACATAAGCAGTTCCCACCACCTTGCCTTCCATCATAGTATCCGATCTTCCCTGTATCCTGAGGCAGGACAGAGCCTTCCTAAGTTTCTTCTTCTCAGTCTGCCACAGTGACAAGAAAAATAACCAATACAGATGTTAGCTCCATTTTTCATTATGTTTAAAAACATGGAAAACAATCCTCACTTACTAAAATAAAATGCTACGTTTTTCTACATACCTCATGTCCAAGTGGAAGTTCCCCTATTATGAAGACTTTCATTATCTTCTGATTGCTGAATCTAGCAAACTGAATATGTATGTACATGTTTACATGTATATGGGCACAAACATTCACATATAAGTGTGCACACACCCATATATACATACATATTCACATACACATATGCATATATGCACATGTAGATATTTACCTACACCATATATATACACACATACGCACAACTGTATACATATACATATGTACTTATATATGCACACATAAGCTCAAATACATACACATGTATGCACAACTGTACACACATACATATGCACTTACATATACACACATAAGCTCAAACATATGCACATATATACATATTTACATGTTACGTATATACATGTACACCCCACACACACACACACACTGTAAGCAGCACTCCACATAGCAGCAAGAACATTCCTGTGCAGGTATAAGTGCAAACCAAGTCTCACTGATCTTCTAGCAGCTGGGAAAGTATCTCCCAACCGGCCTCAGTGCAGACCATGGCACAGGTTATATGCTAAGTCATCTGCAGATGACTTAGATGAACACTGTGGGCATCACCCATTGGAGCTGCCCAGGGTCGGGCTGCTGTCTGGCTTTACCCAGGATTACATGTGCTCTGCTCCCTAATTGCGGGTACCTGCCATGCCAGCTTTTGTTCCGTCCTCGCTCTTTGCTTCACACTTGCTTACCATGCTCCCTGACTTCTTCCTGGTTCTCACGGCATGATGCTTTTTCTGATCTGCTAAGCCATCTGCAGAGAATAATTCAGAACTCCTTGGCATAAATAATTTATTTCATCCCACGGTTCTTCTGCAGAAAATCTCTTCTGATTGCTAAACATGATGAACTTCTTCCCCGTGAGGCGCCTTACTCTCTGCATCCCTCCTGAAACGTCAGTCACCTCGGCGTGACTTTCAGCCGCCCATCTTTTCATTCCCTGCATAAGCAATGGGCTGTGTTTACCATATTCATCATTGTGGCTGGAATGCAGCCCAGTGTGTTTCTCCATGAACAACTAACTTGTCAGAGCATGCTCTCCAGATGACAGCCGATCTTGGCCATTTTTCTCTGTGTTCTACACTCCATCATTGTCCACTTTTGGAAAGTGGAACTCACATTTGATCTGTACTTATAGTGGAATTTCAACTTGTCCTGACCAAAGCAATAGAGAGTGGGGCAATGTTCTTTATCAGCTCACTCCCTTGAAATGATAGGGAAGACATGGGAAGAGAGATCAGTGAGGAAAGGGCCATGCAACATTGACGGTTTGACTTCAATCCCAGAACTGAAGTTAAAAGAAAATAAAACAGGGTGTGCTTGTAATAGTTGTACAAGGAGCAGAAGCAGGGGGACAAGAAAAAGTGGATCCAGGGCTTGTTGACTGCCAAACTAGTCCGCTTGGTAAATTCCTGGTCAATGAGAAACCCAATCTGAAATGGTGAAATGGTTGTCCTCATGCTTACATGCATACATGCACACATGTGCACACACACACATGCACACATACATGCACACTCATGTATTCATACATACACACACGCACACAGACACATGAATATAGTCATGCACAAATATACATGCATGAATGTTTGTATACACAAATGTACTACACACTGAAATGTAGTACACATGTGAATACAAGCATGTACATGCAGGCACGCGCGCACACACACGCACTGAACAAAACATTTGCATGCATAAGTAGATTCTCAGAAGCCCTGCCTTGACTTCATTCTTTTATTTGAAGCTCACCCCTAGTGCCTTTTACAGTGATTACACCATGGGTTATGGGACATCTACTCTGGTGGGATCCAGCATCCACAGGCCCTGCCTTCAGGTCTTTCCTTTTTGTTGGCTCACTCTGCCTCCCAACCTACTGTGTGAGCAATATATTCAAAGAAAATGCATCTTGTCTTTTGGCATCTATGCACCTTGAAAAGGACAGTTTTTGGTGTCGCATCCATGTCTTTGTAGAAGTAGTATCCTCACAGAGATACCAGCTTGAGCCGATCCATGGTATGCATTCAAGTTGTCTTACTTGACAACTTGACCTATTCTTCAAGCAAATGACTATCTCTAGATTTGAAAGGTTTGGAGAATCCGTGCTGTTCCTGTGATATGATTATAAGCTAAGACAAAAATTTTAATTTATTTTAAATGACAACAAATTCAAAATGCACATCCCGATGCCCACGATAGGAGCATATATATAGGCTTTGCAAACAGAGCCCAGAGGTGAGGATGATTTTCTCTTGAGTATTATCTCTTAGGTGTAAAACGAAGAACTAGATAGTAAATGGCAGAGACGAGCTGATCTACTTAAGTAGCTCCATAAATACAGGAGCCAAGTGACTGACTCAGGAGGAATCAGACCTCGGTGAACCTAAGTGAAGGGGCTGAGTGTGTGAGATAAACAGCAGGGGGAAGGAAAAAGGGGGCCGGGGACCTGCTGCAGGCAGGGAAGGTTCTGCTCAGATTGGCGCGGAGTGGAGGATAAAGTGCGATAAAGAGCTTAGAAAGGTAGGAATGCCAGTCAAGTCTCTGATGGCAGATGTCAGCATGCATGAGTTCAGGGCGGAAGCATCATGGCACAGACAGAAAAGGATGCCTGCCAAGGACAAAGGGCATAATCACAGAGTTCAGCAAAGGCGAGAAAGGGCTTTGTCCGTGGCCATTTTATTTGAAAGCAACGGCGTTAACTAGACAATGATAAATATGTCAGGACAAACATAAAGGGCATTATTGAAATGGTAGAGATCCATCAGGAGATGTGGAAATGAGCTTTCTTTAATTAGGAACCAGAGTGGAATAGCGAATGCCGGAGCGACATTTGGAGATAGTAAAGATGAGACAATATGTTTTTGTATGTTGCTGTCTGCTGATGGAGTCGGCGAAGCAGTGCCACTGAGAACGGGGAGTGAGTAATAGTCGGCCATTTGGCTGCAAACCCACAGCTACTGAAGACAGAGGTTCGCAGAATGCATGGGGAGAAGAAGCTGAGTTGCACCAACTGCATCAAAGTTAGAGGGCAGTAAAGGGGTTGCCTGCTAATGGAGATAATTACCTCCTCGTGATAAGGGATGAAGGCAGAAAGCTATGGCTGGATAATAAAAATTCTTCTAGCGCAGAATGGCGTAAAATGATATTCAATTCAGGTCTCAGGCATTATTAACTCCCTTAAAATTAAAGCCTTTCTTCTGACTCCCAGAAGCAGAAGCACGAAGTGGGAAGATCGCAGGCTTTGAAGTCAGATAAACATGATCCGCAACCTGGCTTCACCATCTACAAGTGTAATTTGAAAGAGATCTTTGAACCCAGCCTCATCTGGAAATGAAATGATAGCTACTTCTCTCACCTGACTTTAGATGTCCGGGGAAGAATTCACAGGGAGATGACCACCTTGGTAACTTGTACTGCTGTTCACTTAAACACCTTTGAGGGTCCTGAGAGGTAGGCATATCTAAACACACAAAAGGGGTTTGGAAAGGGGGGTGTCCTCATCTGCTTACACAGTGGATGCACTCATGAGAGGTAGAAAGTCACTGCTCCACCAGTTACAAACGTCACAGTAAGCTCTGTGAAGGAAGATGTGTGAATAAAGAGGAATGAATTACCTTGCTAAAGGTACTAACTGTGCAGACAGGTTGGAGGGGACATCTGGTAGCAGACAAGATGATGTTCAAGAAAAGACAAACTGCTGCTTCTCTAGTGAAAGACAGAGAGGACCCACCATAATATTTATGTGAAATATATCCATGTGCTCAGCTTTGAATGTTGCACATGAATGTAGCTGTTTCAGGAGCTACGGGTCTTTCAAGGGGAAGGATCTAGCTGAATGGACATGGATGGTCAGGGTGGCCTTAAATGCTGTATAGTCAGATCCCTTGTTGGGGCATGCTGTGTGCCCTCTCTCTGCTACCATGTGAGTGTCTGCTGTGCACAAGACCATGGTGAACTGTGCTTCACCTGCATTTGCAGGATGCAAACTAAAAATCAGCCTTTCCTCCCACACATTGCTACTGTCCAGCATCATAAGAATCAACAGATAGGAACAGAGAAGACCCTTAGGTGAGCTGAGAGGATGCACAGGAAACGCGCAATGACCCTGTGCCTTTGCCCTTGTATGTGCTGCTTAGTCTCCCTCCAACCCATGAGGAAACACCTAGGGTGCTCTGTGTCCCTCAAAAAGGGTCTCAGCTATGCCATCAATGAGGTGCTAAAAAGATGACAAGTTTCCTTCTCAGCACATCAGCACAATGAATAGCTACTGTCCCACTTGTGGAACCTGTAACAGGCCAGAAACATCAAGCGGGTCCTTAGTCACAGGACGATCACTAAACAGTGATAAGAGTCAGGAACTCTGAGCATTAAGATCAGCATGCAGATCAGCACAGACTATGCATGGAATTCTCTCATCTCCCTCCACACCAGTCCATTAGATGAAGACCCATCTAACACTTGCTTCTGCCTTCTCTTAACCTTAGGAAATGTCATCTGAACCCATCTTAAAAGCACATATGCATGAGAATGCATGCGTTGAGACAGCATGTGTTTATTCCTTGCTTATTTCTCATAGTTTTCTCCAGTCCTCTGGAGAGATAGGGGTTTCTTGAGTCTTCCTGTAAACACAGGTCACAAGGATACACAGAAGACCACATCTAATTTCCAAGATCCTACTGTGTTTCTGGAATGATGAAAATGAAAACGTTTAATAAGAATAGCCATAATAAGTTTTTAAAAGGTATCAGTGTGATGGCTCAGTAGATAAAGGCACTTGAGTAAAGTTTCTTCCCCAGGTCCCACACAGTAGAAGGAGAGAACAGACTTCTGAAAGTTGTCCTCTGACCTCATAGGCGTCCTGGGACAGATACATACTCTCTCTGTCTCTGTCCATATCTATCTATCTATCTATCTGTCTGTCTGTCTGTCTGTCTGTCTGTCTGTCTATCTCAACCTTTTCCGTTCTTCCTCTCTCTCTCTCTCTTAAACAATTTAAAAAGCAGAATATTAACAAATAACCCCATTACATTGCCAGGAAGCCAAAAGACTGAAATGAATCTCTCACAAGCCAACTAGGCCTTCTGATTCCTTTGTTCCTATAAGGTGATTTCTCTACCATCACACTATCCACAAGACATTTGTTTAGCAAGCTTCCAATTCCTTTTCAATTTCCTTTGTTCTTCTATAACATCCTTATATTGCTACTTTCTGTTGCCTACTAACTGTCTCTAAGCTAAAATCTCCAGGAATTGATATATAGTTGTCAATTAAGCTTACCAATGAAAATAATGCATTATACCGGTGTAAAGAGATTATTAAAGGCATACTGATGGTTAGTCTTAGTTGTTCCTTGATGAAATCTAGCAATTTAGACTTACCCAGGAAAAAAGCTTTGGGGCATTCCTGTGGGGATTATTTTGATCAGGTTAATGCAAGGAGAAGACCTGCCCACTGAGGGTGGCCCCATCCCAGGGGAAGGGTTCCAGACTGAAGGAAAAGCTGACCATGCACAAATCAATTTGCTGCTCTTTGCTCTTGACTGTAACATCACATGAGCAGTTCTCCCAAGCTTTTGCCACTGCCATTTTCCAGCTGTGATAGACAGTACCTGAAGGCTTTTCTCCCTTCCACTGCTTTTGTCAGGAGACTTGATCACATCATAGGGAAAAGAAACTAAGAAAAGAGAGCTGGAGAGATAACTCAGGGGATAAACCTTTGCCTCACAAGTAAAAGGACCTGAATTCAGATTGCCAAACCTACATAAAAACACTGAGAAGAAATGGCAGCAGTCCGTACTTCTGGCTCTAGAAGGTGGAGACTAAGAAACCTCAGAGAGAGAAATAGCAAGGTCCAGTAATCCTGGATGGTACTGATGTCAACCTTGGACCTCCACAGGCACACACAGTGCCCTCCGACACACACACACACACACACACACACACACACACACACACACACACATATGCAAATTAGTTCTCACTGAACACAAGAGTACATTTAGAAATCACTGGAAACTAAGTTCTCACTAAGAACTCATTTAGAGATCACTAGTTACTTTTTCTGTAGCGAAGAAACTGAAATTAGCACAAGTACTCTACTGACCCCGTATCTCGTGCTCACCGTGGATGAAGTCTGGAATGGAATCTGTTCGATCACGGAATATATGTTCTCCACAGCAACACCTGTACTCCAACCAAACACCTGCTTTTCATCGTTAATCCCTGTGTGTACACAAGGTATTATTCTGCAGTTCACACTGAAAGCAAACAAAAACACAGATATCGGAAAGGTGTTGATTGGTGTGCACATTCCTGAGAATGTGCACAATCATTAACTGAGCCTCAGCCCTGAGAGTCTTGGTGCATTAACCTCCACAGACATTGCTGATGATAACTGACCCCACCCAAACAACAGGATCTGGGAAGTATTGACATAAAATAATGGAGTCACATCTTCTAAGTAGTAAAAGGATTAAAATACATTCAGAGATAAAAGAGGTAAAATACCCTTTCAAAATGTAAATTACTTCTTCCATAGCCACGATGATAATGTACTAATTCTGGGAGTCGAATAAATTATTCAGGGACACTGCCATTTAGTTTGTTTCTTGACTCCATAGGGAAAAAGTAATTATGTCTAGCCCAGCCAAGCCTATGATAACAGCCAGCTACAAGAGAACAAAGATAAAGGTAATGTCTTCAGAAATCCACCATGATGTTTCATATTTTAGTGAAAATTTTCCTTGGAGCGACCTTGAATCAATCAGTCCAAGATTCTCATTTGGCATTCAGAGGAGTTGAAACCCAGAGAAGTCAAGTACTTTTCTTGAGGTCATGTGTCTCATGTCCATTCTCAAAGGCAGATGGCAGATTCCAACCATGAAAGGGCTAGGAAAAAAGCTACCAATTATTAACCAGGGTCTTTCCTACTCTAAGGATGTTGTATTACCTCATGCATAGATGAACACAATGAAACAGACATCATTTTCTCTTCCATTATAAGTAGATCAGAAATGGAAAGTCAAATCACTACTCTGCATTCACATACTGAAACACGGAGCTTGGCCTATTTTTTTCTTTTTCTTTTTTTCCACCTAAAGCTTTGAGCTTTTCCTACATGAAAATCTTTTGTGAATACACATGCTTCTTGCTAGCATGGGGCTCAAGTTAGGATAATGTTTCTCTAAGCCCTTCAAACAGATTGTTTGTTTTTTTTTTGACTGACGTCTCTTCTAATGCCTCATTCAGGGATGACTGATAAATGTGCCCCTGACTTCTTGAAGCACTGTCTTATTTGAGGGGTCAGTTAGATAATTGAAAAAATTCAGTGGTCATTAGCATGATAGAAATTGTCTTCCTGAATTATTGTCACAAGCCTTTTGAATGTCATCTAAATACAGGTACTTTCTGAAAAAAATCCCCTGAAGACTATAGGGTATTGTCTCCTGGATTTGAAAGGTCTTTTCTTTCCAAGAAAGGAGTTGTGTTCTCCCGCTGGACAATGGCTCATTAAGACCCCTAGAGAAAATGGGACCACTTTCCCTAGACCAATGTCACTAAAATACAGAGTGTCAAAGTCATTCGGGACAGAAATAATGTAGAGTAGGAGATGAGTGATCCAGCATCAGGTTTATAAATAGCCCTCGGTAGAAGAGCCCCTTGCCTGCTCTCCTCCCGTTCCTTGCATGTGCAGCCTTATCTTTTCTGTTTTAATGTGTGTAAGAACTGGATGGGGACAGAGGCAAAGAGACAGAGTCACTTGAAAAGAAAACTGTCACCTGAAAGTTGTCACCATTTTTGATAAGCTTGCCTGGACTTCTTTGAATTTTTCTGAGGTTTGCTCAACATGCCACAGGCACTGAAAGCTACCATCTTGTGATTGTTGATACTGAGAGTAAACTTGATTAGATTATGAAATGTCTGCACATCTTCCATTAGGGTATTTCCAAAAAGCATTCACTGAAGAGAGATAACCCAAGAGCTAATGTGGGCAGCACTCTCCCAGAGTCTAGAAGTCCATACTCAATGAAAGGGGAAAAGGAGAAGTCCATATGACCACCAGTAGTCTCCCTCCCGTTGCCTCCTGGTCTACTGTGATGTGAACAAACAGCTGTTCACTCTCCTGCTGCCAGACAACTAGCCCTCTGCCACCACATTGGCTCCCATCATGGAAAGTATTCCCTCAAGCCATGAACAAAATTAAGCCCCTTCTCCCTTAAGATATTTGGCCCTAGCAGCATGAAAGTAAGTAAAACTCATCTCTGCTCACAATTTAAACATATAAGGAGAACTTCCAAGTCAAGTGCAGATGTAACTAGTGCATGCCTCTCAAGGAAACACCAGATCTTGCTGCAATGGAAGAGTCATTTGTAAGAGCAGCTTAAGTGCTACATTCATCTGCAAAAATCAGCCTTTCATCGCCAGAAGTAAAGTCCACCATGACAGCGTGCGTAGGTTATGTTTCACAACAGACTGATAGATGGATCCAAGGCTTCATTGCTATGCCATAGCTATTTTGGAAATGATTCTATGCAGATGGTTCTAGTCTTCCAGTGGATTGATCCCTAGATGTGCACAAAACTGTAGGTGGTAAAAAAGTTGAGGTGACAAATTACAAAGCAGGAATCAATACTGTCCCTTTGCACTTTCTGTTTCCTGCCCACCGTGAAGTGAGCAGCTTTTCTTCATCATGCCTGTCCAGATGGAACTTCCTGTGCCCTTAGGGGTCTAAGTGGATCACACTCAGGGGGAGGGAAACTGGCTGGAGGACAGAGCTGATGAGGAGGGTGTGATGGGGAGTAGTCGTAGGAAGCAGGCAATGAAAGCACATAAATTCATTGTTAATGTAATTCAAAAAATAAAGAAATGAAAGTAACAGAGCCAGAGGGCCACGAGCCAAACCTCTGAAACTTGAATTCTTCCCTCCCAATATGCCCTGAAGCTGTTTTCCTCAGATATTTTTTAACATAGAAAAACTGACCTACGTATCCACTGACTGGCTAGTGTAAAGATGCCCCTCTAGCCTGACATCTGCTCATCATCTAGGACAGTGATGCTCAACTGGACCTTACCTAGGACCTTTCTGTGCAGCGTTGGCTGGAAGCACACAGGGTTCCTTAGCCCCTGCTGCACTCTCTCAGCGTGCAATTAACTTGGACAGGAAGGGGTCTTAGCTAGACAGTGAAGTCAGAGAATACCCCCCACGACAATTTCACTGGACCCAGTCAAACTCCCAAAGACATAGTACATATATGAGTAGAACGTATTCTTGATCTCATGATCACTCTTTTAGGTACTGCTCAATGGCTTAAAAAAGTAGCAACAATTTAACTGTGTGCAGGAAAATATATTGCACAGGCCTTTTTCATTCCACATTGAATGTTTTCACATAGGAAGGACCAGCATTATTTTTTATTTTAAAAATGAAAAATTAAAGACCATAAATATTAAGGACTATGCAGAAAATAAATCTCAAATCAGGCAACAAATCCTTTTCTTCTGGTTCCCATCTACCACTTTCTCTGTTAAGTTATATTTCCTTAAGAATGTAGTTGAGATGGATTTCATCTCTCTTTTTCTTTTCTCCATTTTTTTAAATATCCACATTCTTGGGGATTTTAATAAGAAGCATGGGAATGCTTTTTTTTCACTCTTGTCCTCTTCCAAAAAATAGTTTGTATTCCTATTCAGCTTAATAGACAACATCATCATCTGTGTGATGTCCTGACATCGTTTGAAAGCTAGAATTTCTGTTGTTGTCATATTTAGAAAGCTGACTCTGACATTTTAGCAATATAAAAAATGTTGATAAATCTGTTATACTTGTCACTTTACCAAACCCAAGCAAGGTAGGAAATAGAACAGCTGGTAGATATTTCTAATCTAAGCTGTCAGACAGAATGAGCATGGAAAGAAATCTGTCGATGTTGATGCTTTTGATCTAACCCCAGGCAGGGTGGCCAGCTCTGGCAGGGAATCACTCCAAAGTACCACTTGCAAGTAGAAATGAGAGACGTGCCCGTATCCCAACACCCTGGAGATTGGAAGGAATTCTCCCAATTTCATTTTTCCATATGAAATATCTGCTTCAAATTAATGCTTTAAAAATCCTTTGATGTGCTGTTAAAATTAATGGAAGAAATAACCTCTATTATGGAGTTCTCTATTTGAGTGAATGTTCCAGAAGCAAGAAGTAAAACTGGCAATTAAAAAATCAGGAACTCTTGCTGTTTATAGATTCTAATGCAGTTGATTTCATGTAGCTTCAATGGACATAGCATGGAAAAGGACTATGTCCATGTTTAAAAATAAATAAATACAAATTTTTGAGTTATTTATTGGACATTATGCAGAGAAGGAGAGCAAAGCTTTATTTAATACTTATTCCTAGACATCAGATACATGAAGAATATTTTTTATCTGGAAGGTTAAATTTTCTCTGTGATTTTCTTTTCTTCCCAGTTTAGCTATTATTCTGATCAAAAGATACATGTTCTCTTGCGTGAGTATAATTTTTTTTAAGTTTTTCACTTAAATGCACTTTTTAAATCTGCTCTAGTATCCTAAAGGAAATCTTTAACCTGATTAATTGATTTATGATCTTTTCCTGTTTTATGGTGTTGGATTTCATTTCTCATATAGAAGCACAGGAAACCTGGAAGATACTTTCTCACAGAATTTTATGATGTTATTTCCTCCTTATTTAAAATGTGCTGATTTGCTTAACATTGCTTCAGAAAGCACACAAAGCGATTTGGAAAGTATGCAAATATTATGTAGGAATTTTTTTAACATTGCAGGAAAAAAGTAAAATGTGTCCTGTTTGCACAAACTGTCCTTTTTATTTTGGAAGAAACAAACTAGGGAGAATGAGCTATTTCAGTAGGTAAGGCACCTACCTGCTCCAAACCTGATGATCTAAGAAATAGATCCCATGCTCAGGACAGAGTTTCTGCTTGCTACTGTAAATGCCTTCAGGCACTTACAAAGCCAGCCCTTGATGTACCTCATGGAGATAGGTCAATTCCCTCTCCTCTCCCCACCCACATTCCCAGGGATAAAAGTTCACTACAGTATACCATCAAACCAGGCTTCTTCTCCCTTCTCAGAGTATTAGTCTGGCAGACATCAAGTAATTAGGTAGTCGATAAGCCTTTTCTGTTTTTTGTCTGCGGCATGGCTAACTTGGATCTCTAGAAGACCACATGATGGAAGTAGTGACCTCTAACCTCTACCTGTGCCCCATAACATGCTTGTGTGCATCTCCTCTCTCATCTCTGCCCCTGTTTATGTCTCTGTCTCTCTCTATCTCATGAATAATAAGTAAAATCTCATAAAAAATTAAACCATGACTCCCTATGAAAAGTCCCAGGAAAATACCTGTAGGATTGAAATCTTTCCATAGAAAAGGAAACAAAGGACAAATATTTCTTGTCAATCTTCAATATCAGAATACTCTGATGAAACAAATAAAGTCATTAAGATAGATAATGTGCTTCTCTTCTGTTTATATTAGCAAAATCCCTAGAAAAACATATGATAACACAAACAGTTGCAAACACTAGTTTCCCAAACTCATGTTGTGCTGGGCTGATTTTCCCAGGCACACACTGTGACGACTCCAGGCTTTGGGGCGGAGAAAGGCGAAAGTGCTGCAGGCCCTTTACTCCCTCACCCTAATCCAGGGGCCTCCGGACACAACAGGGAGTATGTGAAAGCGAGACTCATTCACTCATTCATTCACTCATTCACTCACTCAGTTACACAGCTGCTGGCTGTGATGACGAAGATAAGTAAAGCCTGACCACCGGCACCTCTGCCTCAGCCCTCCAGAGACTTGGCCACGGACGAGGAGTTTGTCAGAGCAAGATCTCAGTTTATTGGGGGTAACAAATCAGCTTATATACAGAAAGAATCAGAGCGCGGGAAACAGGCAGCCAATTACTTTGATGGTCAGTACAGCACACAGGCTGCATAGGTCAGACTATACATAAATCTATGTTGGCTCCTATGAGCCAATTAGGACTCTTTGTAATGTGATCAGGGTTAAGCCTAGGACACTAGCTCCCAGCGCCATCTTTGGTCCCATGTGCTAAGCCACACCCTGCTCACTCCCTCCCAGACCATTATTCCTGGGCAGGCCCAAAAATGTTGTTCTTATTGTCATCTTATTGTCAAAGAAAATATCTGGGAAAATATAATTGCAATTAAATATTTTATAAATTGTAATCAAAATAAATTGTAAATAAAAATATAAATGATATTTTGAGTCCAGGATTTCTTTTTTGTAAATGTTATTCTACTAAACTTCCCCCAGTTTCTACCTCCTAATAGTAAGTATGCCTGCATACACAGCTTCAGATCTACCCTTTTAAAAAGTTATAACATCTGATGTTCCCCCATAAAAAGTGGGAGAACTTAGTTGTTCTACAAACACTTACAGTTTTCAGATGTTGGTCTTAAGACCACAATAAAAAGATATTCTGAGATGTGATTTTTTTTCTTCGCCATTGAGATGAGGAGTCTTGTAATGAATTTTGTAAAGAATTAAGTCCTAAAACAAGCTCCATAAGGTGAGCATATTCATCTTGATTGTACAAGTGTTATCTACAGGAAAGTTGGGAAAATAATTTCTACACAGTAAAAAGTAACATAGGCATTGAGGTAAGACAGAACTGAGTCTAGGCTCATCTCTGTTGCAACAAAGGGAAGTGGGATTTTGGAGACTGGAGTGAAGCCCTCATTGTTGGCTACTTTGCTTTACCTTCTAGTCCTCAAAAAAAAAATGTTCCTTAACTTCAGAAAAGGAGGTAGTTTCTAGTCTGGTAACGAACCAACCTTTCAGCCTCATACCCTCTCAAAAGGTGCATGAGAAAGAGATAAGAATGTCCGTTTTCTTGATGACATTTCGGCGATATTTTCTAGGTCCTTGAAAGATACTCTCTGGATGTAAAACCTGCAAGAGGCTTTCAGAAAGATTCATAAAGGGCAGGGAAAGCATCCACAATTACAAGCTCTCTGAAAAAAAAGGCTGTATAAAAAGCGAGGTCAGGGTACCAGGGCCTGAAAGGAATGTACGTAAAGTTTAATCAAACTGAGAGAGCTGCTAAGGCCATTTTTGTCAAAGGGTTTAGAAATATAAAGATTTTTTTCAAGACACAGAATTAAACAGAAGAGACTTCTTTACTAACTAATTTGATCATAAAATCAACCAAGATGACTGAAACACACCCTATGGTCCATTTTTCCACCAATTAATAAGAAAAGACAAGGTCCCTGGCTGAAAGCAAACGAGGAGTCAAACTACAGTAAATATAAATAAAACAACAAGAACTACAAAAATAAAATTAATAAACAAAATAAAATGAGAACTATAGTATACAACACCACAAGAAAGGCCTACATCACAGTTACAATCAAAGCCTAGAACTCAGTGTTGAAAACTCATTCCTACATTATTCATGTAATGTTACATAATTTATTCAACAATTATACATTTCAAATTCTTAAAACTGAAAAGGAACAATAACTATCATTTTGTAGTTAACACATGTAAAGTTAACACATGTAAAGAAGAGATAATAATGCCTATGTACTAATCATAGCAAGATAGTGAACTATCAACAGTTTATTAAAGATCCTCAGCTAGCATTACATAGTAAAGTCCTTCTCTAAAGTGAATATAGGCAAAGTGTAATCCGGGTCAAAATATCTGAGATGCCTTACTAAAATGTGTGGGCCCATCCTAAAGTTTATATCGAGTCACAGATGTCCATTTAAGCGAGTGAACTGATGAACAGCAAGAGTCTTTTTAAGAAAAAAGAAAAAAAAAGAAAAGAAAAAACAGGAGAGATTGCTTTACTTGGCACCAAAGTGCTACAAATCTGTTGAAAAGTGAATGAACCCATTCCTCTGATTCTTGAGCAAGGTGCTAAGTACACCATTAAAAACAAGAAAGGAACTCAACAAGTCATGCTGGATAAATTGGATGCACATGTGCCAAAAGAATATAAAACAAAAATAAATGTTTATCCCAAAAGTTTTCTCGAAATAGATTAAAAACTTCAGTAAAGAATGGAACCATGTGGCAGGATACAAAATAAATGTGCAAAAATCAGTGGCCTTCCTATATGCCCAGAATGAAAGAAGTGAAAAAGCCTTGAGAGAAACAATCCCTTAAAAAAATGAAATACCTTGGTATAAACCTAACCAAGGAGGTAAAAGACCTTTACAATGAAAACTTTAAAACCCTAAAGAAAGAAATAGCAGAAGACACCAGAAGGTGGAAAGACCTCCCTTGTTCCTGGATTGGCAAAATCAACATCGTAAAAATGACCATCCTACCAAAGGCAATATACAGATTCAATGCTATACCAATCAAAATCCTAAAGCAATTCTTCAAAGAAGTTGACCAAACAATCTCAAAGTTCATATGGGGGCACAAAAGACCCAGAATAGCAAAGACAATCCTGAGTAACAAAAACACTGCTGGAGGTATTACCATACCAAACCTAAGTCTATACTACAAATCCATAGTTCTAAAGACAGCCTGGTACTGGCTCCAAAATAGACACACAGATCAATGGATAAGGATTGAAGACCCAGATATAAGCCCAAAAAATTACAGCCATTTGGTCTTTGACAAAGGGGCCAAAAAAATCCAATGGAAAAAGAACTGCATCTTCAACAAATGGTGCTGGCAAAACTGGATCTCCACATGCAGAAGATTAAAGCTGGACCCGTACTTGTCACCATGTACAAGACTTAATTCCAAATGGATCAAGGACTTTGATATCAGGCCAGAGACTATAAAAATCATAAGTTGAACGGATAGGGAACTCCCTTGAGCTGATTGGGCTAGGCCAACATTTCCTAAACAGACATCCAATGGCACAGTCACTGCTACCAACTCTCAACAGTTGGGATCTTGTGAAATTAAAGAGCTTCTGTTCAGATAAAGAGATTGTAACACGAGCTCAAAGGCAACCCACAGAATGGGAGAAAATCTTCACATCTGATAGAACTCTGCTGTCCAGAGTGCACAAAGAACTTAGAAAACTAAACACCAAGGAAACCAATGGTCCAATTAAAAAATGGGCCCTGGAACTTAAAAGAAACTTTACCAGGGAAGAAATTCAAATGTCTAACAAATATCTTAAAAAATGCTCCACTTCCTTGGCCATCAGGGAAATGCAAATCAAAACTTCCCTGAGATATCATCTCACCCCGGTCAGGATGGCAAAAATCCACAATACAAACAATGACAAATGCTGGAGAGGATGTGGAGAGAGGGGAACTCTCCTACATTGCTGGTGGGAATGCAGGCTCATACAGCCACTCTGGCGAGCCGTCTGGAGATTCTTAAAGAAATTAAAGATTGAAATGCCATATGACCCTGCTATTCCACTTTTGGGAATAACCCCCCATACAGCAGAGGTTCACCTCGATAGCACAAGCACGACCATGTTCATAGCAGCACTATTTACAATAGCAAAGTCATGGAATCAACCCAAATGTCCAACAGTTGACGAGTGGATAAGGAAACTGAGGTACATCTATACAATGGAATACTATTCAGCCATCAAAAATGATGAATTACTGGAATTTGCCAGGAAATGGATGTCATTAGAAACAATTTTATGAAGTGAAGTATCCCAGACCCAGAAAATTAAGCGCCGTATGTACTCCCTAATAGGTGGCTCCTAGTACCAAACCCACCCAGCCCACCTAGAGACAGTAATTGCAAGGATTATGAACAGGAGGGATGGGGTAGGAGGGCCACACCAGAAACAAGGAGAGAAGGGACCATGTTACAGCAGAGAAAATAGGCCTCCATCAAGGACTCAAATAAGTAATGAGACATCTGATTAAGTTCACAGACTTTTGTTCCTGATCATTTTCAACTGAGGGGGTGTGATCTCACCAGAAGAGGAGGGCATATAGTATGGCAGATGAAAAGTAACCATTGTACAAATTGATGATAGACCCCTCCCTCACTGTGGTTTCCCACTTTTATTACATCTACCTTTGAATGTGCTTTTATCACAAGACTCTAGTTTAACAGCTTTTTGTCTCTGGCCAGGGGGTAACATACAATGCCCACCAGGATGGAGTGAAGGGCATTGCAGGAGCAGCAAAACTGCAAAAGAAAATCAACAAACCACAATCCATAACTTCAGAGATTCTATATCAACCACCTAGAACTAGGCCAGCTTAATCTCTCCCCATCCTGAAGCTCAGGGAAATTTGCGGAAGAGGGGGCGGTAAGAGTGTAAGACCAAAAGGATGGGAGGAGCAATGACATGTAAGATACTCCATACTAGTTAGGGCTGAAGCAATCATAATTGGACTTTACATGCTCTGCGCATTGTCCAACACACTACTGACCTCACAAAGTCTAGCATCTACTAAAGGCACCAAGATCCTTGGAGGCAAGAGATTGGCAGCCACAGCAGTGTTCCTATACCTAAGGGGACCACGGGAAAGGGTTCAGGGAAAGTCCACTGGGTCCTTGTACGTCATCGGAGAGGAGGGCCCAGAGGAAAATCAGGCATGCACAAGAAAGGACTCTCTGGGAATTGGGGCGGGAGGCACTGGGGGATGGGAAGGGAGGGGAGTGGGGAGGGGGAGCAGGGGGTACAGGGGGAGGAGGAGGGAGGGAGGGAACTGGTGTACCTATTAAGTCTGTATGAGCTGAAATAATAATAAAAAATGTATTAATAAAAAAAAAGAATGGAACCATGAAGCTAGGTAGCTGCCAGAAGGTAATTTACAGCAAAGACTTTAGGACATTAGAATGAGCAACGAAATGGGGAAAAAAATCAATACAAGTCCATAGGGAAGAAATGCAAAAATATCCATGTGGGGTTTCTTCACACCAAAAAGTTTTGCACAGAGTGAACTTCAAAATGGAAAAAATATTTCCAAAACATGCATCTTCCAGGCAGATATATCTAAAATATAAAGGACTCTAAGAACTCAATAGGGGAAAGTCAGTCACTAGATTTAAAGATGAAGACTTGATCTAACTATATATACACTCTTCAGAATAAAATACATACCCATCAGATACATAGCAACATCTCATTTCACAAGTAATCAGAAAATCACCATTCAGAACTACATTGAGGTGTCACTCTACCAGTAAGAACAGATTCCTTCAGGGGATGAAAGCCCAAATTGAAGCCATTTCTTGCCCTTCAAAAGTTTTGGCTGCCTAAAAAGGGGGCTTTTCCAGAGTCAGAACACAAAAATTTATACAGCTTTTGTTTGAGTGGACCAAGCTATTTTTTAGTCTCACTGCAGGTGGTACTGTTTTGGGTATGATTAAGGGGCTCATGAAGAGTGACAGAGGATTGGCACCAAGAACCAAGTATAGAGTCCTTCAAGAGAAGGTGAAGCTTGTAGCTGAAGAGGTGAATCGAAAGTGCTAGTGGAGATGCCAGAGCCATGGGATGTGTGCTGAGGGTGCCTGCAAGTGGAGATTCAGCCTGGTCCAGAGAAACTCTGCTTGTGCAACTTTAAGCTGCAAAGAGGGACAAGGATTGTCCAGAATCTTTGAGCCATCATGAATAAGTGATGAGCAGCAGATAACATTGAAATACAGAATGCAGTATTTGATTTGTTGGACTTTGGTCTTAATTTGATATTTGGCTATGATGCTTCTATTTTGAAATTTTATCTGTGCTGAAGTATGTAACTTCTTTTGACTTGATAGACTCTTAAAGTTAATATATTTGGGACTTTTTAAAAAAGACTTCCATTTCAATAACTGAACTTTCAGTGACTAACATTTTAAGTTGGATTATGAAAACTTTTAATTTTAGACTTTCGAATCAATAAAATTAAATGTATTTACATTATAAATAAGATAAATTTAACACATATGGGGACAAGTTTAAAAGTGATATGTTTTCATGTCAAGTTGGCAAGGGGTGGAGTGTCATAGTTTGGTACAGGTTGAGAGATTGAGCTCTGGGCACATTTGCAGAGAATTATTAGTTGAAGGAAGTCCAGAACAAACCTACAGGAGATTGTGTAGTTCATGGGGAAGGCCCAACATGTGGTGAGTGGGACTAGGCCCTGGACAGGTGAACAAAATACAGGAAGCTGGTTGAGGAAGTGGTGACTTTTGTATACTTGGCCAGACTTGCTAGTCTGGCAAGTAAAGATTGTCCCTCTTTCAGCCGTTATGTGGAATGGTGCGGCCAGTTCACTTTCCCTTTGGTGATGGTGCATGCTGTCCTCCCAACAGAACTCAGAACTGTAAGCAGACTATCATAAGAGAATAAATCCTTGATTCCCTTAAGTGGTTTTGTCAGGATTTTATTAGCAACCATGCAGGTGAACTGCAACACGGATCAAGCCTGATGAATTTAGTCCCTGGAACCCATGTGAAGGTGGAGGTAAAGAATGATTCTACCAGGCTGTGCTCTGGCCTCCACATGCTCAGCATGTCATATGTGTCCCCCTGACCTCACATCACACATGCATACTCAGTAATAATAAATAGCATTTAAAAAAAAAGCTTAGAAGTCAGTGTAGAATTGCCTTATGACCCAACAAATTCCTCCCCGGGAGTACATCCAAATGAAATGAAGTCAATCTCTAAGAAGTAACAGCTGTAATCTAATGTTGCAGCAACACTACTCACAAGCCCCTAGAAATGAAAATATTCTCGATATCTGCCAACTGATGAATGGACTAAGAAATGCAACACATAGACAATATCATGGAATACTATCTAGTAGGAATAAAAAGACCAAAATCATGCCATTTGCAGCAAAGTTTTTATTTACTCTCACATCCCAGTTTTCCAAAGAAAACTGCAGTAGTGGGGTGGTCTCTCAGTGCAACATATGGAGGAATTAGCAGCATGACAGGTTGACCCAGCAGGCATTTCTCCATGGACCATACAAAGAGGATTACAAAGACATAAAGCTATGAATCAAAATTACGTAAAATATAACTAAAGCACAAATATGGTAAAAAAAAGTTTGTGTTATGTTGTTACTACAGGGACTGGGGAGATGGATCAAGTCTTTGCCTCACAAACAAAAGGACTTGAGTTTATATTTCCAGATTTCACGTAAAAAGACCAGGTGGATATAGTGGCAGTCTGCAATTCTGGCCCTGGAAGGCAGAGTCCTGGGAACCTCCCTAACAAAGCAGTAAATCGGTACAATAATCCAGGATAATTTCCTTTGTCATCCTTGGAACTACACAGGAACAAACAATCAAGTGCCCCCCACACCCACACGCACGCACGCGCGCGCGCACACACACACGGCACACACACATACAAGTGCCCTCTTTTTTTAAATTTTTTTTATTTATTCAATTGTGCACGTGTGCGTGTGTGTGCGCATGCGTGTATGTATGTGTGTGTATGTAGAACCACGGACGAATTCGGGAACCACCATGGACGCCTCCACCTCCTCCTTGTTTACTCTGCCCCGGGATTCACAGGCTCCGCCCTACCAGGACCAGAAACGCAGGCCGCCCCCATTCTGTCTGGCGTCTATACTAGGACCTTCCGCCTGCAAGGCAGAGGCTTAACCCCTGAGCCACCTCTCCAGCCCCACAAGTGCCCTCTTATACACACTTGCACATATACACAAAAAAAGAAAATGACACACTATGATGAACTTTTGTCCTACACAGCTGAAAATAGAGATCATTTTGCATATGTTGTGTACCAAACATTAGAAGAGAAGTAATGATATGACTCATGTCCAACACTTGAACTCATAGAATTAGTCACTAGAGATGGTATGTGGTGGAGATAGAGAATGGCTGGTAGATGGAGTCTAAGGGATTGACAGCCAGGTAGGAACAGGAGGTCCTGGTGTGCCATAGGTCGATGGGATGATTGTACAACCACAACATAACCAAGAGGCAGAATGGTCAAATGTAAAGCAAATGTTTCTCCTTCCTCTCCTCCTCCTTCTCCTCTTCCTCCCCAGTCTGCCTTCACAGCTTTCTGCATCAGAAAGTAAGACAGAGTAGGAGGCTTCCTCGAAACAAGGTTGACAAGCCTTATAACTAAGTTTTATTGGTACCCTAATAAGTAAGCATGGCGAGATAAAACCTTCATAAGACGGGAAAGAAATATAGAAATATAAGAGCCCAGATTTCCTGCAGGCAGTCTGATTTCAAATCTCAGCTATGTCACTGACTAGCAAGGTAACATTAGGCAAGTCTTTGCCCTCTGTAAGTTCCAGAAATTACACCCATCACACAGAACCATAACAACTCTTTGGTTATATTCTGGAACTCAAGAATAAAGTAAATATATTGATTTAAAAAAGTAAGTATATAAAAACAGTAAAGACAAAAAACACAATGACTTTGCTCAACAACTTCTATTGCTAATACTGCTAATAATTTTAATTTTGAACAAGTGCATTAATATAACTCATTCCATGAATTTGGGCATTTGTACTGCAGTGAAATTAAGGCTGGAGGGCTGAATAAGGCTAATAAATTCTTGACTCTAAACAATCTGATTTGAAGGTACTCTTTTAAGTCTCATCCTCTGTTTCAAAATAATTAGTATCAACTAAATTTAAATTTTATTTTTATAAATAAGTGATTTATTATATTACTATTCGTTATAAACACCAAACGTGCTTTGTTTTTGTTTTTATTTGAAAGGTTCTAGAAATCTGCTATAGAATTTTGGGCCACATGGTGAGACCAGATTTGCATTTTATAAAAGTCCTTTGTGTTCTAGTACAGCCAAAAGACTTTTGTAATGGTTTGGTAGGTGGTGACATGGTGCAAGCAAAAGGAAGAATATTCTAAGATAAGAATGTATCAGAGAGTCAACATGATTGGCTCAGATTTTGGACATTAGTGATCAGCTTGTTTACCTCTCAATGCACTGAAAATGCAAGACACATTCATATAGGAATTTGGGGAAAATGTGTTATATACTTGAGTTTCAATTGCTTCTTTTTTAATCACTGGTGACTGCTGCTTGCGTATTACATGTAACAGGAAAATGTGGAATGATTTCAGATTCGAGTTCAGACTTTGCATCCTTCCTAAAACACTCTCAACTCAAGAAAATTCAAAACCTCTCCTTTCTTCTAGGATTCCTGTGTATTCCTTAATTCTTGACTGATTTGTATATCATAATGTAAAAGACATCTGCCTGTCCCTTCCAATGTCTGCTTCCAGAGATCAAAGGTAAGATTTCATCTCTATGTGTTTATCCAAGAGCAGCTAAATGCCAGGCACATAGCAGGCAGTCCAAACACATTGAGTTGAATTACTTCTGATGCTTCCTTACAAGTCCAGGTCTATAGCATGGAAAAGGTTATCCTTACATAACTTTGTGTGCCTATTTCAGATGCCCTTGAAAACACTAAAGGAACTTTGCTTAAGTCACAAAATCTGTTACAAGTCCTTGTTTCACCAATCACTAACTGGGTGACATTGAAAATACTTTTCTTTGGACATTATGAGTCAGGTCTCCCATGCTCAAAATATGATTAACATGAAACCAAAGCATTAACAGCAGGCTTCAAAACCACAAATGAATATGGACATGAAAGTTATACACTATTCTAAAGAAAGAGCAAAAAATTATGCCTGGAAATCTTTTTATACTTTCTACAATGTATGCAATGTGGACATGTTATTTTATACTTTAAAAATATAATAAAATAAAGCATAGGACTATATTTTGGTAATATGCATTCCTCTATCTAAATAAAAATCCTCTTTTTATTTGCATAAGTATAGTGGGCCAATCTTTTATCATTGAACTTGCACATATTTCTACAAATTATAAATTTTATCTTAGCTTGATTGGGATGAAACAACAATTAATTACTAGAGAAAATTATACTTGCAAATCATAAGATCAGTAATTAAAACAATGCCTTTAGAAACTAATCGTATTCTTTAATTTCTAAGTTTAGTGTCTAAAAAGAGATTATTTAAAATGTTCCACAAAAGATGTCCAGTACTCTGCAATTCCCACTGAAATAAAACCCATAACAGATTATTCAAAATGCATTTGATAGAAAGCTCTTTAATTTTGTCATCAAAATTTAAAAATGAAAGTGATTAGCAGCATCTGATTAAAAGAATGGTCCCGCATACTTGATGATATTTGTTCATTACTTTGCTTTATGTATTTTCTTGTTGTGTTGCAAAATGAAATATCCATAAGGCCTGCCTACAGAGCTGCTGTTAAAGGTCAAGCCTTCATGAAACGCCCTCAGTAAACATGCTTAATGCCGTAAATTGTTCTTCCATTTCTTAGAGATTTGAAAGGACAGGTTGAGTGGAGAAATAACCATGGTGATCAATTCCCTGAAGAAACACTGAGTGGTTTGAGTTGGTTAGAAATGTGATTGAAAATAAGCTTCAAGAGATTATTTTTAGCCTATAAATGCATAGTTTCTAATTCCACTTTCATATCTCTAAGAGAAAAAGAAGGCTGTAAGATCACTACTTTTTATTCTATGGTGTGCATAAATCCCCCTACGCACACACACAAACGCACACACACACACATACACACACACACACACACACACACACACACACACACACACAAAGTAGTAATATTTTCAAAGTAATTTTGATGTGAAAGATAAAATCCTCACCTTGATATTAAAAGTATTATCAAGACAGATAATCATGCTCGTCTAAGTTGAAAAATTATCACTATTAAACTACACACATACAGTTCTATAGTTCTATAATCCCCAATTTTTGGAACAATAATTTTCATTTTTATCCTCCTGTCAGATATCTTTGATTCAGATTAACCCAACAGCTTTACGAGGCTCAATAATCCTGTCCAGTTGAATACAATGACATAGGATAATCTACAACATCCCAAAAGGAAATTAGAAATATCAGCTGAACAGTCAGATGTCCTACTAATGATGTTATTGTGTTCATAAATTAAAGCAAGCTTCATATATTAAGATTAATAATCTCCAAGAAGCAATCCAAATCGTCCCTCTCTTTAGTCTGTGTTTGGCCAGGGTTATGCGGCCTATACAGAAAAAGATAAACTGTTAACGAGTGCGTTAGAACATGGGTTGCAGAAGACAGTACAACCATGGAGTTGTATCAGGTCCCAAGGAAGTAAATTAGTTTCTCCAAAGTGCAAAGATTTTGATGTTCTGCTTAATTCCTGTTTTTACATGACACAGTTTTCCTCATCTTTCAAGTTTTACGTTAGGAAAAGAAATGAATGTCTACATGTAGAATGAGGTTGCTTGTTTCTGAAATGTACTTGAAAGATGTAGAAGGCTATAGTTCAGGTTAGTCCTGCTCGGTGCTTTCTTTTGACTCAGGGAAGTGAGGACTGCTTGATGGGAGGCTCAAGGGACAAGGCTGAGAGGCACGAAGGACCTGGAGGCAAGACCAGTTCTGCGGAAGAAAGGGCTGGCTAACCCCAGAGAGGTGGCCATGTCCTGCATGGGGAAAGGGGGAATGTCAGGACCTACGAGGGTGATTGTTCATCTTGGAATGCTGCAGCAGACTCAGAAAGGGAGTGGTGGGGGGTAAGTGAGCTGGCACAGCAGGACCCTAGGTGCCAACATTGCTGCTCAGTGGCCATCAACATTCTAATGAAGAAAACTCAACAAGGAGAGTCATGGTTCTGAAAGAATAGTCAAGGAGCTGGCAAGATGACTCAAGAGGTCAAGCCTTTGCTCTGCAAGCAAAGAGACCCAAGATTCCAAGCAAAAATGCACCCTAGGCAGAAATAGTGGGAGACTGGGAAAGGCAAGAGCAAAGCAATAAGGAAGTAGAGCAATGTAGGGTGATTCCTGATGTCATCCTAAGGCCTTCACAGGTACATACAGTGTCCTTTCACACACACACACACACACACACACACACACACACACACACAAAGAATGAAAGAATGGTCGGCTTCACTCATCCTTTTTCAGCATGTGAAGCAGGCTTAGCTTATGGAATGATAAAAAATGCCCATGGCAGCATGTTGAGGTACTTTCCCTAATAAGAGGTGCCCTGCAGAAACTAAGAGCAATCTCTTCTTTGCCTGTCTGTCTTTTTAAATTATTTGGAGGATCTACCTCACAATGCATGTGCTTCTTTCCAGGCTATCAACATATTCTGAAATGAAATATATTTTGCACAGTTATGAAATTTTATTAAGAAAATTATATGCATTTGGGATTAACGTTGAAAATATCATAAATTCACTATGTTCATGTGTGCAATACACAAATATATAAATAAAAAAGGAAAGTATGTGCATCTGGGTTTTATTTTGACAAAATTAGATAAAACCAGAAATGAATGATTGATGACAAATTACTATGACTGCAAGCAAAATAAACAATGTGCTGGAATCAATTTTAAATAAACTTTCAATTCTAATGTCCCACAATTATATAAATAATGAACAAATTTAAAACAAACAATTCTATCATTTGCTGAATAGACTAGTAGTTTTAAATCTCCTTTGCCAATCAAGAGTTGGTTAACTTAATAAATTTGGTAAAGGCATGGAATCACAAGTTAACTCATGTATTGTCACCTTCACCCCTAAACATGTCACTATATCTAGACAGCAAGAAGTGATGCAGAAGTAGATAGTTGACTGTAGTGTTTTGCAGTCATAAATTCCTAAAAAGCACAAGTCTTACATCATAACTATGTCAATGTGAGAAAAAGTTCCAACAATAAAAGTTAATGACCTATGACCACCACTGGTTTGAGGTCACATCCTCCAGCATCATCTGTTGTCTGGGCCCACCAACCAGCATGAACCTGGACCTACAAATGCAGGAATCTGAAGTGGGAGCAGTAGGAATTCAAAGTTTCAGGCTTTGGGTCAGAGAGGGCCTTGGATGTCCCTTATCATCCAAGCCAACTTTATTGTAACATACAAGGGTTTTATAATCAAGAAGCAGGGCCAAATTATTTACCGATTTATGTAAAGCGCATACATTTTGGTTAGCAAAGAAAAGTCAGGAGTGACACCCAATTGCCGTGGAGGGCACATATCGCCAGGTGTGTTAAACAGGCATGGCAGTTTGTTGCTAAAAGAGAAAGGAATGTATGCCTCAAAACAGAGTTACTTGGCCAGTGCATTAGTATCCCTTTAGATAAGCAGGAAAGAACTGATGGGGCGAGGAACAGCCCAGCCAGTTTCTTAGAGAAACAAAAGCAACCCAAATGACCTGGAAGTTCTCTCTACTACCAAAGAGGGAAGTTAGGCCTGCCATTGTCTTCAAACAAGAGGTAAACTCAACAGCCCAAGGGAGGAGTCACTCAACAGCCTGTTCAGTCGCTAATGTATCATCCAGAGAGCAGGCTTTTGGGCCTAACAACCCCCACAATCTGTCAAATTCATTGTTGGTTCTATACTGCTTACTTTCCTCATTGTTGTAACCAGATACATTACAAAAGCAACCAAAGGAGGGGAGGTGCAATTTTGACTCAAAGTTTAAGGTGAGGAAGTAAGTACATCATGGTAAGCAAGGCCAGGCAGCAGGAGTGTGAGGCAGCTGTTCACATGGCATCCACAGTCAGGAATCTGGACGTTGGAGTCTACTCACTTCCTCCCTTTTATTCAATCTAGAATCCCAGCCCCTGGACAGTGTAGCCCATGATGAGAATTGATCATTCCATTCCACTCTAGAGACTCCCTCCTACATGTGCTCAACTGTGTCTCCTAATGATTCTAGGCTCTATCAGGTGGATGATACTGACAGTCAGGTTTGGGTGTTACCACATACTACTTCCAGTTCACAGTAAACAATATAGACATTAATTTACTGTGAACATCCTAAGGGCAAATATTTGCATTTTAGGGATTTTTTCATGACTACATTCCCAGTGCATAAAACTGTCAGGCAAACATAAGCTAATAAATGTCTGACAAACAAATCTGACAGAAGAGAGGAAAGAAAGAGAAATTGCAAGGAGTCATAGGTAGGCCCAGGTGTTAACTTGACAGTTGAGGGTTTGAGCTCTAAGCACATTTGTAGAGAATTAATGGTTGAGTTAAGATCAGAGCAAACCTGCAGGAGATTGTCTAGCTGATGGGGAAGGCCCAGCCCATGGTAGGTGGGATTAGGCCCTGGATAAATCACAGAGAGCTAATTGAGAGAGTCCTTCCTGCAAATTACGAAATCCATTCTGTTACTGTTGAATGCTTCATCTTTTTTGTACACTAAGGTCAATTCTGACCAACAATTAACTGAGTTTAAATTTTTTTTATATTCAGTTCTAGATCTCTATTTTGTCACATATTTATTTATTTTAGAATAGAATGGTAAAATATAAAACAGGCATATACTTATTCCTTTTCTGGTATTCTTTTCTTTACGTAGATTCATATTCTGACATATATTCTTTCTGCTTGAAGACAAAGCTTTGACACTTGTTGCAGGACAGAAATGCTGGTAAATGCTAGCAATAAATTATTATCTCTTTTGTTAATAGTTTTCCAATACATCGACTATATGTATTTGTTTTCTCAGGGCCATAACTAAATGGCTTTGAAGGAGCAACTTCAGGAAGAAAGGATACATTTGGGCTTACAGTCTGCAGGACAAAGCTTCAGGATGTTGGGAAGCCATTGCGGAGGTTGGAGTGGAGGAGAGGAAGGGAATCCAGAGCCAGGGCTGAGCTGCATACTTCAAGGCCTTCAAAATCCCAACCTCTATCCCTACCCAGTGACCCTTTTCTCAAAGCTTGGCCCCATCTCCTAAAAGCATCCACAATGTGCCCAAGCAGTGCTCCCTTGTATGGGGACCAAATATCTAAACACATAAGCCCGTAAGTACAGTTCACGTCTAAACCATAACAACATTATAGAATTCTGAATTAAGAGGGTTTTTTCCCCTTTCCTTCAACAAAGATGTAGTAAAGTTAAAAAAGTGGATCTTTCTCACTTAGAATGGTTTAGACATTGTTTATAATTATTCTATCTCTCTTTAGCCAGAGTCTTGAGGAGATGTTTCTCAGCTCATCATCACTGTGGGAACTAGAAGGACTTTCTGAAGACAAAGTTGAGAAAGTAAGAGGACTTCTCACCAGTGTGGCTCCCAAGAGTTTCTCATTATCTAGATGGCTCCCAATATGCCTACAGCAATTTGTCCCTGAAAAGATCCTATCACTCTGTGGCTCCAATGTCCACTGTTCCAAGTAAGACCAGGTAAGCATCCCTTGTATTTCCTGTGACCACAGATTTGGGGATGAATGTACTCAGAGAAAATTTGCTTGTATCCACACCTCACTGATAAAAGCTATTGATTGTATTTGTTCAGCTTTTTCTTCTTTTAAGGACAAGAATCACAGTTTCCATGTTCTCTATATCTGGTGCTGACCTTCAAAATCTAAGCATAAAATTTTAATGACAAAAGTCTGTAAAGCAAATTTTTAAAATTGAATGCAAAAATTAAACAAGCAGATAATCCAGCCTTCTAATTATATAAGTTGTGAAGCAAGTGATATGAACTTACATGAAAAACAACATACTGTGTGTCCTGAACATGATTTACAAAGGTCTTCCAGCTGAGTTATCTGTTCCACTCCAGCGAACTCTTGAGGGCTGTGCTGTGACATAAGTTTCCTATCAATCACTCAAAAATGTAGAAGGTGAATTTAAACTCTAGCAAGATAAATGCAAGGAGAGATGAGGAGTGGACTGCTTACTATCTTCCATGTGCGTACCCTTAAAGAAAATACTGTATTTTAAGAATTCCTACAACAAATTGTTTTAAAGACCTATTTACAACTCTAGGAATGCTAATAAGTTAAGCTAAGGTTATCCTATGGAGAGTGTAATAAAATACACAGCTCCACCATGTAAGCTTTAGCAGGATTTGATATTGTCTGAGTAGGAGTTGTAATACTCATTGATTATGTAGTTTATTTTCTCAATGTGTGATTATCAGAATAAAAACACTTCAATGAATCCACAAAATAATGCACATTTGGGACAAAAACCATGGATGAGTTAAGACACATTAGTATGCTTAATGACTAGTGGTTAACTGAATTTAGGTAATGTGGGAACTTAAAATTCCATTTCACATCCAGTATGTTAGCTAATTGGCATCCAGGAAAAATCCAGTACAGATGATTCAGCGAATTTGTATCACATCCTTGAATACTTTCTAAAACGTATTTATGGATCTAGTTAATGTGCAAACAAGTTATTGTATTTCACCAGACTTAAGTATACTCAGCCACAAGTGCACTAAATGTATCACAGTGTTTAAGACTATAAAACACTGTAGTGTGGCAGTTTTTATACCATAAATGAAATTAAGTACTTAGAATTTCTCCTTTGTATTTCTTTTTTACTTAAGAAGGACCATAAAGCTGCATCCTTAATTTTAAAAATTAAAAGTTTCCATTTTTTTATCACAAAAGAAGACCAGTTTCGGCTGGCATTCCCACATAATAGTCTTATCTAGACCTGAATTCAAGGGTCTGTCTACCCATGTTCACAGAACATTCAAGGAAGGATGAACTTGGGCTTTAGAAATCTTAACATATACTCCCTTTACTGCAATAACTGCTTCCAAAGTAAATTTTGACTCAAATGTATCTTACACTCACCAGCTTTAATTGGAGTTCTGAATTGGCCAAGGTGAAGAGATACATTGTTACCTTGATCATTTCCTTCTTTGTTCTTTAATGCCAGTTGAATGCATGTTGCACAGAACTATATACTAGAAGGATCAACTGCTTCTTTCTTGGACAGAGGTCTTTCTCTAAGCTCCTATTCTTTTCTGACCATGCCTACCTGTCTTTGGTGGTCATTCCAGTTAAGGATCTCAGCTCTTATACCAGGCAGACAGACTGAACTCTAGTTCCATAGTGTACTTCTTGAATTTCAGTATTAAAAATGATAATGAGGTGCTGAGGGTATAGCTCGGTGGTAGGCCATCTTGACTTACATTCACAAGTCCTGACTTAATCTCCAGTATCACAAAGCAAAATAGAGATAGATAGATGGATGGATGGATGGACGGACTAACAGACAGACAGACAGACAGACTGACAGACAGACAAAGAGATAGATAGACAGATAGACAAACAGATAGATATATACATAGATAGACAGATAGATCCATAGATACATAGATGTAGAATTCTGTCACCTAATCAGAATCACTAGGAACCTTGTGGGTTCTTTCAAAAGTTTTAGCTAGAGTATTCCAAATCTGCCCAGAAGTTTTCTTTCTTTAAACTCAATGTCAACTAATTTGGGGCCTAAATTACACCTAAGAAGTCTTTCCCATGTAACATAATTTAATCTTTAGTCACAGCCCATCCCTCTGTGATTTTCCTTTGGAGAATGATCCTGGTGTAAACCTGAGGAGATGACTATGGGGTTCGCCTTGATGAGGCCCCCAGAATACTTGTTTCACACAAGGGTTAAGTGACTCCTCAGAGATCATATTCAAATCTCTTTGGTCCAAAAATTCTCTTTCTAAAAATATATTTGAAAGAAATAATGATCTACACATCACATGAATTCATCTCTTCATGATGTCAAAAATTAGAAGCAACATAAAATGTTCAAATGTAGCAAATGGCTAAGCAAATTGTGGTTTATTTATACCACGACAGTTTATGACACCACCTGTTATACCATGTGGGAGAAGTAGGTTTGGCCTAATATGGAGAAAAAGTTTAAGGCTATTTCTGAGCAGAGGAAAAGTGATAATCTATAAAATAATCCATATACTATCGTACAGCATTTAAGCGCTGTTCTTCCATTTCTTCATGTGGTAAATGTGGTTCTTCCATTAGCTCAGGCAGTAAAAGGAAACAAATTAGCTGCAATAGTCATACCACATTTTTCTAACTCCCTCTGAGAGTCACCAAACTGTAACATTGGGAAAGATGCCTAGTTCTGCTTTGTTCAGTATTGATAATAGGCAACATATAGGAGCATTATGCCTTCATGCAATAACAGTTGAAAACATTGCAGTTGTAACCAAAAGCAGTGTTTATTTTATATGGCTCAGGGGTTAAGACTCTGCCTAGAAATCAGAAAGATCTGAGTTCTGATCTTTGATCCCATGTAAAACTGCCAGACAGATATGGTAGTGGCCTGCACTTAACAGTCCTGAAATGTGGAGGAACTGAATGGGAGCCCCATGGACGGCAGTAATGATGCCAGATGTCTGTCCCTCAGTTTGCTCACAAGTTAGTAATAAGACCAGCTGAAGTGGGGCTGGAGAGGTGGCTCAGGGGTTAAGCCTCCACCTTGCAGGTGGAAGGTCCTGAGTTCGGATCCCAGATCCCATGTATAGACGCCAGGCGGAAGCGGGGGTGGCCTGCACTTCTGGTCCTGGTAGGGCAGAGCCTGTGAATCCCGGGGCAGAAGGAGGTGGAGGCGTCCATGGTGGTTCACGAATTCGTCCGTGGTTCTACACAGACACAGACACACACACGCGCGCGCGCGCATGCGCGCACATACACACGCATATGCACACAGTTGAATAAATAATAATAATAATAAAAAAATTAAAAAAAAAGTTTAAAGACCAGCTGAAGTACAGCTTCCTGGTAGAGCACTTGCCTCACATATGTAAGGCTGTATATTCCATCCTCATCACTGCAAGGAAAAAGTTAGCAATTCCAATTCCATATGAATCCAATTTAGCTTTCCAGCACAAAACAAATCATTACTTGGTGTACAGTATTACAGAGAGAAAAATGAGCCTCAGCACATGGGTCCAAAAATATGAGAAAAAATTGACATGGGGCGTAGTGAGTCTCCATAGGAACAATCAATGCAAAACCAAACTGACACTTTCCAAAAGTGAAACCTGGCTCTCATTTTAAAATAAGAACTAAAGTTTCTTTGGAAAATAAAAGTCTATACCATCATCAAGAACGTGATCTGCATATCAATAATGATTTCAAGAGAAGTACTGCATTATCATGGAGCAAAGCAGAAATGTGGTAGACTCAGTCCAGGATGATTCCCAAAGTTATCCTCAGGCCCCCATAGGCACATACAGTGCCCTCTCATACTTCTGTACATACATACACATAAGCACAAAAACAAACAAATAAACAAAAAACTTTCTTTATGCTCCCAGAGGTGATAAAGCATAGCGTGTCAAGTAAGAATTTTAGGATGAAGCTCAACATTTTTCTAAAGAGTAAAATTGAATCTTTTGCTTCTACCAACTTTTTATTTTGCTCTGGGGTTTCACAGTCTCCACATTCCAGGACTGTAAGTGCAGACCATATCTGTCTGGCAGTTTTACATGGAATCAAAGATCAGAACTCAGATCTTTCTGATTTCTAGGCAGAGTCTTAACCCCTGAGCCATCTCTCCAGCTGTGAGCACATTTTATCTGACCATAATGGCTAGATACTGATGCTTTCTTGGCCAAAAATTCCAGTTTAATGAAGCCTACTAGTGACTAAAAGATGAGCAAAAGGGACTAGCCCAAGGGTAGAAAAACCTATGAGCACGTCCTTCATCATTAGAGCAACAGCTCATGTCCCAGAAGGTCATGGAGACACCCTTTGTCATAGTTCCACTAGCTCACATCCTAACAGGGCATCAAGATCTTTTGGGAGCTTCATATTTTAAGATGCAGAAAATTAATGAAAACTTATGAACACTTCTTTTGTTAGAAGACAGAATTCATTGAGAACTAGTCTTATGACTACATGAATTACAACACTAGAGTTTTGCAGAAGAGGGAAGATAAGGGGGATGGTTTCTGATGGAACAGAAGAAAATTGTGATTTGTAGCCAAGTAGAGTATGGAGGGGATGTGGGAGGATCAGTATGTGGATAAGTTACAGAGTTGGAAAATGGCTCTTATGAAGTTATGGCTGTAGAATGCTTACTGAAGGAGGATGGAGTTGATACTCTTTATTTGGAAGTGAGGGGGTTGATCAGATATTGAAGATGGAGAATTCTGTCTAAACTGTTGATAGGATTCAGGGTAAAATTGAGTTTAAAGAGCATTCCCACAATTGGAGCCTTATGGCACTCAGAAGATCCTTTATATAGAGCTTTTTTAAGAAAAACAATCTTTGTCGTAAAATGTTTAAGTGACCTAATATGTTATGAAATACAGGCAGACTATAAAAACAATCTGCTCTATGCTCACATCAAAAGTAGGTAGAGAAACTAGAGAAGTAACTCAGTGAATAAAGTGCTTTTATGTACACACGACATTCTGAGTCTTCTCTCGGCAATAAGAAATTGGGAAGCAGAGACAAAGATTTTATATACTGTTGGCTGGTCAGTGCTGGCTCCAAGCATCCATTCATATAAGAAGCACCCCAACATTCACAGTCACATCTCTCCTTGATGCACCTATGACAATTAGAATACCAAGTATGCTCCCAAGCACTTTTTCACTACCATCTTGCCATAGTTAGGCAGGGGTGTCAACTTGACAATTGAGGGTTTTGATCTCTGGGCACATTTGTGGAAAATTAGTAGGTTGGATTAAGCCCAGAGCAAACCTGTAGGAGATTGTCTAGCTGATGGGGAAGGCCCAGGTGGGTGGGATTAGGCCCTGGAATAAATCACAGAGTCAGCATCCTTCTGTACACTTGGCCAGACATGCTGGTCTGGCAAGTAAGGATCATCCTTCTCTCAGCCATTATGTAGAGATAGTGTGGCCAGTTCCCTCAGTCCTGATGTTGGTGCATGCTCTCCTGTCAAGCTGGACTACTAACTGTAACCAGAAATAGTAAAAGAAAATAAACCCCTTGTTCCCTTAAGCCGTTTGATGGTGATTTATCAGCAATCATGCAGGCAAACTGCAACACGTCCCTTAGAAGGGAGACATCTTCTGCTACACCGGGAACGTCACAAGCACAAATATTGTCCTATCTCTGTAGACTCAGAACCTGGAAATGAACATGCAGCATACAGTTGATACATAACTTTGCCAACAAACAAATGGAAGGATGATTCAGTCCTGCCAACATAGAAAACATACCCTGGAAATGAGATGCATCACTTTCCTCTACATTTTTTGATTGCTTTTTCGCCCTCAGCAAATAGTTACTTAATTTTCTTTAGAATTTTATTGGCTTTCTTAGTTCACTATATTATGAATTTATACATAGATTCCTTCATAAAGATTTATTTAATCATCATTGCTAATTCTCATAGAGTCAAATGTTACAGTATTAATCCAGAAAGTGTCTTAACAAGTCTGGAATGTTCCTTTCACATTTCTCTATCTAAGAGATTGATTTTTACACGTATTTGTAAAGATAGAAGCTCTTTAAAGCAAGATAGATGAAGTCTTTAATCATTTTTTACAAATATAGTCTATGAATCACATAGAAACACATTTAGAGCCATTGTAAGATAGAGCTCTATTGAATATGAATTTTACAAAATTGAAATGGTTAAAAAAAGACAAAAGTAATTAACAATAAACATAATGACATGTTTATAAAATCTTTAAGCAAGCATGTTACAATACTTTTTTTGCCTTGGAAGAATTCAGTTTTGCCAAGATATAAACAGAGCTACAGTATATTATTGATGTTTTCCATTTATGCAAATTACACAAGGCAGAGTTGAAACGACAGCTCAGCTCCTGATTCACAGAACATTCTCCTTACTGTAGCATTCTTATGTATCAATTTTGATATATAATATATATTAATTTGAATCACACATTTCATGTATATTACTATTAATAATAAATTCAATTTGAATGCTTCTCTTCAGAAATGTTTTATTGCACAAATGCTAAGTCCTCTAAGTATAAGCAATATAAATGTAAAGCAACATTATTGAAATTCAGTTTTATGACACTTAAAATTGATTTGTCTTGATTGGTAGAGAATCCAATTTTGCTTAAATAACTATGTTTATGAAACCACTTCAAGATTTATTATCTTAACCATAATAACTCACCAACCACAGTTGCACTTATAAGAATTTAAACTGAAAAGTTAATCAACAATAATTTCCAAAGAGCCAAAAGCTGCAATGAGTTTACTGGACCCCATGCATACAAGGCAGTAAGGGGTGAGCTTCAAAAAGATAGTCATTTCCTCAAACTGTTTACTTTTATGCCACTGAACTCATTACAGAAAATAAGTGAGCAATATTGATTTGGGCAGATTAATAATTCAAAATGGTTAAAGGCAATAAGGGTGCTTAAAAAGAAAAATATTGTCTATTTATTGTTTATTACCAACGTTAACAGTAATGACTCAATTAATCCAGCCATGATTTCCCAAAACAAACTGAAATTCAATTAGTAGACCAATAAGCTACTAGAGTCAGTAACTTAAACCTCTGACAGATGTTCCTATGTGATATAATGGATATTGCATGCAAGATGATGCATGGTGGTGTCAATGCACCACAGAAAACATGAAAATTCCTTTTCCTTTTACAAATTGCAATACCTCAAAAATCTACTGATGCACTATTAGTTGCACTTTGATTAAGTACTTTGCAAATTACAATGGTTTTAAAATAGCTAAGACTTTGAATGATTTAAGTGAGGACATCTGTCACTGTTAGAGGAAATCGCAACTAATAAATGCTGGTACTTAGTAACACCTATTCAGCAAGAATATAAACAGTGTTATCAACAAACAAACAATTATTTATACTGCCTGCATTAAATGAACATCTTAACTGATTCTTGTTCTGATACCTGATCTCATCCTTGGCACTTATTCTCTTCTCAGATTTCCCTAAGATGATAAACTATCAAATCAAGTATCCATATTGTTTCCATGTTTCTCCTAAACAGCTAATTCTGAGTTGAAAGAAACAGTAGCATACTAACATATCTTTGATGAGGGAAAACCCGTACTCTTTTCTTGGAACATGTTCAACCATTTTGGATGTTGATCAGTTTTGTTCATGAACTTACTTGTCCCTTAACTCAGAATTACTGGGTTTAGAGATGAAGTGCACATAGCTATACATTTGATTCCAACTAGGACAGAGATTATGATCAGGATCTACTTTAAAGCAATGGAAAATGTCCACTAATGGCTAATAGCAGGCTTAAATTTGTGCTCTATTTCTTGCTCTTTCCTGCCTTTCTTTTCTTTTTTTTTCAATATGCAAGTATTTTACATTTAACCACAGAATAAAAATAGCTACTGATTGGTTCTCTGCTCAAAGAAATCTATCCCTAGTTGCAACCAAGGTATTAAAAAATATTTTTTTCTCGCTCACAGCTTTGAAAATTAAAAGGAAGTCTGATATCCTAAATATAGATGTTAAAAAAATAAATATAGCAAAATTGCTAAAGAAATAATATTCTTATTTTTCTTTAAATTTGATTGGTATGATGATGATCATTCCTCAAAGAAATATCAATATTAAGAGGTTGGAGAGATGGCTTAGGAGTTAAGACCCTGCCTTACAAGCAGAAGAAACTGAGTTTGGATCCCAGGTAAAAATACCAAGCAGATAGTCTTCACTTGCAACTCTGGAAGGTGGAACCTGGAAAAATTCCAGAGCTAAGCATAAATGAGGTAGAAATGATCCAGAATAATTCCTGAAATCACTTTCCATCTTCCACAGGAACACACAATGCTTTCTGATACATGTGTGTGTGCACTCCCTTTCCAAAGCTCCCATCAGCTCATGAGTGCTGCCCATGAGATGGGAAGGCCTGCTGTCCTCATCCCTGGTGAGCCCTAAGGATGATGCTGGGCCTCAGAGGCCACAGAACAGAGCTTCTCTTCTCAGAGAGCTTGCCAGCAATGTGTAAACACTGCGTTACTTCACAAAGCGCAATGGGCCTTCAAAAAATTCAATTGTCCAATCTTCTTTGTCTTTTATTTGCTATTACTGCCTTGATTGTAATATTCTTCAAGCAATAGCCCACTGAATATACATATTCTACACAAATGCAAGGAGGAAAAAAAGGAGAGGGAATTTACAAAGCTACAAATAACTATTCTGTACCTTCAGTCGTACCTAGATATGTACTGTGAAATTTTCGTTTCTGTGAGAGATCTTGGGGTATCACGTACCACTGTCCTTCACCCTAAATTTTTTTTCTATAGCATTGCTTAGAGCTGGCGAACATTCTCAGCTTTTGTCTCTGGAGAAGGTTTTAACTGTTCTTTCAGTTTTTGGAAATCGTCCTTATGGAGGCCCTTCCCCAGCACAGTGGGGCAGACAGACAGACACCTTTGTCAGATCACCAGAGTGAGGGTCCTGTATCAATGTGATCTTTGAGAGAATTAGGCCTGAATGCTTAACCTTCTCTTTGAGCCATTCACCACATACTTTAAACTTTAAGGGCAAACTGGGAGATTTCTGTCATGGTGTCCTTGGCCCTGAATGCTTGCCAACCAAGTTCAGAGATTTACCAGTTTCAAGTCACCTGTCCCCTCCTGGATTTGTAGGTGAATGCTGAGTTCTCCATAGAGCCCCCTACTTTCCCAGCCCCTGGGTCTTTCTGTCTTCCTCAGCTCTCAGAGACTCTAATACCTAAGGGTTTCCCTGGGCCACCCACCCCCACCCACCAGCCGGTTCCTCAGAGGGTCTCTGGTTGTCTCTTTCACTGATTTGTTTAAAGAGGATGGTGGCTCACTGCCTTCTGTACCATCTGACTCTCCTGCACGGTCTCCTTTAGGTTCCAGAACAGATTTATGGTAAGGAACTGTCAGAAGGAAGAGGTGCTCTCAGTCCCTTGGGAGTCAAGTCTATCAAGGGAGGCCACAGAGTCATTTCTTTCTATCCTGACCTGTGTGTTAACTCTCTTGACTCGACAGCTTTGTGGAAAGATAAGAGTCTGTGTGGAACTTCAGAGACTTTATATCAACCATCTAGAACTAGGCCAGACTAATCTCTTCCCATCCTAAAGCTCAGGGAAATTTGCGGAAGAGGGGGCGGTAAAAGTGTAAGAGCAAAAAGAGGGGAGGAGCAATGATTCACAAGATACTCCACACAAAGTTAGGGCCGAAGCAATCATAACTGGACTTTGCATGCCCTGCGCAATGTCCAACACACTATTGACCTCACAAAGTCTAGCATCTGCTAAAGGCACCAAGATCCTTGGAGGCAAGGGAATGACAGCCACAGTAGTGTTCCTGTGTTTAAGGGGAACACGGGAAAGGGTTCAGGGAAATGCCACTGGGTCCTTGTACGTCATCGGAGAGGAGGGCCCTGAGGAGAGTCAGGGATGCACATTAAAAGACTCTCTGGGAATTAGGGCGGGAGGCACTGGGGGATGGAAAGGGAGGGGTGAGGGGAGGGGGAGCAGGGGGTTCTGGGGGAGGAGGAGGGAGGGAAGGGTGAGGGGAGGGGGAGTAGGGGGTTCGGGGGGAGGAGGAGGGAGGGAAGGAACCGGTGTGCCTATTAAGTTTGTATGAGCAGAAATAATAATAAAAATGTTAAAAAAAAAAAGTGTCTGTATGGATCTTCTCTTACCTGAAAAGGTTTCCTCGCTTACTAGGTTCCGATGTGTCTGGAATTTTATCTCAGCAAGGTCTTAGAAACAGCATTTTGAAGTTTAATTTTGCCTTTTATTATTTTGGAAACAGATTTGAACAGAAGACTTTCGTGGTTTGACTTCTGTAGAGCTGACTTTCCACAGAGTATTGTCTTTCTTAATGATACTGAAATGTGTCTTAAAGTTTTAGAGTCAGTCTACATGTACTTCTTTGAAAAATATATCAAAATCTTCAATCTGTGAATCATTTGGATTAGCAAAGATAAACATAGAAACATTAACTTGTAAATCTTGGAAAAAAAGATTGTGTGACTCAAGGAGACTTTGCTGTCAGCGATAATTGCTGTCACTGAATCATGCTCATAATGAATTAATCAAAATGCATATGCGGATGTTCATCTTTATTCCAGATCACAAGAAATTATTTAGCTTTACATTCTACAGAATGTAGGATAAAGTTGAAGAGTAGCAAAACAATTTGGTGTAAGTAATATATGCTGAAATACACAAGCTTCATAGCATGTGCCTCTGCTCAATAATCACCTAAAGTGTATTCTCCAAATTAAGACTTTCTGAGTTCAGCTTACAAAATGTCCTAGGAAATGCTTAATGAGAGAGAAAAAAAGGGAACAGAAAATGTTTTCATTCCCTTTGTTGTGTCTTCTTACAGGGTAAACACAAGATACTTAAGATATAGAAGGTGAGTTACATACTTGTCTTTATCACAGTGCCTGTATTTCTTCACTTGCTGAAGATTACGAAGATCAAACATTTTGTAAACTTCAGCTTTCCATTCTCACACTCACATCATATTACTGTCATTTGTCATACCATAATTTCCTGAACACCATCTAAATGCAACATTATCCTTTTCTGACCTAACTCAATCTTATGTTTGGAGAGATAAAATGGTGAATACTACATATGTAAGTCACTTCAGGAGTGGACATAATTCTGTAAGTCCTTCTCATTGGCATCTTGACTTTATGTGGGATACGAATAGAAGAAAGTATCCTCTTCTCACGTGTATAGGATCCAAGTACGCTGTCTCACAGTCCCTATGAAGATCAAAGGGACTTCAAACATGAGGCACATGACACAAGCCTTTGGAAATCGTTGAAAGCTGGAACTAGTTACCAGTTCACAAACTTGGCCAGATTTCTGTGACAATATATTTGCTGTGATTCCTCTCCAGGGTACACATACTCCCCTTCTACATTCTAGTCTATTTGCCATAATACCGGAGAATCTGTAAATTCAGATTCTTTAAATAGGATCATTTTATTTTTAAATGGAGGTTGCAAGAGTTATTTTTTATACAGCTTGCAGCTAAGATGTGTGCTTATTCCCTGTTTTCTGGAAATGTCTTTATCTACAGTGGAGATGCAGTCGCCTCCAAGACAGCTGTTTCTAATGTTGTTGAGTTGAGCTCAGGATTTAACACTGACCTACATGTCTACAACACATGATCTATGTTTATTTATAAGAACATGATGTAGACAGACACCTTTTTTTTCTAAGGAGTGACTTGGTTGCACATTCTGTTGTGAGTGAATTCTATTTACTTGCTTGCACACTTACCAAAGACTCTTCACAAAGCATTTATCAATAGACTTTTCTTTTATTAGAAATTAGTTATTTCTAATTTGCTCAGTTAAAAATTAATTAGACCAATGTTTATTAAGCTTCAATATGCTTCTTCTGCAGTTCCATTTATAACTGGAAACCTGGCAAGCAATCCAGTTTTGTCAATCTAAAGTCCTTTGAAGTTCACTCAATCTCTGGCTCTGTTGAAATTTGTATTCCTTGAATGTATTCTGTGTGCACAGCAAATGAGTTAAAGGCTAGACACACAAAGCAAAGAGCCCATGATCACTGTCCTTAAGGAATTTAGAATACAGTGTAGCAAATCAATTCACATAGTCAATTACAGAATTATAATAGGGATGCTTTCACAACCATGGAACCAGTCAGCTATGGAAACAGAAGAGAAACAGAAAAGGAGACATTTACTGAAGAGGTCAAGCTAAATCCATCAAAATTGGAAGGCAGGCAAAGCAAAAATGGAAATCACTCAGGCCAAAGCAGGATAACAAAGCACGAGATTGTAAAAGTATCCAACTTTATGTTGAACAGTATTTAGTTTTCTCTCTCTCTTTCTGTGTGTGTGTATGTGTGTGTGTGTGTGTGTGTGTGTGTGTGTGTGTGTGTGTGTGTCCAGGGACAGTAACATAGCAGGTAGTAAGAATTCTACCTTAGCAATTGAAATTAGATTTTGTTTATCCACTTATCATTTAACTATACACAGCATCTAGTTAGTCTCTTATAATTACTAATATAATTGGGTTTATTTTGACTCATTTCTGCTGCTTTATCAATTGTGATATTTTTTCTTTTTTCTTTAACCTTGTGTTGGACATAATTTGTACCTCAATCCACTTCTTTCAGACAGTTCTTCAAATGTCAAACTGCAGGGAGTATGTGTGTGTGTGTGTGTGTGTGTGTGTGTGTGTGTGTGTGCATGTGTGTACACGGGTGCATGCCCACTTGCATGTTAAGGTCAGTGTCCAAGCTTTGGTCATTGTCTGTGACCAGTTTCCTCACTCAGAACGTAACCTCAAAGTCATTCAAACTCACTATTTGGCTTCAGGTCTCAGCGTCCCCTTGTCCAACACCAGGTACCAAGTCAATATCATAAGAACTACACAAAGCACAGTGTGAGAAAAGGGATAATCCAGCAACCTTGTATTCCATAAGCCAGGCTGTGTTAAGCCAGGCTGGCTGGTGGACAAACTTCTGAAAAGTCCTAAATCTTTTCCTCTCATTTTTCTAGGCATGCTGGGATTACAGATGCCTAAACTGTTGTGTCTGGCATTAATTCTACGGATTTAACATGTGTGCTTTTGATATTTGTGTACAACTCACAAAGAATACATTACCAAATTTACAGCTACTTTCTTTTATTCTTATTTTTTCTGTCCTGAAATTGATAGAATTACTACTGTATTTTGAGATCAATATTCATAAATTATTCATACTTGGAATGTAAAACTCATACTTGGAGTGTTGAACTCAGACCAGTGATTCACTTCCCTTTCAGGATTTGTCCAAGATTTTGACTCACTTTACAACTTTTAGACTCATTTTTTCCTGTACAAAAAGAAATTATTCCAAAGTTAATGGCTTAAAACCAAAGTAAGTCAGTGTTTTTCACAACGTGATTGGTTGGCTGAGCTCAGGTAGATGGGTGACATTTCTGAAACCTCTCTAGAGAAAGAGGAACAAGTTTTCTTGATGTAACACCACTGTGATAGTTAATCCTGGGTGTCGGCTTGGCACACCTGGCATTAACCAAGATCAGCTGAGACCACACCTGGAATGATCAGATGAGACCACCCGAATGGATTATCTGGATAATACAAAGATCTGCCTTAGATCCCATCAGAACCTCCATAGATCCCATTGGAACCTCCCAGTAATGGACCAGATAAAAGGAGCCACAGAACACAAGACTGGGAAGAAGAAGAGAGATTCTCCAGTCTTGCAGCTCTGAGAGTGTGATGTAGCCTGTCTTCAGTTCTGCCTGCCAGTCATGCCATCTCTGCTGTGAAAGACTGTATCTTCCTTCTGGAACCCAAAGGTGAATAAATCTCCCTTTCCCTCTTAAGTTATTTGACTTTGGATGTTCCCTCACAACAATAGTTAAGAGTAACTGTTACAACCACCTTTCAATAATGTGACTACAAACTCTTCAAAAACTCTGCTCTGTCCATAAAGACTTGCTTTATAAGAATACAATATAAATCATTCTGCAAAGAAGGTATCAAATCAGAATTTAAAAAACTGCAAAAAAAAAAAGGGAAAACAAAGAACTATACAAAGCACTGTGTGAGGAAAGGCACAATTCATCAAGTCTGGATTCTTTAAGCCTTGCACAAGGTGTGCACTTGGAATATTTCTGCCCAGCATGAATGTTCTGGTGAGCATGAGAACTCTTTGGGCAGTGAACTTCCTTGATGAGACAATTTATGTTAATGGATCATTTATGGGAAATCATTCTTGCATAGCCAAGGTCAAAGGCTATGCCGTACCAATTTGATCATGTACTTCATACTAACCAGTGCAAGTTATGGAGAGTGCTTGAAAGTCTGGAATCCATGGAATCCATGTGATCAGTCACACCAGCCTGCCATGATCCGCAATGCAAACCTGATTTCCTAAGTTCCTATAAGCTCCCTGGTCCCCCACGGTCAGGTATCCTCCCCCTCTTCCTTCCATGCATTGTGTGTGAGCCAAGTAAGCATACCTGTATCACTTCACTGGGAAAACACACGGTCAGAACATTCTGACCCTAGAAAACGCTGATAAATTTACTTTATAAAGCAGACTTTTCTCTGTATTATTTCCCAAAGGAAGCTGCTGAAGGGAAAAGTTGGGTACACAAGCGACATCATACATCCTCCTCTTGTAGACCCTCCTACTAAATATACTGAAGAATCCAAAACAAGAAACTTCCTGAAAAATACTTAAGCTCAGCTTCCATAATCTTACTTAAACCTATAATTGTCAAAACATTTTTGAAAATATTTGCTCAAATCTTTAGGAAGAATCATTCTTCCTAAAAGAAGTCGTATATTCAGTAGATCCATAAGTCATTCCTATGTATAATATAGGAATATAATAAATATGATAATGTATGCATTTATTTCTCTTTTTAAAATTCATCTACTTTTTGCTCTGGTTCTTGATGCACATTACAGATACACAAATTACTTTTAAAATAATGTATTACAGTAAAAGTCATAATTTACATATCTCAATTCTAAGTCTCCATTTCTTTATCTGAAATAGAACAAAAGAATAGCACCCTATCCATGGTATTGTTGCAAAATAAAATGACACAATTCACATATAACCAGCAATGTGGGACAGTAAGTCACCCAGCTATGTACATAGGTCATTCAGTATTATCACTGCCATTTTTGTGAATCTAGTGTGGAAAAGAGAAGTGGTTGAATCTCACTCTCTTATCTGTACCTTTGTTTTCCTCCCCCCACCAGTCTTAAAGTGAAGTCAAAAAAATCCCACAAGAAAACCCATGCAATGCATGATTGGGGAGACAGAAACTGATCCTTCTGATGACAGAACTAAATGTTGTTTTATATTTACAGAAACATATGCACAAAAGAAAAATATCAGTTACCATAAGAATTGTCTTCACCCCAAAGCATATTCTACATCATGCCTTACATTTACCTACTAGAGACCATGACTCTTCAGGGTCAAGAATTTCATATAATGTGGGAACTTTGTATTTCTTCATCTTACTTCAAGCATTCTGTTAATGTGCCAGTATAAACTCAGGGAATAATGGATCTTTGAGATGTAGGTTTAGTTTTCAAGAATGATGAACAACAACCATCCAGAAAGTAAAAAGAATCCTTGGGTAAATTAAATGTTTCTATCAAGGGCTGTTTAAAAGAATCTTTCCAATGAAGCATTCTTACAGCAGCATTTCTAGTCTACCAGGATGTTTCAAATGTGTATCTGACATTTATTTTAAATTAGAAAGTATACTGATGCCAAGCACAGTACCTGAGAATCTAAGGTGATAATGAGAATGTCAATGGACAGATAATTAACCTCTACCAGGGGCTCTCACTCAGTATTGTAAAGCAGTAGGGCATCACAAATAATTTGTCCTCAATAATGCTAAAAATGTCAAAATTCATGAGATACTTTGCTCAATATCATCATCTTATGGCTCTAGGTGATTCCTACATATAAGCCATCCTAACTTGTACTCAGTTTGCTATTTTTAATGAGGGCAAAAGGTTGATAATGCAGGAACTGATCTTAGAAAATTGCCCTCAGTCTCAGATTGAAAATTCATCAGTGATATGTGCTTGATGTCCTGTTGGAAAGCAGGTAAGCAAACTCTGGACTATGGAATGGTTCACATAAATCTTGATGTTCTTATATTCCAATGTAGAAAATGGTTAATAAAAGAAAATTTAAAAAAAAGAGTATTAAAAACCTCTATATATCTTCAACCTCTACATAATTCATAAAATAGCTCAAGCTTTTCACAATAACTCTTCAATAATCCTAATATACAAAATAATACCAATGCACAATCACGCTACAATAATACCAATACAAATCATACTATGCAAATACCAATGCAAAACCACTCTGCAATAATACTTATACTCTACAGTAATACCAGCACACAATAATATTGCAATAATAGAGCAATATAGAATTGTTCTATAATAGTATAATATAAATCACTCTGCAATAATGACAGATCAATATAATAATACCAATCAGCAAAGTAATGAAAGAAGAAATTCTGGGCATGACCCAGTGAAGGTAATTGATGATGACCTCTGCTTTTAAATCAGGTGCACAGGTTAGATGCAGCATACCCAAAACTCTGACAAATCAGAAATTGATCATGTATAATAATCCAAACTGTAGGAATCTGTAAACTTTTTGCATTTTTCCAGACATTCACAAAACGTATTTAGAGTCATTATGTCTATATATATCTATATGCACTAATTCACAGTGTAAAAGACCAGAACTGCACAACATTTTGAAATTTCTGTAGTAATACTTCTTAAATCATTATGTGAGCTACAGACATTTCAGATTCCAAATATATCAAATAATTGAAAGAAAGAAGAAGAAATAGGATAGGACTTGAATTCCCTAATGGAAATTATTGTTTCTCTCTGCTATTTCACTAAACTTGGCTTATATTTTTGCAAGGATTATCAACCATATCTTCTAAGAAGTTTGATATAGTCAACAAACTGAATTAAGCTGAACTGGCCTGGATTTCTGTCACAATCTTTGGTAAAATTACATACTGGAACAGAAGATTCCTTTGCCTTTTCCCTCTGCCCACACCAGGAAATTAACTTCAAATAAAGATTTTTTTGCTCAAATATAACATTTTCAAAGATATAGCAATATAATTTATATTAATCTTTTTGTTTTTTTAATTGAGATCAATGAAAGTACTCTAATCATTGCTTTATTTCTAGTTTTTAAAATGCTACTCACTGAGACTGTATTTCATCTGAGCATTTATATTATGGTATCCACTTTGTAGTAAGATGTCTTTTCCATAGTATCCTATTCCAATATAAGCATCCCTAAGCTGTTTCATGTGTCTACTCACGTTTCTGACCAGAGTGACTTGGAACATAAATCGCCACTTCACATGTCCCCAGCTGCTCTTTTGTGTCTTGATAGCTCCAATCATTCTCCACAAGCTTGCTTGATAGCCTTGGAAACATCAGAAAGGCAGTGACACATTGCTGACTTCTCCTACATCATCATTTTATATGGTGGCATAATTTCATAGATTAAATTGAGAAAAAATGGGTTTAGTCTTTTGACTTTGTCTTGCTTATGTCAACTTTTCAATTTCTTTATAATGCTGATAATTTATAATTCTCTTGAATATATGAGTATAAAATCATAGCAACTATATATTTTTAATATTTTTTGTGTGCCCGCGCGTGTGTGTGTCTGTGTGTGTGTGTGCCCGTGTATGTGTAGAACCACGGACGAATTTGCGAACCACCATGGATGCCTCCACCTCCTTCTGCCCCGGGATTCACAGGCTCCACCCTACCAGGACCAGAAGCACAGGCTGCCCCCGCTTCTGCCTGGCGTCTATACGTGGGATCTGGGATCCGAACTCAGGACCTTCCGCCTGGAAGGCGGAGGCTTAACCCCTGAACCACCTCTCCAGCCCCGCAACTATATTATTTTATAAAATAATATTAATATTCTCTTCTCATAAATGGAAATAATTATTTATCATGCCCTTAAGAATAATGTTTGGCTTCTGTGGTCTTTAAAAATTTGAAATTTTAAGCCAATATAAAGAACTTAAAATAAAGAATATTGATCACTATTATTGAACTATTCTGACTTCATTTGTTTTATGATTGCTTTAAAAGTAGCATATAGTATTGAGTTGGGTTTTGTAGTTCTGATGCTGTGTACCTTCAGGTAATGTCTTTCACCATGTTCTTTATGCAGCCAATGGTATGAATATGACAAAAGCTAAAGATATTCAGTACAACGAAAATCTCCCACGAGAAAAAAATAGTATTTGGTTTATCTTACCCAGTAATTTAGGTTTATTTATAGGGCTGTCTAAACATATAAGCTAAATTGCCATTAATGGTCATGTTAATCTGGTTGTTCAAACTCCTAATTTTCCTCATATCTATTCTAATATTGTATAAGAATGATCTTTGAAAACCTAGAATTTTGTGATTCTGAGAAAGTTTCCAATGTTATTATTTATTTGATCCAAACATCAAATGTGAGCTAAAAAAAAAAGCCCTCAGACACCTCAATAACCACAGCAGATATTCAATCCCTATAGTAGGATATGGTGCTTCTTCAATGGGCAAAATACCTCTTGGAAAAGATCAGAAAAGACCTGGATTATCTCTTACCTAGATTATCAATTACCTCTTGCGATGATTAATCTTAATTATAACCTTGATTAGCTTTAGATGCATTTAAGAGGCAGGCCACTCGGCATGCTTGTGGGAGATTCTAATTATCAAGTTTATTGATATAGGAAGACCTGTCTATAATGTGAGTGCCATTTCCAGGATTCAGATCCTGGACTCTATAAAAAAGAGGAAGTGAATTGCACAGAAATATTCATCACTTTCTGTTCCCTGGCTGAGGACACAATGTCGGCATATGCCTGGAGCTCTTGCCACTGTGTCTTCTCTACCACGATGTTTGTACCCTCCAATTCTGACCCACAGTAAAATATTCCTTCTTTCACTTGGCTTTTTTCATGTATTTTATCACAGCAACAGGAAAAGTAATTAATACACTTTGCTCTCCACTGTATCCTTTACTTTCTTTGAAAAACAGACTTCCTTAAGTTGTTTATCTTGTAACACCTTTCATAGTTCTGCAACTCAGCTGGTCACACCAAGAGACAATCTTTCCAGAGAACTTCTGAGTCTTGACATGAAAGTCTCTGGCAATCTAATAACCACATGTAGTCTATATTTAGTACAATATCAATGCTCAGCAAACCTTTACGTTGAAAAGAACAGATTTGTGATGCTCAGAGTAACAGATGTTAGCTTGCTATTACATTAAAAACAGGCCATAAAAGAGAAAGAGATTTGCATTTGTGTCTGTAGCGTATGCTGGGAGGTGATCAACTGCATCTGCCTGGGATGTTTGGGTCTAAATGAACCAAACTGAGCTTCCAAAGGGAATATCCATTTACTGCTGCATCGCCAAAGCAATTACATTGTTTTCCTGCACGCTCATCCATCACAGTAAAAGTCCACTATCTGCTTTGCAGCTTAAGCCAGGAGACAGAAGGAACCAGGTACCACATGCCAGGTACTGAGTGTGAGCGAGAGATGCTGAAGAGAAAAGGCCATGTGGCGCTGGCAAGGGAGGGTGGAGGGAACGCCTTTGCTCACTTAGAGTGCACAGAGTCATCTTGTCACATTCCCACAGAACTAATTCAATTAGCTTCTCCCTGTCCTGCAGTGGGGTGCTGCTCCTAACCTTGCGTGTGGCTGATGGAAGGTCCGCGCCTTCCCAGCTCCTACAGCATGAGCATTCTTCTGCTCTGTAATGACGATTTGCCTCAGGTGAAAAATAGGCTCACTTTCTCTCCCTATTGATTTCGGAGAAAGAAAATGCTTCCTCGCAGCTAGCACTGCATTATTATTTTTGTTATCACTTTTCATGGAACTGCATCTTTTTTCTGCAAAAAAGAAAAAAGAAATTGAAAAAAATTGAGTACTGAGCCCTTGCTGATGTTTAGGAGCAGAGCCTAAAATCCAATCATTTGGCAGATAAAAACACTGCTATTACATCTTTAACAGCGAAATAACTACTATTTTAAAACTGTAATATCAATGTCATTATTTACAGTATAATTTAAGTTTTATGATGGAAGTGCATAGCTGAAATATGAAATGAGTATGGTTTCTAATCTAAGATCAAATTTTTCTTGTGAAAACTAATTTTAAGTTTCACCTTCACCTTCAGTTCATCAATTAGCAGAATTTTTTTCTCTGTTAGTTTTCTTGTTGCTTTTGAAGCGTTTGTGTGTTAAAGCATGTACATGTGTGCTTGAGTGTGGGTATATTTTGTATGCAGGAACATGTGCATATGTATGCACACAGATGTGGAAGCCCATGGTGATATCAGAAATCATCTTGTAATTCTCTTTAACCTTATTCTTTTTTTTTAAATTTTATTATTATTATTATTATTTATTCAATTGTGCATGTGTGTGTATGTATGTGCGTGCGCATGTGTGTATGTGTGTGTGTAGAACCACGGACGAATTTGTGAACCACCATGGACGCCTCCACCTCCTTCTGCCCCGGGATTCACAGGCTCCGCCCTACCAGGACCAGAAGTGCAGGCCGCCCCCGCTTCCGCCTGGCGTCTATACGTGGGATCTGGGATCCGAACTCAGGACCTTCCGCCTGGAAGGCGGAGGCTTAACCCCTGAGCCACCTCTCCAGCCCCTCTTTAACCTTATTCTGTTGAGATAAGGTTTCTAATCAAACCTTGAATTCACTAGTAGAGCTAATCTGGCAGGTCAATAGATCTGGGGATTCTCAGTACCTGCCTTCCAGGGCTGGAGTAGTCTTATCTGAAGACCAGATTTGAATTCATTTTTTGATTGCTCTAAGGTGATTTGGAATGGTGAACATCCTACTTTCCCTGTCTGTTGAAAATTAAACCAAGACCTCTTACAAGAGGGATAAAACCTTCCACAGCATCACATTTTTTCTATAATTTTACATTAAGCACTTGATATTTCTTTAAAAATAAAAATAAAAGAATAAGAAAACATGGAAACCAGCATGGTGGTACACATGTGCAATGCCAGTATTTGAATGGAGGACTGTTTGAAGCCAGCTTCAACTACTCAGAGAAAACATGTCTCAAGAATGACACATAATTGTACAAATAGGCAATGAGTAATTGTAAAAGTAAAAATGATAGAAACATATCTCAGAACAAATGCATTTTATGGATTTGTTAGGGACTTCAGAATATAATAATTGTAATTAATGTATTCAAAGACTTAAAGGGCGAAATAGAGAATCTGGGCAAGAATTGACAAGCATAAAACTTTTCCAAATGAAAATTTTATGAATGAGAAATATAACAACTAAAATTATAATACAAAGACTGATTAAACAGCTGATTGACAAATTGAAATATTAAGACAAAGTCTCTTAAGTAAATAGAGTTGAATAAATAAAAAGTATAAAGCTTGTGTTCATTATGATACTTTGAAAACATTTAATAGTTTAAGAATTATAATCTCTTAGATGGGGATATAGCTCAGTACCAGAGCATTTGACCACCACCTAGAAGGCTGTGGATTAGATAACACATAGATACAAATACACAGACACAAACACAAAAAAAGTTCAAATTGTAGTCTCATAATCATAGAAGAGGATGTAAGCCACAGCAATATTTGGGTGATACTGGCTGAAATTTTTCTAGAATTGATGAAAGACAAACAGCCACAGATTTAAGATATGGGATAAACCTTAACTGTTATGAATCCAAAATATCAAAGCACATTTAGTAAAGCTGTTGAACACTGAGAATAGAAAAGTGAAATCTTAAAAATAGCTAAAGAGGAGAATGACATAGTATCCACAAGGAAATAGTAGGATCAATGGGAAAGAAGGATGGAGAGAGGGAAGGAAAGAAAGAAGGAGGGAGGGAGAGGGGAGAGGCTCACAGTGTGCAGATACAGTCTATCATGGCCAGGACGGCTCGGAGACAGGAGCTGTAGCAGCAGCTTATCTTGTGAATCCAGTCAAGCTATGGAAATGAATGTTGGTACTAGGCTGTATTTTTTTCTATTTTTCTTTTAATTTTTAAGTCTGGGACCCCAGCCCATGAGAGCCCTCCCCCCCTTGCAGGATTTGTCTTCTTCCACAGTAAAGTCTCTTGAAATATCTGCAATGACGCACCCAGGAGTATGCCTCCCAGGTGATTCCAAGTCCAGTTGATAAAGCTTAAACATTTCCAGAATCATGTTCCAGGATGTGAATGAACTTTGAGGACTTCATGTTAATTGAAATAAATTCATTCCAGAAGACCAAGTGCTGCAGGATTCCACTTACAGAGAGTAACTAGAGTTGCCAAACTCTCAGAAGCAAGCGGAATATTGGAGTTACCAGGAACCAAGAGAAAGGGACACAGAACATTGCCCTTCCATGAGTTTGTAGCGTGGATCATGAAGGATGCATGAGCTCTGAAGATTGCTGTCTGGCAATGTACTTTCAGCTAACAACAATGCATGGGATCACTACAATTATATTAACAAGATAGACGTCATGTCTCAGTAAAATTCACAAAGGTGCATGATGGACATGGCATTAGGTGAAATAAACTACACAGAGCCTGTCTGCTCGCCTTAAATGCAGAAGCTTAAAAAGTTGATCTCACAGGATAGAGGACGGTGAACTTGCTTTAGAGGTTGTGAATGGTAGGGGATGGGACACTGAGTGGGACGACTAAAGGTACAGGAGTGCCCTTGGATAAGAAGGCTAACCACTGTATTCTACAGAACCATCATGGATAACAATTCAATATATATTTCAAACTATTAGGTAGAGAGGACTTTGACTTTTACTACAAAGATGATTAATATTTAAGGTTATGGGTGTGTGAAATATCCTGATTTGACTGCTACATAGTATATATATAGAATATTATATATGTATATATAGAAACATCACATTTTAACCAATAGATATGTGAAGTTATTGTGTGACAACTAAAAATTAAATAATAAAGCCTAATAATAGATCTCAGGATGATTAAATCACAACCACTTAGCCACTCCATCCTGAGAAAAACTGATGTTGAATTGGTTACCTACTCGGGCTTCATGGCTCTGGAAAGAGGATGCAGCAGCGCAAGTCGACTCCTTAGTCAGCATTAGTTCATCTTGCTCCCAGCAACTGAAAAGAAAACTAACTTTCTGTGGCTAAGCTAGGATAGCTATTATGGGATTTTTGGATATTTCCTGAAGCTGTAAGCAATCAGTATTACTAAATGTCTGCAAAGAGAACTCAGTTAAAATGTAACTCCTTTTAGAAGTTAATAAACCCTGACGATAAACTTCCGACATGTTCTAAAATACTTTTACATCTTGTAGTTCTAAGATAAAATTTTACCAGAAATGCATCCTTTAATCTATATTACAACTTTATATGTCCTAAAAGTTTGTTTATAAAATTTTGCTGAAGGGCTATAGAGATGGGTCAGGGGTTAAGACTCTACCTCAAAAGTTCTGAGTCAGATCCCAGGTTCCATGTCAAAAATATCAGGCAGAAACAGCAGGCAGCCTACACTTCTGGCTCAGATGGGTGAAGCCTGGGAAATCCCAGAGAGAAGCAAAATGGAGAAATCCAGGGTGATTCACTCTTAGTCCTCCACTGGAACACACAATACCCTCTGATACATAAACACATACATACACACAAAATAAATAAATAAAATAAACAAATAAACAAAAGAAGAATAACGGCCTCTAAAAAATTGTAGGAAAAGAAACTTTTCTAGGAATGGTACAAATGAAACTGTAAATAACTTTTTTTAATGTTTTATTAGCCTACTTTCAAATGACTTTCAAAATTTTGGCCAATTTTTTTCACTGAAACACAATTCTTAATCACACACCAGCACTTGTATCTTCCTCTATAATTTAATACTTAATTAATATTTAAAGTCAGATTTGCTATGCTGACTCCCAGTTTAAAATGGAGTTCAATGCTTTCTCCTTTTATAAATCTTCTCTACCTAACAGGTGAATTAGACATCCTAAATATTCACCTACATTGACTCTAACAGGGGCTAAAACTACAAACCTCAAAACAGTAGAAAAGAAACTCAGGCAGGAAATACAGGCAGGAGAATAAGAGCATTTTGTTATTGTTTATGTTTTGCATATTACAGCATCAATTTCATTTAATTTCATATATTATCTTTTACAGTATTGCGCTACATATTTAATTTCAGCTGATTCTATTGGATTGTTTATAATTGCCTCATTGATAATGAATTTGACATAAATATTTCAAATGTAATTAATAGAAATCCCCATAGTATTTACAAACTACCTGGTTGTTTTTCACTCAGAGTTTACTGCAAAGTCTAACTTCATTATTTATTAAGATCCCATATCTTGGTGGGTTTTATGCACTGGTGCATCTACTGCAACACATACACACAAAGTGTTGAGACATATTTAGATTATAACAGAGCACACTAGACAACTGCTATTAACTCTGTTCTTTAATCACTTTGGTTATTTCACATATTCATGGCTCATATGAATTTTGGAGTTGGTTTCAAGTACTATCTGAAATCTAATTCTAACCTTTTTTAAAATTAAATGGACCTTAGATGTTAATAACGAGAGTATTTAAAATAGAACCTGTTTCCATTTGCTCAGAACTCTTCAAGGCGATCAGTAAAGCTTTTCATGAATTTGCTCAACATTCCTGTCTGTGTCTTGGTAGGCTGACCCCTACAGCCATTAGAATATTTGTTTCTATTGAATGATTTTCCATTGAAATCCCTACATAGTATTGTTACTTTATGAGAAAATATAGGCTGAGAAGATGGCTCAATGGTTAAAGCCTTTGCCTCACAAGCAAAAGTCCCTAAGTTCAGGTCCCCAGATCCCATGTAAAAAATGGCAATGGTCTGCACTTCAGCCTTGAAAGCAGAACCTAGGAAACCCCAGAGCAAAGCCACAAGGAGGTAGAGAAACCAGGATGATTTTCAATGTCATTCTTGAACCTCCACAGGAACACACACTCAAGTGCCCTCTTGTAGACAGAATTATATGCACATTTACACATACAGACATACATAGAAAAAGAAAGTGTGTATATGTGTGTGTATATGAGTTCATGTGTCTGAGTGTGTATGCACGTGTTGGTTCTCCACATTTCACCTCCCATGTTGACAAACTGTAACTGGGCTGCACAGCTATGTATTAATCCTTTTGTTTTCCTAGCAAACAAGAGCCACATATGCAAATAATGATCTTGTCACATCCTTCCCAATATTTATGACTGTTGTCACCATTACTTATGTCACCATTACCTTGGCTAAAATAGTCCCTATCATGTTGAATTGTGGCAATTTTGTCAAAGGTCCTCATTCTATTTACTGCTTTATTTTATTTACTCCATAAATTGCTATTTGATGTGTACAATAGGACAGAGAACAACGCAAGAGACAGAAGCCCTGCTGATAAAGCAGGAAAGACTGATGAACCATTTACCCTTGTAGCAACATTAGCTGCAGAGAAGACATGATCTACAAGTCAAGAAAGAAGCTTAGAATTTACCATAACTTCAGCTAATGCTAAGAGTTGTAAAGAAAATTAAGCACCAACACAATGCAGAAGAATCTCGCAGGGGCAGTGTGGCATCAGAAAATATAGACTTATGAACTCTGCTTAAGTAAATGATATTGGAACTTAGGCATAGAGCACGGGATGGATTCTGATCATGTGGAAGAAACTTCCAGATAGGCAAAGGCAAAATTGCCTGGATAATAAGAGGCTGGCACATGGAAGGCGATGGGAGGGGAATAGGATAGGATGGTAGGTGTTTAATGGACATTATCAATGTTTATATCCAAAATTATTAATTCATACTTTTCAACAATATTTCTTTTAGCCTTGTTTCTACAGTATGCACTTACAAAAACACATAGTATATTATGATTTTTAAAATTTACTTTGGAGCTAGGAGGGGCTGAAGCCTCTGCTCACAAGCCAAAAGACCTGCATTCAGATCTTAGATTCCCACATCTAAGCCTGAAATATCGGAGACTGGAAAGATCCAAAGCAAAGTGGTAAGGACATAGAGCAATCCAGAATGATTCTCAAAGTCACCCTTGGGCTTCCACAGCCACACACACTCAAGTGCTCTCTTCTATGTACATCCACACACAAAAAAATGCCTAAGTAAACAGAGCAATATCTACTTTGTCTATATTTTGTTCTTAATATGGCCTCATTTCCTGCTGTCTTTTTTTTTTGTATTGAGAAATGCCCACCATGTTTTCACTGAATTTTACACTATTTTCTCATAACTTCAATTGATTATAAGATACTCAAATTTTTTTCTAGCACTTTGATTTTGCTGGAAGAGTTTACCAAATACCCAATTTTGCTACTTTGAAAAAGAATTTCCTAGATTAATTTTGAAAATTAATCTGAAGCATTCTTCTACTGATTTCTCATACACTTTGAATGATTGCCATCTCATATACTTTGAATGATTGCCATCATGCTATACAGTAGCATTTATTAATAACCAGGATTATAAGTGTAGGGTTAATTTTTTTTCGAGTTTCATTCATCTCTTCACTAATTTGAAAACATTAATTTGTAAAACCACTGGCTGCTAGAATTTAAGAATCATACATTTGCGAATAATCACACACAAAGTATCCATGATCTTTCTCCTCCAGTTGTTCAGGAACCAAGACCAATATTCATCAAGCATGGTCTAAGTTAAATGTAGACCTGGGGCTTAAACGGAATGACATGGAATATGCATGGAAGGGAAACCCTTTGGACCTTTAATTCTCCCCAAAGGACTTCACATTCTTGTAATATCTTGATGTAAGTCATCTTTCCTACTGATGTCATTTAGGATTCAGTTATCTTCCGGTTTCATCTCATGTAGAGGTTAATTCCCTCTAATGTGGAACTCAAGACAATATTCAATGAAGTAGTAGCAAGGGAAATGATAAAGTCTGGGATCATGTGATGAATAATTGGCTCCACTTAGACCTCCCTGGTTGATAAATCAATTGGCTAGAATAGGGAACTTGAGAATGGGCAAATAAGGTCTGTATTGTTACATTGGAAGAGATAGAACTTTTGTGATACAACTTCTTTAGCTAAATTAGTAACACATTAGACAACATGGAATCTACATACTTTTTATCTTTATTTTCCCTTAACATGATATTTTGCAAATCAAGTATTATAAATAATGGAATACAGGAAGGGGTTACATAGAAGATCATAGGAATTTTCCAGGAAATAGCAGTAGGGATCTGGCAGAGGAAAAACTTTTTATCTTTTGTTTCTCTTTTCCTAAGAGTCGAGAAGACATTACAAAGTTACTCATTTCACAGAGTCATAACACATGCAAAATAATAATCTCGATATAATGTGATCACTTAAAAATTTCCGTATTTTCCAACTCATAGATGAGAATGAAAAGTACTTTCTGATGGGGTCAGAACACACTTTTGCAGAAATAGCATTTCAGTTGCTCTTAAGAATGAGTGGATCTCAAACAAGAGGAAACTGGAAAGGACTGAATGCTGACCAGTCTGAATAAAGAGCTTGGATTTGTTTTGAGCTTCAGGTGTTTCTGTATGTCAAAGCTTGTGCTTAGTCTTGAGCTTAGTGTATGTGCTTAACATGTATAGGGTTCTGGATTCAATTCCAGATACATCCTGTGCTAATAAAACAAGGAACTTTTTATTGAACACTTTAATTAAAAACAATTGAGCTTGGGGATACATAGCATTGAATGCACAGCAATGTGGCCCATCCATATACATCATGCCCTATATTTAAGTATTTTGCTAAATTGGAGGCATCCTCTCCTTATATTTTCCCTTAACATGATATTTTGCAAATCAAGTATTATAAATAATGGAATACAGGAAGGGGTTACATAGAAGATCATAGGAATTTTCCAGGAAATATCAGTAGTGATCTGGCAGAGGAAAAAGGCTGACAAATGATTACAAGACAAAATCAATGATACCACTTCAAATATAGAAGCTATTATTTATTTACAAATGTTTCTTTGTAGCTAAGTCAACCTATATGATTTCAGGTGATTCCAAGAGACAAGAGGGATTATTCAGTAAACCATTATAAGATTACTATTGACTATGTAAGAACTATAATTAAAGATATTAACATTAGATTTGGGCAGCAACTAAAAAAATTTTTGAGAAAAAAATTGTGGCTTATATGTATTTCTTCTAATAACTCACTTTAAAAGATAAAAGCGGATTACAAAGTACTCATAGAATTCATTCCTCTGGTGATTGGAAGCAGTGTTAGACTGCATAAGTGAATTTGATCTAGGAAGGGCATTATAATTCACAGATTTTGGAAATGCATTCTTTCTTAATTTTTTATTATTATTCATTTGTGTGTGTGCAGGTGTGTGAGTGTGTGTGTGTGTGTGTGTGTGTGTGTGTGTGTGTGTGTGTGTGTAGAACCACAGGCAAATTCAGGAACCACCATGGACGCCTCCACCGCCTCCTTGTTTACTCTGCCCCAGGACTCACAGGCTCTGCCCTACCAGGACCAGAAGCGCAGGCTGCCCCCGCCTCCGCCCAGCGTCTATAGGTGGGGTCTAGGATTCAAACTCAGGACCTTACACCTGCAAGGCAGAGGCTAAACCCTTGAGCCACCTCTTCAGCCCCTGGAAATGCATTCTTAAGAGGCCAAACTCTTGTTCTGTCCTGTAACAATGGGAAGTTTTGTGTGATTGATACTTAACTCTGAGAAATTAAAATTAAGTTTTTAAAAGATAACTATGATATAAAACTATGGCCATCTGCGCTCTATGCAGACACTGTAGCAACTTGGTCAATTTCATGGACAATCGATAACCTTACATATGAACTCTTAAAGTAAAGATAGGAATTGAACATAGAATCTACTATTTTCATCTATATTGAAGAAATATCAACTACCATCTCTCCAGCTCAGTATGCTACCCCATTTGAAGGCTTTTCCAAGGGAAAGGTAAATTACATAGTAAGTCATAATCAGTTGCAGCTTTTACAGAGTCACATGAGCAGTTTCTACTTCAAGATACTAAAGCTTATCAGAAGGAAAGCACAGTAAAAATATTTTATTTCTTAATTCAAGTGTTACCTCAGGCACAGATGTGTTTAATGTTTGTTGACTGTGATCTGGACCCCAAGATATTGTCCAATTTCACTTTGTTTGTCTCCTTTGTACTTCCTTATTTAGATCACGATGCTTTTAAAAAAAAAACTATGTTTATCGAAATTTAAACAAATGTTCAGTTCCCTTTAATCTGTTGCACTTTGGTTTATGATAAATTTAGATTCTTCTGTAGCGTTAATGAAAATAATCTGTCTTGCTTAAAGAGTGTTTATATATGTGGGTATACATGTGCTTGGATAAATGTGTTATATATTTACAAATGGATCAATTTTATAAATAAAATCTATGTACCTACTCTTTAATTACATACAAGGCTGCTAGAATTATTCAATTTAAGTAGGAGTGATTTAAGCAAAAATGCATTGTGGTCAGAAGGCAGCAGCTCAAAACAACATCTGGAAAGAATTGAAAGAACTACCTCAGTAGTGTTTTCTTCTTTCTAAGAACCTCCCATTTTAGTACAAATTACATGGGGAGGGATCCAGTAAAACACAGCCTTTTGCTATTCTTCATGCTTCCTATCTGAAATCTAACTGAAATTTAAAAAACATAACTGCTTCACACCAGTATCAAGCAGATTATGTACATACGATCAATAATATGAAAATCTCAAAAATTTACACATTCTATTGGAAGGTCACCTTTCGATTCCTTTTTATAGCTTGTCTTTTATTACTAGGGTTATTTCTGTTTCTGTAATTTCCTGGTTAAATGCCCTTCACAGAAATCCTCTTGCATATTTTTTCTAAGACCCTTATTATAACGCCCATCTCTCCCAACTTTGTCTGCATATATCATAAGGGTTTTAAGTATGATAATGTAAAACTGTGATAATGACAGAATTGAAAGAAAAATGGGCATGATGAGGAATCTACATGCAATCAGAATGCCAATTACACCGCACCCTCGTACACACTTAATTAGAGAGGGAAGGGAATATTCTTAGACATCTCTCTCCCCTAGAAGATACGACATCTACGCCGAAGGGAAAGGACGACTTCATTTTAAGTGTGTGTTTAAATAACTCATAATGACTGTCACACGGAAGAGAGGTTACCTTGAGTTTTCCTTCCCCACAGTGATTCTGTGCGACTTTTTAAAGAGATAAATCTGTGTAATTCTACAGCTAATGATTGCTTATGTGTGTGTTTAGAATGTTTTCATCATGACTTAAAGAGTGCATTCTATTTACCATCTTGATCTGCAGTTCTATTTTCATACAGAGTTAAATGATGTTTGTCTGTAGCCTTGACCTGCACCTACATTCACCTGTAGGATAATGTGTGCTAATGTTAATCTCCAATGACAACATGGCATATGTAAGGTGGGCCTCTGAGAAGGAGGACTCTGGGCAAACCTGTAGGAGTCTGTCTCGAGTGCATGATTGAACAACTGTTAGGCAAGAACATTCCATGGGCAGGTGGACAAAGAGCAACCAGGTGGACAAAGAGGAGACAGCCAATTTAGCATTGGTAGGCAGCCAAGCAAGCATGCCACACTGGCCCTTGCTCTCTGCTCTTACTGTGATGTAATATGACCAGTTCCCTTGGCTCCTGTTGCTGTGTCTCTCTAGCTACAGCGGACTGTAACTTGGAATTGTGAGCAGAATAAGACTCCATTGACCTCTACTTGTTTATTATAGCATCGAGTGATGAAAGTACAACACATTAATTTTGAGAATAATTACAGAGAAATAATTACAACATGTAGGTAATACCAATAATCAGGATGAAAGTAATTCACACCATTTCAGCAAAAATTTCCATAAAACTTGTTAATTCCGTATTGATTTCCAACATTAACAATGGATGTGCTTGTTTATAATACATGTTTTCCATTCATTTCAAGTCTTACAAATGTTTCAAATTCAAGACAATCTCCTTGACATTTATGGGGAGACTGTCCAAGTGATAGGGGTTTGGGAGCAGTAAGGGGGTATTATGTACTGGGCTAAGCCATGGAATATTTGAGGAGGCAAAGAAGGTTGGTGTTTGGTTGATTGGATATCTTTTTTTTCTGTTTTTAGAGACAGAATGATCTTATATAGAACAGGCTGGCCTCTAGCTTATAGAAACTCTGCTGCTGGGGGTACGGAGTCTGAGGATTCTAAGCATGATTGTCCAAAAATAAATTTTTAAATATGAAGTGGGGAGGATGGCACTATTTGTTTTGAAGCAACTCTTGGATTATTTTATACAGATAAACAGCAGTGGTGGTGTAACCCAAAATGAAAGAGCTGTTGAAGCAACTCTTGGATTATTTTATACAGATAAACAGCAGTGGTGGTGTAACCCAAAATGAAAGAACTGTTAAGTGGATATCCATCAGCAGAATTTTCTGTGCATGGTTATAACAGACCATGTGAAGGCCCTGGTTCTGGAAGTTTCTTCTGCTATGGCGTGAATTCCCAACCTTTCATTTTCCCTCCTTCCCTTCATCCTTACTTCCTCTCTCCTTTTCTTCCTTCTTTTCCTCTGTTGCTTCCTCCTTTTCTTTCCTCCTTTTCCTCCCTTCCTTTCTTTCCTCCTCATCATTGATTCCTTCCATCCTCCCTTCCTTTCTTTCCTCCTTCTCATCATTGATTCCTTCCATCCTTCCTTCCTTTCTTCCTCTCTTTCTTCCTTTCTTTCTTCAACCAAAGGAACGCCATTTTGGTCTCATAATTTTTTTCGCTATTGATTTCACAATTTTTATACATCCTGCGTTACAACCTAGAATATTCAAACTGATCAGATAAACTTTTGAATGTTTTTCAGGACAAAATAGCATTATGAGAAGGAAGTTTTTTGGAGTTAACTCTCCAAAAGAAGAAAATATGTATTACTGGTAGTGGTTGCTGACTTGTGAGTAAAAAATCAATACCCCAAAGAAAAATTCATTAACTTTACATTGTAAATTCTCAGAAGTCACTGGATATATAAGTTCATATAGAATTTAATTGACCTCTCTTATCTTCTACCGTAGCATCATCCAGTAGAAATATAATGTAAAGTTAGGAAATCGATCTGTTTCTCTGTCTATCCCCAATTTATAGTTAAGCCTATACAGTGAAAGAAAGATTAACAAGATAAAGCATACAAGTGTATTGATATAAATGTTATATGGCATAGAATCTAAATCAGGAAAGAAAAACACATGAGAAATAGAGCTGTACATTCTTATGCAAGTTTTATGCAGACTGCACAGTCATGAGGTGACATGTGTGGACAAAGAATGCAATTCTGTGATGCTCAGTGAGAAGAAACTGATCAAGGATTTGCTCAGCATCCTCTCTGGGACTGTCACCTTTACACCTGTCCATGAGGCATACAAAAGTCCCTTCACATGCGAGCTTTAAGACCTTCTTTAAGGGCAGGTAGAAAGTCCCTGGGATTTGTGAACTGTTTCCACAGAGAAGAGTCAAGTAAATTGGACATGAACCTCCTTCTGCTGCTGTTTTCTCAAAAGTCAAGGTACCATGTTTGGGAGCCTGAAACTCCATTATGAGCTTTAGATAAAATTTAAAATTTTCTCTCAATCAACATTAGTAAAGCAAAACAGGATGAGTTCGTTTTGATACTAGACTATAAGCCAAATATTCAAAATAAATTCAAAATATTCTCAATGTCTAATAAATGTAATAATAATAATTTTTAAAAATTTTTTCATCTAAGCCTTTGGAATTGGGTGCAGGCTTTATGTTTATCACAAATATCCATCAGCTTTCAATGACTCGATGCGCTCATGCACACATAGAGTAAGCAACTCATAAAATGATTCCGTATTGGTAAAGAGGCTTCCTGCAGTATGACTTAGAATTGTTTTTACCACAATCACCGATTACAAATACACAACATAGCAAAAAAAGGAAAAAAATAAAGTACTCCCTCTACTGAAAAACTACCAAAGGGTTACAGAAAAAAAATAGCTCTATTTTAATAAAGGGGAAATGTGTGCTTGCTAATCCCCATATGGCCACAAAGGAAAGGATCATGTACTCTCCTCCTTACTAGTCATCTTGGGAGTAACGGAACTGCATGCCAATATCTGTGTACTGCCAAGCAGGGGAAGAAATAGCAAAGGGAAGTGATACAGAAAATATGGAGGGCAGGAAAGACCAGGACACTTCCTATTGAAATCCTGGTTCCCCTGTACTCACGACTTGAAAAACAGACCTGCAGAATAGATGGTTTTGAAGCACCTGACTAGTGCAAAATAACGTCTTGGAAAGTTTCAAGAATGCAGCCCCGTGATCCCAATAGCAGGAAGCCATTCAGAATGTCCACCCTGGGACTAATGACGTCTTCAGGTTATGGAGGCCTCAGTAGTTGCTCTGAAACCCTTACAGATAGGGCAGCCCCTTCTGTTACCTGGAATCACACAGATAATGTCAAACAAGGAGAAAGTAAGATTCTGTCCAAAGCCAGCGAAAGGCTATCTGCCTGCCCTTTGTCTCCTGCTCTCCCTCTCTCCCTCCCTCCTTCTCTCCTTTCCTTCCCTCCCTCCTTTCCTTTCCTTCCCTCCCTCCTTCTCTCCTTTCCTTCCTTCCTTCTCTCCTTTCCTTCCTTCCTTCCTTCCTTCCTTCCTTCCTTCCTTCCTTCCTTCCTTCTTTCCTTCCTTTCTTCCTTCCTTCCTTTCTTCCTTTCTTCTCATATTAGAGGAACCAAGGAGCACAGAGAGATAGAGACAGTGCAGTGAGAGAAAAATCAGCCACAAGCCAATCCTTACCACCCCTAGAACTCAGTAAAACTGAGTCTGGATCTCATGGCAGAAGGATGGAGGCTCTCAGGATTAGAATTCAATCCTAAGTGAAACAGGATTGCTTTAAAAGTAAAATTACCTGAAGAATTAGACATTGTCCCATGTCATTAAAGACAGTAATATTCTAGGGCAAGAATAGTTTCATAGAGTACAACAAAAATCATGACCAGTGGAAAAAATGAAATCAATTTATATTTACATTGCATCGAGTCAAGATTTTTCAGTAAACTCAATAATGTGCTACTCTCCAATTAAATACTGTGGGTTAAATGTCTAAAACAGTGCAAGCGAATTAAAGTTAGGAATTAGACAAGTATTTAGGGGAGATATTGGAAGAAAGTTGTACTAGATATGTAAAGGCAGGTTGTGTATTGCTTCACCTGCTGAATGGAACAGGACAATGCATTTTCTTGATGGTAGAAAGTGGCCACAATGTTTGATCAGGTAAGTCACAAGGTTGATTCTTTCAGGAAGAATGAAGTGTCAGAGTTATTAAATAGTGTGAGTAGAAGCAGAAGCCCTAGTGGCAGTGGAAGAATCAATTGTCCAGTAGGTATAACAAGCAAGAGGTGACAGTCATAACAAGAATGAGTAGAAAGAAGGTAAATTTGAGAGATGTTTCTGCAAGGAATTGTCAAGCTCTGAGGACTGGTGGATTATGAGAAAGAAAGAGGTGTGCGTGGGGGGAGGTGCAGCTTTCCTCCGTATGAGCAGGGATGGCAAGGATGATCATGCAGGAAACTAAAGGAATGAATGATGTTGTCGAAGGGATTCAGCTAGAATCAGAAGGTCCCTTAGTATCAATGAGACCATCCCATAAACCAAACATGAGAGAGAGGCCATCAAAACAAATCAAAATTATCGGGGCTGGAGAGGTGGCTCAGGGGTTCAGCCTCTGCCTTGCAGGCGGAAGGTCCTGAGTTCGGATCCTAGACCCCACGTATAGACGCCAGGCGGAAGCGGGGGCGGCCTGCGCTTCTGGTCCTGGTAGGGCGAAGCCTGTGAATCCCGGGGCAGAGTAAACAAGAAGGTGGAGGCGTCCATGGTGGTTCCAGAATTCACCCATGGTTCTACACATACATGCACACACACACATACACACACACGCACACATGCATACATGCACAATTGAATAAAAAAAAAATCAAGATTATGAGGTCAGCAACATGTCCTGAGAGTGAATGAGAACTCTCTGCGGTGCAATGGGGAAAAGCTGCTTCTCAAGTATTACAGGATCCCACTCTGGAGTCCATATGTGTCAAAGTTTGCAAACAAAACATATATCAAGGGAGAATTCATTAAAGGAGAGAAAGAACTAAAGTCAGGGACTCCAGGTGTGGAATATCATGAGGGGCAAGGGTACCCTGGAGTACTCATGTACTCTAGGCATGGAATCCATGATGGGCATGGAAATGGAAAAGGACTCAGACTCCAGATGTGGAGTGCCATGGGGGGCAGGTCCCAAAGATGGCTGCCAAAGATATATTGGTTCATAAGTAAGGCCAGGAAAGATGGCTTTTTCCTATTAGTTATCTGAAGTTTCTGTAAACTGATCTTGTGGTTGGGCTCATGACTAAGCCCTTCTTTATTGATAGACTTAGCTCATCTGCTATGGAGAGCTCATCTCCATATCCTTTCATAAGCAAAGGGTTGGGGAAATGGACCAATTTATCTCTGTGGAGGATTGAAGTCAGTTCTTCCCTATCAGCAGGGGATGATCCTCCAGGGTAATCCTAGCAGTGGGGGATGGCTTTTCAAGACCTTCAGAGCCCATCCCAGCATGGCTGCTCAAAAACTGCCTAATGAGGAAACCAGTGGTACTAAGACCAAAGATCAAAATGCAGAGGAAAGGACAGTTCAGAGTCTCAAAGGATGCAGAGAAGGAGCAGGTGGAGCAGGAGCCATTGATTTGGGAAGCAGGAAGTAGTTTCTGATTTAATGAAAACAATATTTAAGGCAACACTCCAGACATAATGGACCAATCAAGAACTAAATAAAGGGCTGGAGAAATGGCACAGTGATTAAAGTCTTTATCTCACAAGCAAAAGAACTTGAGTTTGGATCTCCCAAGTTCCACGTAAAAAACATTGGGAAAAAATAGAAGCAGCCTGTCATTCTGACCATGGAAGATGGAGTGTGGGAAACCCAGAGCAAAGCAATGAGATAAAATGATTCTGGATGTCACCCTTGGGCCTCCACAAGCACATAAACTCAAGTACTCTCTTGTCCTCACACTCAAGTTCATTCTTGTATACATATGGACACCAACTCACATATAACACACACACACACACACACACACACACACACATACACACACACATACACGAACATACAAACAAAAGCAAACAAATAAGCAAAAAGAGAACCAAAAAGAAAGTGGATCAAGTAGATACAGTTTAAATCAAGAAACTTTATTAGCCATGATTTGGATTCCAGAGAAGACATGTTAAACTTCTCAGGAAATCATGTAGGGCAAGGATAGAACTGAGTGGTAGGGGAAAGGCTGTGTGCTGTTCACACTAGCCAGACAGGACCTGGACCCCAAGCAATACTGCAAACCGTGTGCTACACTTACTAAAGCAGTGTTAATTCCATCAGTTAGTTGACCAACTTTATTAATAAAAACACATTTTATTAATAAAAGATGAAAAGTATCAGGTTGTGTTAGGATCTGCAACTCTCAGAAATCTTGAGAAAATATTAAATATATTATAGACTCCCTAAATAAATGTAAAAAGTACACGAGGGGGAACAAAATTGGCTCCCTTTTATTCTCTACAGATTGCTTTGTATATTTACTATATGTCAGGGTTTATAACTAAAGTAAAAAACAGTATGATGGTAGGAAATTTGAAAATCAATAATATTTCCCTTGTGTTAGGAAAAATTGAGAGAACAAAGTGAATCATAGATTGTTCAATCTTTGCATCTCGATTGATTTTAAAATGTGCCAGCTTGAGTATTAACTTCAAAGGACTGTATAGATTTTAAATTCTGTTTCTCCAAACAAATATTTGGATCAGCATTTAAGCAGGGAAATATCAGATAGCTTATGAGGCTTATAAGTCTTCACAATTTCTACACCAGAGCTCACTTTTCAGAAAAGAAGAATCACTATAAATAAAGGCCTAAGGAATACTTCATTGTTAGGCTAACTTCTGAGGGTAGCAGGTGACTTCATAGAGTTAGGATAGGTCTGCATTTCTATTCTCCATGGTCATTTTTCTACACCAGTTCCACACAGAAGAAAAATAAGGAGCTGCTAAAGAAAGAAAAGAGGAACTTCATCACATTTCTGAAACCATTTTTAAAGATTGTCGCTTCCCATCACACTGATATTCTTATTATTACTTAAGGATGCAACTTCATATTTCTTTGTAAAGAGGTTTCATAAGGTAGAAGTGCTCCAAGCAGAAAAACACTGCAGCAATGTCCAGCTCACCAGTAAAGGCAAGACTTAAAACTGAAAGATAACAGTGAAAGAACGTGGTAATTGCCATCTGTCTCATAAAAACACAGAAGCCTACGCAATGCCAACCAATATGTTCTGTCAAAGAAGTGACTTAAAATATGTTTCTACGAGCACTGAAATGGCAATAAGCAGTTTGAAGGGAAACTTATACTTGTCCACCTCATCCCCCACAACTCATAAACACCCCTGTTGGTGCCCTTGGAGTTTACAGGGGCTGTGAGAGACATTTATTGACTTTTACTTGATCCCCTATTGCCAAAACACACCAAGGTTAACACAGTTACTCAGCACCTTTGATGCAGCCAGGAAAATTTTTTGACTGAAAAATGTGTGCCATTTAACAAAGCAAGCAGCGAGTGCCCCCAGGACTTCCACAAACACAATCGTTTCAAAATGTCACATTTAACCCGCCTGGTGACAGCTCACTCTGTGAGCACACCTCAGGACTCTCTGTTAAGGAGAGACAGGTCAGTTTTAAAGCTGAGGTTTATTTTCACTCATGTTATCCCTAGAATTCGGATCAAATGATTTTGTCTGGAAAGTCTTGGAATAAAAAGGTGTTGAAAGATAACACGGAAAGCTGATTCTTAAAATAAGATAATGAAGAAATTTGCAAACACTTCTACCACCCTAGGTCTATTCCTGTAGCACTCTCTGTCTCACCTGAAAGGAACATACATTCGCCTAATTTAAAACAGAAGTCCGAATATATACACGTACAGCTTAATGCAAAGCTTCTGCCTATGATCCTCCTTGCTGGCCAATCTTCAATGAGCAGCTCAGCAATTGCAACCTAAACACACAAGTTTCCAATGTTAATTAAGAGATCACAAAATTTGGGTGGTAAATTAATAACTGTAGAGACAGCATAGCTTAGAAGGAAAAGAGAAATAGAAAGAAATCATTCAAAATCTGAGAATCCAAAACATTCGTTGGTATTGACTTAGTAAGTGACCTTTGTAGTTTATGGTTAATTGCCCCTACACTTGTAAACCATCTTTGTGACTCTACATGGTGATGTGCTACAATATTCTCACACTGTTGAATGTGAAATTTTTTTGTTTCAGGCAAACTGTTAATGAACATTTCAATCCTGTTAATTGAGGTTGTTTAAAATATTAAATGACTCTCCATGTGGGCTAACAAGAGTCAGGCTTGCTTATGCAGACTGATTTGTTTCTACACCAAATTATACAATGATAAGTTATTTCTCTAATCACTGTTATTTGGATCGGTTGAATTTTGCTTAAGAAACTTTTGTCATTTTCTAAGCCATAAATGGGTTGAGCCAGTGTAAGAGAACTGATGAAATTGATATGCCTAGCAACCACTTCTCTTGTACTTTCCATTGAAGATGGACTTCGCAAAGACCAATTTCTAAAATAAATATTATGTTTGTATAATGCATAGACTAATCCACTACACAATAATTCCAACAAATATTGATAGAGATCCCTTACCAGTTTTAGATGAAAGATGCTTCTGCTAAGCTATTTTCTCTATTTACTCATGAGCTAAATGCAAAAAAAAAGAACTAAGTTCATCCCTAATGGGGGTTATAGGTAAATTCTGAGGTCTTGCACCAGCATACCTTCTACCAACTAAATAAACTAAATCAATTTACAGCAAAGAAAAAAGCATATCCTATTACAATATACAAAGACAAAGAGCATAACAGTTACTAATAAGTGGATTCAAACAATGAACAAATGAAATGTTTACCTCTAGGTCTCAGTAGAATGCACTGGTGACCAGCATGAAAGATCTTATTTAACCGACTTACTATTCACATAGTAGAAAATAAAATGAAGATGCCAAAACCACTTCATATTATCTATGTCCCCAAATGCTAACTTTATTTATATATGCTGAACTGTCCAGTAATTTTTTGTGATTCTACAAGTATTATAGAAATAGCATATAATAATAAAGGGGTATGACGTCAGGTTGTACCAAAATATAGTGTGGTTCATACTTGAACATATTTGTAGTCTAAGAAATCAATTCTCACTAGATTATTTTTAAAAGCTGGCAATATACTTTCTGCACATAAGCATGATGTATACTTGTGTCCAGGAGCTATTTAAGTTTTCAGGGAGACATTTTTGCACAGTACATAAGTGGATTCAAGGTTGGGATTTGAGAACAAAGTAAGATTGCAGTGTTTACTTCCCCCATCAACCTTAATATAAAATCACAAGTGAATAAAAACTTTAAAAAACTACCCCAAATTATCTTAAAGCAACTTAAGAGGATCACTTGACAAGTGTGAAAACACGAATAGCTGATGTACTAGCCATGTATGCCTTAAAGCATGTTTGGTGACATGACTCTTAATGCTTCCTCCAGAGCCCAAAATGAGGGCAGAAGGTATGTCTTAGTCATGTTCTCAGAATTCCCCATTTGGCCCAACACAGACGAAGGCAAGACTTAAGCATTGCTGGCCACCCCAAAGGCAAAGTACCTAAATGTCACAGTAATCATTTCCTTAAACACAGACCACAAGAAAAGGCCAGAAAGCAATGCTATTCTGACACTGTCAAGTCATCAGAGTGGGAGAATGGAGTGTCTTCCTGTTAGCAGGCATTCCATGGGATCCCAGGGAGAAGAGAACATATATCTCCCACATAGATCACTCTCAGCTTCAGCTGAATAATTCTCTTCAAGCCCTTTCCAGTCTGAGCCCTTAAAACTATACATTGAAAGCATTTAATTGGGAGAAAAAAAATAATCAGTTCCAAATTCAATGGAAAGTCTGGCTTAAGCAACTTCAGCATGGCAGTGCAAAACAAAACAAAAAGCGCCACGAAATATGCTCCAGTGGTGAGATCTGAGTGATTATATAAGACACTCATGGATGTGAAAAATGACTGTGATTCTCTTCCCTTAGACCCAGTGGGAGACTCTCAGGCTGGTAAAGGCTAAATCTGGATATGGATAGATGGATGAATGGATGGATGGATGGATGGATGGATGGATGGATGGATGGATGAATAGATGGATGGATAGATAGACAGACAGACAGACAGACAGAGACATAGACATAGTTACAGATGTAGATACAGAAATAAAGACATTTAGACATATAAATAGCTTCATTCATTCTGCAAGCATTAGCTCCGCAGACCACATTCTTCTCAGTATGGAAAACTGACTCTAGAAGAAAAGCTTATCATGGTGTTCACCTTGATACCTTGGCTCACTTTTCAATGGCCACTGAATATATAATCCACAATGTCACAAGATAAATTTCAAAAGTTATTGAGGAACACCACCAAATGAGCTTGAGGTGCCTCAAAGTGACAAAACTCAAAAGGACCTATTTAAATTTGTCAGATCAAAATGCAAAGAAGTGGTTGGTACAAGACTGCACAAATACACTATAGAAAAAGGAGTAGAAATAAATTTTAAAATATGCTAACTAAATTCAGCCACAAAATCTTCCCTGTCAAAGATTCTAATAAAGGGCCAGAGAGATGGCTCAGGGGTAAAAATTTCTACCCCATAGGCAGAAGGTCCTGAGTTAGGATTCCAGATCTCACATAAAAATGTCAGGAGGAAATGCTGGCAACCTGTACTTCTGATTCTGGAGGCAGAGACTTGGAAACTTCACAGCAAAGAAAAAAGGAGGTAGAACAATCCAAGGTAATTCCCCAAGTCATGTCACCCCTGGGTCTCCACAGGCACACATAGTCCCTCTAATTCACACAGAGACACATAGCGATAGATAGATAGATAGATAGATAGATAGATAGATAGATAGATAGATAGATAGATAGATAGATAGATAGATAAATGCAGCCATACCACCCTCTACCCTGTCCCAGCCAGAAAGATCATGAGCTTTACAAGACACTTGCATAAATAAAAAGTGATTGCAATCAAAACATTCAAATAAGTATTTGAAGGTGAGGAAATATGGCAGCTTATGGTACCAAGGCAAGTGGCTGTATCAAAACTGAGCATATAGTTTGAGAATTAAATGTTCAGCATGTGGCACAATGTGCTAATTAAGTAGGAAGCCACAAAGACAGCACTAAAATAGAAAAAAAATGATTGTATGAAACTCTCAAGGCAGACAAAATAAACACAGAGGGAAATCCAGCAAGACTGACAAGATTGGGGCACAGGAATTGGGTAGCAAGTAAAGGAAGAAGCAGGGTGAAGATAAGCCCTCCGGAAAATGACACCAATGTGTAGACAGAAATGTGTGAGTCTGAAACTGAAAAATAATATGCCTTTTTATTTGTATATACCTTATTTAAAGTGACGAATGCAGAAACAAGTCACAGTCGAGATGAAGAAATTCAACAAAACTTCCCCTGCCATTGCCTTTAAATGTCATCCATAAGAAAGGGGGCACTGAAGTCAGCCTCAAAAGTCACGGGGTGAAATTTGGCACCACTAAAAATTAAGGTACTCGTCATGAAATTCCAACAGGAAGAGTTGTTTTGAAAATTGTTAAGTATAATTTACAAGAGACTCTCACTTGGAACTCAGCTCCCTACTAAACCCATTACCTCAGACAGAAGCAGAATTCACTGGTATCAACTGTGTGTCATATATTCAACCTGATTTTCCCAAAACCCAGGAAGTTCACAGCAACCAATGCAAAGAGATGTTATAAGGAAGCCCCTTTTGGTTTGGGCCCCTAGGAAAGCTATCTACCTTTACTGGATGGCAACCACCATGTGTTTTTTTGCACTTTGTTTTCCCTGTTCCTGCTCAAGTTTCCTAATGAAAGCTGGCAGAGCATCTTTCTGCCTCACAGATGTGATGCTCAATGTTTTGATGAGTCACTACCAAAAGACAATCAGGCCTTCAAGCTTGAACTACTGAAATTCTGTTCTTGTGGCAATATTTAATTACCACTTACTCATACAACAGGGAGACATATACCCTCTGCAGTGATTCAGCTAGGGACTACAACACTCCTGAACCAAATCTTATCTTGATAAAAATTAGTTCTCAGCTAGGGCATGCAGAAGTCAGCTTATTCAGAGAAGATGAGAATCCACTGCAAAGAGACAGAGGTAAGACATGTGGAATCAGACCAAACAGAAATGATACAAATATGCAACCCTGGTGTGTGTGTGTGTGTGTGTGTGTGTGTGTGTGTGTGTGTGTGTACACTGGGGATTGAATCCACAGTCTTATGCATGTTAGACACGTGCTCTACCACAGCACCATATTCCCAGATCAAATTTTGCAAATAATTCAAAATGGAGAAATGATGTTTACTACCTATATGTGACTGCTGTAGTTACCCTACATGCTGCTGACAAAGCAATTTAGGGAACAAGTAGCTTAGCAGAAGGTCCCATACTATCACCAAGGACTGAGGAAACTGACCACCTCACACCATGTAACAGCTGACAGAGGAACAATCCTTGCTCACCAGACTAGCATATCTACCTGATTATAGAGAAGGATGCCCCTTTCTCCAACAGTTCCCTCCATCTTATTCACCTGTGTGGGGACTAGTCTCACCCATCATGGGCTGGGTCTTTCTCATCTACTAGATAATCTCCTGAAGATTCGCTCTGAGCTTAATTCAACTACTGATTCTCTACAAATGTACCCAGAGCTCAAACCGTCAACAACCAAGTTGATAACTGTATCTATCTATGACAATGACTATGAGTGTTGATATTCATAATCACTGGGCCATCTTTGAAAATACACTTCTGGCCAGGAAGTATCTCACCCTCTTGCTTCACCCTGAGAAATCCCCTCACTGAACTAGCTTCTGGATCTGGATGCATGGTATTTCCAATCAAGACTGAGTCAATTTTATGCAAATTGTGTAACTGCTTCACACTAGGAATTGGCAGCAGGCAACCCAAGGGAAACTGGATGAAACCGATGTTTGAAAGAAAATCAGTGTCCCATTATAGAGGGGTTTCCAGGCAGGTTGAATGTCTGGTAAAATGGATGTGAAGGAAAAGTTTGTGATACGAATATGTGCAAATCAAAACAAAATTTTAGGTGCCTATTAAGAACAATAAATGTGCACAGTCTAGTAATTCAGCCAATAGTAATTAACTGAAAACTTAATGGGCATAGCTTTGAAAGTGTGGACTAATTGTAAATAACAGGCCCAAGAGGACAGAGGTATCCAAGGCTAAGTTTGAAAGCACAGGTTAAAGGTTCACTAGGAAGGGCAAATCCTGTCTATGATATCGGGCTAGGAGCAGGATAGTTGGTCAGTATGCAGGTCACTTAAGAAACCAATGAAAAGAAACACAGTGTAAGTCTAAAAATGAGATGTTTCAGGAACTGGCACACACATCCCCAGCAGGATGGGAGGCGAGGCTTCTAAACGACAGTGATGGATGTTGGAAATGTGCAGAACAAATGGCCTTATACGCTGTTCCCTTCGGGGATGTGAAGTCCTCAGAGCTGGAAAAAGACATTAGTGTCTCTGTTGTTCTTCCTCTAGAAAGACAGTGATAGGAAGGACATCATCTGTCTCCCTGAGTCTTGGAGGAGGGAAGGAGATAGGCCGGATTCAGAAAATAATCTGAAATTGGCACAAGCCTTACAACTCTATTATTTAAAATAGGATGATAGAGATACAACAAGCAACGAACACTTTTTAAAACTAAATAAAATGCATCATTACTATTAAGTGTTTAACAATAAAAGTTAAAATTTTCTGCCAAAAGTAATACTGAGTTGACAAATGACTCATTTTACAAGAACTGAATAACTTAACAGAGCTAAATGTAAAAATGGATGCTGCCTGCCGGAGCAATAGCTAAGTGTGCATAGCAATTTTTCTGCATGCTGTTGATAAATTCACAACCAAATGACTTACAGAAGAACAAGGAGTTTTATTTTCTTTTATGATAGTCCAGCTACAGTTCTTAATCTAGCTTGGCAGAGAATTCACACCAACACCAAGGACTAAAGGAACTATGCCATACCATATCCATATTCATAGGACAGTTGAGAAAGGGACAACCCTTACTTGCCAGACCAGCATTTCTGGTCAAGTACATAGAAGAATCCTAACTTCCCTAACCAACTCCCTCCATTTTATTCACCTGCCCAGGGGCTAGTTTTGCCTATCATGGTTAACTAGACAATCTCCTGCAGGCTTCCCCAGGGCTCAACTCAAAATTACCAAATCTGCACAACCGTGCCCAGAGCTCAAGCCTTCAATTACAAAGCTGATACCTGTACCTATCTATGTCAGTGGATAAGAAAGAAATTATTAGGAAAATTCTAATTTCGGGAGGACTATTGTTCTAATATTTTAACAGGCAAAGGGGAGGAGGAGAGAGGGATGTGTCTCTTAACAATCCCTTTTCTTTGAAATCAGCGAGACAGCTCAGCAGGTAAGGCACTCGCTCATAAACCAGGCAAATTGGGTTTAATTCCTGGTTTCAAATCCCCACATGGTGGAAGGACAGAGCTGACTTCTAAAAGTTGGCCACTGATTTTTACCATGCCTTGCATGTGTGGACCTTTCCCCTCAACCTCACTTTCTCTCTCTCATAACTAAATAAAATAGATGCTACCACCAAATTAGGGTGGAGGAAGGAGACTTTATATTATAAGTGATAAGTCACACATACTTCAAGATAGAGTGTCCTTCTGGTAATAATGAATGACGTTATCATGAACAGCAGAATTTCTGTCAGGGCTTCAACATCTCTCCTGAAAGAAAGCTCAATCAACTCCACCCCTGTTGTAGCCTTTTTTTCATGGACAAGTACTATTCAGCATAATTATTCCCTTCCTACTTAAAATTTAGAAACATGATGAGGACTAGTTTGGTATGATGTTCTATAATTAATTTTTATGTGTCCCATTGTTTTTCCTTTGTGATTTGTAAGGAAAGAGAAATGTCAAAAATGATTTAAAGCAAGAATTAAATTCCCTTTCCTCTAGTCCTGATTGCTAACAGAGATTTATAAGCTTCCACAGCAACTTCTTGGAGATGTTAAAAGGGGTCACAGTTTTCAATTTAACCCGATTGAAAGGCAAGCATATACTTAAAGCTGGTTAATAGAATGCATTTCCACATAGTAACATTATAGTAAGACTGGACTTGGATACACACTAAAAGGCAAAGGATGGTAACACTCACATAGGTTTTTTCTTTTTACATTTTTATGCTTGCTGCGGAATGTAAATTTTTCTTCATGAAAACTTTGAACCAAAAACATTATCTGGAAAATAATAGATGCTTATGATATATTATTATACATATAAATAAATATATACTACCCCAAACAGGACTAAAGCATTTACATTGAACTGCAGCTTCAAGTTAAAAAATAGAGTAACATATAGCAAATTGTAAAGTTCCTGTTCATCATTTCTAGTAAATATATATATCATTTTATTTTTTACCATTCTTATGTATAGAATATTTAATTTTTCTGCAATGGGCATTGTTACAGTACATTGTTTCAAACAATGCATTTTATTTTTGTTTTCTGAGTTTTCCAAATAACATACTGAGAACACTTGACAGTTTTATACAAAAACAAACTGAGAGCCAAAATGGAAAACAATACCAAAATCTCCTTGTCTGGAATTCATATTACAAATGGTAATTATCTCACAAAAAATCTGTCTTTTATGTTTTGATGTTTTCAGTATTTAAAATCTACTATTTAGACATCTGTATTAGCAATTTCCTGAAAAAAACTGAATTGGAAAGTAATTCCTCCCCAGTACCCATGCTTATAAGAATTTCATCCTTGGGGCTGGAGAGGTGGCTCAGGGGTGGAGCCTCTGCCTTGCAGCTGGAGGGTCCTGAGTTCGGATCCTAGACCCCACATATAGATGCCGAGCAGAAGCAGGGGGCGGCCTGCATCTCTGGTCCTGGGAAGGCAGAGCCTGTGAATCCCTGGGCAGAGTAAACAAGGAGGTGGAGGCAGTCCATGGTAGTTCCCAAATTCGTCTGTGGTTACACACACACACACACACACACACACACACATATGCACAATTGAATAAATAAAAAAATAATAATTTCATCCTTGTATTGGTAAATTTATGTGCACAAATATCTAATCTGTGGCTAATGTTTTGGTACACAGTATTCTTATCAGATTCATTTGCAACATTATTCCTTTCTACTTTAAAAGTCTACCATAAGGAGCAAAGTGCCAGCAAAGTCATGGGCCCCTTTCTAAATTCTATTTTACTCACTAGTATGAGAAAAATTTTGGCACTATTATTATTACCATTTAGTTGCTATTTTTCTAGCCTACATACTATATTCCATCAAAGTTGTGTAGCTCTTATTAAGTGGTGTGCATAGAATTTCCATAAGACTCAGCACTCTGAAGCAGTTACCAAAACACAGAAATTATCTCCTGTTGACTGTGTATAAAACCATATTGTAAAATATCTAAAAAATTTAGGCATTTCCTTGGTTAAAATTTGTCTTTCAAATGAATTATAAAATCATGTTACCTAAAATATCTCAAGAGAATGTCTATCTAATGCATAGCTTCCTTTTTGAAACATCAAATTTCGTTTTATCTTTTTACAAATTTGGTCTTCCTGCTCAATAATTTAATAGTCTATCATTGCAAAAATTCAATTCTATCCGGGAATATAAAATATATTCATATTAATTTTTGGCCTTCTAATGTTCTTTGGTATTTGATCTAGTAGGTCTTACCTATCTCTTAATTTTTTTACTCAAGATTTTATAGTTTTGGTTCCATATTACTTATAGCATTTTTTTCTTTTCTATTTCTCTACTGGTAACTTCTCCCAAAGGCAGAGTCTACAGATTCTTGAGTTTATCTGTACTCTGACCACCTTCCTATTATTATGTCTAGAAGCCTTTAGTGTGTTGAAAATTGTCTTTAGACAGTTATGCCAGATTCAAATAAGCAGAGTCTGTCTTAATTTTAACTTTATTAATATTTTTATGTTCATGAAATTGAATTGTATCTCTGCAAAAATATTGAGGAAGCAAACATTTTGAGTGCTTCTTTCATATATTTTTCTTATACAATGTAATATAGTATGCTATAATACACACTAGAAAATACCCATGATAAAATGAACATATATTTTATCATCAAGCTAAGAAATTTCTTCTTGGCTTCTAAAGAAGAGGGTTTGTTTCATAGAAACTGAGTATCAGAAATCTATGGAAAATTATTTGTATTGGAATCTTTTCTTATTTTTTTCAATACAGTGAATTGTACAGATTTTTTCTAAACTTCAGTCATACTTGAAAAAATTGATTAAATGTTGATAAAACATAATGGTTCTTCCATTAAAATTTGCAGTGAGTAACTTGTAGAATCTTACATAATTGTTAAGAAATACTAGAAAAATCCCACAACATTCCACCTAGATTTTTGCAGCAGCAATACTTGTAAGCCTGTGGCATAACCTCATAGTCAGGACACTGGTGACACCAATCTTAGTCAAATTTTCCATAAGGCTTGCATTCATTTGTGTATGACTTTGTGGATATAGTTCTCTACAATTTAACCATGTGCATATTTGTGAATCCTCCACTTCAATTCCATATTACAACAATCAACGCCATATTCTCGTCTAGCACCACATCCCGACCATCCTCTCAACTTGGCCCTGTTCTGTAGTGTTGGCAATTAGTGATTTCTTTTGAATTTTAAAATTTTCATAATTACAAGATGTTAACTGAATTAAATCATACTGTGATTTTAAAATTGACCTTTTTCACATAGAATGACTATCTGTGGATTCACCCAAATATTTACATGTATCAAATCCATCAGTATTTTATCATGAGTACAGTGACACGGACCTATAATCCATACATGGAAGCTGAAGTCAGGCCATAAAATTGAGTCCATCCTAGGCTACAGAGCAAGCCCAAGTCCAAAGTGGGATGCATGGTGAGACCTTCTCTCAACACACCATCACTCATTACTGTATCCACAGACTAGGACCATTCTCAGCATTCAACCAAGAGGCAGCTTTTGTCAATGGAGGTTGTTTAATACAGAAAATCACAATATGCCAAAGTGTAGAGAATAAGAGACTATGTAGTGCTCACCACTGAACAGGACATCTGAATCATCCACCATCCCAAGGTTCAGAGAACCTTTCAGACGAGGAGCCTGAGGGTAGGGAGAGATGCTGCCAGACAGAACTTTCTGGTCATGACAGGGCTGGCTGTATCCAAGAATTCACTGCGGAAATGTTTCAGTCCACTTGATCTGAACAATATTTTGCCTGTCAATATTTCACGTGGAAAGCAAAAGAGCTCAAGAGGCACTCTCAGGTATCTCCCTGAAAGATTAAGGAAGGTTAGTGCCAGACAGAAGGGCAGCTACGTCGATCCATAATTCACTCACTGGGAAGTCATCCACGCCAGCAAGTGACTTGGGCACTTGTCTGAACAGCCATCCCAGAGGAAACCCAGCAGGCCACACATGAGAAAAGACCTGAAAGTAGGGGGACTGGTAGAAGGAGAAAGTGTGTAGCAGAAAAGGAGAGGAGTTGGCATCACATAGTAAGGAGTAAAAGTAACAGAAATGTATTGTTCATGAAAATAGCTAAAAATAAAAAATAAAGTCATTAAAAGTGGTGGAAATAGGTCATATGGTAGGTCTATTTTAGTGTTTTCAATAACCTCCATTCTGATTTTCGTAGTCTTTGGATTATATTGTATTTTCACCAAGCAACTGCACATTCTTTATCTTGATAAATTCATAGTAAACTTATGAATGTTTATACCCAAATTGTCACTCCGTTGTTAAATACTGTCGACTGGCATCATCTTTTACTTTACTTCTGTCCCACAATGTATTAATCTTGAACACAAATCCTTTGAAATGCTCAGAAAAGAGGCTAATAGAAGTATTAGAATTACACCTTTTGATGAACACATCATAACCTTTGAAGTAGCTTTTACCTTTTTATTGTCTTTCACAAAGTAGGGTGTCAGAGTGTTCCCTGTGCCACTAGATTAGAGCAGTGGAGGCAATTAACTGTTTCTATTTAATACACTTACCTCCTCTGTCTTTCATCAGTGTCAAAAATTCAATTTTCTTGATATTGAGATTCATGCTGGCCAAGAAATTATTATCAGTAAAAAATATTGAAGGTGGCATGCCTTATTTCACTTAGAAACCAAACTTGTCAAGGATCCATTCTTTAACTCTCTTCCAATTCAGAACTGAGATGGTTGTCACAGGAAAAAGTGTTAACATATTTATTGAATTGAAAACTAAAACCAAACTTTTTCTGACAGAAAGTAAGTATGATTTGGCAGGCTGGCCAAATCAGAAGAAATGAGCTTTACAAATAGATTTCATGACACTTTCTAAAGTTGAGTAAGCTAAATTTGAAGTCACAATATTTTGACAGAGCTATGCTTTATCCAGAATATTATGTTGGTCAATTCAGATTTAAAGTAATAACCTTTCTGTCTTCTGATCATATCAGATTAAAAGGTTCAGCTAAGAAAAAAGTAACAGTGTTGATTAAATATTTATCATCTTATTGCATAACTCCAATAATTATAACCAATTGTTCTATAAATATAACTTTCTTAGCAAAGAGCAAAAAGAAGAAAGAGGAGAAAGACAGATCAACTCATTTGTTAGCTGATCATGAAGCACTTTTGATAACATGGTACTGTAATTTTTATAATGAAGAACTGAACTGGATTCTTCCTAAAATACTCTTCCATTTCCATTTATCTCTATGTGATCAAAACCTCTCAACATTTATATGTTAATATATGAAAATAATATATGTGCCAAAGATGTTCTCTTCTGTCCTGTTTCATGGTAATAAGTAATAACTACTTTAAAATATTGTTTGTTTCATTGAGAAATTCATTTTTATAAGGCTGTGCTGATCACAAAATGTTTTTCATGGCATGATCGAATTTAATATTATTTGAGATAATTCCTTCCAAATAACTGTAATTATCAATTAATCAAGAATAGTGTTCAATATTTGAATCCTATATTTATAAGAAATGCAAGGGGTCAAAATTTCTCCTCTAACCAATATGGATGGCTCGGTAAATTTACTTTTTGTTTTTGTTATAGATAACAGAGTTGTGATGTGTCTTGAAAACTTTTATGTCTAGGAGAGCATTCAAAATAATCAGAGGAAAAGTGAAAATAAATGCTCTAAACAGATTAACTAATTGACATTTAATGAGTTTATTCATGTATTTCATAGATAATATGGCATAAATTTTTATGTAAGATTCCATTGTAAACACCTTAGAAAAGAAGTTGCTATATTTCAAGATATAACCTTTCAAAGTATATGAAAGATATTTTAATAATGATTTAAAATAGTTTGAGAACAGCAAATGAAAGAAGACACAAAGCTAAGATACCTAAAATAGTAAGGAGATTATAGTGTGATAAAAATTTAAATTTATGTGGCTTTTTCTTATTTTACTTTATTTCAGTATCATGGTCATTTTGATAGCTTGAAGCACAATTCTAGGAAAATAAATATTAGAAAAATATAAGCATTAGATTTAGCAGTAGGAAAACTTTCTAAAATATATAAAAATGGTGCATAAATATTGCTTATATATTAATATTTATAGAAGAGCAACTTTCTGATACAAGTAAGCTACTGTGCTTAATTAAATCTTAAAAAATTGTGAGAGGTTTGAAGTTCATGTAAGCTGGAGGAGCGGGAAGCTTGGTCACAGTTGGTAATGGCAGTTGGATAAGTGGAAAGTAATTATACATTGTCAGAAAGGAAGCCTGATTCTGACTGGAAATAGATTCCCTTTGAAAATGTGCACTAGCCTGTGCTCCAATTTAAGTGGTTTCTTGCCAATGTTAAAATTCATAGCAAAGAGCATTTTGCTTTGGCTGATGACAGGTAACCAGCATTGCTATCCTGCATGCAATTCTTCTATTCTAAATGTTTCTTTCTTTTCCTTTCTAGGAATCATCCTGAACTGCAAAAACTAGGTTGAATTTAAATGTATTTTCATGCCTTTGGGAAATTTGTACTCAGACAAGAGTACTGGAGTAGATTATTTAAAAAAAAAAATAGGAAGAGCTAAGGGGAAGCCAAAAAAGAACCATTGAGAAACATTTGGCCTTGGGTACATAGGAGAATAGCAGAGATTATTTATAAAGGTTTTCTTAAAGTTCCTGGGCACCATCAGTCTGCATTTGCATCATTTCACACATCATCTAGATGTGTAACAAAGCAAACCAGCTACCTGTATGTTTTATTCTTGATTGCTATTATTAACTACCTAAAAATAATCACTAAAATTTTCTTTAGGGAAAAAAATTAGATATACAAGATTCATAATGCTTTTTTAGCATTCAGATTTGAATCTTGAGAAGGATACAATCATTCAATCAGAAGTCATTTTCCCACATGCTCATTAGTTCAGCAAATATTTGAGTCCTTTCATGTGTCAAGGCAAAGGTAGAATTTCATTTTTTTTTCCTGTGTGTATGTTTGTTGTGGAACGTGTGTATGTGTGTATTCACATGTTGAGGATAGATGTGTGGGGTTTAAAGACACATATGTACGCATGCATGTGGAGACCAAATGTTGAGGCTGAGAGTCTTCTCTGATAGCTGTGTACTTTCTGTACTTTGTTAAGGCACAGTCTCTCTACTATTCCCAGAGCTCACTAATTGGCTAGATTTGTTAGCTAGCTTGCACTAGGTGTTCCTTATTTTTACTTTCCCAGAGCTGGGGTTACAAGAGGTTGTCACATATGTTTGTATTTTGCCACAAGTTCTGGGGATACTAACACTGATCCTCATGCCTTCGGGGAAATCATTGAACCTACTGAGCCAACTTTGCAGCATAAACTCCAATTTTTATGAATAAAAGTACAATATGGGGCTTTCATGATCAAGAAAGACACTGAGAGTCTGGGTAACACTATAGCTGGTCATCCCACACAAATGAAGCAAGGCCAGTAAAAACAGAACTTGGTGATTACTAGAAGTTGTGTAAAAGTTTATCAAAACACAAGAAAGTTAGTTTATACCTGGTTCTTTAAAGATTTAAAGAAAAAAATTGTCTTTATATAAATAATACTAAGCTAAACACAGAAAGACATAAAGTAAGGAGGAAATTGGTTGGAAAGAAGGAGGGTAGTAAAAGAAACAGGAACAGACGATTTGGAGTAAGAAAGCTTGAATTCATTGCATCTATACAAGAAACTGTTAATGAGCAAAATTTCAGAAATAAAAGAAAATAAATAACTGAGATAACATTTCAAGGGTTTCCAAATATGAAAAAATTTCAGGTTTGTGAGTCGAAAATATTTTTTCTGCTCTAATTGTAGGTACTACAATAAAGAAGATTTCATTTGGGATAGTATAGTTTATAAAATGCCATGTCGTACCTATTTCACATAAATTTGATGAAGCACATTTTCAATATCTTTGAGACACATACAAGTCAGAGAAAAATTAAGGACACCCAGATGGAAAAAAAAAAAGATTCTATGCTAAAACAAAAAGAATGGATATGAAATTTATACACAGTTACCTACACATGAAACCAAGAATTCCTTCAAAACTGTTATCATGGGTTGAATGTGAGTTGTTCTCCGACAAGCTCATGAGTTTGAATCCTTATCTAACTAATCTTTAGTAAAATTGGATTTATAAGCTGGTGAACAAATGAGCCAAAAAAAAGTTTGGTTTGAGTATGAATTGGCCCCACAGGTTCATGTGGTTGAATCCTTAGTTGACATTTGGGAAGGTCATGGCAGCTTTAGGAGGTGGAAGAAGGCATGTCACAAGGCATAGGCCTAGAGTTTGGTTAGCCCTACCCTGCTTCTGCTAGCAGTCTATTCTTGCAGTTTGCAGCTTGCTCTCAGTCTTCATAATGTCTGCATTGATCTAAGCCTCCTCCAGCTTCTGCCAGTCAGCCAGCCATGTCTTTTCTGCCATAATGGACTGTATCACCCTTCTGAAACCAAAACCAAAAAAAAAAAAAATCTCCCTTCCTCTCTTAAATTGGTTGTATACCTAATGCCTTACAACAGCACAGAGACTTTATCAACCACCTGGAATCAGGCCTGCCTAATCTCTCTCCTTCCTGAAGGTCAGGGAAATTTGCAGAAGAGGGGGCAGTAAGAGGGGGCACAAGGATGGGAGGAGTCATGATATGCAAGATACTCCACACAAGTTAGGGCCGAAACGATTATAATAAGACTCTGCATGATCTGCGCAATGACCAACATATTGATCCTTCAAAGTCTAGCATGGACTCAAGGCACTAGGATCCTTAGAAGCAAGGGATGAACAGTCACAATAGTGTTCCTATACTTAAGGGGAACACAAGAAAGAGTTCTAGGAAATGCCACTGAGTCCTTACCCCTCATCAGAGAGGAGGACCCAGAGGAAAGTTTGACATACACATTAAAGGATGCTTCAGGGATGGGGGAGGGGGCACTGGGAGAAAGGAGAAGGAGAGGAGAAAGGAAGGGAAAAAGGGAGGAGGGAACAGGGAGGTCCAGAGAGGGGTAGAGGGAAGGAGGGTACAGGGGTACCTATTACGTTTGTATGAGTGGAAAAAAAAAACAGCAGAGAGAGTAACTATGACAGAAATCAATACCAAGAGTGGGTGTTACTGTGACACTGAGAATCTAGGTAGCAGAAGGTAAAGTGTTGCCGTGAAACTGACAGAACTTGGTACTGAGAAGTAGACACATATGGCCATTGCTGAAATATGGCTAGTGTGCCTTTGGTACTGTTTGTTGGGAGAAATTGGAGAGTTTTTAGACTTTGGGCTGGGAAAGTCTCTGCATCTTGTAGATGGGACCAAAGTACCATTCTTGTGAGAGCTTGGAATAGAATAATGGAAAGAGAGATGCAAAAAGTGAAAATCCAGTTTATGATAGTCCATGGGGAAGCAAAGACTGTGCTGGGGAGTGCACTAGAGGTTGATACTTTGGCAGACTTTGGCCAAGTTTGTCAGCATCCTAAAAACTTGCTCAAAGTTTAATTAAAATGTTTGGCAGAGGACATTTCAGCACAATGCAATCTTGACAGTGTGGCATGACTACATTTTAGTGTTTTTGTTCATATTTTTGATGAAAACTGTGAGGTCTGATGAGAAAAAGCATGATGTGTGCTGAAGGCAGTTGCACTGGAGGGATGGGAATGAGGCTATAACTGAAAAGATCCTGCGTGTCAAGGCTGAGCAGTTGCTTCATATGTGACTGATTTCTGAGGCCTCTTGTCCTAGAAAAACTGCAGAGGTTCATGAGCCACTCACTCTATGTACAGATTCAGTTGCTGAGCAATACCCTGAAGTGCTTTACCCTGAGGATAGCACTTACTTTTGCTGAGGCTGCTGAGTGTTGAGTGCACAGGATCCCTATGCACTTGGTCTATACCTATATTGAAGTCACCAGTCTCATCCTTACCTGTGGCCAGCAGCTCCCCCTATGGCAGTATCCTCTGCTTTAGCTATGTCCTTCATAGAAAGTCATTAAATCATACTTGCACAGGCAGCCATGTTGAAATTGTATTCTTTCACTGAGATCTGAAAGCTTGATGTGGATCCAGGTTTCTCCTTTCATATAAATAATCAGCTCACTATGAAAAAGAAAAAAGTCTACTGTACAATGTTAAAATAGTGAGGGACAAGTAATCATAGACTCATTGACCTTCCTTTCCAGAAGTAAATGCTGCCTATGTATCTGCAAATGCTAGACAGTCACAAACATGAGACTTTACAAATTGCAAAGTCAAAAGTCCATGTATTCTGCATTTAATCCACAGACCAACATTCCAAGTTCTCCGCCTTACTCTGTCAGGGCCTGTCTTATCCACATGTGTTTTATTGCTTCAAAATTTTATTACAAGTTTATTTTTCAAGATTCCTGGACCTATGTTCCAGTTTTAGACTCTGCAAGTATTTTTTGTAAAGGACCAGACGGTAAATATTTTAGGCTTTGTGAGCCACATTGGCTCTGCTGTGAATCTGTCTTAGTTTTTTTTTTTTTACAACCTTTAAAAAATATAAACAGGCTGTGGACCAAATTTAAACCATAAGCCATATTTGCCAACCTCTCTTTACATGTTGAGGTCTTTGAGATTGTGAGCACAAGTCTGGGAAGGCTTCCTAAGCCCAGCAGGAGCAGCTGTTTCTTAAGAGAGAAGGAGAGTAGCCATTGATGTAAGAGGGAAGGGATGATCCCCCCAGAGACTCTGCTCCCTCCAGACAGGTGGTGTTTCCAGGGGGAGTGAGAAGAAAGGGTTAAATGACAGTATGTTTTCTGCAAGTTCTAAACATATACAGAGTGAGAGTCGGCTTGATCTTTGCACTTTCCAGAGGAAGAGGAAGAGAAAGGAGTTGGGCAAGGTCTACCCCTGTGGAACCAATAGCTGCTGAGAAAAAGTGAGGGAAGGTGGAGGGAGTCCAGGGAGAGATCAGACTCACAGAGTGAATACAAGGACCAAATTAGAAATGAAGATTTCTCCGTTTTAGAAAACAAATGAGTATACATTAGCAAATTAATTTCACTTTCTATCTTTTTCCCCATGAAATTCTTAAAAATTCAAATTTTCTAATTTGTCCATGATTTATTTGTTTAATGTATATTTCCTTTAAAATGTAAAATGCTCTGTGTGTGTGTGTGTGTGTGTGTGTGTGTGTGTAGAGAGAAAGAGAAAGAGAAAGACAGCGAGAGAGAGAGAGAGATCTTAATGCAGATATAATCTCATCCATGAGGGTTCCATCCTCAGAAGGTAATAATTTTCGCAACAAAAATCACACCACCACATGGGGGAGTAGGTTACAACACATGGTTTCTGGAAGCACAGTATATGTATGCTTTATGTTTTTGAGGTTAGACACAGGTGGACAAAAGAAAAGAAGAATGAGTGACAAAAGTGTTAGCAAAATCCTGATGGCGCAATGTAGAGGAAACTAAGGAGATGAGATAGCATGGCAATGGCTATGCTGAAAGCTGGTGCAAAGCCACAGGAGATGGACTTGGAAATACCAGAGTGACTGAAACTGAAATCACTGTATGATCCAGCTGTTCTACTCCTGGACATAGACATAAATGAACATCAGTCAGTGTACCACAAAGGTACTTTCTCATTTTGCTTTTATGGCACTGTTCACAATAGACAGACTCCAAATTAGTCAAGTACATCATCCACAGGTGAATGGATAAAGAAAATGTGCTACCTACATGCAATGGAATTGCATAAAGTATAAAGCGAAACAAATCATGATTTTTCAACAAAATGTATAAGAATAGATGTCATTTTGTTACAGGAAATAAGCTAGAATGAGAAAGACTTATAACACATGTTTTCTCTTTTATATGTTATCTAGATTTTTCTCTCTTACCTATTATCTAGATTTAGGTGTGTGTGTGTGTATGTGTGTGTATGTGTGTGTATGTGTGTGTGTGAGAGAGAGATCTTAAGAAAGCAAAGGGAAAGAAAAGATTCTGAATTACATGTGACATAGAAACTGAAAGGGAGATTATATAGGTACATAAAGTCTAGAAAACATGGCAGGTAAGATTGGGTGGGGTAGGAATGGGGGGATCAGCAGGGGAGTGGGTGCAGAACAATGTATAATGACACAGGTCATTATTATGTATACTGACTTTACAAAGCAATACAAATAAATTTACAAAAACTGAAAGTCTTTGGCAGACCAGTTTTACAGTGTGTAGCACGTGCACATAAGAGTATGGTTGGTGGTTATGAATATGTAGCCTTTGTTAGGTCAGCTCTTGTGAGCACAGTATACTTAAACAGGGAATACAAAGAAATACATTTATTATATTGGGGGCCATATCTGTGCCTCCTGGTATCAATTGAATGTGCCCCCCATTAATATCTTGAACCTAGGCATGAACGTGACATATGAGATGAAGTCACTGGAAGGAGATGAGGCCATGTGAACAAAGTGTTATGAATGGGATCAGTGCATTTGCACAACAGGTCCAGGGGTGTACATACCACTTCTGCTAAGTGAGAGACCATTATCTTTCAAGAAGGAATCGGGTGCTTTTCCAAACCCAAAGTATTGTCTCTTTGGATCATGTATCACCTCATCTCCACAACTATGAAAAACAAATTTCTGCCTATTATAGTCCATGTAATTTATGGCATTTTGCTATAGCAGTCCAAGTGGACTAAGGCAACTTGCATTGAATTTCAGAGATCTATTGAAAACATACCTTACATTTTATCTAGGAAAAAAAAAAACATTGTTTTTACTGCTCTTAGCTTCTAAAGAAAGAGTCAGGGACACCTGTGTATGTCACACTTCAGTTCATGGTGAGGATGAGCAAGGTCCATAAAACTTGCTGTAACTAGGAACAAGTCCAGTTCTTGAGCCACACATTGACACAGGCCTGGGTGATTCTGTGAGCCCTAACAGCTGTATTAGATATGTAAGTCCGCATAATAAAAGTAATCAGATTTCATGCTTCAGGGTATAAACTGATTGCCTGCAAGGCCAAGGCAGGAATTTGGTTTCTTTCTATCGCTTGTACTATATCCTGATTAGACACATCAGAATGAAGCTGCAAGGAGGTGCACAGGCTCAGCAAAGAGAGCTTTGGTCATGGCAGGAGTCAAGATGCTGAACCATCTGTGATCAAAGAGTCAGGATCTGTTGGTAAAGAAATAGCATCCTGAAATATGCAGCTCTCAGTCTCCAAAGAAAAGAAGCACTCAGCACCACACAATCACTTTGGAACATTTCAACAGTAAGGAACAAATTTTAGAGTAATGTGAATACTGTGAATCAATAGTCCCTTTTCAGGGTGGTTGTTTCTTAGCTACAAATATGCAGCAAGGTTATTATTGATTGGTTTCAGGTAAACACTAAGATTGCATATCAACATAAAAGTCAACTAAGGAAATCAAATTATAAGACACAGAAACAAAAATTGAATGTGTCACTTGTCTGCACAGGTACTTGAAATGCACAAAGCTTTTTTATCTAAAATTCTCATTTGTCTAAGAGCAATTATATTCAAGAAGATAAAATAGATTATAAGCAGCATCAATCCAATGACTTACTTAAATTGTACTTATATAGTTACTACATGGAGGTTATATGAAATATTTATTAGTAACTATTGGAGTGCTAGTTTCCAGCTACAGTATCACCTATTTGTTTTCCCAACGTGAAAAGCATATTTGCATGTGTGTACATATTCTTGACCTCTGGCGAAATGAAAGAAATTGACCGAATACCTGAGGTATTGGAAATGCTGTTTTATCCAACCAATTAGAAAAGCTGCGCTTTCCATTTACAAGGCCAGAAGAGAAATCTTATTGACACTGTGTAGGCGGAAATGCAGATAACTGTGGTTGATGCTTAAATATTAGCAATGCCCTTTGACATGCAAAAAGGAAACATGAATAACAATTTTCAGTTGACTGACAAATTAATAATCACCATAATATTCTTGGAACATAAGAGAATAATCACATAAATTATTCAAGAGGGACCTATCTCCTCTGATCCTCCTGCTACCTGATCAATTCTTGCCTTAAGCAAATGACAATTTTTTGAAGCCGTAAGAAACCAAGAGTTTGTGAAAGGGATGGCACATTAATACATGGAATTTAAGTCTGTTTCTCACATTATTTTCAATTAAAAGTCCAGATTTCAGAACTGATGATGTACATAAAGAGCACACTTTTGTCTAAAAAGTCTTCTCAAAAGTATGGTGTGCGTACACATGTGTGTGTGTGTGTGTGTGTGTGCATGTGTGTGTGACTGTGTGCATGTGTAACTATGTGTGTAGGGGGTACATGAGTGTACATGTGCTCATAAGTGTGTGTGCATATGTGGGTAAGCATGTGTGCATGCGTATGTGCCTGGTGTGCATGTGTGTGTGTGTGTGTGTGTGTGTGTGTGTGTAGGATATGTGTAAGGTGTATATATGCATGAGCAGGTGTGTGTATGTATGTGTGCATATGTATGCATGTATGTGTATGTATGTGTGTGCATGTGTGTGTCTGTGTGTAGGGAGTTATGTACATTTGGTGAGGTGATTTCTAGTCATGCCACAATCCCAAAGTAAGAATGAAAGATCACACTTCCCTAGTTGAGTTGAACTCTCTTTTTTTATTTTTATTTTTTTCTGTTCATACAAACATAATAGGAACCCCTGTCCTCTCCCTCCCTCCACCCCTCCCTGGACCTCCTTGTTCCCTCCCCGCTTTGTCCCTTCCTTTCCCCCCTCCCTCCCTTTCTCCCAGTGCTCCTTCCCCCCATCTCTGAAGCATCCTTTAATGAGTATATCAAACTTTCCTCTGGGTCCTCCTCTCTGATGAGGTATAAGGACTCAGTGTTGAACTCTCTTGAATGTGTAGATTTTCAATGATCAGCATTTACTACTTTTAGAACTATCATTCACCTATTCAACATTTCACTGAGAGAAAGTAAAAATTTACATATTGGTTAAGATTTAATGAAGATTATGTTAAGAATATGTAATTTATGTGTATGTTTTTGTGGGAAAGAAGAAGGAGTTGGAGGAAAGAGAGAGAGAGATGCAAGATTTTACTCTAATGTTATGAAAATGAATCAGACTTAAAAACAAGGAGAAACTATGTCCTAAAAGACATGCAGTTTTGCAATGACATCACTGCCACCACACTGGATTCTAAATGTCCCTATATTAGTGTGTAAGCATGTGTGTGTGTGTGTGTGTGTGTGTGTGTGTGTGTGTGCAGGTGTGTTTATATATGAACTATCATATTTAAATGTAGGCATCAACTTGATCATTGAGGTTTCAAGCTCTAGGCACATTTATAATGAATTAGTAGTTAAGCCCAGAGAGACCATGCAGGAAATTGTGTAGCTGAGAGGGAAGGCCCAGCCTATGGTGTGTGGGACTAGTCCCTGGGCAGGTAAATAAGATGGAGGGAACTGGTTGAGAGAGTTGGCATCTCTCTGTATACTTGGCCAGACATGCTAGTCTGGCAAGTGAAGACTGTCTTTCTCTTTAGTTGTTATATGGATATGGTATGGGCAGTTCCCTCAGCCTCTAGTGTTAGTGTGAACTCTCTTTCCAAGATGGACAAGGAATTGTAATCAGGCTATTGTAAGAAAGAATATACCTCTTGCTTCCGTAAGCTGTTTTGCTATAATTCTTCACAACAATGCAGAGTAACTGCAATATGTATATATATTGTGTGTATCTGTAGATATATTAATATATATATGTATGTGTATATCTATGTATATGAGTATATGTTCATTTGTTTATATACATATGTATGAATTATTCATTGTGTATTATGCATGAATTATTCACTATTAAGAAATCAAATATAATTAACATTGCCCAGCAAATTCCAATTTTTTCAACACTTAACACAAACATCTTTATTTTTACATAAAAGTTATCTTCTAAAAAGTGAATCCCATTCACTCAATGAATTTATCCTTAGGAAAATGAAAGGCACACTCTCCTAAAGACCACGTCATTTTCTTACTTCATTACCAAGACCAGGCTCTCTATATAATCTTCATTTAGCTTTCTCTTTCTGTTACAACCTAATGGAGACATTCTTGCACATGAAAATTAAGGTTTAAATTTAACTTCAACCAGTATGTCTAATATGAAAATTCCAAGAGGAATTGGGTAAGGGAAGGAAATTTTATTTCAAAATGTCAGCATCACTCCAAAATAGATCAAGTTAAATAGATGGTCCAGTTTCTTTACCTCTGGTGTTGAATGTGGCATTTGTATTTATGCCTTTGCTTCTCTGTTTCCTCTTCCCTTGATCCCTTTATCTCTGGCCTGTCCTTCTGAGAGTCAGACTTTTATGCAGGATGAATTAATCTATCTTTCACTGTGGAGGGCTCCCAGGTCTCAGCCACTCAGTCTGGAGAGGAGGCTGCAAGTTCCATTAATTTTTACTGTGGGTTATGAATTCTCCCCAAGGAATTCACCTTGCAGCAGAAAATAAAAGACAGTGAAACTTCAAGAAAAGGCTGCCGCTCAGTAATGGGGTACACGGACAAGCCAGTTGACCTCATGAATAGAAAGCCATTGTTTTAATCCAGTCTTGCTTCAGTCCTGTGGATGGTAAATGACAGTATGTGAGAGATTCAATAAATCCATGGGGGGAATTGGGGAGGGGGGAACAGGGAGAAGAGGAAATAGCCAAGCATCCAAGGTTAGCAAATTCACATAGCAGTCTGGTTGGCAGAGTAGAGATAGCCACACCTTTGCCTTGCTGAAAAAGATTCACAGAACACAGTCTGCATTCAGGGGTCCCTCATCTGTGTACAAGCACTAATTCACCGATGACAGCACAGCAATTTCATAACCAATGACATGGCACCTCTTTCTTTTTGTAAAAACCACCACAGCAATCGATGACTCTTTAGATGGTATGTAAATTAATCCTGGGTGTCAATCTGAACACACCTGGCATTAACTCAGATCAGCTGTCAGACTACCTGAAGAGATTATGCAGATCCATACATTTACAATTCAAAGACCAGCCCTAAATCTGATTGGAACCTCCCAGTAGCAGACCAGATAAAAGAAACCATACAACAGAAGAGTCTGAAGACAGATTCTCTGAAGCTGTGCTAGAAAGCTCTTCAGCCATCCCCTACTGGACTGAGCAGCCCTGAGCCTCCAGGATGTTGGCAGTGACTTAGTTTATCTCCAGCTTCAGCCACCAGCCATGTCGCCTCTACCATGAAAGACTGTTTCTCCCCTCTGGAACCATAAGATGAATAAATCTCCATTTCTCCCTTAAGTTGCTTGACTTTGAATGCTCTCTCACTGCAACAGTTAAGAGTAACTATTACAGATGGTTAATAAAGCCAGTAAATTTCTTTATATTTTATAAAGCTCCATGTTAACTTCAGTGAGTCTCAGTGCCCCATAGAAGAAAAAAAAGTAATTTTTTAACAACTAAACTAAAAAAATTTAAAGCTACTATATAATAAATTAAATTAAATTGTGATTTGTTATAGTTTAAAAATTATACATTGCTGTAAAATATAGACAACATACAAACTTTGTCACTTTAATAAATGTAAGTGAAATCATTTGACAAAAGCTGATGAAAAGAAAAAAACCTCAAATCACATAACACAGAAATATGAATTGTTAACCACATCATAGTGTGCTCTTCTTCACATATCCACACAGTGATATAGCATTATGCATCTGAGTTTGTAAAATACCTCTCCAATTAGAGTCTTGAGTGTTTCCACAATAGTGAATAATATATGAATATTCCTATACACCCCAGGATTCTACTGTATAGAGTAGTATAATTCGTTTAAACAAATTCTTATTTTCAGATATATTTTTATTTAATCATTTAAAAGTATAATTTATAAGAACTTTAAAACTAAAATAAAAGGCACATACATATGTTCTTTCTCAAAATCATAGAATGAAACTTCTACTTTCTATAGTCTATATTCAATCAAGCAGTTTACTTTGCTTTTCCTTCATAAATTTCAGTGTGTTCTTTTATTAGTTTCCTTATTTACAAACAAACTGGGTTTATGTCTTTGCCCTGATTCCCTCTCCTCTACATCCTCTCCCACCCTTCCCATCTATTCATTCTCCTCCCATCCTCCCCTCCTTTCTCATCCATCCTGTTCTGTCCCCTGTATGCACCTTCCTCTCCATTTTTTTTTCACTTGTGAATATCTCAGGATTCCCTTTGGTGTGCCTGTGTTGTTTGGAGAGTCAGATTATTGTTGAACTTTATGTGACTCTTCAGTGGGTAAAATCATAGATAGGGAGTTTCTTCTTCCCTTGTCAGAATCTGTCCCTGAGACACTCTCTGAGAGGCACTGTATCTTCTAAGATCTTAGTCCTTGGGGAGACTTTGATACTTTGGCCATTAATCTACATAATGGCGGTAGAGGTTATCATCACAGTGACTTTTTGAAGTATTAATGTGGAGCTTCCCACCTTTGTGCTCTTACAGTCTTGCTGCTCCTTCTTCAACAAATTCCCTGAGCCTTGATGTGGGATAAGATTTTGGTGGGGTGATTAGGGCTGAGTATTCTAGTTTCACTGATATTCTGTACTCTGGCCTGATGTGGTTAGAAATTGCATGTTCTCCCTTATAAGCTGAATCTAGTACTAAGCCCTCAAGATGGTATGCTCAGGGAAAATTTCTATAATACCCACTTGCAACTACAAACAAACATAACTTAGGGATAGGGAAAGAAGACCAAGAGAGCCAAGACAAAGGAATACAGATAAGAAAAACTCTCAGAGCAACTAAGAGTAGGTAGTTTTTCTAAACTAAGAAAGGATGGTATTAAGATGAAGTACAAATTTTCATGTTACAGTAAAAAAAAAAAAGTTTGGCAGTTCTTTCTTGTTTTTGCATGCACAGGTATGTGTATGTCTATTGGACAGCACTATATGTGCCTGCGAAGGCCCAAGGGTGACTTCAGGAATCATTCTAGATTGCTTTACTTCCTTTTGTCTTTACTCTGGGGTTTTCCAAACTCTACTTTCCAAGGCTAGAATTACAGACCACTGTCATATCTGTCCAGCAGTTTTCTGTGGGATCTGGGATCCTAATTCAAGTCCTTCTGCTTTAGAGGCAGAGACTTTAACCCTGAGTCATCTCGCCAGCACTTTCACAGAACATTCTTAAGGAACTAGGCTTTATAGATAATGACATAGTGGAATAAAATTCATTGGTAATGTTTATAATCATGGCAAAATAATAAAAGAGAAATTCAAATTCAACCCAATAGTCAAAACTGATCCAACTGTGGCACTTACTGTATATCCCTATACTGTATATCATGTATTTTTGTGACTGTAGATTGCTTCATTAATTTTTTACTTCAAAAGTCTCTAAGACAAGCAAAGAGAATTTTCCCAAACTGAAAAAAAAAATGCAGGTTCTCTACTATAACACTCAGAACTTGTTCATTTCTTTTCTTCTTTTTTATTTTTATTTCTCTCATTTATCTTGCCAAAGCCCATGTCTCATGAAAGTAAACTAATGACCACATCACTGACTTCTTGTGTTTCAAGTCTCCAGTTTGCATGGTTACTAACTAATAAGGACACAATGGCTTCCTCTGAGAAAATATCTCTGTAATATATTTTTTACTAATCTCAACCCTCTAAGAAGTAAGTCAATAAATAAAATATATAAAGGTTTTTGGTATACATTGTAGGGAGGATCCCAATTCAAGGAGTCAAGGGGAAATATGGAAAATGCATTGAAGAATCATTATTGGTTATGCACACCAAAAACAATAGATCCCTTATCTCAAATACATAAAAATAAATCAGGATTGTGATAGCCGGAGGAATAGGAAGAAAACATTTTAGATACTTAAGAAAATTTGTTAAACAAAACCTTATAAATTATATCATGACACATAAAAGCGATTTATAAAGGATAAGTATTTCAAATTATACGGTGAGAGAACTGAATTTCTGACAAATACACTTGTTTCAGTAAAGCAGAAATCAAGCTGAGATTTAACAGCCTCAGTGAATTTTCACTAAACATTCCTGAGATTCACATATGTGTGAGGATTGGAGCTGATACAGAGCAAAGTGTCCATTTTTTTATTCATTTGTTTGTTGTTTTGTTGAACTGACATTTCCTTTTAGACAAAATGAAAATTGCTGATATTTTAATGGGAAACTTGCAAACTGTGTAAGTTCAGTATCTTACTATAAGAAAAAACAAGTGAATATTTCTTAAGATAAATATACCCGTTATATTGTAAATATACTGTTCGCCTGCTAGGTGGACAACTGTGCGAATGAACTTTGTGTGGAACCCAGGAATCAACTGGTCTTCTGTAATCATTATATTTACTTCTATTTTTGGAATTTCTATACTATCACATTATGGGATAAATACTAGGTTTTATGTTTATAAATTACTGAATAATATTTATTTTAGCTTTTGATTCTAAGTAAGTCATTTAATATTATTTGTTGATTAAATTTTGGCCTTAATATCTAGCTAGCTACAGTAATGATTTCTGTGCTACACACAAATTATGTCACAGTTAAATTCTATGGAGAAAGTGTTCTAAATAAAGATTTTAAGAATATCTTCTACAATTAAAATTTGTTGTACAATAGCTATAATCGTTTCAATATTTAAATATCTCTTGTATTTACAGAGTAAAAATTAGATTTTTCTAACATAAGATCTCAAATGGTTAAGTAAAAACATAAGAAAAATATATATACTCAGTCAATTGCCTTTTGAGCCTTCACACACATATACTCACACACACACACACCCTTGTAGCAGAATCTGTAAAGACAAGTAGAGATAGCCACACTTTTGCCTTGCTGGAAAAGATTCACAGAACACAGTCTGCATTCAGGGGTCCCTCATTTGTGTACAAGCACTAATTCACCTATGACAGCACAGCAATTTCATAACCAATGACATGGCACCTCTTTTTTTTGTAGAAACCACCACAGCAATCGATGACTCTTTATATGGTGTGTAAGTTAATCCTGGGTGTCAATCTGAACACCCAGGGAAAACTGGATAATCAAGAAAAAAATAAAAGACATCAATTCTAAGGCTGAATTGGGCGGATTTTCCTGTTGGGGCTAGGATTAGGCCTAATAGTGGCAAGGTGGTTGATGGGTGTAGAGAGAAGATTTGTTGGAAGTCCCAGGTGTTTGGTTTGTGCAAAATCATAATATGGATAGTACGAATCCAATATCTCCCATACGATTGTGTAGGATAGCTTGGAGGGCAGCTGTGTTGGCGTCAGCTCGTCCATATCACCAAGTAATTAATATAAAGGATATGATGCCGACGCCTTCTCAGCTGATAAATAACTAGATTTTACTCTTAATTTCTTTTAAATACACATGGCAATAAAAATTATAATATTGTAGCAAGGGATTAATAACATCTGAATGTCTGAGACTGCTTAAAATCAAGCAAAACAAGTTTCCAGTAAGGTAATAAATATTAAAATAATAATCCTAAATTCAATATGAAATGTTAGCAAATATAGTGTAATTTCTTCCTGTGATATTGGGTATTGGCCCTAGGGTCTCGCTCATGTTAGGGAATTAATCCCTAGGCCTCTTTCTACTTATTATTTTGAGATAGAATCAAACTAAATTATCCGTGTAGACCTGGAACATGCCAGGCTCCTGCCTGAGCCTCTTGTTTTCAAGCCTGCACCAAGAGGTTCATCCTATATAGCAATTCCTAATGTTATCACCAGCACTTACAAAGAGATACAGCTAAAACATCTAAAAGAAGATTAATAGAAGTCTAAAATGTATTCAAGTAGCCAAGCAAGTAAAAATAGGAAGGAGTAAAATGTCGATAGGCCACCTGCTGTGCAGGTCTTGTGCAAGAGGACAGTGAGCTCTGAGGTGTGGCAACCCTTCATGGCCAAAGGATACTGTCTGACTCTGGCACTCCCCACCCTTAGGCTGACACTCTTAATAGCCCCTCTTCCACAAGGTTCCCTGAGTCTGGGAATGGGGAGATGGGGATTTGTTTTGATCTCCTAATTAGATGTGAGCACTCCACAGTCACTTATTCTCTGCAATTTTTGATTGACTATATTACACATCTTCCATTGTAAATGGTTACTAGTGGCCAAGTGTTAAAAGCTTCTCTAGGGACTGGAGAGGTGGCTCAGGGGTTAAGCCTCTGCCTTGCAGGCAGAAGGTCCTGAGTTCGGATCCTAGACCCCCACATATAGACGCCAGACAGAAGCGGGGGCGACCTGTGTTTCTGGTCCTGGTAGGGTGGAGCCTGTGAATCCCTGGACAGAGTAAAACAAGGAGGAGGTGGAGGCGGTCCATGGTGGTTCTACACACACACACAAGCACGCACTCACGCATACATACACACACGCGCACACATACACAATTGAATAAATAAATAAATAAATAAATAAATAAATAAATAAATAAATAAAAGCTTCTCTAATCAATGACTTTCATGACATGGTAGTTTATTATCAAGTATTTATAGTTAATGCTAAGTAGCTTGTTTCCAACCCAGCCACATGGTCTGCCTTTCCATGGATATTGATTGGGTCACGGATTTTCTGCTGAAAAGTGAGCCTTAATTCTAAGCAGAAAGTAATTGGTTACCCCCTTTCCATACATGCCACTATTATATCAATGGTCTCTTCTTGCCAAAGTGGCTGCTATTGTAGCTTGCAACATTCACATGTTGTAGCTTGCAATATTTACAGTTGGGTGAAGCTGTTGATTGCTTTTCTTCCCATGGCAGCCCCTACCAATACCGTCTGGCACTGTGAAGACCAACCAATAGTGGAGAAGCTTCCAGATCCATTCCAGCTTGTTTTATCCTTAATAGAACTATATATAGACACATTCTATTACCTGTAGCTTACGCCTAAATAAATTTACCTTCTATAAATTGTGTGTCTTTTACCCTCTGCCCTCTGTTCAGCCAGGAGATGCTCCATTAGCTTGGCTCTCAGAGCAAGGCACGAGCTCCTGAAGCCACAGAGTGAGAAATCAGCATGTGTCACTGTAAGCTCCTGAGGACTCAGAGTTGTTTATTGTCTCAGCAGAATCTAACTCCCCCAAATTTGTTTATTTGTCGTCTCTCACATGTCAGCCCCGGGAATTCAGGGTAGAGCTGATTGATTTCATATAAATCCCACCCTGAATCCACTGGGAGGTTTCTGTGATAGAGTTGTCTCCTGTGATCAAAAAATATTTCCTAGAAACTTTTTTAGACACTGTGTCTTGATCATAAGAAGAAATAGTTTTGTTTTGTTTTTTTTCCTGTGAGCTTTCTATGCACGGAGCTATGGTGACTCAATATATCTTGCCATTTTTTAATAGAATGAGTAAGTAAGAAATTGAATTAGGTCATCAGTGAGGAAAGTTAGGATGCCTTACCACTGGATGGCTAATTGTGTGAGGTAATAACAATTGGTTTATATCAGCATCTATAGCACTTATAGTTAAAGACAGGTCAGCTGATTGCTATAGTAGCACTATTAGGTTCCTAGTGCAGTGTCCCTAGAAAGCAAACCTCTTGACATGGTTCTTATTCTGCTTCATTCATTTCCATTTAACAACTACGGTTGAAACAATATTTACTTCCTGTGCTGTCTGCAATGATAATGATCATCATTCACAAACAACACTTTTCAAATTATAAGGGTTGCCCAAGCATTTGTTTACTGAAACCTTGAGGCCCAAGCTAAAAGCCAATGTGTATTTCAACAGGCTGTTCACCAGGCTGGCTTTAGCACTCTTTGTTCTACAGCTTCCTGTTATCACTCAACTGGCTTCATGTAATTCTGCAGTCTTGTTCGCTGACCTTCATAGTGCCAGCTTGTTGAAGCTTGTTATGTTCTTAGCTCCATAGCTCAATTATGGCAAATTTTGGCCAGCTACCACCTCATATTGTGGTCACTCTTGTTCCCGTATATTCTAAAGTCTTCACTAAGAATCCAAGAGCAATTGTGGCATTTTTCTGCTTCATATGTAAATTATTATCATTATTTATCTTGTCTTTCAATTTGTAAATAGTTGGTTACTATTTCAAGTAGATTTCCTTTGTCATACTGGGACTTCTCTGCTGCCATTTCACACAATGTAGGTGCTAGTCAAAAGTAACTTAAAAGTATAGATCATCCTGGATGACAGTAGCTAGAGATTTCAAGGCCCTCTTCCAGCCTGAGCCACCACAAAATAGACAATGTTACACCCTCAACATGTCCCAAAAGTCAACTTTTTTTTGTGAAGACATATGGATTCCAAGAAACCCTTTTCTTTTCAGCTTGGCCTCTCTGAGTGTTATCTAATTTCAGCCCTTTCCTAAGACAACATATTCATCTCTATGATAGGGCAGGTGACTAGGAAATGTTATGAGGAGAGTAGGTATTTATCTTCTTCTTGTTTGCTCTCAGAATCCTATGACATTTTAATCATTAACAAACGGTCCCATCTGGACACTCAGAAATGTGCGAGGCTCTTCCACTCCCAAGGAAATTTTAATTGCAATTCAAAACAATTAGTGCCAAACAGTTAAGGAGAACTCTGCAGGTAACAATATCTCGGGTTAGCCCCACCACCCAAAGCAGCAAAGAAGCATCAGAACCAGTTATCCAAAGAAAAGTTCAGCGTCTCAGACAGCCCAAGGTTACAGAACGTAATAATAACAGGTTATATAATAGCCCCATCAAGACCAATAGCAGCCGATAAAGTACCATTCAAAAGGCAGCAGGAACCGACCAAAAATCAACTCCATTTCTTCTGAATTTAGCTTCAGGACATTTTAGAAACCCCAGCCTAAATGTCAGCCAGGCACCTCATCAAACCCCAAATTGCTTCTCTTCTCCCCTCCCCCAGCCTGTTAAGATGGAAAGTAGAACCCACGTGTCATCTAGTCAGCACTGTGAGTGGAAATTATTGCACAGCGTGGCTGGCCGTAATGGAAGGACAAGCAACGGGCGGCATGGATCTGGGATTTTACCCTGTGTGATTCCAAAGAGCAGCTCGACCATTCTAGAGAAAAACTCTGCCTATAAAGTCAGGTATGTGGCGCATGAAATAGAATCGACACTCTGTGAACAGTGTCTTGGAATGAATGCAGTGAGACCTTCCCAGAAAAGATGAATGCAGAAGAACAGTGGGATGTTGTCCCAAAGTGTATTCTTTCCATTTTGTGTTCAATCTGAAGAAAAATAGTGATAAGGCTGATAGACTCATCCTAATCAATGTTTTTGGAGTTAAGACCTTTGTAACTCTGTTGACAGAGCTCCACAGCAAACAGGGAGGGTGGAAGGAGATGCCCATGAGCTATCTGGCACTGGAGAACATTCCCGACTCCTGTGTGTCACCTTGAGGATCAGACTTTATCCAGTGAGTGACTTTATCCAAGCTTACTAATATAAATATGCTTAAAAGGAAAAATATGTGTACATGCTAACTTAAAGAACACAGCATATTGTGTTTCTGATTGTTTGCAATATATAAACTTTATGCAATCTGTGTCTGTGTGTGTGCACGCACACGTGTGTATTGGGTGTTTGCATGTTGAATTATAGGTATATGTGCTTGTGTGTTATATATGTGTTCATGTGCATGTGTGCATTGTATTAAGGAGAAGAAAATTAAAATATTGGTGTTATTGTGGTGTTATTGAGACAATTTCTTTCAATAGTAAATCCACTTTTCTCCTCTATTCATTCTCTTTGAAATAAACATGTTCTATTCACCCATCAGCCCTTTCTTAATTTCCCATTTTCCCACCCAAGAGAAGAATTCTTTTCCACTTGACCATGTATCACGGAAGAGCAATAGCCTCCACTTGGAATAACCAGTAATTTGACAATGGAGGGTACTATTTCATTCCTAGGAGTCAATCATGTTTGTAATCTTAGTACAGGTAACTTAAAGTTTTATTAACCTAATAACCTAAACTGTATTAAATGGACGTAAATGAATTTTCAGGATTTTACTTTCTATTATGACTGTGTGCATTCTAAGAAAAGCACCGGATCTGTTATACTTTATAGTAAGTCCTTCAATCAAATAAAGAAAAGACAATTACACTTTAATTGAGCAAACATTTATATTCAATATCTAATCCAGAACCATTTCCCAGATGTATAAAATGGAGATAATTCATACGCTTCCAAAGGTGGTATTATTAAAGCAGGACATTGACTTTCATCTATATTTCTAAAATCCACTATGGATAAATAATACATTCACAAAAATAATATCTCATTATATCTTCCTTATCCCAAAATTACTGCTTTTCCTCGCTTTCTCCTTTTTAGGAGAGCAAAGGTCAGCAATAAGTGATACCATCACTTAATGGTATTTCCATGCTTTTGTCGCAGGGTTTATTCAAGTGCTTTTAAATTGTACTAGTTCTGCTTTTAAAATGCCACAGTGGTCAGTAAGGTCACTCAGGAACACTGACAGTCACTGAGCACTTGATGACCATCTCTCTGCTGTGTGGCAAGAACCAAGATGCTCTCCACAGTATACTGGAGGGCTGACGTTGGAATCATGGAACCATAATACTCTTTCATTAAGAGATTTATAGGATGCCAACATCTTCTGTAATGTGAAACTTCACTCCCAATCTGTATTTCTCCACTTGAAAACTGTTCTGCTAACTTCTACTTTTTTCTAGGAGTTGCAAAGGCAGAAGCAGTGTGATGCTGCAGAATTGCCATGAATTCAACATTTATACTTAACAGATGCTGAACTTTAATTTTAAAAAGGTTAACAGGAAGACAAAGGTATTTTAATATTTCATTTATTTTAAACCATTTTGTTTTTCTGGATACACTGATTTCTTGAAACTATTTTTGCTCCACTTCCTGAATTCATATAACTCATGAAGGCAGAACAGTATTTGGTGGAGACAGTTTACCTCACTCACTAACTGCCCCTCTTGCTTGACTATATCTGTCAACTGATTTCACTGGAGAGATTAAGATAGTTCATAGCCCATCTCTTTCTAAAATTGCTCATACTTCTTTCTTCATCTCTTTTCCCTGGAAAATGCCACTATTCTTTATTTGAGTGTGTGCATGTGTATACTAGAGTGTGGGGGGTTATCAGAGGGCATAGAAATGGCTCAGAGGTTAAGACTCTGCCTCACAAGCACAAGATCCTGAGTTTAGATCCCAATTCCACATAAAAATGCCTGCTGGAAATGGCAGTGGCCTGCACTTCCCATCCTGGAAAGTGGAGCCTGGAAAATCCCAGAGCAAAGTCATAACGAGGTACAACACTTCAGGATGATTCCCCAAATCCCCTTGGCTTCCATAGGCACACACAGTGTGCTCTGAAACACACACACACACACACCAAAAATGTGAGTTGATCAAATATAAAAACTTGAATGGTTCAAGAAAATGAAACAACCTGGCAGCATTTGAGGATTAGGCAGTGTGTCAAAAGCCTGCTCCAGAGACTATATGAGGAGGTCATCCATCATTTGTTTCCTCCAAGACATCGAGAGTGGATCCAGAACTCTTACTCACCTGCTGTGTTCTGTGTCTATTTCTTCAAGTCATTCTTACCCACTTGTTTGATAGCCATTCATCTCAGCTTGAAAAACATCACTCCATGGACATGTTCTGGTACACAAACAGACAAAATTTATTATGGGCACCAGTTAAGCCAGAATTTAATATACAAAACATATCAGATAATAGGACATCAACCTGATGTGAAGTTTTCTCAGTTCTTTACAGAAGTATTTCTAGGATTTTTAGTATCCACAAATGGTTGAGTGACTCTAAGGTTTATAGGTGCCAGCACTTCTAGATAATTCCACTCATAGTCACTGCTTCCTTCAGCATATTGACTCTGAAGAAATTTAGGCAGCTTCAAAGAAGTCATGATGGGTGGTTTTTGAAAGTCCTGAAGGTCATTCCCCCAAGGCTGAGATTACCCTAAAGAAACACACTCTACTTTAATTCTCCACAGAGATAAAATGGCCAAATTCACCAACTCTCTATTTATGAAAGGATATAGAGATGAGTTCTCCATGGCAGATAAACTAAATATCGCAAAAGAAACAGCTTGACGATGAGATTGGCCACAAGATTGATTGGGTTGGGCCCAATATGAATGGACCAATGAGATATGGGGGATCAAAAACTCCAATCAGGTTTGCAGAAATCAGAGCTAACCAATAAGGAAAAGCCATCTTCCCCCGGAGCTGACCTAAGTATATAAATATACCTGACCCTGCTAGCCATCAGACAGTGCCCTTGTCCCTCGCAGGGACTCCACATCTGGAGTCTGTGAGTTCCTATCTGACTTTTCTGTCATCCCGCATGGATTCCATACCAGAAGTCCATGAGCTCTCAGCTCTTTCTTGCTCCTAGGGATTCACATCTTTCTCTCCTCTAATAAACTCTGTCTTAATCTTCTACATGTGTTCAGGTTTCAGTCTTCTACCCCCAAACACAAGAACCTGGACACATACAGACACCAGAGGGACCCCTCATCAAAATTACCTGTGAGTCATTCATGTGGGGTTTTCTTGACTAAAATTCATGTTGTCCAATGTTTCCCGTAGATTTCCTTCTTGCTCTCTTCCCAGTCACCTTTGGTCCCTTCTCTGTCATTTATTATTGAGCATATGTGAGATCACATTCTCTCTGCCACACTAAGTTTGTAAGTGAAGTGAACTCAGATCACAAGGGGTGAAGTATATTCCATTTCTTGTGACACAGGTGTCCTTTAGAAGCCTTCTGTGTCATTGTAAGTTGCTTTGGTTTTTTGAGACAATTCTCAGTCATACTTGTGATGCCTCCCCTGTACTTCCATGACTTGTTGGCAATGAAACTATTATTACTCTTCTCCAAGCCCCAACTCCCTCATCAACAAGCAAAAATTACAGATTAACATTAAAAAAGGCATACGAGCAAAGACCTTGGAAGAAAAGCTTACACATTTTAAACCTTCAATGAATTATTTGAAAATAAAATGTAACAAATTCAAGACAGGGCTGGGGAGATGGTTCAAGGGATAAACCCTTTGTCTCAAAAGCAAAAGAACCTGAGTTTGGATCCCAGATTCCACATAAAAATGCTGGACAGAAATAGCACTGTCTTGGAATTGTAGCCTTGGAAGGTTAGAGCCTAGGAAATCCCAGAGCAAAGCAATGAGGAGGTGGATTAATCCAGGATGATTTTCATTGTCATCCTTGGATCTTCACAAGCACACATACTCAAGTATCCTCTTGAACACACACACACACACACATATGTGTGCAAATAAAAAAAATCAAAATATGAACAAACTTAAAGAAAATTAGGAGTAATGTCCACCACATGCTTTTCACAATGACAGCAGTTTGGGAGTTCCTCATTCTTTAGGGACTACAACCAAAGAGATGGAAAGAAACTGTCATTGGAAACACTAACTGTGATCTTCATGCTTTTATTATTCTTAGAATTCCTGACTTATCAAAAAAAAAGTATGCAAGCAGAGCGGACTGTCACAGGCTAACACATCATCTGCAATTCTGGCATCAGAAATGATATGTATAGAACTTTATCATTCTTTCACTATTCAATTCCACTTTGAGATTCTTTTTCTGACCAGGAGTGTAACTCTCTGAGAGAAAAGTGCTGAACTCTGGGAAATAAAAATGAAATGATAATTTGAAGGGAAAACGGGAGCTATCAGTCAAATTTCTTTTTGAAATCAGGTATTTATTTCCAGGCTATTCCAGCTGTTGAAAACAAGAGAGGAAATCTTAGCTTCGGTCTACTGCTGCCAGGAGCAGGTGGATGCTGACATCTCCTTGAAAAGAGGAGAAGGAAGGCTGACTTCCAGGTCTGGGTCCCACCATCCTCAGTGCAAACAGATCAGAGGTATCATCTTTCCTCTTGATTTCTGATTCTCTGTTATTGCCCTGGTTTGCATGAGCATCCAGACTAACAATTATCTTTGCATCCAGACAAATCTGACAGCGCGCAGTTCTTAAAGGAATCTTTGAGATTTTGTTTTGTGCCCACAAAACAAAAGACTTCACAGTCTCACCAGGGAACCCTTTCCTTAGAATTATCATTCTTTGGAAATGCTGGGCTCCAGCTTTTAAATGGAGCTGAACAGAGACCTTGTCTCCCAGGCCGCTCACCCGGGTGTAGAGCAGCTGAGAAAGTCTGCCATTGCCAATGCTTCCAGGGGCCTTAAGTGCCTATTGTAATTTAATAGCAGCAAGTTTAGAAAAACAGAAAAGCAATAACTACAATTCTCCTCCCCAGGAAAGTTCAATTAATTCAATTGGGCTTTCAGTTGCTAAATTTTTACCAGAGTTGGAGCCTCTAACCTTATTTGGATGAAAATAAGTAGAATACCATTAATTCCTTTTGGGCAGTACATTCAATTGTGTGAAGAGGTTTGCTTGCTTCGACTTGTAACCTATTTCCCTGGATAGATGAACATTATTTTCCTCTTATTTTAATGCAAAAGCTCACGGCTAAGGTGTCAAATTTGTCTTTTATTTTCTAATTTTTTCCATTACTCCCCCAGATAAAATTCCATAATCAAAACCTGAAAATAGCAACCCCCTCCCACACACAATATTTCCACTCTCTACTTTAAATCACAATATCCCTTGTTCCTTTCTTTTTTTTCCGTGAAACAAGTCGATGTGGCCTGGATTGTTGACGATGACTAGAAAATGCTGAAAACTAAATAATGTTAAGGCATTCTAAGTCATTAAGTGAATTCTCCTTTAGAGAAAGAATTCAATAAAGTAACACTCTTGAGGCAGAAAGTACAGATGGTAAGTGACTAGAGATTTCTAGACCCCTAAACAGGACATCTAAGCTACCTTACCCCCAGGCTTCAGGGAACAATGCAGAAAGCAGAAGTGATCAAAGATGCGCTCTGCACTCACCAAGAAGCATCATGTGCGTGGGACACGCATAATGCAGAGAATCACATCTAGTCAAAGTACAAAGTGAAGGTGTCTATGGATGGCTTCACCCTAAATGAAACATCTGAACCTCCTTCCATACCAAGGTTCATGGAACCTTGCCGAAGAAGAGGCAGAAAGTATAGAAGAGGCAGAGGACCAAGACAGGCTATGTAAAACAGTAGCCTTTGTTTACATCAGCCCAAGGTAATGCTGTCTATGTCCCCTAGACCTTTACAACATCTAGCCTAGCAACAATATGTCATAGGAACACAAGACTTTATGAGATAGTGATACAGGTTCTCTGGGTTGTTTTTTTTTTTAATTTTTTTTTATTCAATTGTGCGTGTATACGTGTGTGTACGTGTGTGTACGTGTGTGTGTGCGCGGGCGCGCGCGCGCACACGTGTGTGTGTGTGTGTGTGTGTGTGTGTGTGTGTGTGTGTGTGTGTGTGTGTGTAGAACCACGGACGAATTCGGGAACCACCATGGACGCTTCCACCTCCTAGTTTACTCCGCCCCGGGATTCACAGGCTCCGCCTTACCAGAACCGGAAACGCAGGCCGCCCGCTTCCACTGGCGTTTATATGTGGGGTCTAGGATCCGAACTCAGGACTTTCCACCTGCAAGGCAGAGGCTTAACCCCTGAGCCACCTCTCCAGCCCCTCGCTGGGGTTTTATATCCAGGTTCTTGGGTTTAGGGAGATGAAGATTGAAACTAGAACATGCTTAGAGTATTAAGGCACAGTTTATTAAAGAAAAGAAAGGAGGAAACTCATGAACTTAGAATCTGCAAAGGGCAAGAAGTCCAAGAACTCACAGCATTACAGACATGGAGCTCCAGGAGGGGAAAGGGAACCAAAGATGGCTGCTAGGGGTCACGGGTACTTATACGGTTAGGCTAGGCCTGGGAAAGGTGGCCTTTCTGCAAACCCAATTGGAGCTTTTGATCCTCTACATCTCATTGGTCTGTTCATATCGGGGTCCAACCCAGCTAATCTTGTGGCTAATCTCATCATCAAGCTGCTTTATTTGTCATGGAGAACTCATCTCCATATCCTTTCTTGAACAGAGGGTTGGGGGAAGTTAGCAACTTTTTCTCTGTGGGGCATTAGAGTCAGTTCCTCTAGATTAGTAGGGTATGTTCCTTCAGGGTCAGTTCCTCCAAATTAATAGGATGTGTTCCATCAGGATAATCTCAGCAGCAGGGAATGAATTTCAAAGATCTTCAGAGACCTCCCAACATGGCTGCTCTAAAATTGCCTAAATAGGACACTACTCTCGGAGATTAAATAAGACTGGTAGGACAGGAGAGAGTGAGAACCTCCATACTCTATAGTGTGCCCACCAATGGGCCATTCATGCCCTGAGAGATGCCTCAACACTAGTTAATATTGGCCTCTGAGATGTGACCTAGTAGATTTACACATGAAGAGAGAGTTGGGGGGCGGGGAGAAGAGACTGACTGGAGAGAATGTATGGGATGGAATAAGATGTGGGGTGGCATGGGATGTGGGATAGGGTAGGTAGTAGGTGATAAAACACACAAACTCATTATTAGTATAATTTTTTAAAAAAATAGTAAAATAAATTGTATAGCAGAAGAATACTTAATAAAATAGAGACTATCTACACCGAAGGAAAGGGGAAGGCAGATGAAAAGATGTTATCTCTTCCCTGATGACATTTGTCTCACTGCTCTACCTGCATCCTTCTCCTCCTCATATTCACGGCCCTTCTAACACCAACCAGCTAGAAGTGACCTGAGTTGCTTTAGTTTTATAAATTAGCTATGTTCACCCTCATCTCTCTCCATGCTAACCTCCAAAACTTCCTCTTAGACTGACCTCAGGGAGTCAGTGCAGGACCCATGGCACATGTTTAGACCACAAAGAAAAAGTCTCCAGACTGTGCTAATCCACATTCAGTAGTCACACTTCCTAGCTGAAGATGTGAGTAAACACATGTAGTATTACTGATTTCTTGCTCTTGGTGCTTCACAGTGGGCTCCTTAAGTCAGGCATGTGACAACACTGGGCATCAAGCTAGGTAGAATTGTGCTGTGAGACACCATTATATAGGACTCCATTGTATAGGATGCCACTATATAGGATGTCACTGCAGTAGGACACCATGGTATAAGATGCACTACATAGGATGCCATTACAAAGACGACATTGTACAGGACACCACTATGTGGGATGCCACTGTAAAGGACACCATTGCATAGGACGCCATAGCATAGGACGCCTTAGACTGACACAGCCTCAAGGACCCAGATGACACAAGGTTCCAGCCAAGTAAAAACCAAGGCTGCTTCCAACTCTCAAGGAAAAGTGTTCATTGGGAAGTAAAGAGTTGGAGAAAAAGGAAGTACTTTTGCATTTAAATAAGAGGAAAGTAATGTTCATCTATCAAGGCAAAAAAGACTTGTGAAAACTCAGGTCATCCAATCAGAGAAAAGAGTTGGTATTCTGGGAGTGGGTGTTCTGAAGAGGTCCAGGGATGCTAATCATGAAAATGGGAATTTTTAAACTTTCTTCCCCCAGTTTAAGAGGAAGATACAGCTTATCCCTGTACACATCCAGGTATGATCCTATGCATGGTGGGTAAAGGATAGCTATATACCCAACTGTCAGTGAAGACAAAAGAACTCAGCTAGGTAACAGCTTCTATAAGTGAATAGCTCATGTCTGCAGTTCATGTCCCCATGCATGCCCTTATTACTCTTTTAATCACACATATTAGGGAAAAAATCATGAGGAAATAATGTTTATCAGCATCATTTCTTTGTTTGTAACAGAACTTGTTAGTTCATGTTAGTTAATAGCATCTGTGCTTCACAACAGTCAGCATTCCTAAAAAATTTAACAGCTGGCTCTCCAAGGCCACTTCCAGCATAGTGGCCCTCAAGAGACTCTCAATGAAGGGCTTTTGGTCCCATAAAGCCACTAGGTATTTCCCAAAAAGCTTGTGTTTCAGACTTGTTTTCTTTTTAATCAGAGAATAAACCCAGATTTAATGAAGTTTGTCTGGATAAACTGACAGGGCATACACATAGAATTCAATCTCTCTCTCAGTTCCTTGCTCCATGATAGAAACATTTCCCCACTCACAGTTACCCCCAACATCATAAGGCAGGTACCAAATCAACAGGTCAGGTTCCAAGCCAAAGCCACACTCTTGAAAAGTGCATCTCTAGTGTTATCGCAATTGCAGTAACAGAAACCTGAACTAAAGCAACCAAAAGGGGAAGATTCCCTTTGACTCACAGTTTCTCAGGCTTCAATTGGCTGATTCTGTTGCTTCTGAACCTAGGAAAACATGATAGAGATGGGAAGGTGGAGCAGTCAGACAGGGAGAGAAGGGAAAGATATCTCAATATACTTTCGAGACCTAACTTTTTCCCATAGGTCACCTCCTAACCTTTTCACTATCTCTTGGGAGCATCCCATAAGTGACCAACCTTTTCACACATGGAATTGTGGGATAATGCAAATACCATTTTATTTCATCACATTTTAAGTCATATTTTTTCATTGTCTATTTCTCTTTCCAATGCAAAACTGAGAAAGGACCACCATGGAATTATTTTTTCTATTAGCTGCAGAATCCCCCACATTCAATACAGAGCTTGTATATAGTATACAATCCATACCTATGAAGTGGGTTAATGTATGTGCATCTCAATATGATTCTGCAATGAGTTAATCAAGAGCAGTAAGGTAACCTGCCCAACATAAGCTGTGTATACTTTCTCTAGTGTTGACTGGAATCTGTTGAATTTTGTATGATTTATTAAAGACTGCAAATTTTCTTGTGAAATTTTTAATCATTCTGAAGTTTGAAATTCTTAGGAGACTTTCAGCTCTATTAAGGCATAATGTAAATACCCTAGAATTCTCTCCCTTCCCTGAGAGTGTAATTTAATGATTTTTTTAGTAAGTTCATAGTTATATGTCTATTTCCCCCATTCAGATTTGTGGCATACTTTGTATGTCATTCCTAAGAACTTTCTGCCTAATTCAAAGTTTTAATGGTTTTAAGGCATATCAGAATCAGAAGTTTATGCTGCTAAAGTGTTACATGCCCTCCGAAATGTTCCATCTGCACAATGAAAATTATTTTTATTTTGCAAGTTGATGTCTCCTTTCATATCCTGAACAGAATGATATAGAATGCCACCGTGTCATTATCCAAAATGTTTCTTCATGTAGCTTCCATTTCAAAATAGACTGACTCATACACTAGGCCAATAGTGTTAGAGTTATTGAATTTGGTGGTGTGTAGCTGGTTGAGAAAAAGACCAAAAGTCCATGTGGATAAAATTTGGAAACTTCATGAAGATATGTCATAAAGACATGTTCCATCTGTACAATGAAAATTATTTTTATTTTGCAAGTTGATGTCTGCTTTCATATCCTGAACAGAATGATGTAGAATGTCACCATGTTATTATCCAAAATGTTTCTTAAATGTAGCCTCCATTTCAAAATAGACTGACTCATACATCAGGCCAGCACTGTTAACTTGATGTTGAACTTGATAGTATGCAGTTGGTTGGGACAAAGACCGAAAGTCCATGGAGATAAAAAGTTGGAAACTTCATGAAGATATGTCAGGAGACAGGACACAGTGACAGTGTGGGACACAGCCTGTGTGTGAGAAACAGATATTCCCAGGCCTCAGCAGATAATGGTGTATGTACACAAATCTAGCAATTTGAGTTTGAGAGTTCCAGAGACCACAGATAGACAGAGGCAAGTTGCTGAAGAGACTGACTTCTCTGACCTCTATGTGTAATGAATGAGCTTTCTCGCTCTCTCTCACTCTTTCTGTCATAAATAAATAAGTTAATTAATTAATTAAAGCATTATAGAAGCATGCCCAGTACAGAAGAAGCAAGGTTCTCAGTGTCAAGACAAGCTATTTATAATATCAAAAGAAGACTGGAGGGATCTGAAGATTCTTGAGTCTTCATGAGTGTCATAGTTAAGCAGAGGTGTCAACTTGACAGTTGAGGGTTTGAGCTCTGAGCACATTTGTAGAGAATCAGTGGTTGAGTTAGGCCCAGGGCAAACCTGCAGGAGATTGTCTAGCAGATGGAGATGGCCCGGCCTATGGTGGGTGGGATTAGGCCCTGAACAGATGAATAAAATACTGAGCCAGTTGAGAAAGTTGGCATCCTGTGTATACTTGTCCAGATATGTTGGTCTGGCAAGTAAGGATCGTCTTTCTCTCAGCAATTATGTAGAGATGGTGTGCCCACTTCCCTTGACCTTGGTGTTGGCATGAGCTTTCCTGTCAAGCTGAACTAAGAACTGTAACCAGATAATTGTAAAAAACAATAAACCCCTGGTTACCTTAAGCCGTTTGATGGTCATTTATCAGCAACACATTGTTGCAGGTGAACTGCAACAATGAGGTTTTACTATCACGAGGTATGAAATCATGAATTTTTCAATATGACAATATTTCAGACATGCAGCAAAACTGTCCATGAACATCACTTAAATATTTTCATGTTACAATGATATGTGCATAGATGTGTTTGCTATCTTTGACCACTGAGAGAGAATGGAGACAATCACAACCTGCTGAGAATATTTTCACTTCCTGAAAACTGTTTCCCACCTTCTTAATGTAAAAGGGGTGGATATTCATACCTACTTTGCATTCAGTCAGTGGTGATGCAATATGGCGGTTGAAAGATTCCATGGAATTTAATTCCTGGAGAGAGACAAAGCTGTAAATAGGAGAAGCACTTATAAAGTCTTCCACATTGTTGCACATTGTTTTCCTTGTTGCTACACCACACTTATGAGCAACCATTTCAACACAATGATTGCAGTGTGGAATCTAGAGTTTATGCACTGAGTCTCATACTACAAGTGTGTATTCACTCAAACAAAAGTGTGTAATGGCATAGAATTGTAATGCTGTTTGTATATTGGTTACAGAATTGCTTACTTTGCTGAATTAAGGGCATAATCAAGTATTCACACACACACACACACACACACACACGCTTATTGGAAAGTCAGATTAGAATTCTGTCACAATCATAAATGACAAAGACTTAAACTTGAAAAATTAAATTTCATCACTGGAAAGATATTGTTCTTCAGTCCTTTATATGAAAATGGTAATATTTCATTATTTTAAAGAAAATTATTTCCCAATGTCTCTATCTCATTCTTTTCAGTAAGTCTTTCAAAAATTGTAATTTTCAATAAAAATATGGTTAGTTCAACTTGCAACCCTGGCAATCATACAAGTGTGAGAACAACCAACATACTTCAAAATTTATTCAAGATGTAGTTCTATGCGTAATATTTCATTTATAAATTTACTTGCAAGATAAAAGCATGTAAGTCCATGTACACTTGACAAGGAAATGAAGTTGAATCCTTATAGAATTTGCAAAAAACTTCTACATGGAACAAAGCTGAAATACAAGAGCTAAAATGCATGTGTACACCCCCCACACACACACAATCCTCACACACACACTTCTCAAAACTCAAAGTAAAAACTGTTGCATTGGACTTTGTAGTTATTCCTCAGCTATGAAATCAAAATCACAGAAGAAATGATCTATAAAGTAGGTTACATCAAAATCAAAAATTTCTCTCACCAAAGGATACCATTAAAAAGGGAAAATTACACAGAAAATGGAAGAAACTATGCAAATCTTATGTCTGATTGTCAGCCAATGTCAGCATATATAGAGAATTCCTAAAATGCAAGGACAAAAGCCAAGAAGTTAGATTTAGGAATAGATATACAACTTGTTTAGATAGCTCCTTAAAGCTACATAGTTGGCTTTAATAAAAATTAATCAATTCATCAATTTATGATGTGTATGAAGATGTAGAGAAGTTGAAACTCTTACACATTACTTCTGGAAATGTAAATGTAATTATCACATGATTTCCATAGAAAACAGTATAGTTGTTTCCCTAAAACCTTAAAAATAATTTCCATTTGATGCTTCAGGTCACTACTGGGGATATATTTTCAAAAGAATTAGAAATTCTGACTCAAAAACTGTCGTTGTATAATCACATTAGAGCAGCACTGTCTACAGTATCCAAAAATGCATGCCTTCCAAGTATCTGCCATCTGATGGATGAAGAAATGTGTTAAATGTATACATAAAATATTTTTTGTTCTTAAAAGAGGTTCCCATCTACGCTTATCGAGATCACATCATTAGGGGCCTGGAGAGATGGCTTATGGGTTAAGATTCTGCCTCGCAAGAAGAAGGTCCTGATTTCGGATCCCAGGTCTTACATAGGGACACCAGGCAGAAATGTCAACAGCTGAGGCACACACACACACACATACACACACACACACTAGATAGATAGACAGACAGACAGACAGGCAGGCAGGCAGACAGACATGTTCTTCCACTTACAAAGCGCCTTGGAATGTCAAGTTCATAGAAACTGTGACTTCCGGGAGCTGAGGGGTGAGAACAGTTAGAGTTATTGGGGACACAGTTTCAGCTTCAAAAGACGGAAAGAACTCAGAAGCCATACTGTGATTGTGAGACTACTAATGCAGTCGACCTTCTCACCTACAAATGTTACATGATAACCCTTGGGTGTATCTTCCCACAACTATCATTTAAAAGAAAATGTGTAACCTGAGGTAGAAATTCTGTAAAACTAGTATCTTTGAGGGCTGATCAAAAAGCTCAGTAGGTAAGGTTCCTGTACAAATATTTTGACTCAAGTTCAATCCCTGGAAGCCCTCAAGGTAGAATCAGAAAACTGACTTCAGATGGTTGTCCTCTGATCACCCATGTGTGAAAACATGAATGTGCATGTCTTCTCTCTCTCTCTCTTAAACTTTACTTATTAATAAAAATTTATTATCAAGAACACCTAGCAGTATTAGCTTCCCCATGGGGTGAGAAGGATAAAGAGCCCAGTGAGTCCAGCTGCGAGTGTCCCCATTGCTGCAGCACAGGAAAGCAGACATCACCTGAGAAAGCAGTCAAACATGTCAATACCACTAGAAAAATAGCTTTCTTCTCACCAATTCCAGCAAAGGGCCTCAGATGCCCCAAACCTCACATCAGCCACATCTTGAAACTCACCAAAGCATGACAATAAGCACTTCTGGGCGACAGTCAAGTAACAGGACTTTGAAATGCCCTGTCTAGCCTGAGTCCAAGGCTCACCTCAAAGACAAGCAGTGACTACAAGAGATATAAAATGCACCTGACATGCATTTTTGCTTAAGGTGAATTGATTAAAATGATTCAATGTATATTTTAATTACTCAGCTGTCAAGCTACTAAAATTTTCTGCTCAATGCTAATCTCTTAAAATGTGACTATTTTGAGAATACTGTGAATTCACATTCGTGAATATTTTCAAATGTCGCTTGCTTCAGTTCTGAATATTTGTTACTGTGTTTTTCCTTTAATCTTTAAACTGTGGGAGTCTCATCAGAGAAAGAAGACTCCTTTTTATTATTCCTGTTTTTCTTTTGAGCAGCATCTCCCTAGTTTACAGGGCCAGGTAGAAAGATTATTCCTTAGGGGAAGTTGTTTGTACCCCTTTACCCAGAAATGGAAACATTATTTGTTTACACCTCTAAAGATAACTTCTGTTTTGTTCAAATCCTTCTTTCTTGGTTTCAGGTTTCTTGCAGTTAAAGGCAGTCACATGACCTCCACATTAGAGAAGAAGTTGGCCAACAGGTCTTTTTACTCTGGTTCATCCAAAGGACAGACAAAAAACAAGCACGGTTGGCTTGACGTTTCTCTTCTTCTCTCAAACAAGGACATGATCCCAGGAGCTGTGACAGCCAAATTGTGAACAAGTTGAGACAAATATGAAAATAAAGAGTTGGCATGCGCAGAGAGGTGAAGAAGTAAGTTACGGGAGGCTGCTAGCAATGACATTGTTACACTGACGTCAACCTTGAGATGTGTGCTTGGGTGTTTCTTGCTATGTCAACAATGAAAATTATTTTGATTTAACTATCCATTGTATGTTCTGTCACTCAAAACCAAATGCACATTGATGGATAAAGATTATTGGTTATGTTATTAGGGAACAAGATACATGACCGGAAATTCCTGTGAAATCCTAATGAAAACTTTTCTCAAACAGAAACAAGAAATAAAATTCTTAATTTGTGTGGAACCCAGAAAACAAACAGCGACAGCTAACCCTAAATAGCCAAAGCCATCCTGAGCAAAGAGGACAGCATGCACACGCACAAGCTAGGACAGAACGCCCAGAAATAAATCCATGGTCATTGGTTTCTAACAAAAATTTCAAAAATATAAATCATGAAAACGATAGTCATTTAATAAAGGATGTGGGAAAAAAACCAAGTCTCCAAATGCAGAAGAATATAGATCTTTATTTCACACACATATACTAGATGGACTCATATAGACTTAAAGCTACAAAAATACTAGAAGAAAACAAAGAGAGAAAGTATTTTGACATGTATGCAGGAAACGATTTCTTCAGCTGTGAACTCAAAGCATGGGCTACAGCAGCAGAAATGTACATGGAGGTTATATGTAAAATCTAAAGGCTTCAAAACAACCAAGAAAGCAATTACAGAGGAACCTATTACACCAATCAGGGAATGGGAGAAATGGCAGCAGCACGTTTTCAGGGACGAGCTCACACAGACTTACATATACTTAAGGACAGGAACCATCCTGAAGGCAGATGGATTGTGCTGCCGTGGATGAATGAACTAAAAACCTCCCACACTGCTGGTCAGCAAAGAGATATGAGGACATCACAATGAGCTACTATGCATTGCCAGGCCTGTTATTTTTCATTAGAAAAGGGAAAAAGCGAAGTATTGGAGAAAATGTAAAGAAAGGAAATCCTTGCATATTGTGAGTGAAAACATAGAGAGTAATAGTAGTAGAGGCCAAACAGAAAACAGTATGGAAGTTGCTTAAAACTGAGTGTCCATGGATGATTGAGTAAAATAATGCATATATATATGTGACTATACATATATAAAAATGTTATTTACAGATTAAAAGGAAAGAAATTCTATTTTTGTGATGCAATAAGTGTACTTAGAGGAAATTATATTGCATTAACTAAGCCAAACTCAGAGAGAAAAACCCTGCATGGTCTCACTCCTAGAATCTGAAAAGTCAAACTTTTAATATTCACCCAAAAGTCAAGGAGATAGAAAGATGTTGGCTGAAATATGTAAAATTGAAATTAGATAAGAGGAATATAGTCAAGGAAACTATTGTAGACCAGGGAGTGATTAATAACAATTGTATTTTGTGAGTGTGTGTGTGTATGTATGTGTGTGTGTGTGTATGTGTGTGTGTGTGCATGTGTGTGTGTGTGTGTGTGTGTGTGCACATACACACGCACACACATGCCTGAGAACATACAGGAAGACCAGAGGAAGACATGTGGTATCTGCTCTGTCACTTTCCAACTTATTTCCTTGAGATTCAGTCACTCACCTAGAGCTAGGTTGGTGGCCAGCAAACTTCAGCAATCCTCTTGTCTGTCTCTGCCTCCCACAATGCTGGGGTTATAGGTGTGCATAAGACCATACATAACTTTTGTGGGTTATAGGAATTTGAACTCAGGTCTTCCTCTTTACTCAACAAGCATTCTTATCCACTGAAGCATTGCTAGAGCCCAATTTACTGCATTTTAAAGCTACAAAGAAAGTAGATGCTGTTATTTCAGCAAAACTAAGTGACAAATATGTGAATTAGCACATATCCTAATTTTCTCATTCTAGTCAGTTCTCAAAAAATACATACTTCAAAGCAATACATTGAAATACAATGAATGAACATAATGTTGTAAGTTTTTTGTGACAATCTCTCCTATAGCCCAGGCTAGCCTCAAATCCACCAAGTAGGAAGAGCTAGCCATCAAGTTCTGATCTTCCTGTCTCAACTTCTCCAAGCTGTAGCTAGAGATGTCCTCCATTCGTACCCAGTTTTCATCATAATTTTTGAGACTGACAGATGAAATGATTATATTCCCTATTCTCAACCGAATGTATCTTAGTGCTAAGACTTTTATCGTTAAGCTGCAAACTAAAATTTAATGATAAAATTGGGTACACAAAAGAGAAGAATAATAGGTGCTCTCATTTCAATAACCCTCACCCAGATTTGTAGGTAACCAGGAACCTTTCACTTGCAGTTAGCTATCACTCATTTTACACACATTTCTAATCACAGTGTTGAAGAAGTGACTTGGGTTCCCTCAATAGCTTTAGGAAAGGAAAAGAAGTAAGAACAATTTGAAAAGGAAGTATTAAGTTAAAAGGATGCTTCATTGAATGATTTAGAAAAGTCATGGCCTATTCATACTGCAAAAAGAAAAAATAAGGATTATTTGGAAGGGACCGTTGTGGTATGACAGAAGTAGCACTGGGCAGAGGTCACAGTCAGCCATCGACTTGTTCAGCCATCTCAGCACAAGCCAAGCAAAGACACATCAAGGCAGAACTGAAGGAAATGGGAAAACTAGGCCAGGAGGAAGGCAAACTGAGGCACACCTGGATTCCTGAAAGACTTCATTGCACTGTGTGTAGACAGATGACCATCCAGGAAGGAGAAAACAACAGAAGCAAAGCTCAGACAAGGGCAGGGGGTGAACTACTTATCTAGGTTTGACTGCCACCAAATTATAGAGAACATAAGCAGAAGAACTATTTATTTGGTCTTCTGGTTTCTTTTTATGGTATTAATAGGCCATAAATTTTGGACTTCCTCTCACTCCAACCAGCTCTGCCTTATTCTAATAATGTCATCATACCATGCACTCATTCTGCTCATCTCCCAGACTCTTCTGGAAGAAACTGCTTGAAAACACTCCTTTTTTGTGCTAGTTAGATACAAAGGACAACTATATAGTTGAAAGCTGACATTTGGGCACCAAAAAAAAAAAAAAAAACTGTGAAGAACTGAGAGTTAAGTCAAACCCTAAACAAGCCTGCAGGAGAGATTGATTGATATGGGAAGACCTGCTTCTGGTGGGTGGGACCATTTCCAAGGAAAGTGGCTAAGTGGGAGGGAGCTGATTCAGTTAGTCTGCATTCTTCAGCATACTTTACCTGTAGGTCATGTTGTCTGGTGAGAGATGTGTGTTCCTCTTTCAGTAGTCCCTGTGGATAAGGTGTGACCAGTTCCCTTGGTTCCTAGTGTTGGTATGTTCCTGCCAAGTGGGATCAAGAAATGTAAACTAGAATCATAACAAATTTGTGAATTTATTGACAACATGTCAGCAAAGTACAATATCTTTGCAATGTATATAAATGTGTGTATCGTGTGTGTATATTGTGTGTGTGTGTGTGTGTGTATGTGTGTGTGTGTGTGTGTGTGTGTGTTGTGAGAAGGTATAGGAAAACAGCATTGAAACACCAAATAAATTCAGTCAGTATCTTTCCAAATGATATATATTAATTAAATGTATATTCAACATTTATTAGACAGAATGCATCCACAGATATGAAATGCCTAGCAGCACAATAGGAAAATAGCCTTCTCAAAGCATTGTACATTCTATGTGATTATCAACAACAACAAAACATTCCAAAGCATCAAATTCCCTACTAAACTGGTTTCTGATGGTTAGGTAATATCACAAGATGTTAATGGATGGATGAGTAAACATTACACACCGGACATGTTCTGAAGCTCTTCATCTAATTTTCTCCTTAGTTAGGACTAGGTCTGGCCTTGCCCATCACTTATAGGAATGCATACCACATGCCAGATCACAGCAGGCCTCTTGCTTTATTCAGACACTTGTTTTCAAGGACCATGTTGAGTCAGCTGAAGCTAATTGTTCCTGTCATCTGGTGGTTGCACCCAGAGGCCTAGGGGCACTTTCAGCTCTGCTAATGACAGAGAACTTGAGGTCAGTACTCAATGTGCCACAGGATCTGCAAGATGATTCCTCCCTGGAAGAGACAGGAAAACACAGGTACCCTGTGCTCCTCCTTTGCTTTTGATAAACACAGTATTAATAGGCCATAAATTTTGGACTTCCTCTCACTCCAACCAGCTCTGCCTTATTCTAATAATGTCATCATACCATGCACTCATTCTGCTCATCTCCCAGACTCTTCTGGAAGAAACTGCTTGAAAACACTCCTTTTTCGTGCTAGTTAGATACAAAGGCCAACTATATAGTTGAAAGCTGACATTTGGGTACCAAAAAAAAAAAAACAAAACAAAAAAAAACTGTGAAGAACTGAGAGTTAAGTCAAACCCTAAACAAGCCTGCAGGAGATTGATTGATATGGGAAGACCTGCTTCTGGTGGGTGGGACCATTTCCAAGGAAGGTGGCTAAGTGGGAGGGAGCTGATACAGTTAGTCTGCATTCTTCAGCATACTTTACCTGTAGGTCATGTTGTCTGGATCTGCAAGATGATTCCTCCCTGGAAGAGATAGGAAAACACAGGTACCCCTGTGCTCCTCCTTTGCTTTTGATAAACGTATGCTCATGGATGCTTGATCAAATACTGTTTTTTGCTCAACAGATTTTTGTCAAACTTATACCTTTGAAACTACAAAGCAAACTGACTTACTTAAACTTCCTTTAAGTTAAGCTTAGCAGTTACAATGTCATACCACTGCTCATATTCAATAAAACATGATCTTTAGCCATTTTAAAAATATTTTGGGGATTTGTTAATGTTTTCCTTTTGTGAAGTAGTCTTGAACATTACATAAATGTTTTGTTTCAGTTAAATCAGTACTACATGTGAACTATCTTATAATAAATAACCTAGGGATAAATCAACTTCCCATCCTTTATGAGCACTACTTTGTTTGAATAACAGTAAGAAATATCAATTTTCATGCAAAAACGTGCATCTTGCAATGCAAATGCATTCTAGATTACACAGAACTGAAGCAAACATAGCTGAAATGCTTTGTAACTTCCCAAATTAGTTTTCTTTTGCATCAATTTTTTCACCTTTATCAAGTTTAACGTATCATTATATCAAAAAAATCTATGAATACCACAAACTGCTACATTGAAAAGGAAATATATTTCTAGAAATATCTGAATGGTTTCCTTTCACTCTTTCAGAAAGACAATTTCCAAAAGAAATGCTGACTTTCTGAGCGTGAGGCTCTGTCTTCATTTCTGTGTATATTTTCTAGTCTCACTCATTTTAATCCTTTGTCTGGAGTTTATTTTAGAGGTAATTGCCTGAAAAATGAAAAACCTCACAGACTTGGGAATGTCAACGGAGAAAGTTATAACTCTCTGACAAGATAATCCAAGTCTTTAAGAATAATGATTTCTGCAGTGTCCAGATTATGTGGAAGCACCATTGCTTCTGACAATATATGGGTCCCACAGATCACTCATATCGACACTTTCCTGAAATAAGGAAATTTATTGAGTATTACTGAAATCCTGTGACATTAAGATCACATAGTCCCAATCTCAATTCTCTATTATATTTTGGTCCGTGATATACTTCCAGTCTAGAAAGATCCTTATGTGTACTGCCCTTTCTGATAGTTACAAAGTAGTTATTATTACCTTGACTTTGCAGTTGAAGATCCTACAATGACCTTCATCAGCAAACTGTTGCTTGGCCAATAATGATTGGCAATGGAAGAAGGCTGGTCATTCTCATATCTTCCACAATATTAGTTTTCAAAACTTGCAATTAAATGATGAACATTCATTTTTCAGACTGTGCATCATAATGAACTTCATACAAAAGAAACATTGTAATCAACCCTGATTTTGCTAATCAGAAGTAGAAAGAAAAGGCTAGGAACAAAAGTAATAGCACCTGAATGGAAAAAAAATTTTATTTGCCATCAATCAAGAGTAACTAGTAGATAATTCTTAAAAATCACATCAAGAAGACAGTGCGAAGCTGATTGTAAAGGGCATGAGTCTGAAATCTCTGTCTCTGTATTCAGCAAACAGCCTGCTGGTCAGCCCACGGTCAACAAGATTTCTACCAATCATGTGAGTGTAGCGAGACAAACACTTGTACAAGTCAAGCAAAGCAGAATTATTGCTCACAGAGAAACATGAACATCAGAAGCCTAGGTACTGTGGCAATTGGTCCTCCAGGCTCAGGAAAGAAGGGAAGGCAGGTTTAGAGACAGATGTGTGTATCCTACCTTTGTGAGCACTGGGGAACTCTGAGCTCTCCAGGATTACACATCCTAGTGCTGCTAAGTATGCTGAGCTTTAGTATGCAGCTCACTATCTTCTGGGAAGAAGAATAACACATATTATTCTGATGATTCCTTCCTGCTTCATGTTTTATTACATCTTTTTAAGCAAAAGGCAGGAGAGCTGAGATATCCAAGGTCATCTGGGAATATCCCCTGGGACTTTCTTCTGATATTCTTTTTTCTCCCTCCTCCAATTCTTTTATTGGAAATGTTCTTTGGAGGCATCTTTTTCCTTAACTGTGCATTGTTCCTCATCAATTTATTCTTCATGTTGGGACTGCACCTCCTTGTAATATTTGGGAATTCCAAATTTATAACTCATGCCAAAACCTTTTGCCTAAATTCCAAGTATATGCATTACAGCCCTGCATAAATCATAGTTGAAAGCGGCAGATGTCCATCAACCCATTCAGCCCATTTGAATTCATTTTCCTTCTCTTGTCCACATTCTTCTAAAGTCACTCTGCTGTCCTCCATCTCAGTAAATAGCATTACATGCCCACGCATGACGGAATGCTCTGTGGTTTACTTCCTACATCTCATGAGTCTCCCCACTCTCCTTTCCTCACGAATCCAGAGAAATCCAACATTCTCAGTAATATATCAGTTGCCCTTAACCAGCCATAGATTCATGACCATGATTGGCAAAGTTTAACTAGAAACAAGGAAGCAAAATGGATGATATGTAACTGTTGCATAAAGTCTACAACCTGTTCAAAATAAGCATCAAATTGCAAAACATCAGAAATGAAACTGGTGAGAAAAACAAAAGCCATGTAAGAATTTGGGATTTCGTTTTCCAAATTCTAGAGGTTCTAATCAGACAGATGCAAAAAAAAATGGATTTCTGGGGGGGTTTTCTCAGTCTTCACTCTATCTTATGGTTAGCGAGAACATGTGATGCTATTTGGATCATACCCAAAATTAAAGGCCCAGGATACACCTATTACCCCTACTTATGACTGGCTATTGTAATGTTGAAGCTTGATTTTGAAAGATGAACCAACTGAGAAAAAAGTATAGCACTTTAAGTTTACAGAGAGGATAGAACATAAAGGAGAAATGGCAATGACCACAATCATTATTATTGTTATTATTGTTATTACCAGACAGTTTCATAGCCGTTCTACTGTGGTCTTACAGTGTGTTATCAAGAAAGAAGTTACTAATAGGCAAAAATTTTACCCACACATACCCACAGCAGATGGCATGCTAACTAATCCTCCATTCAGGAAAATAAAGCTTGCCACATCACCTTTCAACTTTTACAAAGTTTGAAATCCTAAGAAACAAAGGCTGCCTTGTACAGTCATTTCACGTTCATTCAGGGTACTCATTCAAATCTCTTAGAGCAATTCCTCAAAACTAATATCTGATGAGTTTGCAAAACTTTCAAGCACTGTGCAAAAGAATTCGACTTTACTGAACATGTGTGGCTAGAAATTAAATTTGGAGAAGACTTGCTTATTCACTATGATCATCTTGGGCATTGAAGACTCAAAGTTCTAATTCAAGGAGAAATTATTATTTAATTATTGGAATATCCTCTAAAAGTGCTTTGAAAATGAAAGAAAAATAGATACTCATTTTTAATTGAATGGCCAAGAGAGAAAAATAATCATGATGATCCAAAAGCTGCTATATTCAGTGAAATAAAATGTTTGGCCATTTAAGACATTCCTCATTCCCTAGCAAGTATTCCGAAGTATGTATTCAGGGTTTTCCTGTGCTAACCACAGAACTGGAAAATTTGAACTGATTAATGTCTGATTTCCCACATTCAAAAAGCTGAATATGCTTGGTTCAACTTAACACAGTGGCATAATATGTCATAGTTCAGTTGCTGGGCTTGTAGGAACATTAACTCAGTGGTTAATAAAATGCCAAATTAACTTTTATAAATTTAAATACTGAACTCTCGAAAGTATTCCCATCGATATCATGCTAGCATTGGATTGTTGCCATATTTTGTGCAAGTGATTAAAAGGCATGAAATATTCCTTCTTTGCTTCTGTGTATGTAAGAATCCCCTCAATTCATGACAACTGAAAGCCATTATTCCCTTAACATAAAAAAAGAAAATAACAATGAGAAATCTTAAAGATCTGTGTTTCTGTATGCTTCTCATATGAAACACCATGAAAGGCTATAAATTATTATTCTCATATCTACTGTTACTGCAAAGCTTAATTACTGCCATTGACATGAGCATAGAGTGCCAAATCATTTTCTTTGTCTCTGTTCTCCTTCCATGTAAAGTCAAAATCATATTGTCCTTCACCCTATGACCTCAGTCTTTTATTTGAGGCTGAGAAAAAAAAACCTGAAGACATATTTCACAATCTAGAAATATTTAAAATACTTAAGCCCATTTAAAGTTTTTTAACATGGCTGAAAGATTATAGGAGATTTCTTCCAAACACACACAAAATAAAAAACACAAATGAGGACTGACTTGAAGTTGTAGGCATGTTATTCCTGACACAAACAAGCACTATACTAAAGCATCACACATATACTCTGATAGTCTGGTAGTCTTTCTATGTGGGCAACTGCCTATTTATTTTCATATTTCTATAACTTCCTTAGCCATCCTTTTACAAAATATACAATATAATTCTAGAAATAAAATGACATTGCAGCTACAGAAATAAAATGCATAAAAGTGGAAGCCTCAAACACTAAACTTCAAGCATTAGACTATTGTATTGTACTCTAGTTTATATTTATGCCAAAACATACACCCCAAATAACTATAAAACAATACCAAAAACAAGTTCCTGGCATTTACACCTAATAGTTACAAAATTGAAAGCCAAGCCACAGAGAATTAATTGCCTGATAAAATTTAAATTAATTAGGTTAATATTTTGTATAAGATGTCATTGCTGAAACTAAATAATACAGTTTTTAAAATGTATTGCTTTTGGGCCAGCGAGCTGACTCAGGCATTAAGACTGTGCCTCACAAGCAGAAGGTCCTGAGTTCAGATTCCAGGTCTCACATAAAAACTCCAGATAGAAACAGCAGCAGCTTACACTTCCCACCCCAGTGGATAGAGTTTGGGAAATTCCAGAGCAAAGCAAAAAGGAGGTAGAAGCATTCCAGGATAATCCCCAAAGTTGCCCTTGATCCTTCCCAGGGACACACAGTATACTCTGATGCACGCACATAGGTGCACACATGCACACACATATACATGTGTGCATTCTCACAAAAAAGTATTGCTTGGATGTCAAGATGGATAGTCTGAGAATATACTTCAAAATACTTTTCAGAGTTCCTCACTGTGAACATACTGTTACTCTGGTTGCTAATGATTTTATGTATGTATATGTACCACCATAGACCACCTCCACCTCCTTCTTGTTTACTCTGCCCCGGGATTCACAGGCTCCACCTTACCAAGACCAGAAATGCAGGCCGCCCCTGCTTCTGCCTGGCGTCTATACATGGGGTCTAGGATCTGAACTCAGGACCTTCTGTCTGCAAGGCAGAGGCTTAATCCCTGAGCCATCTCTCCAGCCCCTAAACCCCTTTCTTAAGGACATCTTCGGACTTCTGACATAAATACCTCACCTTTGCATCAATTTTGCCTTATTCCTTTCTCATTGGCCTGTTACAAATACTTTGTTATACTTTACAACTTGGGAGTCTGAACTGATTAAATACTTTAAAAATTTAGTTATACTTTCTGAAAATGTCTGTCAAATATAAATTACTGAAAAATAATTTTTAAATAACTGACAAACATGACTCCATGCAAAAATAAGCAGAGGTGTGGAATATTTGACCTTTGATTTTAAGATGCACCAACCTAACAGTAAAAGACCCTCAAATATACAAAAGTGAAATCGGTGTGTCTTCAGGAAACCATTGAGCCATTTCATAATCATAATATAAAAGAAAGTATCAGGATTGAAGGAAGACTTGAGACCCTGATTATAAAATGGACATTACATTTCATAATCATTTCATGCACGTATTTCATTGTCACTTTAAAAACCAGAATCCAAATAGAGTTACTACATAAAATATTTTTCCTACAGGTACCTGTATATATAAGCTGGTCTTAACAAGATACATTAAATGTGGAATGGAATTCAAAGACTCCAAAATTGCCTAATAACTGAAAGAGTCCCTGAGACAAACAAGAAACATTTATTTAGTCTTATATAGTTGCTGCTAGAGTCAATTTGTATAGCGTCTACAGTCAACAGATCAAGGTATATTGCATTTGGAAAGTGTGAAGCCTATGTTTTAATTCTAATTTATTTTGGTTCTGTACTTTATTAAACTGATGTTATAAATCTTACAGATAATAATAATAGCATGCAGTGGCATATGTGTAGTTGTCACAACATAGTGCTCATCGTTATCCTGAAAGACAGTCTTAGACACCATAATCTCAAAGTTCAAATTCTCAAAACTATAAATCTTTACTATAAAATTCCTAAAGTGTTGGGAGATGTGAAATATGATTATAATCCCAGCACTGGGCAGGTGGAGGCAGGAGGATCAGGAATTCACCTTTGTCCCTGGTTATTTGCAGAGTTCCAGGCCACTGTGGCCAGCTGTAAGATTTCATCTCAGAAATAAATTCAAATGACAAATTCCTAAAATTTGAAATCGCAAGACTTGTAATCTTGAAATCATTCTGAAACAGGGAATGTCGAATGCTGAGATTCTGGAAGTCAAAGTGTTGTCATCACAGTTCTCACAGACAGGGGGCAGCCATGTAGGAGGAGAAAACAGTCACAGGGAAATCTTTAGTGCCGTTTGCTCTTCTTTGCAAGACACTTGCATTTTCTTAGGTGGAACTAATCTTAGCTGGTCAAGCATGATTGTGGTTGAATCTGTGTGGGTGATCTCAGAGAAGACCAGGGAGCAAATCTCAGTAGGTTAAAAGCTGCTTAGCTGAAGTGAGATACTGAGAATCTAAAATGTAATCTAGTCCTTATGGACTACTTTAGTCTTTACAGACTACTTCCTTGCAGTTGCTCATAATCTATGCACACTTTCTGTAATAGTTACTCTTAACTGTTGCTATGAGAGAGCATTCAAAGACAAGCAATTTAAGGGAGAAGGAGATTTATTCAATTTACGGTTCCAGAAGGGAGAAACAGTCTTTCATGGTGGAGGAGACATGGCTGGTTGCTGAAGCTGGAAGCAGCTAAGTCACTATAAACATCCTGGAGGCTCAGAGCTGTTCAGTCTAGTAGGACAGTGGGTGACAGTTAAAGACTGGAGGATTCCTGGAGAGTGGAAGAAGCGGAGAGTATCTCTTCCAAGTCTTCTGTCATATGGTTCCTTTTATCTGGTCCACTACTGGAAGGTTCCAATCAGATTTAGGGCTGGTCTTTGCATTGTAAATGTATTGATCTGGATAATCTCTTCGGGTAGTCTGACAGCTGATCTTAGTTAATGCCAGGTCAAGTTGACACCCAGGATTAACTCTCACACTTTCAATATTTCATAGTCAGGTTATATTTGGTTTATCCTGACTATATTAAACTGTCATCAGTTTTCCTTAAAATTCAGTATAATTCACTAAGAATATTGTCATCCAACCATTCCCAGAATGGAGGCTTAAATTATGTAAAGATTTTAGAGGACTCGAATTTGCTATACACAGTTTTGCAAGACTTGAGGGTCACTATCACTGTGGTCTTTGTATCCAAACACTGTTCATAACCATGACAACATTGACACTTCTTCTATGAATGAAGACATGTCCTTTTTGATCATCTATATTCATGAAAGATACATTGCTCACCATCTCAGCAGTATAGTGGGGACCTGCCAAAAGTTTTGATTAATCTTACCCCAAAACTCATCCTGTTACCATAGTTCAGATGACGCTAGTTACAAGGCTGGGTCACACAACCCTTATGTGTCACACATTTTCCTTTTTGATGTTTCATTACAAGCACAGTTTATCTGTTAACTGTTAAATTAATGTATTATAGGATGCTAGAGACAACTCCATCCTCACTGGTGTTTTAGAACCTATTATCCAGACTCCTTCCTCCACCTTATCCCCTTCCTAGTCTCTAGTACACACCATTCTACTCTCATCTGTAAACATTCTCTTAACTTCCATGTATGAATGAGGATCTAATGTGGAATTTCTTTGTGTGTGTGTCACAGACATGGCAGACTCACATGAGTATGTCGGTGTGTGTCTCTGTGCTGTATACATACAAAGTCAGGATGAGATGCCAAGTGTCTTCTTCTATCACTCACTACCATCCTGCCTTGAGACAGGGTCTCTCATGGAGCTCACTGTTTTGACGGAACTGGCTGGTCAGTGAGCTCACGAGACCTGCCCGTCTTCACCCCTCTTCCACTGCAATGCCAAGGTTACTGACGCATGCAATCCCGCCTAGCTTTTTACTTGGGATTCAAACTCAGATCAAGTGTTCTCACTCACTGAGCCATTTCCCCGACACCACAGGTACCTTCCCAGGAAATTAACATACAGCTATGGATACTATAGTAGAGTGTTTTTTCCTTGTCTTTATTCATTTTTTCTGCTTATGTCCAGAACATACAAGTGAATGGATTATTTTTGATTAAGAACTATCATTGATTTACAGCGCCTTCACTTGTTATCCATTCTTGCCTTCCAGCAGAAGCATGCATTTTGTTGTCACAGGGAATTTGAATAAAATATAGTGAATGTTTTCACAAAAGTTTGGTAACACTATATTGCAGTAATTCGTTTTCTTTTAAATCCAAACATTCATTCAGTGTTTTCCAGATTTCTGAGTACTAGGAACACACTTGGTGGTAGAAGCTGGCTTTTTGTATAATAAGATATAAAGTGTTTGGGAAATTGCCTGGGAGAAAGAGGAAGGACTGAGCATGTGGATAACCTGCTAACATCGCACACTGCAGCATGATGTTGCACCCTAGAGAGCAAGATGCCCTTTCTCTTTCCTCCTTTACTAGTAGCTAATCGACTTGTGAAAAACATGGACCCCATTAACTAAAGCCCTGGGATCATGTGTCTCATGGATTTTACTTCTGCCTGCAAAAATCAGCTGAATAAAAACACCTTTTCCAGGGATAATGTAATTTTGACAAAAGCAAAAGTTAAAATAAAACAAAACACCACCAAATTCTCGCCATCTCTGCACTGAATGATAACAAACTATTACAACCGTGCCATGCATTTAGAGAACAGAGACAAATACTTATAGAAGTGAATTGTGCTGTGTGATCAGTTACATATATGTCAAAACTGAAAATGTGCTTTCCCACACAGGAGAGTCTAGCACTGACTACTGTATTAAGGATAAATGGATGCTCATCATTTCAAGTCTTTCATTTGAAAAGAAACTTGAATCTTTGCAGCAACTACCCAACTTGAAAATTGTTCACTAATTCTGCGTCTGACTCTGAACTTAATGCCATAATATTAATGCCACACATATTTTAAGGCTTCATAATAAAAGAGCATGCTTCCTCTACCTTCAAATATATGGTCTAGAGATCTTGATTAGGTCAAAGAAAGCAATTAATTAATGTCAATGTTGGATCTATTGTATCTGTTATGATTGACCCTAAATTCTCTTTTACTGGTGTCTTAATTTAATTTCCATTTGCTGTGGTGGCAAAAGGTTTATTGTAGCTCACAGCCCAGGTTACAGTCCATCACCATAGGGAGCTTGAAACAACTTGTGTCATCACATCCCCAGCAAGAGCAGAGAACAAAGCAGCGGTGTAGACGTGCTTGCTAGCTGGTGCTCAGCTGGCTTTCTTCTCTTTACACAGTCTTGGGTCCCACCCACAATGCAAGTGTCTTCCACCTCAATTAAAGAAATAAAGACAATTTTACACCGATAGGCAGAGAGGCCTGCTTCCTCCTGAGGATCTGGCTAACAATTAGCACTAACTTCTGGCACCATTTGAATACTGACTTGCATAATGTACCTGATATATAAATAATACCATCCCCCTCATAGCTTGAAAGTAATCAGTGAACCATGATTGTTCAAGGTGATCTTCACAATACCAGAATTAAGGATGATGAATGTGGGAACAACGTGAACTTCCTCATAAAATTTTATTCTCAATAACTAGTGATTCTAAATTTACCATCCCAAGATCTGAGTTTTAAAATTTTTTCCATTTTCTTTTTTTATTAATATTTTATTTATAAGTCCCCAAGAGCTTTGTCCATGTATGCTTCTCTTTAGCCTTGTTTTCTACTGTCTATTTTTATTGTGGCCAAATTCTTATTAATTCTGAACACAAACATCTTTATTATCCTCACCCTCATTAGAGATTGGGCAATAATGGATTTTCTATACAATGGAGTTTCATTGATCATCCCTTTTGTGCATCAGTTTCTGCTTTAAATATTTCACATTCTATCAAGAGCAACTGAAGCTGCTTTCTGGTCCCATGTTTAGTGGGGCTCTAGCACTTTTCTCAGGCTCACTTGAATATACTACTGTATCAGAAATACACCTACTGTGCCACACATTTGTTTATATGCATTTAGACTAATTAACTTATAATGCCTGGTACTATTTTATTTCTCCCTTTCTGCCCAGGCATAGAAGTTTCTCCTAATTAAAATGACCTAGCTCTATCTGTCTTTATGCTTGTAATATAAATACGATAATTGTCACTTAAAATATCTTCTAAATTATACTATTAATATATGGCAATAGGGCTATTCGAAACATATTCTTCACCTCAGATGTATAATTATTGGCTTTTAAGCTGATCTTGACAGACATTATGCAATTGTAGAGAAAGAGTGGAGATGATTAACAATTATGCTACTGCACTTCTCAAAAAATTCCATATCTTTGTGGGAAGGTCAAGAATTATTCCACCTTTTTACTCAGAATGATAATTAGCAGTGATAAGGACTTAATTTAGAGAGTTTCCACTTTACTTATTATTAACAGTCAATTATACTTGGCACTTAGCATTCAGCAGCATTGCTAGGTAGTCTTTCCGTTCACCATCTTCATAGCTGCAGAAATGGAAAACAAAAACCTGCCACTGAGAGTGTGTTAGAAGCTCTAGGATGACTAGGGCAAAAAAGCATGTCTAGAAACACAAGAGGAAAAGAGGCTTCAGGCAGACTTCCCTCCTCTCCCTCCTGTAAGGTGCCAATGTCCAGGATTCCTTAGACTCTTCTGCTGGCATAACTGCCCTCTGACTTGAACACTCCAGCACAGAAAGAGTGTGCTCAGTGCTCTAGGGTCTTGATTTGAATTTTTGAATTGCAGATCCTTGTCTTTGATCCATGATGATTCTTATTGTGAGTCTAGGAACATGACTCTGACCTCTTTTTGACTCTTGGTTCTTCTCCAATATGATTTACTGGCTTGAAATTTCTATTCCTATACATAAGCTATGTTTTTCAGTCTTTCTGAGCACAGAATGTATCTCCAACTGAACTGAATATTTGCTCAACAATATTTGTGTCTTAATATAATGCAGAAAATGTTATATATATGTATATATATATAATGTTTTCCCAGTGAACGGAAGATAAATTAAGGAAATGCCTTTTGTTATGTATAAAATATAGGACTACATTCTTTGAAAATCCATCCATGCAGGAGGAGCATGTAGGAACACTAATGAAGAAGTCCCTTAAGATGTTCTGGTACAATCTCCACTTATGGAAGCAGTAACTATCCTATACAACATTTGCTGAACACTCCTTAGTAACCAGAAATAGCAAAATAACAAAGATCTTAATAGCAAATTTGGACCTAGAAAAGTAATGAAAACTATAAATATGAATAAACTTAAAAGAAGTGAAAGTAGGCAACGTAGAAAAATAATTTATGTTAGCAAAACTTTTAAAAGGATCAAAACTAATTCTTGAATAAGAAAGTCCAATAAAGGTGCTCTATTCCACACTCAGTTTACAGATTTGGCAGTTTCTAGAGCCAAAAACTCTAGAGATAGGCATAAGGAGCACAAAGCACAACTCTCTAAAGTGAGTTATAATGGCTGAGAAAGGTGAATTTTCCTTCCTCACCTCATTCCTTTAAGCCATACACTCCAACAGTTGATGATATAGTCCACATAGGGTGAAATTCTCATCAAAATAACTCATTCTGAAAGACATCAATTAAGGCTAGTAAGTCATCATTCCCAAGCCACCAAAGTAATGATGATGTGAAGAGTTCCTTCCTAAATTCTACCAGACTGGGTTGTTGTGGCCATGTGCAGGAATTTATCCTGATGTATCCCACATCAGTGATTGAATATATCTCCATTATCAGGTACCAGTGTTTCTTGAGAATAGTACTCCACAACTGCAGATAAAGTAGAGCATTTCATGTCTACATTTGGTATCTATTGTAGGAAGACTAAGTCAGTGCTATGCCATGTTGTAAAAGTTTATGTAATAAGACCATAACTGCTAGTTGGCCTAGTCAATCTTGTTCTAGATCAGGAACCCAGGAATTCACTGCTGAAACATTGGCATTTATTAGAAACAGTATGCTATAATATCTGTTGAAGAAGAAAAGCCCACAATATTGACTCAAGCACAGTCTTTATCATCACTAACTAAAGGTGTTATGAATTCAGATCTGAAATGACTCCCAAAGTCCCATATGCTAAATACTAGAAGGTTGTGCCTAGTGGAAGCAACCTTCCAGGTCACAAGGAGCCTTGAAGTAGATACAGGCCTCTCTCCTCTGCTTTTCAAACACTTAGAAGGGAGGATCTTTGCTTACAAATGAGAACAAACAAGTCTCTCCTCCCTCAGTTGATATCTCAGATACTTTGTCTCCGTGATGGACACTTGGCCAGAAAACAGCTCTTTGATTCCTGGCACCTTGGGGCATTACACAGGTTGGATGTAGCAGATCTGGGCTCACTCTGTGCACTGGTTGGCCAGTGCGTCTTGGTTGTAGACATTTTCTTATCAAGCATTGACATGAGACATGGACAGTCAACATCTAATATCTAAGGCCATCCAGATGCCTTATCTAAAGACCTCTTTGTCTATAATAGTCCATTAAGTCTTCCCGTAAGCTCTTGTCTATAGTTTTTTTTTCTATAACGGCTGTATGGTAAACATTTTAGATTTTCTGATCTATACAGTCTCTGTATAGATTTCCTTCTGTATAATAAAAGGCAACATAAAAAATTATAAAAATATGTGAAGTGTTAATATTATTTATAAGTAGTGAAATTGGAAATTATCTTGATTTTTTTCATACCCTATGAAATTATTCCCTTGGGAAATTTTTATTTAAAAATTTTTGTCTAAAAATAAAGAAACATTATTTAAAATGTTAAGGATTATTTTCAAATCTCTGACCATACAGAAACAGACAGCAGGTCACATGTGGCTTACAAGGTGTGGTTTAAATATTCTTGATATGTAAATAAAGCCATATAATTGCTACACGAAATTCATGCATAGATAGTCACCTCAAGCCACTTTACCTAATTAGTTCTATTGCTAGTTGCTGAAGATGATTTACTCTCAATGAAACCTTTTAGAACTACTCTTTAGTATAGGTACTGAACCAGAGGACATATGCCCTGAGTTCAATTTCTCCTTTCCTTATGTCAGAGAGCTGAAGGGAATGTTTCATTAGATGGAACTGCACAAAGAGATATTAGTAACATAATAACACACTTGTCTTTTGAAATTATCTGACCCATCCATTTCCCAGTAAATTGTTTCATTTCCATAATGAATTGCTCATGGATCTTGCTGGCACTGAAACTTTTCAGATCTGACAAAGTATTCTCTTACCAGGAAGTTTCCAACTGTATGTATCATGGTAATCCTGTCATTAGGAAGGCTGGATGGTCTCCTAGGAGACATTTATTCAACAGAGAGCATTGCTACTTCAGCCCTAGGCTTTGCCTGGCTTCCTAGGGGAATGTGTCAGCTCTCCTGCTGACATTTTCTGTGTGACACAATTGCACCCACAGGGTCAGATACTTTGAAGGACAGGATAGTTGACATAGTAGTTTAGATATGATGAAGAATCCTCTCTTTCCTTGGACTTGAAACTGGATATCTTCCAATCCAATGATTAATACAGGCAATAATTCCAAGTGTGGTATATATTCCTTCCAAAAGTCCAAGTCATCCCAAGCGCACCAGGACAGGGACTACTCAGTTCTCTAAAAGCTGAAGAGTGTAAGAGTTTGCCCTTTACTATGAGGGAATATTCCAGCAAGCCCTCATGTCATTCATTCACATTTCAGCAATCTTATAAACTCTTCAAACTACAGGACTCATTTCCATTTCTCTTTGACCTGTTTACAAGAGTATCCAGGATACAGTCGGAATCCTTTTTGTCAGATCTGATCAGCAGGACACAATCAATACAGTAGTTACTGAAATGTTACCAAGTGTCAAAATTATCAAAGGTCCTCCAGACAATATTGTATCACTGTTCCACAGATAAACACCTGAGGAAAGAAAGTGAATGGTATTGTTTTTCTTATCTTATAATATCTGCACCTAATACAGATTAAAAGAAACACATTTATCTGTTCAACAGTTATATTTCAGGTACCAGCAATTCTATTGCCTGATCCAATAAGAAGACCACATCGATTACAAGATACAATTTGGTTAAGAAAATGGTAGTTTATACTCCTATGCTGTGATTAACCTGGATGTTGAATTGAACAGAAATATGTGGAAGAAGTGATTTTGGCCGACCAGTGCACAGAGTGAGCTCTGTATCTCATGTCACCTGGGTTAATTGTTATTAGCATCATTGGTGAAAAATTGGGAGACATGCTTATTATATTTTATATAATGAATTTTGGGAGAAAAAAGGACCTCTTCTACAGGGTGGGCTTGTCGTTCCTAAAATTAACATCTTGTGGACATAAAAGATGGTTCAATTAAACAAGAAAGACTGGAATTTCCCATTGTGTCACTCATGAGTAGATAGCTCTTGCTAGCATTTTATTTTTTCTATCACAGCTTTGACTGTTCAAGTCAATAAATATGCTAGATTTCTAACCATGGCCCCTGTCCTAGATATATATGGTGGTTGCATGCCCAGGAAGTGCCACAGTGCATAGGCAGGCTGGTCACTCCTCTGCCCTGTAGCCCATTGGAATCACCATAACTGACTCTCATCTAGGAGATCTAAAAGCCTAAAATTATCCTTCTGACCTTTGACTTCCACTGTGTGGTCACTGTCAGCCCAGAAAATTCATTCAACTGGCCTTCAGAGACACAGCCACTAAGCATCGTGTACTGCCCGACTCAAGTCCATTTCCCCCTGCTTCCCTGAAGGAAGTATTTTCTGGCCCTTCTCACGTACGATCTCACACAATAATTCCACTCTGCAGATCTCTCTTTCCTCTCCCCTGACCACACCCCCAACACACTGACTGGACAATGCAGAATTGTATTTTCAGCTCACTTACCAAAAACCATCCTTAAGTTAGAATTTTCTGAGGCTGTCCAAGAATCATATATCATAGACCTCAACATGTCCCTCATGTAACCTTTATTCTTCTCCCTGACTCCATGTCATTTAGCACTTTCAAGATCCACCCTAGAGCAAGCTCTAATGCTTCATGCCTGGAAATATTAATCAAATCCTATAATTATTTCAGTTAAAACACATGCTCAATCCTAGAGTTAGAAACAGGTATAATGATCATGTACACAAGAAAGGCTCTCTCATGAGTAGCTATTAGCCGGACATAAGCAACCACTTTTGACAGCATTGAATAATGATTATGTGATATTTCAGGAAAAGGTGGAGTCAGACTGCTCTCTACAAATGCCAAGGGCAAAATAAAAGACTGAATGAACAGATGCAAAATCCGGACCTTAAGAATCAGACATGAAAGTGAAGTAAGCATATATGAGAGAAGGAAGTGGGTTCAGTAGGAAGGTATAGGAGCAAAGGAGGATAATAATAGGAGGGTAACTCTGGCTAAAGTACATTTTATGTATATATGAAAATGTCATAGTGATACTCATCACTATGTACAGCAAATATATGATGGAATTCATGCTAAAAATAAATTGTAAAAATTTTCATAGATTAAATGTGAAATTAAGACATATCCCAAGACCCATTTATCCATCTGTATCCACACCAAAATGAGATTCTTGAAACTTTTCTCTGCTCTCTGGCTTTGACCTGATTGGTCCACCAAGCTTGAGACAAACAATTTTATAGTCACAGTCAAGAAACAGCAGAGTATGTACATGGAGGATCTTAAAAGCATAGGACAAAGCAGGATTGAGTGTAAAGGCAGAATAGACAAGATAATTCTTCCTCTTAAGGACCCTCTCCTGGTCACAGTGATGGAGGTCCAGGCTTCCAGCCAGCATGGCTCCTGAAGGGCTGGACCCAGTGCTGTTCAGTGGTCAGTAACTTGAATGAAGACTTAATGCTGCCATTTTAGAAAATCTTGCAGTTCCTAGCCTTCTTTCTGACCACTGAAGATCAGGGTTTGCTTCGTGAGGGTAGCCTAGCACTGCCTTCATTTATCTTCATGGATTCTAAGGCAGTTAGAAAACCCTAACAGTTTCACAATGCTATAACTCCCGCTGCTCCACTTTTAGTTGCTGAATCCGGACTAGCTTTAAAACATAGCCAGACACTTGCAGACAGGTTGTTTCTATAAGCAATGAGCAACAGAAGTAAGAATGAAACATGCAAGAAGGCAACAAAGGCAAGGAAGAAAAGCACACAGATGTATGCAGAGGAAAATTTGTAATTGACAAAGTTGAGGATGTGTACAGAGGCATGGTTGTAAGTAACAGAGTCAAAGATGTATACAGAAGTATGACTGTAAGTGATGAGATGAAGGATGTATACAGATGTGTGGTTGTGGGTGACAAGGTCAAAGATGTATACAGAGGGATGTTTGGAAGTGATGAGGTCATGGATGTATACAGAGTCATGGTTTTGACAGGGTTGGGTCATGAGTCTTTGAGAAGCATGTTGGAATGTGCACTAGAATGCAAAGTGAGAGGCCCCCTGACTGACAGTACTGTACATCATCACTCTTCCGTTATGAGTTGCAATTACATTCTGGCTGGGGAGCTGTGTCTATGTGGCCTATGGTGGATTCTCTAGGGAGATATTATCCACTATGTCTGCCACTGAAATCAGAATTGGACCAAAGAAAATAAGGGACCTAGAAATGTCTACTAATGGATTTCTATGATACACAGATTAAATGTGTCAACATACCTAACTGTTTAAAATTATATCTATGGCTGGCAAGATGGCTCAGGGGTTAAGTCTCTGCCTCGCAAGCAGAAGGGCCTAAGTTCAGATCTCAGGTCCCACATAAAAATGCCAGGCACTTCCAGCCCTGGTGGATGGAGTGAAGCAAAAAGGAGGTGGAAGCCATTTTGGAATGATTTCTGAAGTCACCCTTGATCCTCCACAGGGATATACAGTGCCCTCTGATACACACAAACACACACACACACACACACACACACACACACACAGTTTAAAAAATTCTAAAATCAATCAATCAATAAAATTATATCTACACTGCAAATCAATAGGGATGAATTATAAAATATATAAAGCACAACTAGTGAAAATGAAATAAAATTGAAGATGCATAGATAGTCAGAATTATTAGGAATCACAACAGTAAATGTGAATTGGATATAAAGTGACTTCACAATAAATTCAGTGTTAAGGGCTTGACCCCCAGCTAGTGGATACAGTAATTGGACATTGATTAGACCATGAGATTGCTGACCTTAATGATGGGTTGATCTACTGATGAATCTGCAGGCTGGTGGCCTGGTTAGGTGATGGAGACTCTAGGATGTTGAGACTTAGCTGGAAGATGTCCATGATTGAGAGTGTAGTAGTTACTCTTAACTATTGCTGTGAAAGAGCATCCAGTCACGCAACTTAAGGAAGAAAAGGAAATTTATTCATCTTATGATTCCAGAGGGGAGAAACAGTCTTTCATAGTGGAGGTGGCATGGCTGGTGGCTGAAGCTGGCAGGCTAAGTCATTGCAAACATCCAGAAGGCTAGTGGGTGACAGCAGAAGGCTGGAGGATTCCTGGAGAGTCTCTCTTCTTCCTAGTCTTCTGTTCTGTGGCTCCACTAATGAGAAGTTCCAATGAAATCTAGAGAGGTTCCAATTGGATCTAGGGCTGGTCTTTGTACTATAAATAATCTCCTCAGGTGGTCTCAGCTGATCTTAGTTAACACCAGGTGTGTCAGGTTAACACCCAGGATTAACTATCACAAAGAGGATGTCCTGAAAGGCTGCATCATATCCTAGTTATCACCATGCTTCTCGGTCTCACAAGTACACAGCTGCCCCACTGTGTCCTCCTGCCATGATGTTAGTCTCACAGACTCAAAGAAGTGATGGGAGAAACTGATCCAATGAGGTAAAAATCAGTCTTTTCTCTGTATAAGCTGCTTTCCTCTGGCATACATCACAGTGATGAAAAATCTAACTAATAATGTAAATAGAAGAGTAATTTTCTACAATTTACATTCATCAAATTTTGTAAAAAATGTAAAAATATAAGATTGGCATTATCAAATGATAGAGAAATCATTATATATCAAATACTCGCATACATAGTAACTTATTCAACACCCTATTGTTTGAAGGTAGGATCATTGTTATCATTTACATCTAATAATGTAAATTCCAAATTAAATTAGTGAAGGAGCTATGATATATGTATCCTGTTGAATACAATGCAGTAATTTACAATACAGTCAATCTACATGGATTGACAAAAAAGATCTATAAGATATTACAACTACAACATTCACTTGAAAACATCCTTGTAAATTTCCAATTTGCTTGAAGAAAAGGAAGAAAGGAAACTTAAGGAAGAAAGATGTATGTCAGATGTACAGATACAGAAAGATTAGTAGGTATGAAGAAGACTAAACCATTTTGTACATCATTTCTGGAAAAAACAGCTGAGGTTTGAGAAAAAAAGGTGAAGATAGCTTTCATACACTACTATGTGCTTTTTATATTGTTTTCACCTTTTGGAAATAAATGTGTTGGTGTAATAGTTTTATAGCCAAAAATATCGACAACCTCAAGTCTTGATAATGAGCCAGCTGAGAATGAGTAAGAGAGAAGAAATGAAGTCTAGTTATGGCTTCTCTATTTTCATATTTCTTTGGGAAAGCAAATCTCAGAAAGCATCTTCTGAGGAAGGTTATTTTGACAAACAGAAGCCCGTGCCTAGTTAATTTATTCTTGGTTGAGCGGCATTGCTGGAATGATGAGCATGCATAGCTGTCTGCATGCATTCGCATGCATTAGATTCCACAGTGTAAAAAGACCATTTTCGTTGGGTTAAAGATAGTTCATTGAAGGTATTTGCATGTTTCCATTCTGTAGAATATCACACTAATACTGGAATTAATTACATCAGTATCATATTTCAACCCTTCATTTCAAGAAAGAAAAGGAAAAAAAATGAAGAGTTCAGACAACCTCTCTCTTTCTTTATACAAATGCTGGTGGAATTTTACCTTAATTCTTACACCATGCTATTAAGGGAATTTATGATCTTGTACTTTGAAACTTAAAAGTTAATAAAAATTTTATGAAAAAATTTACTTTTGAAGGATGATTCCTTTTCTCTCAGTTTGTTGAACCTGTCCAAACTTCCTTAGCTGCTTCAGTGATCACAGCTGTGTTTCCATCTCTATTGCTCAATACCCGACTCTTACCATCTCGGTGTAGAACTAGGGTTTCCAGCACATTGATCATCTTAATCTCACACACTGAATATGCCTCCCTTTACTCCTTACCCTACTTAACATCCAGTGACATTCACTGTGATCTTCTCCTTGATTTCTCTCAAAATTCACTCTGCATTGCTTGCTCCTACTCCTTTTACCAAGCCATGATCCAGGTTAAATCCCCATTCATCCTGCTCTATGCCTACACCCAGGCAGCTGAACGTGCCTGGAGAGAGAAACACTGACACATGGTGACTAACTCCACTGTCAATTCACTGTCCCAGGATTCAGGGCGGCGAGGGGGGGGGAATCCTTGCACTCCTAATCAGGCCTACTGTTTTCCAGGCCTGATTATTCTCTGTTACTAATTCAACTGCATCCGATTTCCTTAGCATACAGACTCCTCCATACTGATTTCTGATGACTTGATTCCCAAATCACTGAAAGAAGCAGAAGCAATCAGGAAGCATGCACATCTACCCACCTACCACTGTCTACACCCACATAGGCTGGCAGTCCACCTGTCGTTGTCAGAAACTCTCTCTTCTACAACCACATTCTCTTCAGATGTGCTTGACCTCATCCTTTCCAAACAATACTCCCAACCTTTTATTCCTTAAACTCTAGCATCATTCATCTTTCTGTGTGTCTTAGATCATTGATATAAGGATGCAAAAAATTTTGTCACTAGCACTTGTGGTGCAACTCAGAAGTGGAGTGTAGCTCAGGGGTGGAGTGTAGCTCCGAGCTGGAGTATAGCTCAGGGATGAAGTACAATCACCTCAGGGGTAGAGTATAGCTCAATGGTAGAGTATAACTTAGAGCTGGAGTGGTGGAGTGCAGTATAGCTAAGGGGTGGAGTTCAGCTCACCAGTGGAGTTATAAATCAGTAGTCCAACATGTGTACAACCTGGGTTCAATCCAACTGCTGAAGGAAAAAGTTGTCATAGCCCCCTTTTAATAACTAAATCAAGCAAAATTTTCCCTGGACCTCACTTTCTCTTCCACTTCTATACCTTGCCTTTTCTCTTCTTTGCAGCATAACTCCATGAAAAAATAGGACATTTTCCATCAGTCTTCCTGCTGAAATCCACTTCTACTTGATGTCATCCCTTATCCCTAGCCAAAGCAGAGTCATCACAGTATCCAAATATGACCATGAGCCACATACATATGCAGCTCTCTGTTCATTCTATCTGTCCTGGCATTAGTACCAGTGTAGTTTGTTTGCTTTGCTTCGCAACACAGATATTTCCCATGACCGCCAGGGCAACACAGCATCCTGGATTGTCCTTGCCTGGCTCTTCCCCTTCTCTTCTTCTTCTACTTTCATTAAAATGATCATTTGGCTTATGACTTAGAATATTATTTATTAGCAAATGACTTTCCAATTTACTTCTTTGACCTAAGACTCTGTCAGGTACCAGAGTACCTGATAGGTACCATTTGTATATCAAACTCCATGTGCAACATCAACACTTAAGTTTCTAACAGTAATCTTATTCATAATATACATGTGTTAGATAGATATATAGACATCAACTTGACAATTGGAGGTTGAGCTTTGGACACATCTGTGAAGAATGAGTAGTTAAGGTAAGTCTTGAGCAAGCCTGCAGGAGATTGTCTGATAATGCAGGAAGACCCAGGGCATAGTAGGTAAATCATTCCCTGGGCAGGAAGATAAGATGAAGGGAAGAAGTTCAGTGCATTAGCATTCTTCAGCATACTTTGTAGACATGATTTCTGGAAAGTGAGGGTTTTTTTCCTTCTCTCAGCGGAACACATCTATCCCTGTGGCTGTGGTATGGCTGGTTCCCTCTGTTCTTGCTATTGGTATGTATTCTCCTACCAAGCTTGACTAAGAACTACAACCAAACATCATCAGAAAACAACTAAAATTCTTTGTTCCCCTAAGCTCTTTGATCATAAATTTATAGACAACGTGTGGGTAAACTACAACAATATTTAAGACTAAATTTTGGATCCTCCTCCAAATTTGGATATGTGGGGGATTCTCTCCCTTCATCACTCCAATCACAGCAGATTCTGTAGTTGCTCAGGATGAAAACTTTAAAATTATTCAGATTTTTCCATTCCGATCACATCAGCACAGATTAGCACTCATTCCTCAATAATTTTATAAAAGAAAAACAAATTGTCAATCAAAAGAAAGATACAATGTGTCTACTTATTAAACAGTGAATTTTTCTAATTGAAAATAAAATTCTATGTGTTCCATGACTTCAGAAAAAACTAGACTGAAGCACTCACTGAGGACACTGATTCTCAAATATGCCAAATTCTTTCAGATCAATTGTACCTAATTCTAATTTAGATCTTTTTAATAAGGGAGAGAGTAGCATGTGGTTCATGGAGATGTGCATGCCAGTGTTACCAATTCCGTTCAGAAAACTTTTAAAATGCATAGCATATCAAAGATGAAATTAAAATTGATTAGTCAGTAGTTTATTGTTTATTGTTATAAATAAGTTAATTTATTTTTCTTAACAAAATTCTTTTTTTTATTATTATTATTATTCATTCAACTGTGTGTATGTGTGCGCGCGTCTGTGTGTGTGTGTGTGTGTGTATGTGTGTGTAGAACCACGGACGAATTCGCGAACCACCATGGACGCCTCCACCTCCTTCTGCCCCGGGATTCACAGGCTCCGCCCTACCAGGACCAGAAGCGCAGGCCGCCCCCGCTTCCGCCTGGCGTCTATACGTGGGATCTGGGATCCGAACTCGGGACCTTCCGCCTGCAAGGCGGAGGCTAAACCCCTGAGCCACCTCTCCAGCCCCTATTTTTCTTAACAAAATTCTATTTTCCATGTCGTTCAAAACTATTTTAATACATGATTTAAATAATTGTGTTGCATATCAGTCAAAATGATGTTGAGATGAACAAGTAAATAACAATATAAAGAGATGACCCAAACAAAAGGAAAAATTAGTTCTGTCTCAAATAGAATTCCAGAGGTGATGCAGTAAGGTTAGTAGAGAAGTGGCTGAGTTTGATGGATGATAATTTCATTTCACCTCATTTCCTTGGTGTTTTCTAGGATTTGGTCTTTATCCTTACCAACCAAGTTGGCCTCCTGAGCCCCAGAGATCAAATTATATGCCAGAGAACAAGAGGGTCAAAGGATAGAGATGAGGTATGACCCAATTTTAATAAAATTTCTAAGATGCAACACTTGGTTTACATCTCATGGGCAATGATTTAGCCTTACTTTGAATTCAGTTAAAAACTGAAGTCACCTTCAATTTTCAGACCAGCTCTTGCTGAAGTCTATTACATAGTATAATGATGAATCGCTTCTTACACTAGTATAAAATATTATCAAAAGTCTACATTTTAGAGTGTTTGAAACAAGGCTAGGAGATTTTTTCAGTAGGTAAACTGCTTACTATGTAAACATGAGGACATAAGTTTGGATCTCTAGCACCTACATAAAATGCACACAACAACTGTAACCCCAGACCTGAAGTTCAAGACAAGAAGATTTGTGGAGTTCATTGGCCAGCCAACCTAGCCCAAAAGATGAACTGGTGAATGGCGATTGAAGAAAACACTCAACATTGATATCTGGCCTACAAACACACACACATACACATACACACACACACACACTCTGACACATTCTGACACACACACAATTTGAAGGCAGTGAAAAAACAATTGTAACTATATCATCAGAACAAAGTTCCCAAATTTTATTAAAATTCCATTATCTTCACAGTTCTTAAAATAAAAATAGGACTTCTTTGATGTTAAAGGACATAATCCTATCAGAAAAGAACATTAAAAAATTCTATTTCCCTTTGGTTGATGGTATTTCAGAAGTATGGAAAAGGAATACTAGTTTTGATGAAGTAAACAAACCCTTTGGTTCAGATCCTATAGGAAAATCTTATTTAACTTTTGCACAAGTAGCTAATTGCAATGTGTCTCCAATTTAATTTCTAATCATGCAGGCTGTGAAGAACATAGATGATCCGTCTCCATCTCCATGCTGTGTTGCAGGGTTTAATGCTAAGGATATAATACCATAAGTCACTATGTTTGATTTTGACCTACTTTGAGGAATTATTTAACTCTCATTAAACTATTTTCATGGGCACAACAGTGAATTGTATTATTGTATTTCTACTTTCCACATGGCTTCTCTTCAGACCTGTGAATATATATATATATATATATATATATATATATATATATATATATATATATTTAAAGATTGGAAGGTCTGATGATCACAACACAAAGGCATAATATCACTGAATTTCTTTAGCGTTGGTCACTTGGGAAAGTTCTCATTACAAATGACAGCCACGGGCCATTTTCTCTGTTAAACTCAGATGAAAACTAAGCTACTTTGATCCAATCCTTTTGAAAAGATAAGGCTTGGTGTTATGGTTAAAACCTCGGCTGACAGATTTCAAACAGGGCCCGGGTTTGAAGCCGTGGGGTTTAAGAGGGAGAACAGAATTCAGAGGCAGCTTACAATTGGAGCAGGGAGGTGAGTGGAATGAATCACACAGAACCAGTGTGCTCCTTAAAAGGAGGCATCCTTTACTTTTAGAAGACGTTTTTAATTGCTTAAGCCACTTGGATAGATTATTCCTTAAACTAATTATCTGTCCACTCCGCATCCCACTTGTAACATCACCACATGGTCAAAGCCTCCTTTGTGGACTCTTGAGAAAATGATACCTAATTATCGGCCCACAAGGGAATTCTAGAACAATTGTTGAATTATAGGTTAGAACACTTCAACCCCTATGTACTGAATGTTGGATGAGTTAAGGCAGGGCTGGTTATGATATTTCAAGTTCTCTCTCTCTCTTTCTCTCTCTCTCTCTCTCTCTCTTTCTCTCTGTCTCTCTCTCTCAGAGATTTTGGTCCTTCAGGAAAATTCTGTTTCCAGTCCAGGATTCAGCACCCAAGACTGATGATTACTGAGTCAAGAAGTAGATTTAGCAGGAAGCTCATGAAGGCTAATCCTTAGAATGTCTGCCCTCAAAGTTCTGTTCCAAGTATCTGTACACAGTTGTTATTGTTTGATATTAAGCATTCCACCATAATCTCCTCACTTTCAGATCACACAAAGCCACAATTACCCTGTAGATTCTTATTTATAATATTATGTCTCTAAAGGTTTTGCCTTTGCATCTTTAGATGGAGTCAGAAGTATGATCCTGTGATCTCTTTTTTCTTTTTAAAATTAATTTCTTTCTGTGCATGTGCTTGCATGTATGCATATGTGTGTACATGTTTGTGCAAAAAGGTGCTTGAGAGCATATGTCTGTGGTGCCCAAGAATGTCATTAGGAATCATCCTAGATTGTTCTTCCTTATCGCTTTGCAGGAGAGTTTCCTAGGCTGTCTTTCAGGGCCAAAACTGCAGGCCATTGTCATTTCTACCAGTCATTCTTAGGTGGAGTCTGGATCCAAACTCAGGTCCTTTTACTTGCAAGGGAAAGGCTTTTACTCCTAAGCCACCTCCCCAGGCCTGTTCTTTTCCTTCATTCACTACTGTCTTTCTCACTGGACCCAATACCCAGCAAAAACATGAGAGGAAAGTTTCATTTTGTTTCATAATTCCTCATGTTGAGGAAGGCACAGCAGCGGGAATGAATCTGTCTGTATAGACAAGAACGTGAAGCAGCTGGTTATGCATATCTTTCCAATTGGGAAGCAGAGAATTCAAGATTTAGACTCTGCGCTGGTGTCCTAATTCTGCTAGCTGGGCACCATATCCAAAAGCTTTCACCATCTCCCAAACAGAGTTTCCACTTCACAGTAGCCAACATCTCACTAATTGAGACCAATTAGTGAGACATTTCAGACTTACACCGTGATACTCTCAAATGGACCCTTCACAACAATCCCAACCCACTCCCATCGATCTGTGGCTTCTTGCTCCATCTTTTTTTTTTTTTTTACAAAAGAAGACTACCATCTACAACAGAGGTTTCTACATAGTCTAAGACAATCATACAACCTATACTCCAAACATGGACACTTGAAAAAACCAAGGAAATTTGTTCATAGTTACACCAGAATATCATCTGCAAACTGTGCATTTCAAGATGCTGGAGCCAAAGCCATATGACATTAAATCTATGTTAAATTTATTGCCACCACACAAAAGGGACTGTGAGATGATCAGCTTTCAAGTAATCGAGGTCACCATCAGGTCTGGTTTGTGTTACCTCATTATTCTAATGGCAGGATAAAACTCTGTAAACTGAGAATCCCTGCATTCGACCCTTTGCTTTCTCTAACTCAGTGTTTGTAATGTGGCCAATTTGCTCACCTCCTCAATTCACCTCCAGGTGAACTAATAAATCTGATAAATCAGAAGACACTTCTGGGAACTTCCACTGTCATCTAGTAGCCAAAAGGCCAGGCATGCGTCTTAAGGTTCTATAAGACCTAAGATGACTGTCGCTTTAGCATGGAATCACCCATGCTGAAATGCACAAGAAGCTAGGAAGTCACCAAAGAAATGAGGGAGAAAATAAATATTCCCATTCAGTCCCATTTTGATGCTACTGTTCATCCATTTTAAACAGTGCTTTTGAAAATCCTTACATAGCTAAGTATTCTCGAAGGTTCTTTCTTCACTTTGATCTAGACTAGAGCAAATCTTTCCTAAACCTGGATTCAAGAAGAGAGCAACTTTGAAAACTAGGAAAAGGTCGGGCGAGTATCAAATAAAGTTAGCTTTCTTGAGGAGCCTGAAGTATATCATCTACAGTGTGATCAAAACCACACTATACAGTACTGCCACTGCTAGATTATGAAAGCATCAATATACACATATATGTGCTATATGCAATATATAGTTATGTATAATCATATATATTATATATAATATGTATTATAAATACTATATTTTATCGATAATATATGAAATGAAGAATTTGTTTAATTTTTCACCATCCATGTCATTCAGATATGATGATCCCTAAAATAATGGAAAGCTTCAGTTACAGAAAAAGAAGATATGTACAGTTTCCTTATACAGTAAAGCTCAAATTAATGCAATGGCCAAAAGAAGAAAGGGAGAAGATTTTGCATAAGCAAATGAAACAGCTGTCTTTTATCCAGAGTCCGTTTTGTGTTCCATGGCTCGCTGTATGTCCCTTCACTCTCCAGCTGTTCTGTGAGAAAGCTTTGTTCTTCCATCACTAATGAAGTGACTCTGACATGCTCAAGCTAAAGTAAGATTTAAAACCAAGTTTCTTCACATAGCGCCTGAGGCTCCTCCCAGAAAGTGATGATGTGCTAATTCATTTACTCATTCATTCAAGTGGACACATGCTTATTTTTAGTATGCACATAAAATACGAAACCCAATCCTAGGCCCAGGGAATACTAGCCTTGAGCACAACAAAGTGTGTGCCTAAAGGGAATTTAATTGCACTTAAAAACATAACAACAAAAAAAACTTGCTTAGACATCTATTTCCTTCTCCCTGGGAACTGAGCCATTACCCAGCCATTCACCCTGTGAGCACCAGCTGGTCCATGGCACGGAGGGGTGCTGGGAAATTACTGTGGAATGCTTTACAAATAATTTTTGCTATGTTGTATTGTTTTGAGAGTGTTATGGTGTTAAAAGAGCAAGGTAAATTCTTTTACAATTTTTCTATAAAAAAGAATACACGAGCTGAGAAGGCTAAGCTACTGACATGCCCTGCTTCTTCATGCAAAGTAAGGCCGGGGGGGGGGGGGGAGCACTGAGCTGAAAGAATAAAAAGAATGAGCCCATTGGCTTAAACAAGTTTGAATATTAATAATTATGGTAACCTAGGGCAGGATCGTGGAAATGCACAGAGCCTAAAAAGGTAGTACATATCTTTTTTTTTTTTTTTACAGTCAATTCCTTGGAAATGTCAGATAGACAGAGTGCATGTTAGGAAAATACCTTCCAGTTTTAGTTTTTCTTTGAGGCAATTGCAGGGAAGACAGCAAGTGTTCTAAATTCAGACTGCGTTATTTGATTTCTAGTACTACTTGGAACTGTGATCCAGTTTGCTTCTGTATCTAGAATCTAAAATAAAGAGAGAAATGGGATGCTGGTGTTTTGGCTTAAAATGGTTGAGACAGAAGAGTGATGGAAGGTTCCATTTCTGAAGAGCTGTGAGAGAAGGACTCTGGTTGACGTACCATTCCAACAGACACTTGCAGGAAGAAGTAGACCACATTAACATCTGCTGACAGAATGGCCCAGGCCAAAAAGCAGAAGATGCTAAATGCTTGATGCAAAAGAAGCAAAGGAATAAAGAAGTCAGTTGCAGTATGATTTGCCTAGAAAGGAAACACCACAAAACAGTTGAACATTGCCATGGTACTCTTGTAGTGAAACGCAGGAATCTCACAGCCTGACCTGTCTTTGGAAAATACGATCAGCTGCTGTGCTTTCTGCAAGCAGGATGGAGTGAAGCTTATCTTTCCAGGGTGCGGGGGGTGAGGAATTTCTGAGATCTGGACCTCCTTATTTCAAAGTCAAACTACTGGAGACTGTGAAGTGAGATGTTGGAGCAGTAAAAATGACTCCAAGAAGTGTGGATTCAGCAACTGGCAGAATGAACAGCATGTACTGAGAAGAAAAAGACTTCTGCCGAAGCAGATTTTGCAGGGAATTTCAAAAGTTCAGTTCTTGACGTGTTACATCTGAGATGTCGAATTAGCATCTAAGTACAGATGTCAAGTTAGAAACTGGGCTTTGGGTAGAGAACAGGGTGAGATGCATAAAATTGTGCTGCTCAAGACATAGGACATAGGTGCTTTTTAAAGCCTTGAAATTGGCTTCAAATACAGACAGAGTGGAGGGTTGAGCCTTAGGTCTTCCCAGTGTATTACCCGTGAAAGTTTAGGTCAATACAACAGAAGTGTAAAAGCAGCGAGGTGGGGGGGGGGGATAAAAAGTCCAAGAAAGTGTCTCCAAATAGAAAAAATGAGGACCATACCAGTGTGCCTTAGTAAGACCTATTGGAACTAATAGATTATATTGGAGACATTGACAGGAGAGCTCATATTGAGCTCACTGAGTGATTAGTAGAGAAACTATCACCAGATACTTTGAAAGATTTCATAACAAAAGGAGCAATGGAGATGAGGTTGGATTTGCAGGAAGAGTTAAAGGAACTTCTTTCGTATTTCTAATTTTCAGCGAGACATAACAGATAAGTGTGACCCTCTACCCTTAAGCACCAGGCTTGTCCAATGGATTTCTTCATTTTCCCATGTAACTTGTCCCACCAACTTTCCCATCAGTGTGGCTGAGTGATCACCTGGAAATGAGCTGTTGTAAGTTTGATGTCTGAATCTATTCACTGTCCAAGAAAGTATTTCTTTTATTCATCCGTCACTCAATCAACCAATTCCTATTTGGTGTTCATAATGTGACCATTTTAGCACTTGTAGTTAGAATAAAGAATTTAAAAAATATATAAATAATATCCTTGTCTTCAGCAAGCCTACAGTCTCTTCTGGAAGAATGAAATGAGACAAAAGCCTGTTAGTTACAAAACAGAGCCCACACACTAACTGGATTTGACCCTTAACAGGCAATGGGAAAGAACCTGACGTTGAGGTATGGACTCCTGCGAAAGTCTGAGTAGCGAGGCTGAGCTAACAGTGAGGGGACAGGTGTAGGGAACTCTTCTCTGCAGATAGGGAACAGAGCTCATGGACGTTTCTGGAAACCCAGAGATTCCAGCATAGAGGCAACGAAGGAAATGCAGTGCAAGGCAACTCAACTGACTGAAGAGTCAGAGAAAAACAAAACCAGGAAGAGTGAGGATCAGAGTCCAGAAGAGTTCTATTAGGCACTAGAGGCATTTAGCACTCTAAACAAAGATATAAGCAGACTTTGTGTTTTTCCATTGGTCTTCTGGGAAGCCCTTGCCCATCTCAGAACCCCTCACTCTATTTCTCCCTTTTCCCATAACTAATTTATTTTCCTCCTTGAGGCTTTGGCTCTCATTTCTTGAAACCTCAGCTAATATCTGCTCTCCAATACCCTTTCACAGCATACCTTCCAAAGATCTAGCAGAACCTGCTACATACATAGGAGTTATCACTTTGGCTGTCTTTAATTCAATCTCAGCTTAAACTCTATGAATCAGGGATCTGCCTGCTTTGTTCACTACCATAGTCTTAGAACTTGAATGATAACAGACCCTGAAAAGTTAAGTGTAAGGGAATGTATTGAATGTTGTCACAAAAGAAGGATGAAATCAAAGTCTCTTGTAGAGAACAGAACAGATTAGAGCTGCTCTTGACTATATTAACAAGTTTAGAAAATACAGCAAAAGATGTGTTTAGATGAACTTTTTTGACAAGAGCCTCAGGTATCCAGGTTGGCCTTAGATTTGCTGTATGGCAGAGGATAATTTTAAACTTGTGATCCTCCCGTCCCCACTTGGGTCTCTTGCATGCCAAACCAACATCTGTCAACTGAGCTACATCACAGCATTAGATAAGCATCACCATGATGAATAGATAAATAAGCTCACATTCTCCCATTTCCTGGAATCTTGTTCTAAATTATGTGTATGTTTATCTTTATCCTCTAGGAAATAGTTGTAAAAGTTATACAGCTGTACTTTAATATGTTTTAATAGATTAGGAAGCTATTTGTAATATCTATTTATACTGTGAAATATCTAGGTCAACCAAGCCCGCTAAGGAGATTGAAGATCATCTCTGCTATCCAGTGATAACACCGACATCTAGTGGTTATTATTCTGAATTTTGATGAGTTTCTCTCAGTCATTCAGAAAGCAAAACTAGCTTAAAGAATTTCAAAGTACTGTATGAGCACATTTTCATATATCGCAGATATTGTTAGTTGGTTTTGAAGGAAAATGTAGTTGAATAAACCATCATTGGTGAAGAAATAGGAAACCTGAATCAGAATGTTCTGTGGCCCAGGCTCCACAGAGCATCCAACTCTGTGAAGTCCAGCATACTTTCTGCAAAACTCTGGGACACCACGGACTTTGTAAGTAAGAATAATGTATCATTTCAGGACAAATAAACATCCAGCTTCCCATCCATTCCCACTGTTTCAAATACCTTCATTTAGTTCAGTAATACTTTGTATCATCTGGCATGACAGTTATTTAGAATTCAAGTGTTTCTTGTCTGTGCCCTTAACTTAAACATAGTTCCATAAGAGCAAGGATTTTTGTTTAACATTCAAATTTATATAATAATATCAAGCTTTATATAAAATAAGAAACCATATCAATTTTTCTTTTCTTTCATCATGGGCCTAACAGCTTGTTTTCAACAATTTTAACTTAGTATACATGTGAAAAGTAGCTTTAAATGCTTGCTATTCTTTTTTTTAATTTTTCTACTTTTACAAGGATATTCAAGGATTTTTTTGCACATTGTTTTTTTTTTCCATTTTGCAATATTCCCAAAGCTTTGAAAAATGCACAGTTTACATTGGAAGCATGATGAAATATTCATGACTGTGTAAAATGGGTTATATAAAGTTGAAGGAAAGTAGCTACCCTAAGGGGCATGAATGGGATTGAATCCTGATTTCCAAAGGAAGATGCTTTAGAGTTCTCACATGTTGGTTATACACGTCAACTTGACTTTTGAGAGCCACCCCTTTGGATAATCCTGTGAAGAGTTATCTAGTTAAGGCAAGCTTCTCAGTGAGCTTTTAAGAGACTATTGATGTGGAAACACCTAGGCCATAGTAGATGAGACCATTTCTTGGTTATACAGGGCATTCCCTGTAGGTATGGTGTGACCTCTGTCTTTGGCTCCTGATGTAGGTATGAAATCTCCTGCCACTATAATGGACCAAGAGAACCACAAATATAAGACAAATATAAGGACTCATTTCACTAAATTGTCTGGGTTATCAATCTATTACAAAGGGAATAGCAGACTAAAACAGTCATGACAACCTTCCTCCTGCTAAACTTGCTTTAGTGAAGGCTCATGTGACCGAAAAGCTACTCACATTTAACATTAGCACATCGCAATACTTAGAATACACCAAAGTGAAGATCACAAATGATACCTTTGAGGCTGAGTGAAGTGAGAAAGGAAACAAAACCTTTTCCAGTACATGACCTGTAACTGACTACACACGAATATGTATTTCATCCTTCTCCCTTTGACCTCAAGGATTACCAAAATGGAAATTTGAATGGCATTGAAAATAAAAGAAAGGGCTTGTCATGGAGAGAGAAAAAGAGTGAAGTGGAACAAAAGAACAAAATAATTGTCCCTTTATCCAAGAAACCACAGGTATGATCTAAAAGAAAGGCAAATCATTTCAACTGCTGCTTATTTAAAAGAGCATAAATTCTGTATAACAAGCTTCAGGGATGATGATTGCAAAAATAAGTAATGGAAAACCACGGCCTCAGAACGTCTTGGTGCCATTTTGCCTTAGCCAAGCCCTTTCTGTTTCATCCCATCCTGATTTTTGCAGCTGTATGGAGAACGAGAAGATCCTTTCTGAAAACTGATTGCAAGGTATTGTCATCATAGCCCGCATGCCATCTTTCATGGGGAGAACAGGTCATCACAGAGCCGTGCACACTTTGTTAAATCCTTAGGAACACTGAGAAATTCCGCATAAAACTAAGATTGCACCATCCATTATTACAAGACAGAACTTGAATCTACACGGCAAAATTAAATTGCCTGTCATCTCTTCACATACCAAGCTAGGCACAGACTTTGTCTGGCTGTTAGAAGCACTATACATGAACACTCAATATCTTTAAAATAGAAATCATTTTCAAAAAACTCCAAAAAAAGTAAATCGTCCTCATTATCAATATTGCACATTGCCAGGAATTCTGATTTTCATAGGACAATTATTAGCTTCAAAAGTCTTCCCAGCAATCCTAGAAAACAAATTGCCCGAAGCAGTTGAACTCCCTGATAGAATGCCCTGTTCTGTAGCTGCACATGCTACATATTCTTGTAAAGCAGCCATCCTGGTTATCTGAGACTTCAGAACATCTGTGTTGAAGCAGCAGGTCAGCTACTAACTAGCTACCTGCTCTGCCCAGTTCTTGAGCCTCTTTGACTTGTGTCCACATCTGGAAAAAAAAATGAGGATTGTAATTTTGAGTCTATCATTCTGATGGGCTTAGGAAATAGAAGATATGAAAGGGTTCTTTGAAGCTACCCAAACTCTTTGGTCACCACAAAGCAGAACGCCTATTGTGAAAGAACATCGGATTTGCTGCCTAGGATTAAACAGGTCCTCCTAAGTAATGATGTCTCCATTTTACCTTTGATCGATTGGGAGCAATTAAAAGATGTTCATACCCCACCAGGAAGCTTCAGTGCATTTAATTGGTGACCAATGCTAGTTAGTTCTCTCCATGTCTCCAAATTATTAACAATTGTTACAAGTCACAGCAAGATTATTAAAGATAATAAAATGTGACACCAGTCAGTAATCTGATTTTCAGCAATTACCTGCTTAAAACTCAATAGTTAACTTGAAATAAAAGTTTGAGAATCAAGATGATTGTCGCCCAGGATACCACAGTTAATTTTATATGTCAACATGACTAGAATAAGCAATGTAATTTATAGGTGTGTCTGTGAAAGGATATCCAGAAAGGATTAATGTTTGAATAAGTAAGAAAAGAAGGCTCTTCTCTCATGTGGAGGTGGGTACCACCCAATCCACCTGGTGGGAGCATGAATGTCTTTGCTGTTGAACTAAGACATCCATTTTCTCCTGTCCTAAGACATCATGTCAGTGTTCCTGGATCTGGGGACTTCAGACTTAGTCTGGAACTTCAATTGTTATACTGGTTGCTACTCTAGCCCTTCTGCTTGGATGACAGAAGCCGCCTCTCTGATTTCCTGGGTCTCGAGCTGCTGCAGAACTTAGCCTCCCCATCCTGTGGGTCCCATTATGGTTATAAATCCTTTCCTGTAAATTGATACCTTTATTGTGTGTGGTGCTTCATATGTATGTGTTTGTGTGTGTGTGTGTGTGTGTGTGTGTGTGTGCCTGTGCATGCAGGTGTGCACATCCGTGTGGTTGCATGCATGTGGAGGTCAGAGGTATCTTCTTCAGTTTCTTGTCATCTTACTTTTTGCAAGGATCTTTCACTGAATCTGAAACTCACAATTCTTCAAGGCAAGCTGGATGCAAGATCCAGGGATCCTCTTGTCCCTGACTATACAGAGCTGTGAATATAGGCACAGTTGACCTTTAAATCTATGCCTTTAGATCCGAATCTGCATCTATGTGGATAAATCCTATTGAATTGTCTCTATGAAGAATCCTGGCTAATACAAGATCAAAATGCTCTTTTCCTAACTAGATTCTGCTTTATTTATCTTGCTGTTTTTCCAGAAATACACTTTCCTCATCTAACATCATGTCTCCCTGTCACACTAACCTTAAGCAAAGGAAGCATTGTTCTTCCCTTACATTTTGATGCACATCACATGGGAATGTTTGGGTCAGCTTTCCTCACTCTGTAAAATGCATAACTACAAGGAACTCCACATGCTGCCTCCAAAGCATTCTTAAAATCTTCATGCTTGAGTCTGCATCACTGAAGAATGTTCTATCTCACATTCTTAGACAGCATGAAAATAGACTCTGGTTATAGTTGTTAGTCCAGCATGCAGAAGAGCTCATACCAACACCAGAGGCAGAGGGAACTGGCCACACCATATCCATAGAGATTTCTGAGAGAGGAGCCAATCCCACTTGCCAGACATGTCTGTCCAAGCATGCCAGAGAGTGCAACTCACTGAGTCACCTAAAGAAGTACAGCTGTGGGCTAACGTTCATGGAATTCATGGGTCTTACCAGTTTAGTTTAAGAACAGAACATTCAGCACTCCAAGTCTGGTGCAGAAGAATGCCAAACTTTATTGAGTCAGCTTCCCCCATATTATCCACCTGCCCAGGAATAGTTGAATCCATCATGAGTTGAGTCTTCCATCAGGCTTGCTAAGAATTTAACTCATCTATAAATTCTTTACAAATGTGCCCAGAGCTGGAGCCTTCAATTGTCAAGTTGACCCCTGTATCTATCACACTACTCTTCTACTAGTACAATACAAGAAGCACCTACGTGCTTCATATTTTCTCAAGATTTTTCTCCAGACGGAGAGTTCTTGCTGAGCATGACGGTTACAAATGCAACTGACGTGGAGACAGGTTGCTGCTGGTTGAGGAAACATTTGTCAGGAAAATGGCAGATCTAGGCACACTGTTAACATGATCAACATCAATATCTCTCTACCCCACAATACCAGAGTGATAGCAATAGTGATATTTCATATACATGTTTGTTTTGTTATTTATGGCATATATAGCTTTAAATTTAAAATTATGTGTTCTTGCCAGGTAAAGAGAACTCTGAAGGTGCTACTAAATTCTTTTAATCTGTGCTCTTCCAATCATACTACCGCCAGTCCATTTGTCAGTAAGTACTAATTCTGAAGAACCACATTGCTACAGAACTAATAATGTCAGTGACCCTTAAGCTTTGACCAAGACTTAAGCCTCTCAGTTGGTGTAGTAGGAGGTGTCTGGGGCACGGCGCATGGAGCGAGGATGTAACTCCACAGCCCTTGAAGGTAGGGAACAATTAGAAATGCCATCAGGACAGTGCTCTCGGCCATGACCATGCCAGCCCTCTGAATTCTCATCAGAAGAAGAGAAGATCAATCTCTGAGGCCCCCGGGTACCTTTCACATAAAAGAATGAAGGGGTTTTCTTCCCCCTAAAATATAGCCATTGATGTATTAAAAGCTCAGTGAGTTTAGTCACTTTTTATCTTTCCCTTTAAATCTAAATGATTGTACTGAGTTTTCAAGGTCTATGCCAGCTAACTAGGGCATTTTAGTAATCTATTTTTAATATGTACCAACTTCTGTTCTTTTTAGTTCTGCCTTAAGACATACTTTTATCTTTACTAGTATGCAGAGATCATCAAAAAATATAAGTTCTCCATTACATGACAACTCATAATGAGTCTTAATGAAGCTGCGGAACAGCTGTTTAAAAATCTCCCGTTGAATAGCTTCCTAAGCAACATTCGCTCATGATAGCCTTCTGCAAAGAAGCCTAGCCTGAGTCCCAGCAGTCGCCGCACATGTAATGAGAAGGGCGAGAATGAGATCTTCCTCCATTTTCATTAGAAATTTTATTTTAATCAGAATTCCAATACACTATTATGAATTAGTGTATGCCAACCCATCGGCTCAATGTCTTTCACCTTTTCAATTATTTCCCTTCATCCAGTAGAAAAGAAAGAAAATGTAACTATGTCATTTGTGAAAATGAGAGGGGGAGAGAGAACATGGAAAAAAACTTATTTTTTAATTATATTAGAAACATGTCGTAACTGCAAAACATGGAAAATTAAGTGAAGCCCTGAAGATTTTCAATAAGAGCCACGATCTGAAAGCCAAAGGATTTTTAACTTCTCTGGTAGGTTAATATGGGTGAAGAATAAGGGAAACAAACCTCCAACATGAGCTTAATCCCATCCTTCTGTTTCGTTTGTGCTGACAAATGGACTTGTTGGACTATTAATTTTTGACAGTCCATGTTAAGAGCTTGAAAAGGAAAGTCAATAATCGCAATAGCTTCCTTCACAATTTTGTTTATTCTCACAGTCCTTGTGACTTCAGAAAGCCAGGTTTTCTCTGAATAGGATTCTTTTCTTTAAACTCACTTCAACTCCTTACATTTTGGCTGCATCTCTGGTTGATTCTATCCTTCCAGCCATTGACTGGATGGAATGAAAAGCATCCCAGGAAGGTAAGAACAAGAATAGACTGGCACATAACACAGCCCCTTGTTCAGAATAACGGATTGTTAACTGGCTGCAAAAATCTCTTTCTCCTTGATCTTTAGGAAAACTCAGGTCCTTCACAAATTTCATAAATTATCTGTCTACAGCTAAAACTCACAATGACTAATTTTCATTAGTCAATCAGAAGATCTCTCATGATACTCATCACAGAATGACTATGTGCTGCTCAAAATTCTGTGACACTGCCTTATAAGACTTACTGTTCATTCACAGTGATAGCAAGTTGCATTTCTATTAGTCTTTCCATTTTATTTCATTATGTTTATGCCTAAAAGTTTTGTGGTAGCGTATTTCAAGATAAGGATGTATTCATGTTTACTGAAAGTAAACCTTTTGTTTTTAATTATAGGAATAATGTGTTTTCTTTTGCCACTTTGAACCATCATGCAAATTCAATTAGAGCAAGAAACAGGAATCCAATGTCTACCTTTAATGAAACTAAATGACATCCCTAAGTTAAATCTGAATAAAATCTCCAAAACAGTGTAGTGGAAATCAAACCAAAGTTTATAAAAATACACATCATAAAAATACACGAGGCAACACTATAGCTATTCTCCAAAATAAAAGACATAACTTTTGAGACAAGTAAATAAACTCTAATAACTAGAAGTAGTGTGTGATCTTTTACCAAATCTATTTAAAGCACATATGGCATTGATGACATAAGAAGGAAAACTAAAATAAGAAAACTTGTCTCTCTCCTCTATCTTCTCTCTCCTTTCCTCTCGTCTTCTCCTCTCTCCCTCTCCCTCTCCCTCTCCCTCTCCTTCTCCCTCTCCTTTTCCCTCTCCCTCTCTCTCTCTCTCTCTCCCTCATCACATACTTGAAGCAAGATGAAGGTTTCTGAGACAAGCTAAAGGAAAGTGCTTGGTGGTTTGTTCTTTGCAGTATTGAACTCTATCAAGCAGGGCTAGCAAATTCACTCAATACTATTTTAATTCATGAGAACGATTGTTGCAATGCAAGAACTACCAGCAAAAGAACTCACTAGTGACTATGTTAGTTTTTATGAAAGTACAATACAGTGTCACTGTAGCAGTTAGCTGTGTCTCCTTTTCAATCAATTTCCAACATGAACTAAACACACAGGCTGCGTGGTAATGAAGCCATGGGCAGCATATGAACTATGGTTATAACATGCTGACCTAAGGCTAGAATGTTGATGGATTTTCATCACAAAAGAAAAGCACAAAAGATATAAATGACTGAAAGATGCTTGCAAAGATAACTAAAGAAAGGATATGTAAGAGGTACTTATAAGAGTAAATGAACAAAAAGAAAAGGAAAACCAGAAAAGCAAGTCAATGAGATATTTTCATTATTCCATATGTAAATAAAAATGAAACATATCATAACAAAGATAAAATACTTTTTATTTAAAGTACTTGAACATTTTTCTAGCATTCTGAAACAAATTTCAGCAAAGATATGATGATAACTGTACTCTACCCTCTTAAGGGAAAGAAATTTATATTTGCACTGCTTTAATTCCATTGCTGAGAGGAATGCCTGTCACATATGAGGTGTTCACACAGTTTTAACTGAACAAATGAATGGAACCAGTACAAGATTAATACAGGCAAGCACAATTTAGAACCTTATCACAGACATAAAGGCCACTTTAGCAATAGCAGAAAGGAAGAACAGATAGTATTTCAAACTTGTAATTAGTAAGAAGAAGGACATCCATAGAAGAAGATAGTAAAGGGTTAATGACTACAGATATCATCAAAACGTATCATAGAAATAAATGACATTTTCAAAGAATAAAAGTATTTTAAAAATAAGCAACTGTCATGAAAAATGAATATTTACTACAGAATAAAATGATGAGTAAAGTTAAATACACATTTAAAAGTTAAAAGATATACAGAACTTGCCTAAGAAAAGATGGCAAATGATGTACAGAGCTGGTTATACAAAAACAAAAGTCAGAAACCTTTCTGGAAGCAAAGATTTAAATTTACTAACTTAAAGAGCACACTCTATCTTTCTGGAAAAAAAAATCACACAGACAAATGATAAAGAGGAAAACCAAGGCACATAAATATGTTGTACATCAAAAATAATGAAAGAGTTCTTTTGGTATCAGGATTAAAGGTCAATTCACTTCATCAGGAAGGAATAAGAATGGCTCCAAACTTCTCTTCTGCACATTGTTCACTGATAATATCCAGTGGAGAAATGAAAACTTGAAAGCTATTGACACAGTGTAATTGAAAATGCAAGCTACTACCCATCCTATTATTCAAGTATAAAGGTAACACATAAAGCTGAACATTTTAGTATTTTACCCATTATAGTGATGGAGTATCTGACAAGAAGCAACTTAGAAAGAGAGGTTTTTGTCATTCAGTTTGAGATGGTGCAGTTCAGGGTACCAAGGAAAGCATGCTGGAGTCTGTGGCTGCCACTCCTCACATCTCCATGAGTCAGGAAGCAGAGGAGAGCAGAGGAAGTGGGCAGGGCTATAAACTTCAGGGCCTGCTCAGAGTCATCCACTTCCTGTAACCAGACCAAGTGTTTAAGCAGCTGAGCCTGTATGGAGACATTTCCCATCTACAACATGCGCACCATGTCCCAAAGCTTTGGAAGAAACTGATAATGGAGAAGCTTCTGCTATCTGAGGGGTGACGGGAAAAATAATAGCAAAAGGTTTTCTTTTGAGCAGTAATTCTATTTAAATGCAAATATAAAGCTGGAAAAATATAGAGATTATTATTGCAGAAAAGAATGTGTATGCCATAAATCTTCTGGTGAGAATTGTCAACAATAGCAAAAGCTGAAAGGAAAGAGAGAAAATGAAGCAGAAGTTAATATAAATACTTTCTCCATTTACAGCCTGGAGTACAAAAGCCATCAGGCATATGTACAAGAATATTTAGTATTGTGTTATTTGTGATGCAGATTATTATAGGCTATAAAGCTGAGAATCAACAAGAAATTGTACAAATAATGTAATGCATGTATACAGAAGAGATTGTTATGTCTATTAAAGGGAGGACACTTTATAAGCTGATAAGGGATAAGTTGAAGACATAACATTCAATTAAACAAAGGGAAATTAGAGTAAGCTTGTGGGAAATCCTTCCATAGATAAAAATACAGAAATATGATGATAGATGATAGATTGATAGATAATGGAGTGCTTATGGATAGATAGATTATAGATAGATGATTGATAGATGATAGATTACAGAAAAATGATAGCTGAATGATGGTATATTGATGATAAAGCATGAATCAATTAAAAAGTGTTTGTTGATGCTGATAAAATGGTGACAAGTAGACAGATGATAGGTAGATGCTCAATGGATTATAGACAGATGATTGATAACAGAGAGATGATAGGTAGATAAAAGATATATGATAAGCATATAATAATCAACAAACTATAGCGAGATAATTGATAAATAATATATAGATGACAGATAAATGATAGATGGATGACAGATAGATAGATAGATAGATATTTAGATATATAGATGCAGTTTTTAGAAAATTACATTTAAGTCTACCACAGAAGCCACTTTAGCTGAGAACATATTAGCAATTGGATTATGGAGACGGAAGGCTGTATCTATCTCAGTACATGTTTCCACATATCTATTGTCTGTACATTGCAATATGAACTAGACAGAACAATAAAAGAAATATTGCTAGTCAAACATGAAACTCCGTCCTGTCTATTATTAAATGAAGGAAACACAGACAGTTTTCCCTGGATACAAAAAAAGTGAAGGACCCTAGTTTTGGTGAAATCATATTAGAAATAAAGAGGAGGAGAGACAATCCACATGGCCCTATGAGGCCAACATGATGATAATCAAGTAAGTGCATAAAAAAAAGTAAATCAAAACCAAATCCTACAACATAGTTAAATAGCACTGTGGAGGTAGATGAATAGGCCAGTCTGATACTGTATTCCGCTTCTCTGCTGAGGGTGTAAGTAGGGAGCTGTGCAGGCTGCAGCTCATCACAGAACTCTTAGACATGTGGTGGTTCCCCTTCACAGTAATATGAAACACTTATCTATATTTTGATATTTAGTTAGGATATATCAATTATGCCCAATAATTGGTTTCATTTTTATATTTACATGTATGTAATAACTTATTCGTTACCTGTCTGTTGTCTTCTCTTGTCTCATTCCTGTTACTCACCTTCTTCTTCCCAACCAGCACTTTTTATTTGTATTGCATGTGTGTGCATGTATGTGCATGTGCGTGTGCGTGTGCGTGTGTGTGTGTGTGTGTGTGTGTGTGTGTGGTGTGTGTGATGCAGTGAGTTTCATTAGGGTTATTCACAATCACATTAGGGTTAGTTTACCATGTGTACCTTAGAGTGTCTGCTGTAAGGAAGGGATAAGACCCTTTATTACTATTCCCTACTATGTCCTTGACAATGATGAAAACCATAAGTAATCATGTGATCTCAGGAACACATAGTCAAAGACAACTTCATGATAATCCAAGGGCCATTCTCTGGTCTGGGGGAACCACACTTCTGCAGATCAGGACCACTCAGCCTTTTCATGCTTTCACCACCAGCATGCCATGACTGCATTTTCTGAAGATGCTTCTGTGCCCAATAGTAAATCTAACAGATTCACGAAGTAGAAAGAAATAAATTGGATTAGGTACTAAATAACTGGTAATCCCAGGATCCAGGACTTAACTGTACTTTAGAAATTGCTGTAGTCAATCAGGAACATCTCATGTCTACATGGCTACAGGTTTTATTTGTGTGTTGACAGACCTTTGGTGGTTCTTTATTAAAAAAAAAACTATATTAATTTTGTGTGTGTGCTGTGTCATGTCTATGTGTATCAGAGGGACACTGTGTGTGTCCATGGAAGGTGACCTCGGGAATCATTCTGGATTGCTTCTACCTCCTTTTTCCTTCGCTCTGGGATGTCCCAGGCTCTATCCACCAGGGGCCAGAAGTACAGGCCACCACTGTTTCTGCCTGACATTTTTGCATGAGACCTGAGATCCGAACTCAGGTGCTTCTGCTTGGGAGGCAGAGTCTTAACCCCTGAGCTGTCTCTCCAACCCCCCTTCAGTGATTCTGGGGATTGAATCCATCAACTCACATACACTAGGTAGGTGTCCTACCCTAGGTTAGCCCTTCATCCCTCAAGAGACCAGAATCTGGATTCAGGATTTTATGACATTTTAGAAATTATTAGAACTTATGGATTAAATAAAAGCTGGATGGAATCAATTCAATCAATTTTTGAATAATTATATATAATTAGATGAAAACAAAATATGGACCTATATGATAAATATCTCTCTTTGTGTAGAGCCAAAAAAAAAAAAAAAAACTCCTCAGTACAACCAAAGAATGGTCCTTCTTTGGATTCAGTCTTGATTATTCAACTCAGCTGAAGGCTTCGTATTGTGATTCTTACTCCCCTTTGACCTACATTACTAAGTTCTTTTCTTGTATTAGGCAAGGTATTACTTTAGAAATAAATAACTGCTTATACTTCATTTCTTATTCTGGTTTTTAACCACTGTATCTCTAAGTAGACTTTGGTTTCTTTCTTTCATTTTTTTCTCAAAAACGAGTTGCTATCTGTGACCTGTGAATGGATTCTCTTCAGTTCTTTGTGATTTTGTAACCCTCCAAGTGTAATGTTCTGCACCTCCAGCCCTCAGCCCCCAGTGAAATGATTTTACTCACTCTTTCCTGTGCATAAAGAAGGGCATAGTATATTTTGGGTCCAGAAAGAAAACATATTCCTCATGGGGATGAATCATAAATTCCATTAGATTTTCATTGTGTCCAATAACCTGTGATCAAGCTACAAGAAAATCCGATAACTATCATTACCTCAGTAGCTTCAATTATCTATTATTAAGAATATTTTATTAAAATATCTACTTAAATTTTCTAGTTGTCTATTCTAATTTGCATACATATAAATGAAACCCTAATCAAGAATTTATGCATGTATACATATATGTGCTATGAAATGTATTATATAAAACTATTATTTCAATAAAATGCTCATATATAGAATATATACATATGTAATGATGAAATATTAAGGAAACAATCCAAGAAAACTTATTTTAATTCTTGATTATCAATAATTCTATACCATTACGATTTTACTTAACAGTGACAAAATGGAAATTTAGGATGTGCATGGAAAAGTCCACAGTAAAGAGCAGTTATTAAGCTGATTCAATTCAGCCTCCACTTCAGAAAAATGTATCATAAAAATTTCTTTTCCCATCTTCCGTGCTCTAGCTGTGGGGTGTGGTGTTGAATTAAAAACAGAAAAACATGTTCAGACCTGGTTGCAATTTAAAATATCCTCTTATATTTAAAAAGAGTAAATTACTTCTGAGATGAAAGCTTTGAATAATTCCTAAATAGCAAGTTTGGTCTTTGTGGTAACTTCTTAATATAAATCACGCATTTTAATGTGTTAGCTCAAATTTCCATCTGGCCTTTAATTCATTTTTGCTTGTATTATGAAGCATCTGAAAGCCATTTAGCAGTAATGGTTTATGTAAGTATGAGTTATAGAAATGATCACATTTTTTACCAACCTCACATTTAAGGTGAGTAGGTATGTGTGTGATATATAACAAAGAAATTACAGGTATAAATGCCCAAAAATATGGGATTTTGGAGTCAAAATTTTAGAGTCTAACAGAATTGTCTGAATAATTACAAAAGAATAAAACATAATCTTCCAGCATTTTCAAGGAAATATATCTATATATATATATCTTCCATCAATCATCTTTATGTAACTTCTATCATACATCCACAGTTTTTGAGAGTATCATTCATACTCATTTTGTCACATAACCAGTGTCCCACCCACAGTAGATAGAATCATTGTAAAGCAGAATTAAATAAAAGTTATTTGATTCTAAAGCAGTAATGGGGCAAATTCAAGAGAAACAGTCATTTTTCTGCTTTATTTCAAGTGGTAATAGCTACAAACACACTGGTTCCAGTTAGTAAGGAGCGAAATGGAAACAGAAAGTATAAAGCCAGGTACTGAGGAAGATCAAATAACAGGACATCAAGAGATAGAACCCATTAGAAACAATCAGATTCAACAAAATTACTGTTAGTTGCTTTCATATCACCATAACCTAAATACCTAACTGAAAGGAAGAAGTTCATTTGGACTCCTGGTTTCAAAGGATTCAACTCCTGGTTTCAAAGGATTCAACCTACCATGGAACAGAATGAAGGGAGCAGCATTTTCATCATGAGAACAGGAAACAGAGAGTGGATACAAATAGAGATCATATGCATTATATCTCATTATATCTCTCTATGTGGTATACATACGTATACATGTATATACATATACATATCCTATATTTTACCACATCCCAATACTACCATCATAGTGTTAATGTATTGGAAATTAACTTACTAAGTTAGGATCCTAAGAATTTCATTGTCTTTGGAAATGAACTCACAGTTGTAACCAGAGGTGGCTTTTACTGATCTTCTAAATCTTTCTTAGTCCAATCAGGTTGACAACAAAAACTAACCATCGGAAATGGATGAAAATAATATTACCCACTTCAATGTCTTGAAAAAAATCTGAGCTTACTGTATATACTGAAAGAAAATTTAAAATTATTCAAAAAATAATATAAAGATAATTCCTACTATAAGAGAAGTATTCGTTGATTACGAAGAAAAATATGTCAGCTACTGCTGAAGAAAGTCAGCATTTAATATCATGGTTCCATATTTCATCACAATGTTATGAAGCAGTTCACCTCAGTGGGGGACTCCCAATTGTTTATGTCACAGACTTTTTACAAGAAAGACCTTGATATGAGGTGTAATGAAGAAAGGCTGCACTGCTTGCAAGATACATTTTATAAAAATCTCAGGAATGTTTCTAACTGTATTAGTCATAGTGACAGTGAGTAGGAAGATGAAAGTGAACAAGAAATTTCTCTTTCAGCCGTAATTTGAGCGCAGGAGGAGACAGTTGGGACTTTCTCTTCCTTCAGATTCTACATAAGGGAAACTGAAGACCGGTAAGCCTGGTTTTAATCTGGTTGCCATAAAGTCATTGTGCAGCACTGAGCCTTTGCTCTTCCATTTCCATCTTTGCTAAAGGGAACATTGCAGACAGAAGATCCTCTCTAAAGATTCCTTTCTTATTATACGAATTTGACCATATAAATTCAAAGGTGTGTACTTAATTAGTATGGGCAGCCTATCTACCAAGGTGACTTAGGTGAATAGAAAACTCTTTTCTTAAGCAGAAGCTTTATGTGTCCATTAAAGCCACATGGCTCTTGCCACAGATTCTGGGTAGGCAGCCTCAGACATGAGCATGGTATCCAATGCAGGAGGTTAAGCATCTGTCTTGACTGAAATGGTGAGGAATATTTTTTTCTTTAAGAAAGCTCAGGAAGTATTTATTCTTGACATGGTCTTAAGAACCTTGCCTTTATATCCCCTTTTCCCATCTGCTTCCCATGGAAGCGAATGTCCTCCATCAGCCATAAACAAATGCACTCCATTCATGAGTCTCTTCAAAAGAGAAACTGCATTTTAAATAAAGACAAAGAAACAAAAAACCACCTGTCTGTGATGAGCTCATTTCTTCATTACTTTTCTTGTTGTGACCAAATGCCTGGCAGGAAGAAACTTAAAGGAGGAGGGATTTTATTTTCACTTACAGTTTAGAAGGTGCATTCATCATGGCAGGAAAGATATCATGGTAGCAGAATTATGCAGCTCCTGGCCAAATCGTGTCTCTGGTCAGAAAGCAGACAACAGACAGGAAGGATGACTGAGCCCCCGAGTCTCAAGACTCCCCCACAATAACCTTCTTCCACTGTGGCTCCACCTCTTAAAACTTCCACAGCCTCCCACACTGCACCAGTAAATGGGGTGCAAATGTTCAAACACAAGAATCTAGGGAGACGATTTCTGTGCTTGATACGTTAACAAAGAACCCATATCAACAAGAGTGAAAATAAATAACTTAAAGAATGCATAGCATATAAAACTTCTGTTTATAAAAGAGTCAGTTATTCAATTAATTTTTTTCTGTGACCTGTGATTTATCAAGGATGAACTTCTGAGGTAATTAGAGTGTGTAGGGAATAATTAAATAGCACTTCCCTGGAGACTCCAGAGAAAGCTAAAGTAGACATGGATCATCCCCGGAGCAGCGTGTCAGCACTTGTGCCACAAACACACTCTTGTCCTTGGGACAGGGAATTTGACTCAGTGCAATGGTTCAGAACAACACTGCTCAGTGTATAAGAGAAATTTCATGCAAGCTACATGCAATTTCATTAATCTTCTAGAGGTCAAACACAAAGAAACTGATGACATAAATGCTAAGTATATCTTATATGAGCCAATAAGATCATCTTAATATAAATCTATACTTAAGTGAAAAGTATGGAGAGATGGTACTAACTCTTCTAAATCCAGAGAATACTCTATACTTACACCCTATTTCCATTTAGGTCAACCACCCAAAATTTACCCACTGGCCATCCGTGACTGAGATGTGTCACAAAAATGTAGATAAGAAAGTTGAAGAGTCAAACACACTGACACACAGAGTTCTTGCTCTACATCTAACCAGGTCATTCCAAAGATTTCCAGGGGTACGGGGTAAATACCCAGTTAAGGGAATGACTGTTCTCCTTCCTCCATGGGATGTATTCCATGGACAGACACACAGAAATCATTTCTGTCTTGACTCTGACTCGCGAGTCTTGCTTCTCTTTATAAATTTGTAACAGGTGATATTATTAGCAAACAATGTAGAGGAGCAAAAAGCATGTTCATTTTTCTATAATTTATTTCGTTCTCCAGAATCTACTTGCTTCTGTTACTTCTTTGCTACATGTAGCTCTTGGTTTCTGCTCTGTGCTACACACTGATGTCAGCAATAGAGATGGCTCAAGACTTCACTCAGGAGACACAGACACTATAGCATAAATGTATGCATGTGTCACACACTACATGACAGAAATCATATTTTTTTTCTTGAGGAGGGCAGCTAACAGCTTCTCCAGGCCCAGAGATTTCTAACTGTGCCTGGAATAGTGCCTGAAATGTAAAATATACTTTGTAAATGTTCATTGAATAAATGAATGCAAGCAACAGGATGTGAAGACAGCTCATCTTTTACCTCTGCCTCTGATGGCACCTGCCGAGCCTTAATGGGGTCCCATGGAACCCCAGTGACTCACCACTCCGTCTTAGCACCTGCTGAGATATTAGCACTCCCTCAGCTCCACCCACAGGCAATCCTCATCCTGGGCCAGTCCAGCCATTCTGCCGCTTGCTGTGTGGCGCCTTCTCTGGTCAGACTTATGTGCAGGTGGCCTCAGGGGACCAGTTAGAGAACAGCCTGAGTTACTCTCAGATCATGTGCCACTTTCATGGTGTCCCCAGGTTTACACACAGTGAACTGGGCTGTGGATTCATAGTCACCTGTGGATCTAGGCATACTGCCAGGGTCATGCCTGCCATTCTCAAGAGTTATTGGGGATGGTGAGAGAATCAGAGCACAGATATTATTTTTCAGAATTTTTGGCTATATCTCACCTTCATGTTTCCACTTATCATAGGATTGAAATGCACTATATGCATGTCTGAAATTTTCAGATTTTAATTTTTTGATAAGAGATTCTTGCCTGGAGATACGACTCAAGGGTTAAAGCTTTTGCCTCACAAGCAAAAGATCCTGAGTTCAGATTCCCAGATCTCATATAAAAACGGAAATGGCAGAAGCCTGTAATTCTGGTCCTGAAAAGCAGAGCCTAGAAAACCCCAGCACAAAGCATTGAGGAGTAAAGTAATCCAGGAAGATTTTGGAAGTCACCTTGGGCCTCCATAGGCACATATGCTCAAGTGCCCTCTGTTACACGCACACACACACGAACACACACACACACGAACACACAAAGAGAGAGAGAGAGAGAGAGAGAGAGAGAGAGAGAGAAGAAATTGTTCTTTACCTTATCTTCTTTGGAGAGAAAAACAACATTGGTAAATGAATGATTAAATGAAATATTTTAGACCAACTTCATAAATGATGCATGGACTTCCTACAGAAGCAATTCCACTCAGCCTAGGGGAACCTTAGGCATTAGCGAATGATCCTGTTTTTCTTTGCTTTGATGTCAATTTGTAGTGGTTGAACTTGTGAGCGCACTGAAGATAAACAAGCCGGGGGAGGGGGAGAGAGCATCAAGCCACACCGACTCATGCTTGTTTTTTTCACTGTCCTTCCTTCACATACTAGCTTTCTGCTCCCCCTAACCTTAGTGACAGAGCAAATCACTACCCAACTGTATATACTGATGGCAGGAGAAAACACAGTCCTGTGTATACCCTCTATTTGTTCTTAATCTACTTACTTGTGGTTGGTACTCTATAGGAGTTATCACGCTATACAGGGAGTTTATGAATTTTCCCATTAATAGTATTTAATATATTGCTTCACAGTAGCAAGGCTAAGCTAGTAACAATGTACTCTATGATTAAAAATTTGGAAAAATGATTTGTTTTCTTCATAAAGAAATAATAAACACTGAAGGATATAAATGTTCTTAAGCTGGTTTTAATATGATACGATGACTATATGATTGAAAACATCACCTGAGGGAGGGAGTGCAATGAATTGACAAGGAGAAGGAAAGGGAATGACAGGGAAGAGGGATGGAGGGAAGTAGGGATTAGTACTCAATATGCTTGTAAAACTTAAAAAATAGATGACTCAGAGAAAAAAGTAAAGAAAATACAGATTATTTTTGGAATAAAAAAATCATCTGGGTCATGCTGTTCATATGTGTAACTTTTGTACCATTTTAAAAGGAAGTTTAATTAATTTTAAAGTATTTCACAAAGCAAATGAAATATGATAAACGTTCAGAAAAGATTCTGAAGGCAAGTTAAAAAGTGAGCACCTGACAACTCTAGGTGGGCGGTGCTAAGAGAAGTCCATGATTAGTGGCCTCAAAGACCAAGCTGAGAGAACTGAACAGGGGTGGATGATGTCACCATGGTGAGGACAGTTGGTAATGAGTGACCTTCAAGGCCAGTCTGGGGTAAGAGCCAAAGCAGGAGACAGCTGACAGTCACCATCACTGGTCCACAGAGGCACTGCAGAGGACTGTCCACAGGTGATTAGGATACTGGCCTGTTAGTGCCACAGGATGGTAATGAGGTAGCCAGGTTCCCTCCCACAGCAGCCCAATGTTGTACTTTTAACATAACAACAGCATGTTCCAACCTCCACTTCCTTGACATTTGTCACGTGACACATTTCTCTGCATTCACTGATACCAAGCAAACTTATTATCTTTGGTGAAATAAATTGCAAAAATAAGTTGTCTGATTTTTTGCATCAGATTCTGTCTTAGAGTGATTTTTCAGCAACATACCACATTGTGGAAGGACTGAACCTATATTTAAAATTATTTACACTTAATGATTTTCATTTCATCATTATCCTTTTGATCTGTCCTTTTTTTATCCAGTCATGTTTAGCTATAAGATAATACTACTTAATAAAGTTGCAATGTATAAATAATAATTAGTTCATGATAATTAATTTCCCCAAGATATGTGAATGACAGGGTTCAAGAAACCAGTATTTAGACACCCAGAATCTACTGGAATGGTGAGTCTTCATCATAAAAGTGAATTTAGGTGTAAACACATCTCTGGGCACTTCTATGATGATGTTTCCAGAAATGTTTAACTGAGCAGGAAGAATACGGGTATCACCATCCAGGAGGCTGAGATCTCAGAATAAAATGAAAGTGAGCATCACCATTCATCTCTCTCTGCTTCCTGGCTGCAGGTGCCATGTGACTAGGTGTCATGTGATCAGCTTCCTGGTGCTTCTGCTGCCCTGCCTTCCCCACCATGCTAGCCTGAAGTCAATCTGAAAGCATGAGTCAGAATAAACCTTTCTGCCCCTAAGCAGCTTCTTGTCAGGTATTCATCTGGTTACAGTAATAAGGAAAGTAACTAATACTCTATTCTCACTATGATTTGACCTTCTATTTTTATAGTCCTGAAATGCACTTTCAACTTTCCAATAAAGGGCTGCTTTAGATTCTTCTGACATCTCCATGGTTTTGAAGAGGATGAGACAATTCTGATCCTGCAGTTCCTGGGCTATACAATGTAATGGGGGAGAAGAACATGGAGAGAGAAGAAATCATTGGCAAGACCAAGAAAAAGTATGCTATAAAAGTCTGCTTCAAAGGTCAGCAAAGTAGTAGAACAGGAAATCAGAGTGGCCCGTGCTCTTCACCTTCATACCAGTTCACCCTGGAATTATCAAGCTAGACTTCACCAAGATCACGTGACATTCATCTTTTCCTTCCGAAAATAACATTCCTATTTCACCAAGGAGGAAACTTTATGAAACTCACATATGTCCACAGACTTCAATCAGGACTAGGCCCAATTTGAAGGCTCCATACTGCTGCTCCCTTATGCTCAATATTTGTCACCAAAAAGGTACCAAATGATCTCATTTATAGACAAAACCCCATAAAACCAACAGTACAATAATTAAATGGAATTTTGTCTGAACTTCTAAATATATATGTCTTTCTCTTACCTCTGCTGAACCTCTTCGATGTTCCCTGCTTGGAAATCAAGCCAAGAATCCTTGCAATTAAAAGACCCACACTCTGATTTTTTTCTTTAATTTCAAGTAATACTGAAATAGCTCCACTAGGTACTGGCGAGGTCACCATGTAGCCAAACATTCAGTAGCAAAACGGCAAATCATAAGTGGCCATGAGTGATGCCATGGAATCATAAGTGATAAGACTCTTACTAATCAAGGAATTGCCAATAAGTGTCAGAAACCCAGCCTCCTCAGCACGCAGCAAAGTTCTTACCTCATAAATTCACTTGCCTTTTCCAAATAATTCTATAGCAATTGTGGAAAAGAGAATTCTATTTTTGAATGCTACCATGTAGTGGAGGGAAAAAACCAGAATGATTAAGTCTTCTGGCATGTATTTTAGCTATTACAGCTGTTCGCAGTATATATGTGCGACGTCTATATTTGAAATCTCTGCTGTTGCTATTCACCATCTGCCCAAAGATGGGTGAAGATGCCTATGTTTTTGTTCATTGCTTATGAAACTGCACACAGAAATTTGCCAAAGCTGTGTTTTTTTAAGCAGGTTTTAAGCATCCAATCAATATCCTACAAATGTTAGCACAAGGATCTCAGCATTATGCACATGCACTGCTTCTTGAATTGTAAGATGTGAGGGACAGTCCTGTTGTTATTTTGACTTCCAAAATGGGTATTAACTAATACTATCCTTGTGATCCAGAAAAATGGCTTGCAGAAATCTTAATCCTCTGGAATACAGAGGAGCGGAAACCATCATAAAGTCTAAAAAATCTCTCTTAGGTGTGATTTTCTGGAGGAGTAATCTCTGCACTTGGTGAAAGTCCTTATTCTAAAAGCTGGATTTCAGGGAAGTTATGCTACCAAAATGGAAGTCCGTGAGAATTACCTAAAGGGAAACACAAAGATAGAAGGGAATATGGGTAACCTGCAGTGTATGATCAGATGGGGCAAAAGTGCTGAGTATCACAGCATTGATTATAACCCTCATAACATGACATTGTACTGCAATCCATCTTTGTGGCAGAGGAATGTAATCTTCCTGAATTATTTCTAAATGCATTGTATGTAGTAGCCGTGAAGTTTGAAAAAAATCAAACTATTTTCTTTTAAAACTACTTTCATCAAAATTGCTTAAAACTTACAAATTTGGGAATTAAAATGTCAAACCACAGTTGCAGGAAAATTTATTCACTGCTAAAAAAAATCACACTGAGGAAAGTTAACTTGTAACTACTTCTATTATATATATATATATATATATATATATATATATGTATATGTGTGTGTATATATGTGTGTATATGTGTGTGTATATATATATATATGTATATATATATATATATATGTAGTGTCATAAGGTTAAGATTCAAGATTCAATACTATGTAGACTGAATTAGATTAGGGCTAAAATAAAATCTCCACACCTATGACATGGACTAAGTTTTGTTTCACAAGAATGAACCTTGAAACTTTGTACATAAATTGTACTTTTATGAGACAGACGAAGACAACGGAATTAAATGCCTGAATCTGGACCACTTCTTGTGTCTATGCAACAATGTTTCTGAATCAACAAGGCAATGTTGAAATTGTTCTGCAATGTATGGAATCCATTCTATATCGTTACACCAGATGAATTACCTGACATGTATTTGGGTCTGTTCATAATCCATTCTTACATTTATTCTTTAATGCCCACCTCTTTATAAAGGATATTTCCACACTTAGGTTATTTATACCTATAAGCAGTGTCTAAGCCTGCACTTGAAAAGCAATGTCAAAACTTGCAACTGAAGTCTCAAAGTAATATGCTTCAACTTAATTTTGTAGGCAGGCAAGCCTCTTCTTAAAGAGTAAGTATTATAATCAGACAGTCATAACTTCCATCTAGCCTACAGTCAGAGAAGTAATTACACCCAACAGTAGACAGCGGCAACACACACGTATTTTCCTTCTTAGCCAATTCCGCAATGGTAGAAGGCTTATTTGATTTTCAGTTTACTGACAGGCTGTATCTATCTGATAGCATACAATCTTAAATTTTTTTCCTTTCCAAACTTCAGGGATTTCCCCCATCTTAAAGGGTAAGAAATGCTTGCCCTTTTAAAATATGCATTTATTTATAGCTACATATTCTTATGAATCTTGACTGGGGAATTATTCAAAATGTGGCCATTAAGTAAAGATAAAGTTGAAATACCATATTAAATGCAAAAAGTTTGCCTCAAGTGAGAATGATAGACTCCAGCTTCAATTCTACATGGGGCTCAGTGGAGGACAGATTAAGTGGGGATTGAGTCTCTAGAGCAGTTCAGCACTTACTAAAGGCATGGGAGTCACTTGGCACATGCCTGCTCCCCAAAAGTATAGTGCAAAGCTCTGCAGAGTAGAAGTGCAACAGGCTGCGAAGTGCAGGAGGGAAAGCAGACCTTAATGCACAAAAGGAAACACTCAATCAAGGATCTCAGATAGCTGAGATGGGTGAAGAGAAAGTGTGAGGTCTGATCAGCAGGAGACCTGCAGGAAGGTGCATTGAGCACAGTCATGCCTGTGTTTGCAGATCCTAAGATGATTTTAAGAAAAACGAACTCTTACAATATGACCTCAGTAGGGACTGGGTAGGGAATTCCATTGCTTTCATCTGTCTTTACAGTTCTGATTAGCATGACTAACTGCTTTGGAGTCAGAGGCTTCGCTAGGAATGGACACACATCATTTCAGACATGGGGCACTGAGAAAGGATAAGGTGAAGAGAAAGACAAGAAGGGCCTCGAGGTCATGCTGGTTACTCTCATGCTTGTGTAGCTCAGAGCTGCTCACTTTGTACGCCCTGTGCCAGCCACAGATGAGAAGCAAATCCCAGCCCAGTACTGCTGCCCAGAACTTGTCAGAACACTGTCATTGCTTGGATAAACACACAAGCAGGGCTTAATAGGCTGGCAAGGAAGCAACAGCTGCCGCTACCTCCTTTTACAGCCTCCGGGACTCTCCCAGTTTGCTCCAGAAATCAATCAATCAATCAATCAATCAATCAATCAATCAATCAATCAACCACACACTCTCTTGTCCCTCTTCCTCTCCTCCCTCACTTGCCATCCTCTTCCTCCTTCTCCTTTACTTTCTTCTACTCTTCTTCCTCTCTCTCTTTCTCTGTCTCTGTCTCTCTCTCTCTCTCTCTAACAGTATATATAACCCTCTATATAACAGACACACACACACACACACACACACACACACACACACACACTTCTGTTATATAGAGAGAGTAAAGCATCCTGGAACACTGACTGACTGATTGATTGGAAATATGACTGGCCACCACTCTGATGAAGAATTTCAAGAAATGTTGCAGGTCACAACTGCTCCTCCTGAAAAATGAGATCTCACCTATGAAAGCCCAGGTAACATACTTGAACACTATCTGCCCAGGAAGACATAAGCCTCTTATACCAGCCTGGCTGTTTTGCTTTGTTAGTCTTCAAGGTAATGAGGACTGTTTGCCTGATGAATGACTCTCATTCCTAGTTGAGAAATGGTCCAGCACTGTGAAGTGCCATGTTTGGAGCTGTTTGGAGACTGACATACATATCCACATTTGAATTCTAATTTGCATCTGCATGTCGTCTCCTGTGTATAAACACATGAGATGCACACACAGGAAAGTTAAACCATATTCATGCAAAATTGTTTAAAGTAAGACTTCAATACTATTTATTTTGTAAGGTCCCAAGCAAGCTATAGTTACTCCCATTGTTGCTGATAAATGCATGACAAAGCAGCTTAAGAGAACAAGGGGTTGGGGCTGGAGAGGTGGCTCAGGGGTTAAGCCTCTGCCTTGCAGGCAGAAGGTCCTGAGTTCAGATCCCAGATCCCACGTATAGACACCGGGCGGAAACTGGGGCAGCCTGCATTTCTGGTCTGCATTTCTGCCTGTGAATCCCCGGGCAGAGTAAACAAGGAGGAGGTAGAGAGAGTCCATGGTGGTTTCCGAATTTGTCGTGGTTCTACACACACACACACATACATCCACACATGTACGCACATACACAATCGAATAAAATTTAAAAAAAAGAGAGAACAAGGGCTTGTATTTTCTCTTGTGATCGTCTCGTTATAGTTTTTTGTTCAGATTAGTAGAAGAGTCCACACAACAGCAAGGGCCGAGGGAACTGGCCACATCTTATCCCCATAATGGCTGAGAGAGGGACAATCCCTACTTGCTAGATCAGTATGTCTAGCTAAGTATACAGAAAGATGCCAACTTTCTAAACCAGTTCCCGCCATTTTATTCACCTGTCCAAGGACAAGTCCCACCCACCACAGGCTAAATCTTCCTATCTAATTAGATAATCTCCTGAAGATTCCCTCTAGGCTTAAATTCAGCTACTAATCCTTTACCCAGAACTTGAACTTTCAACCATCAAATTGACACCTATATCTAACTGTGGCACATGTCAAAGAAAAGAGACAGTTTATAAACCAAAGCTGAACTTTGATCTGTGTTCTTACTTAAGAAGTGATAGAGATATAGAGCACATTCAGAATGCCTCATGAAAAATTTCAAGGGAATACATTTTAGAAAATAAACCCTTGGGATAAGCCATGAGCTCCTAGGCCATTCTCTTTTCACTGAGTGATTTTATCATCTTCTTACCTGGACAACCTTTTGCAAATGCATCCATTGTATAAATACCACAACATTTGTCACATGTGACAGTGTACAACACGCTCTTTTTCTCTACATCACATAATGTAGACATACATGCCTTCTGTCACCCACAGTACTGACAAGACCACCAGTGTCTTTATATTGGTGGATCTCAAGGTGTCACCTATCACACTCTTGTTATAGGATTTCCCAGAAGGTCTTCGGCTTCTCACACCTTCCAACCTGTCTGGTTCTGTCTTCTCACCACACCATAGGATGCCTCCAAGCTTTTTCTCCTTTGCTGCTTTCCTGGTGGGGAACCAAAGCCCTGCTTGTGACTGCAGCCAAGTCACAAGTGATACTCAGAGCAACATGCCCTGTGTGCTGATGAGCCACTATAGAAGACGCCTCCTCAGAATGGCTCTGGCTCCCAACTCCCATCTCTGTACTCTTCCCCTAGATGATTGTGGCAGATCTCATAGCATTAAATACCACACACATGTTATGACATCCATACCTTCCACACCTTGCTGTGCAGAGTGATCTCACATTTACCATGTGTGATACACACACCTGACTACACTCCCTAAAAGTCTGATCCACCTCTACAGGAGTCTCGGTTCGTGGAAGTGATCCCAGCATCCACTGAGATGCTCTTTCAGGATCCCTAGAAGTGATTCTTGGCTCGTCCATGTTCCCTGCATTGCATCGCCTCCCCTGTCAGATCGCAGTAACTTCAACCTTTGGACCATTTCACAGATCTGATTATTTTCTGTCTTCACTTCCACTATCACATTAGTTCAAGACAAAATCAGACCCCATCTGAATGAGCACAGCCACCTTCTGCTTGACATAAGAATCCCTTCCTGGGGCTGGAGAGGTGGCTCAGGGGTTAAGCCTCCGCCTTGCAGGTGGAAGGTCCTGAGTTCGGATCCCAGATCCCACATATAGACGCCGGGCGGAAGCGGGGGCGGCCTGTGCTTCTGGTCCTGGTAGGGCGGAGCCTGTGAATCCCAGGGCAGAAGGAGGTGGAGGCGTCCATGGTGGTTCGCGAATTCGTCCGTGGTTCTACACATACACAGACACACACACACACACACACACACACACACACACAGATGCGCACGTGCACATACACTCGCATATGCACACAGTTGAATAAATAATAATAATAAAAAAAAATTTAAAAAAAAAGAATCCCTTCCTGCCCATTCTTCATTGCAGTCAGGGTGATATTCAGAAACATAAGTTAAATCCTGTAACTTTCATTCCTTAAATGTTAGCAAAGCTTCCCATGTCACCTAAGAAATAAACTTGGAACATCCTGTTTTGGACTCAAGTGGAGACACTGGTCAAACACTGTCTAGCTCTAGAAATTTAACACTGATCAGCTCTGTCCTTGCTCATTACACGGATCTCATCTAAGCCTTTAAAACAAGCCAGTCTCTCCCTGCACAGGGTGATCACATCGGTGATAATCTTCATTCTGTGCCAAAATGTACTCACTTCAGCAAGATGACCACACAAACTATTATGCTACCAACCCTGTTTTCTTCCATGAAATGGCACATGGATAGACTTGTTTTCTTGTGCCAATGATGATGATGATGTACACTTACCTTAGCTTTTGAAGTTGGATTGTAAAGTGTGTGATGATTTCTGTTCCCTTGGATCTCTCTCTCTCTTGGATTCTATCATCACACTACAGGAAGTTAGCTTAGTCCACAAGCACTCCTAGTAAGAAACAAAGCCCAGTCCACACATGCAGCCAACTCCCAGATGGTTCCAGAATGGCAGGATCTGTGTGCCAGTGAGCCAACCTGTAACTAAAGTGATGTGCCCTGAAACATATTGCCAAACACTCCACGAACTGCAGATCTGGGAACAAAATAAAAGAATCGTGGTGATTTTAAGGTGCTAAACCAGAACTTGGGGTGTATGCTGTAATATATAACTGGAGTGCCTTCTCAGCAAAGATGTCACAGATGATGGTATGACGAATTTCACTTGTCCCTGTTGAGAAATCTGCCATTTCTGCTTGCGTGTTTCACAGATTTCATAGGACACATAGTATATCTATTTTTAATACCAGATAACCTGATGGTTGCACTTTCTGTGAAATGTTGGACAACTGAGTAAAACATATGTATCTATACAACAATGGTCCATCTATGGGACAATCTCCCTGGAATTTCTGGAACTCTTACAAGCAAAGACAATACCACTTAGTTCTTGGGATTCACTATATTGTGTAGCTACCTTTGCAGGTCCTACAAATACTTCATAAATTCATGCACAGATGATGCTAGGTGAGTAAAATATCAGTGTCATTGAATTTGATGGAAACTCATATTTTAATGACTCAGTTACACTAGAGAACTAAAAAGCTAAGCCAATATCAAGAACAATGACTGACAATTTTTTTTTTCTGTTAAGAAGAGTGTTGTGGCCTGGGGCTATGCCACTGAATCCTGAATCCTCACTAGGATGGAGGACTCAGAAGGAGGTTCAATGCCCAGATAAATAGATGCTACCAGGAATGAGAGAGAGAAAGGGAGAAGTATGGGGAGAGGGGAAGGAAGAGGGAGTATGATTTGAAGGGGGAAGAGGGGAGAGTGGAATGAGTGACGAAGGGGGAACGCAGGGGGAAGGGAGAGGACGGGGTACCTATTGAGTCTGTATGATTAGGGAAAAAATAAAATGCGGGAGAAAAAAACAGCATCTTCAACAAATGGTGCTGGCAAAACTGGATACCCACATTAGAAGATTAAAAAAAAAAGAGTGTAGTTAAGATTGTAAACTCTGTGGGCTTCATGGTTTGCCACTGTTACTCACCATCTTGTAGACAGACATAGCCGTAGGCAATTACTAAGTGAACGAAGGAGGTAACTTAGTAATCAAATGTCACTTTTTATTTATCAAAACAGATGGCTGTCAAGTTTTGACCTGCAGGCCTACTTTGCCAATCCCTGATGGAAATGATTCAATCAGAAAAAAAAATAAACATTTGATTTCATGTAAGGGAGATTAATAGGATTATACTTGTTTTTATGTGACTTAGACATCTGTACACTTTTCTTTGCTAAAATGTGCTTACTATTTTCTGCTAGCCAAAAGAAAATTTGCAAAGAAATGGTTTCAGACACCCTCATTGCATACTAACTTGAATGGCTTAGCTGCATTTATACATTGTAACAGGTTTTGGCTTAGAATTGAACAGTCCTCCCTTGCTGGTCATTAGATGATGGCATTCTGTAAGACCATTTTATGTTTATCAGGAATTTTCTAGTCAGTACATTCTATATGATAATGAAGTAATTATGACAGTATACATTTTATTTCTGTTTTTTTCATCAGATTAACCATTGTATCTAAATACTCATAAAACAGTTACAGTTTTCCTTGGCAGCATTAAAATACTGATGAAAATAGCAGTAATATTTCACATTAAGCCTTCCAAAACAGCTTTTCACTTAAATTTAATAAGACAACTATTATTTTACTCTCTAAAAATAAAATTCAATCATGATTTTTAAGATATAATAAAGCATTATATTTATTTAGCTTGGATGGGTTAACATAAAAGAAATAAATGGCAGATTTGTTTTTCTCCAGTAAGCACTAAATAATTTTTAATGCTTACATTAATGACACATTTAAGAAACAATAGGCTCACAACTTTAACTCTCATTGAAAAATGCTCTTGTTTCTTTTGTTTTGAATATTCTGTATTTTGGCTTCTGTAAAAATCAGCATAAGTCAAAAATGAAACTTAACTTCATTTTCTCTACATGTAGGCCATTTTGATTTGGTTTGATATGCTTTGGTTGGGAGTGGGTTCGATTATTTGGTTTCTGAAGGCCACACCAAGTAACCCTTGTGAATAAAAGGTTGTCATGATGTTGACTCATTAGACAAGCAGCCCTGTATTGTGGTAGATATGCTTATCCCACATGTGATAGTTAATACTGTCAGTTGACAGGATATAGGAAATCACCTAGGAGACAAATCTCCTAGATATGGCTGCCTGTAAGGGGGATATGAAGATAGGGCTGGTTGAGATAGAAAGACCAGCCTTAAGTGAGCATGACCGTTCATTGAACCGGAGTACCTACACTAAAAAAAAAAAAAAAAAAAAAAAGCATAGAGAGTGAGCCAGGCACTAGCCTCTATCTCTCTCTGCTTCCTTGTTATGAGTGCAATGTGATTGGGTGCCTCAGGCTTTTGCCAACATGACCTCAGGATCATGATAGACTATATTCTGGAACTGGGAGTCAAAATAAACTCTTCCTTCCTTAAGTTTCCTTTGCCAAGTATTTAATCACAACAACACAGAAAGTAACTAAAACAACACATGTGCCTGATTTTAAAGAAATGAATAACTCAGTGGGGAAGAGGAAATCAAGTTGTTTCATATTTCAAAGAAAAAAAATGATACTCACCATATGTTTTTATAGGGCTGTGTCTAGTAGACATCTTCAAGCCAAATCAATGACCCAAAGCCATGTAAAGAAAATAATTCCACTTCTGTATAAAGATTCAGTTTAATTAATGATTCATTAGTATTCTATGTGTGATGCTCCAGTTACTCTTTGATAGCTGAAATAAAATGAAAACCAACTAACTCAAGGAAGAATGGATCTAATTTTTGGTTTATGGTTCCAGAGGAATTGAATCCTGTGCTAATCCTGGATGTCAACTTGACACACCTGGCATTAACTAATATCAGCTGTCAAACCACCTGAAGAGATTATCCAGATCAATACATGACAATACAAAGACCAGCCCTAGATCTGATTGGACCCTTCCAGTAGCAGACCAAACAAAAGGACCAAGTTGTCAGACTTAAAGACACTTCCCAGTGGCTTGCTTCCTCCAGCCAGCCTCCAACTACTAAAAGTTCCATCACTTTCCCAAACAGCACCACCAGCTGGAGACCAAGTGCTCAAACACATGAGCCTGGGGGTGGGGGAAGTTTCACATTCAAACCATGACATGTAGACATCATTTCTCATAGTCCTTTCTTGAAATGTGAATTTCCAAATTATTTTCAAACATGTGGCATTTGCATGTCTGCCTTATGTGGGCTCATCACTTCAATAAATTCATTATCCATTTGCTTGATTTCCGCTTTCTGTTTGCATAAGCAAGTTAAAGACACTCATCATGGCTTTTCAAGACCTGAGTGTATGTTCCCAGACACATATCCATGGATATGTGGGGAGACATGCTTCCATGTGTATATGGATGTGTGTGTATTCACATGAATGTACACACTTACATGGATATTTGTGGGCATCTTCCCATGTATGCAGGCATGTGTGTGTTTCCATGCATATGCACATATATGTGGATATGTTTGTGTGTTTCCATGTACATACATGTGAACACAGATGCATGTGTTCTCCCATGCATCCACATATGTGCTTGAATACGTGTGTTACCATTCATACATGGGTACATGTGAATGACGTGTTTCTATACATGTACATGAATATGTGTGTTCCTACATACATATCAATGTTCCCATACATGCATACATAGCTATCTGTCCCCATGCATGCACACATAAACATAGATCTGTATATGTTTCCATGCATGCATTTGTATACATAGATATGTGTTCCCATGTATGCCCGCATGGGAAGTGTGTGTATGTGTGGTTTGTGTACAAACCTAAGCAGCATAGTGGGATAGGCCACTCAGAAGATGTGAAAGGGGGTCAATCATCATATGGCAGCACTTTAATGACAGCAGTGTGGCTTTGAGAGGAAATAAATGAAAATTTGCTTACTAACAAGGTCAGGAAAACATTGAGGATGGAACGAGGCATCAATGACCACATAATTCATCACCTAAACCTACACACTACTGAAAGTCAAAGAGGATTGTAAGCAAACACGTCAAGACAAGAGAAGTAAAATGAGACTGTCCCACACAAGGCAAAATATGAGGTTACCCCAGGACCATTTTACCCCAAAGAGATGAGAAGTCAAGATCAGGGTCAGAATAAATTATGGGAGGAGCATCTGTTTGTTGAATGTCATCAGAAAACAGACCTAAGTGGCTGTCTCTGGTGATCAATGTGGCAGGAGGTATCATTCCATGGGGAGGAAGGCAGATAAAATGCAGGACTCCAACTGCATTTGAATTTTTACAAACAGCAAGTAAGTGTATCTCAAATGATATTCAAGACACTGCTTATATTTTTAAAAATTGTTATTTATCTGAAATTTGAAGTTATGGCAGAGTCCCATGCTTTTATTTGTTAGACTTGACAACTTTATCCAGGGCACCAGACCTCTGTTTCTAGGTAACTCTCTGCATGCAGAGATCCCCAAGTGGGATATGAACTCCAAATTCCTTGCATGAATCACAGTGCTTTTTCCTTAATACTGGAAAAATAGAAGGGACCTCTGAATTATTTAGCATCTGGCTTGGAAACAACTTCAAAATGTAGGTGCACAGGCTGGGCAGACAGACGGCTCAGATGGTTGAAGTGCTTGGCCCAGGCACTGGTGTTCAGATCACCAGGTTCCATGTAAAATCCTAAGTGAGCGAAATGGCCTTAGAAGGCAGAGACTGGGACTCCCCAGAGCAAACCAGCTAGCCAGACTAGTCTATGGGAAAGCTCTGAGTTTGATTAGAGACCCTGTCTCAAAAAGTACAAGAGCAGGGGCTGGAGAGGTGGCTTAGGGGTTAAGCCTCTGCCTTGCAGGCAGAAGGTCCTGAGTTCGGATCCTAGATCCCACATATAGACACCAGGCAGAAGCGGGGGCAGCCTGTGTTTCTGGTCCTGATAGGGTGAAGCCTGTGAATCCCAGGACAGAATAAACAAGGAGGAGGTGGAGGTGGTCTATGGTGGTTCCCGAATTCGCCCATGGTTCTACACATACACACATACATACACACATGCACACACATGCATACATGCACAATTGAATAAATAATAAAGATAATAATAATAAAAAAATTTTTTAAAGTACAAGAGCAATTGTTAATTCTCAGTTATCATCCTTGGACTGTCACATGTACATACACATATGCATGCACACCCATACACACATGTGTACACATGCATGCATGCAGACATATACCCCTCACATACATATATATATATATATATATATATATATATATGTAATGGAAAAAATATAAAAATAAAAATGTAGGGTACAGTAAATTTGCTTTGGAAACAGGTGAGTGACCCTTTCTGTGTTCATATTTGTGTTACGGAGAACACACATGGAAAGCATGCATGAGAGACAGGCCAAGGCTGGAGACAGTTCAAAGTTTATGTTCCAGAGGACCAAGAAGTCAAAAGTGAGTTGTCAAGTTCAACAAAGTAGAAATAGCCCCCAAAACACATCTTAAAATGGGAAGAAGGCAAAGAACAGCACTGTGGCACAGAGACGAGAAAAATCCAGAATCTGGAAAGCAAGTCGGGGTGACAGGGAGGAGGTTCATATGCCAGAATGATGTCCTTTATTAAAATAGACGTGTAATTCACGGTTATCACCTGGGAACAAAAAACAGCATGTCTTCAGACTTCCTCCCTCCGTGCTGTCTATGGAAGCTCTCTTCCTTCTGCCCTATCTTCTCCAATTTAAGCGATCTCTCTGTTCTAATGGTCTTTTGCCTTAAGGCTAAACTATGGTTCCCCTGGCCACCAGGCCCTCAGCTCTAATAAACTCATATTTCTAAGTCTCAAACAAATAAAACCAACAATCTTTTCCAAATGGCTTTTATTGATCTGCCTCCAAACATATTGTTAGGACTGTTGCAGAAAGAACAGCCAACGTTAGCAGTCATAGTGACAGTGGAACAACTAACTGCTACTCAGTAGTATGTACAGAAGTGACTGTTCTCTTTATTCATCACAACCTTACATCATAAGTGATACTGTTACATTTGCAATAAGGCTTTCTAGGTAGGTTGCTATATCAAGACAAAGATGAAGAACTCCAGGCTGTAAACAAGAACTATTCACATCTCTGCATAAAGAACACCTGGAGTGTCATTTGCTAAGCTGCAATTTTCTGAGTCCTAGTGCTTCCTAGCTGTATAACCCTGGGCAAGTTCCCTTTCATTGTGTATCTTAATTCCTTTCCACATACAAAGGGTGGCAATAGTGAAAGACTTTTTAAATAGCATCACAGAAATGACAGAAAATAATACATGCAAGTACGCAATAAATGGCTCATTTATAATTTAGGAAAGAATACTGAAAGAAACAAAAAGGACAAAAATTCTTGCTACTGTGATTTTTGCAATGATTCATTTTTTTCAGTAACTCACTCTTGCAATACTGTATGAGATCTACTGCCGCCTCCTCCTCCAATTCCAGAGGCAATATGTAGCCTTTGATATTTGCTCACTAGAAAGAACTATTAGAAAATAGAGATGGGGTGCTGGCAAGATGGCTAGGCTGAAATTTCATGATCTGAGCTCAATCCCCAGAATCCACATGTGGGAATGGCCAAAACTTGCCTTCTTATCTACACACACACATATCATGACATGTACACGGTTTCTCTCTCTCTCTCTCTCTCTCTCTCTCTCTCTCTCTCTCTCTCTCTCTCTCTCTCTCTTCTCTCAGACCTGACCTCACCTGGACCACCCTCCCCAGATGGCAGAAGAGATAAATACCATGCCAAAAGTCCCATATGAGTATTTCCAGGAGGATATACATAACCATTGCCTCTGGACTCGAGTGAAATGCTATAATGCGGGAACTTAAATCTCTCTGGATTCTCAAGATTGATAAATACAAACTACAAGTACAAGGAAATTAATACCACATTAAATTAATGGAACTTGGAAGAGGAGACAGCTTGGATGTGATGAGCTATACAGTTTGAGAGCTTTTGTACCTATATGAAATAGGATGAAATAGGCTTCCTCTCTTCCACTGAGACTGACTGAGATAAGATGTTGCTGTCAGAAGGCTCACAAAAAAATCCAAGGCTTCTGCCCTCCACAAGCATCAGTCCTTCTAGCTTCTGATTGCCTCAGTATCCTTTCCTGCTTCCTTTCCTTAGCATATAGAATAGATAGCTATCTAGTAGACTGTCAACGTTCCTTAAGTAGATCATTGACAAGACAGGCTCACTTTTTTTTCTTTTTTTCTTTTTTTTCTCTCTTCTGTTTAAACAAGATGTGTATATAATATGTGCACCCTGTCTTTTGTGGCTTCTGGCTCATGTTTTTTGATCAGAAGTTTGGATCTTCTAGCTAGAGTAATAAATTGACTTTTCCATCAGTATGCGTGTCTAAAGCTTCTGTTTCTGGCAGGCAGTCACCCCATAACAATATCTAGCTTGATATAAGTACAGAAAAATCCATAAGAAACTCTTCATGGATCCTTGTATAGTCAGAATTTATGTCAATACACATGTTCCATGTGTCCACATTCCATATTCCAGCACAGCATTCTTCCTTTCTATTACCTTTGCCCAAGAAAAGGAATGAAATATTTTAAATAAATGGTTAATTCCAAGACTGAGACAAGAAATATATAAGATTAGCCCAGTGCTTTTTTGTAGCAGTAAAAATTAAGCAAACACTCAAGGAAATGCCACACGATGGAGTTCTATCAAAGTGCAACTCATCAAGCTTCTAGTGTCCAAAGCTGGGACAATTTAAGCAACATAACAAAGTCATATTAAATTATAATATGTAATTATGATATGCAATCATATTATAACACATAATAAAGTGTGATATGCAGAGATTGATATTTATATGTTTTTCAATGAATATAGAGGAAATAAACATATCTTTTATATAGAATAATCAAAAATAAGTAAGATGAACAACTCCACCAAAAAAATGGATTATAGCCCTTTACTCCTCAGTGTGCACTGTGCACTATGATTTCTTTTCCCATGTGCCCCATGGAAAGCTGAAAAGCTGTCTCCACCAGGATTCCAAGGTCAACACTGGCAACCATGCTTACAACTGATGCATGCACCCCTGGCATAATGTGATCAAATGGCACTTTAGCTTGACAGTCCTCCCCCCAAAAAATGCATATCCCAAGTTTAATCATGAAAAAACATCACATAAATCTCACATGAGGGACACTCTACAGAATACCTGGATCATTTTCTGCAGAACTGTCAAGACCCTTGAAATGAAATAAAAGAAGGGGAAAAAACTCTGTCAGAGCCAAAGGAGTCTAAGGAAGTACAGTGATTAAATATAATATGACATCTTGGATGAAATCCTAGAACTGAAAAAGGAGTATTAGGTTAAAATTAAGAAGATAGAAATAATGTGAAGACAAACTTTAATTAATACTAAAGTATATTACTCCATTAACTGTGACAACTATACCATGCTAATCTTAGGTATTAATAACAAGAAAAAACAGCTATGACACATATAACCCTCTCCAAGCTTTCCTATAAACTGTAAAGTAATCAACTTTAAAGCAAGTTGTTGATTTACAGGAAAAGGCATTATTCATACATATGAGTCATAAGATACTGTCTTTGTTCAAACTTCTCTACCTGTCACCAGACAGGTCTCTGTTAAAAGTAGTGATCAACTCTTTATGTGTTTGAAGAGTTCCTGTCACACCATACTAGAGCATGCACTGGGACCCAGCTGTTCTGAATAAAATATTCCAGAATGTTCTTAACCATCTTTGGAAGCTTTCAGGGAATAACATTATGTTGTTAACTACTTGGCTCTGGTCACACGTTATTTTAAGTAGAAATGAGATTCAGAAGCTATTTTAGAGACCAACACTTCCTCAACATTTTTGCTACCTCCAGAAGATTGACAAACCTCTTCAACTCAAGGTCCTGGTGGCATTTCAGTCCCCACTTGCTTTGGTCACCTGTGAACTACCAGAGATGACTTACTGTGGAGGTTCTGATCTTTTACAAGTCTGTCATGATCACCCAGAACATCCCATCATTACATCACAGTTCTGTAGTGACAATCTGCTATTTTGTAATAAATCTTCATTCTCTCATTAGACAAATGTTGCTTCAGATCCTATTAGAGTTGGTTTCTATCCAAGATTGTAGAGACAAGAAAGATATCATTCCTATGTTCATGTAACTCAAATGTAATTGGGAGCTCATGAATAACTACCTTCGAGCATGTTTTATCTGTTCATCCTCCTCAACCATCCTCAAGAACTATCAGGCAGTAGATATACTACTTTTCAGCATCATTTAATGACCCAAAAGAAGTACCCCAAATTTATATCCTTGTAACAAAGAATTTAGCTTTCTTCAAACAGAGGCCTGGTGTTCCTCACATCTGCATGGTAATCCCTAGAATGATTACCCTCATTTGCTTAAAGACCTGGGCAAACAGAGAGTGTTACAATGTAGTTTATAAAGGACAGTAGAGCTGAGATATATCCACTTTACCTTCATAGGCACTGAACTCCCAAGCAGTCATCTCTGATGCTCCCTGTTAAAGCTCTGACCAACATCAGACAGGTTTCCCTGATTGGTTGGCAGTATCTCCTGGGTACAGTCACTCATCAACAATGTGTGGGCAGTGCTGTCCATGCTTTGGTGAGGTAAGGAAAAGAGGATGCTGTTCCTCTTCTCTATACAGTTACTCTTAGCTGACTCTAAACCACCCTTTAGCAACAATAAACTCTATCAGTGTAACAGTTTTCAGTGAGTCCCTGGGTCCTTTCAAAGAACTATTGAATCTAAGTGTAGATTAGAAAACTTGAAATTTGTCTTTGGTCAGAAATGACATCTATCCCTGCATAGCATGCAACACATCACAGGCACTGAGAACCTGTAGGCTGGCAGTGTCTCAAGCCATCTCTGGATGCTTGGTTTCTTCTCCAAATAATGCATTTCATTCTGCAATGCTGCTAAGGCTTGAGTCTACCACGATCACCCACAGTGTATATACTATACAGCAATAGGCTTGTCATGGTTTGAAATATGAGTTACACCTACAGGCTCATGCATTTGAATTCTTAACTTCTGCCAGTATTTGGGAAGGTCATGGCATCTTTAGGATGAAGAGCTATGCTGGAGGAAGGCGGTCACAGGGGGTGGTCCTTGAGTTTGGTTATCCCGCCCTGTTTGAATGAATGACTCATCTCTTGAGCTTGCAGCAGCCCTCAGCCGCCTTGACGGGCTGTGACCTAGGTCTACTCCAGCTTCTGCCAGGCAGCCATGGACATTTCCTGCCATAATGGACTATCTCTCCCCTCTGGAACTATAAGCTGAATAAATCTCCTTTCTTCCATTAAGTAGTTTGACTTTGGGTGTTCTCTCGTAGCAACAGGTAAGACTCACTGGTATAAGGCTCTTTGAAACAGTGGGCTGCTCTAGTCAACGTTGTATCTTCAGAATGCTCAGTTAAGGAGTAAGCTCTGTTTTTTTTGCTCATCTATGGCCCAGATGTCTAGTATATCTGTGTGGCATGCTATCTTCATTCTGTTCTTTCCTGTGGCCTTTAGTCTGTAAGTGAAGCTCAACAGATACAGAGATAGTGAGTGGCCCATCATCCGTCACGGCTTTCATGCATACTTAATCACTCAATGCTTAATTGGGGAACTAGACATTGGCAGCATCAAAAATCTGTAGGATGAGTTGGCAGGCTAGAGATGGGCTACAGCTCTAGTCTGAGTTCCTCATACTAGCAGAAGCTCACTCTGCTGCTACGAGAACTCTTTCTGCTATGTTGTCTTGGCCTTCAGCTGATATTTTGATGTTCACCACCATTCCAGAGCACAACTGGCTGACTCTAGCCCACCAATTTAAATGTCAGTACTATCCCAAACATCCTTCTGAAAAACCCCAGAATAACACTTCCCCAAGTGTCTGGGCACCTGGGCTCAGCCACAGTGATAAAATCCCAACCTTCCAATTGGCTTGAAGGCTTCAAGTGTCTCTTTTCTCTTCTCTCCCAAACATTAGCTAAAAATCTAAAGCACTTCCTCTGGGTCTGTGGCACTCTACCTTTCCTGGACTTTCTGGTTTCAGAGAATCCCTCTGGAATGTCTGGACTCTTCTTTGTGTAGTTTTGTTAAGGATTATCTATGGTAATAACAAGAGAACAAAGGAGTTTGGCATGTGCACAAGATCAGGTAAAGGATTCTGTTGAATTCTTGGATTGCAGATGCACCTGTTTGTTCAGTTATCTTGTGATAGAGGTCATCTTGAGCATGCTGTATGACAACCAAACAAGGAACTAAAGATCTGTGTGGTAGTGAGGTCCTCGTAGTGAAGAACCGTGGATTGGATTGAGTTTTTGGACGGTGTGAGATCCCTTTGTATTTCTGTCTTTGCGTGCTGTGGAAGGCATTCTGCGTTGTGTTCCTGCTTGAGGTTTGAGAATTTTGTTTGCTATGCAATGATGTGAAGCCTACTTCTGTTTTAAATTTTTCTTTGATGTAATAAAGTTTAAAACAAGAAAAAAGGTAGTCAAGAATGCACTGGGGAGATGTAAGAAGATCTGGGACAGATGGAGAACTTGGGAAATTATGAAGATGCAAATGATTAAAAGTGAAAGTTGAGGCATACATGGAGGTTATCTTAGAAAACAAGGCTGAAGGGGAGAGAGTATATTCCCTATAAGAAGCAAATGATTAAGCGCATATGGCTAAATGTCGGACCTCAACACTCTAAAATGTATATATGTAACATGAGCAATTTTCAGGTTTTGTGCATAAGATCAAACTAATTCAAAAATAAGCATGAAAAGGTCACCTCTATGAAAATACATGGGGGTATGACTTTGGTAGAACCCTAAGCTATTGTGCTCATGTGAAACAAAAAGTCAAAGGGAATGATTATGGAGGAAAAATGAATTTGGAAAGGTGCTTAAAATGTAAAGATTCTGGTAAGGCACACTAGAGAATTTATCCTGAGGGCAACAAGAAAACATTAAGCAATTTCACAAAGCAAAATGACACAGCAGATTCGACAGAGGTGCCTGCAGTCAAAATGAATACAAAAAGGAAAGAGAATCTCCATTCCATAAAGGAGCCTCTGGGGATACAAGAATAAATAAGGCATCTGTCATGGTTTGAATGTAAGTTGTCCCCCACAGGCTCATGCATTTGTGTCCTTACTTGTTGTTTGGAAAGGTTGTGTAACTTTAGGAGGTGGAGCAAGCTACATCATAGGGGTTGGGGAGTTGGGGGAGCCTTGAGGTAGGTTAGCCCCACCCTGCTTCCACTAATAGTCTGCACTTACTCTTCAGTCTCCATGATGGATGCAACTTAAAGTCAACTCCTGCTTCTGTCACCTGCCATGCCTTTTCTACATGGCATAATGTAGAATATGGAATAATGTAGGATAATGAACTGTATCTCCCCCGAGAACTGTAAACCAACTAAATCTCCCTTTTCTGCCTTTAATCTGGTTGCTTGAAAGTTGTCTCACAGCAACAGAAAGAGTAACCACAACAGCATCCTTGAAAACCCCCAGGTTTCTAATCCACTGACAAAAATTAGATACTATCACTAAGAGAATCCATAATTGCCACAGTTGTGTGTACATTTTGCTTCTGCAATATAAATTCTTCAAGAGCACATATAGGTATTCAGGCTCAGAAGCTTGTGTACATATCGTTGTCTATATTGAGACACACTGGTGTTTGGATTCTTTTATATAATGAATAGAAAACTAAAAGATGGTATCTGCTCAGTAACTAACATCCCCATGAAATGTAAGAGAGTTTGCATATGTAACCCGTTGCTTTGGGAAATATAATCAGAAGTAGAGATGAAATGGGAGCTTGCTAACATGTCTAGGCCAGAACCCACCAGCTTGTACCTTTTACTCCTCTTTACAGATCCTGGGACCTAGATAGGAACTGCTAAGAGATACTGTATCTATTCAGCTCACCGGCTTCTAGAACCATCCGCCTCTTCAACTCCAGAAAGTTCCCATAATTCCAAGTCCTGCTAACAATTGCCATCATGTTGCATCCACAGCAGGAAGCTTTCCAAATCTAGTCTTCCTTTTCCCTAACAGCACCTCTCATTAGCGCAGAATTAGTACTGGGTTGGGTGGAAAGGTTGCCTCCAAAAGGCAGATCTGAAATCTCAATCTTGCCAAAGAAAACAATGGCCCAAAGGCAGTGAGAAGACAGGGATAAACAGTCATCTCACAGTGGAATTCTAGCATTTTCTTTTCCAATCATCTATCCTCAAAGTTTTAAAAATAGGACTCATTTGAGCTGACTCCATGAAGAACATGTGCTCTTAGAAAAACATGGGGATACGAGTTATTCCTTACCAGAAACTAAGAATAGAATATGAGTATGTGCTAAAAAAAATCAAACATAATACATAGCTCAGATATCTGTGCTTTCGACGGTTGTAAGGTGTTACACCATAAACCATAACACTCCAAGGATTAAAAGCAAATAAGAGTTGAAGCCATGAGCTGTGGACTGGAATTTACTGTGGTCATGATTAAGATGAAAGCAGAGAAACACGTGCCAGGTCACTTGGCAAAAATCCTTCAAATTTAATTACATTTCCAAAGAAGTAACCAAGAATCATTGGTCAATGATCAATGGTTTTTTTGAACTATTCCAGGCTTCAAACTCCTTAATTTTGGTGGACTTCACCTCAAAGTGACCTGAAGGAATCTAAATTATATCATGGAGTAGAACATTGATCACTGTCAGTCCTGCATACCAATTAGCATCAGAAATGAGCCCATCAGAGGTGACCATGTCAGACCAAAGTTAACTCGGCTTTAAGCAATCTGTCAATGGGAACTGCATCTTGGTGCTATCTCCTTTTTTAATGCACCCGTTTTATCTGGGAAGGCCTGGGAACAGAACTCTTTCTGATTTCAGAGTTTTCCAGATTTGTTAATATTTACATAGATTTCAGCAGTGGAAACATGGCCAGGTCAGAAATCTAAATTCCAAAATATGTTTAAGATTGAAATTTATGGTTCATAGCATTTCAGATTTCAGATTTTTGGATGAAAGAAGCCCTCCCTCTGTTAGTGATGATGCCTTTGAAGAGCCTAGTTTGGCTGTGAAGTGCCCAACATAGCAACACAACATAAACACAAGCTGAGTTTAAGGATCGTGCATACGATTAAGGACACCATTGACCTGCTAGAAAACTGCCAACAGCAGTTAGGTTTGTCATTTGTCATTATACTTTGATTATTCTGAAATAGTGATTGATCCCTCCAAATTTTATTAATTCATTTTTATTCTTTTAGAGTTTCATATATGATTATAATGCATTTATGTCATTTCCACATCTTATTACCCAATCCCAATCCCCCTCCTTTTCCCACTGAAAACCTTCCTGATGCTCTCCCTTCTTACTTTCATGTCTCTGTGCATGTGGGGGGGGTGTATGTATATGTGTATATAGGTCTGTGTCTGTGTGTTTGTGTGTGTATGTGTGTGTCTGGGTGTGTGTCCTGCTGAGTTTTATATGGTTTGCCTGTGCTTTTCAATGCTAGCAAAGAGTCTGTATTTTACTTTAAAATGTAAATGAATAGTTACACAATAAACTGGCATACCTTCTGAAGTCTGCCTTCATGATAGTTCTGTAACACTGCTACAAATGTACATTAGCTAAATTAAACTTAGTCCAGAGATACTAAGTTAGACTATGTCAAAGAAAGACATAGAAATTCCAAGATGAAGATAGTAAAGTATCAGTCTTAGGAGACAGGGAACCTTTTTTCAGGAATATTTTTACTGTGACCAAATCACCAAAAGCACATTTCTAGAGTTAATCAGTATTGATTTCTCAGATGTGCGTCCCAATGATCAATAGTACTCAGAGAGTGACTTTTCTCTAATTGCTGAAAAATACTCAAGAGTCATTTTAAAAAATACTGGCAGTCCTTGACATATATAAAATCGTCTTTATTTCTTAATTTCTTACAAAATTGCTCTGTAAGTGACATTTTCTTCGTGATTATCTACAATGCACTTTTATTATGGTATCATGTGGCCCTTCGTGGTGATTTTGTTCCACATTTGTACAGACACGTACACACAGAGACTGTGACTATATCATGTGTTGCTTCCTACTTGTGATGTGGTAATTCTGGTTCACCAACAAACTCAATGTCACTAATTAGAATGACTAGATTTCATTGATTGAGTCATTCATTCACTCAAAAACCTTTGAGTGACTTCCTCGTGGTATACTCTGCCCTGTATTGCTGAAATAGACAGTCCTGTGTGCACACAAAATGCCTGGAGAAGGTGCCAGCATGGCTAATGGTTGGCATCTTGAGCAGCGTCCACAGTGGCAAGACAGAAGCTGAGCAAGAGCACTAAAGCTTTTGTTTCCACTCTGGGTCAAGAGCTTTTATCCTTTGCAGTTTAAATAATACCTCCATTACTTCATCCACAGCTGCCCCAAAGTAAATTTGATTTTTGAGTATATAAATGCATCTGTCTAAATATAGTATAACAAATAGCTTTTTCTGAATATCCTTCCTAATGGCAAGAAATGAAAAGAACAACCTGACCTTTCTTACAAAGTCTAAAACATCTGCTATGATCCTCTGGGAAAAAAGTAAAAATAAAGAACACAGGGAAGGAAAAAAAGTACAGACACTATAATTACACTGAAATGAATTGTTTAAACACGATCTCAAAGTAGGCTTGTTCTAATAGTTCAAAATTGACTCCCAAGGATTATCTGGCCACAACCGTGGCAAAATAAGAAGGTGAAAGTCAAACTCCTTTACAAGATTCTTCAAACTAATGCTACATTACAAAGACCTTGCAATTAGGTCCCAGGCCTAGAAGCTGGAAGCATGACTGAGTTCTGGGCAAGTCACAGCCCCTGTTGGTTCTCAATCCAGAGCAATAATTTTCATAAAAGTGTCCTTGGATTTTTTTGATTGCTGCTTCAATTGAATTTTTAAAAAATATATTTAGATTTATTTCACTTATTATAAAGAAAAAACAAAAAGTCACAGTCTTTGGTTTATGTGAGACATATTAACACAGCACCAAAATCCAGATAAGCTCTTAAAACATTCAAGATCCAGGTTGTATTACCTGAGATTCTGGCTATGCTAAATAGTGGAACGACCCTTTGAAACAATTTAAAATGGCCACTATGCATCAAAAGTGGCTACAAGGAGGTAGTCATGTGCTTTACTACGTAGATAACCACTATGGTGGTGTGTTAAAATAAAATTTATTTTCAAGTAATCGTATATTCAAGATTTAGTCTTATGGAAAAATCTTTTCCTGCCTCCAGATCTCTTCCCTGAAACATGCTATCAAGCACACCCATGTGCTTGTCAGACAATACACAGCAAGAGTCCCAAAGGAACAGGACAGTAAAAGCAAGGGATCACAAGGAGAAAGCCTCCATCCTGGGAAAGGCCCAAAGAGGAACCCCAAAGTCTGGGTCCACTGTGAGAAACTGGATGAACTTCAGATAAGAGAAAGAAAATGGCTCTTGGTTGTAGTAGAGGTGATATGATCTGTTTCAAGATTTATGCTGGAGGAACTCTAACAGGAGAAAAGTTATTAAGAGAGATTAAATTTAAAAAAGAAAAGATCCTGGTATGGTCTTTTGTAAGTGTCTACTCTTTGGAGACAGATTCCTGAGTTATAATCCCACACTGGCCAGTTACACACTGTGATACCTGAGGCAAATTGCTTGACTTTTCTGTACCTTGCTCTCTCCCTTTTGGAACAGAACATTTCCACAACAATCTCACAGTTTCAAAGAGGACAAATGGCTGCTGTAAATGTCAGTACATAGAACAGTGTCTAACACACAATTTAGCACCCAATCAGTATTTGTTACACTAGCTTTTCTATACATGTGATTCTAGAACTCAGCATGCTGATATTAGGAATTAGGCAAGGAACAATTTGGTGCCATTAAAGTATCTCAAAATCTGAAAATGGAAGTCACAGGTGGTAATTGACTCAATGCAAGTAACACAGAAAGAAATGTACAAGCCTAACATTAGAACAGATGATGATCCAACTAAACACAATAGATATTAGGTAGATGGATGGATAGATAGATGATAGATGATTATAGATGACAGATGAAAAGTAGATGATAGGTAGATGGTAGATATAGATTTATTGATTCACAAAAGATATATGACTAGTAAATAGAAGATACATAAATAATAGATATAAGATAGATGATTAATAGATAAATAGAAAGAACAAAGATGATAGGTAGGTAAATAGATAGATGATAGATAATGATAGAAAGATAGATGACTGATGATAGAAGATAGATATATATATATAGAAAGTGATAAGTAAAAAGAAATTAGATTTAATAGATTTTTCTGGCTGAAGAAAAAGGAATTTTGTACATTGATAATTTATTAAGGAAATATAGCTCATTGTAATAGTTACTCTTTAGTATTGCTGTGAGAGAGCACCCAAAGTAAAGCAACTGAAGGGAGAAAGGGAGATTTATTCATCTTACGGTTCCAGAGGGAAGATACAATTTCTCACAGTGGAGGCGGCATGGCTGGCCAAAGCTGAAGGAGGCTAGGTCACTGCAGACATCTTGAAAGCTGAGAGCTGCAGAGTGCTGGCTACAAAGGCAGACTTCTTTTAGGGGTAGGATGGGACTAATCCACCCTACCCCTTGTGACTGCCTTCCTCCAGGAAAGCTCCACCTCTCAAGGTGCCATGACCTTGCCAAACTGTGGAGGACACATTTCAAACCATAACACTCATTTAAAAAGCCATTTAGACAATGATCCTAATTGAAAGAAATTGCAAATGAGTAGAATATTGGAGCTGCATAAACTGTTTATACTCAAAGATTTTTATACTAAAAAAAGTAAGATCTGACAAGAACCTATACAATAGCTTTAAAAATATGCATAAGAGGGCTGGAGAGATGGCTCAGGGGTTGACTCTGCCTCAAAAGCAGAAGGTTCTGAGGTCAGATCCCATGTTCCATGTAAATAACACCAGGTGAAAACCAAGGTGGCCTGCCCTTCTAGCCCTGGTGAGCAGAGCCTAGGAAAACCCAGAACGAGGTAAAAATAATCCAGGACAATTCCCAAATTCACCCTTGGTCCCCCACAGGGACACACAGTGTCCTCTGACACACACACACACACACACACACACACACACACACACACGCAAGGTAAATAAAAATGCATTAGAGTCTTATACAAGACTTAAATATAAATATGAAATATAAATAAATGTATGTATATACATTATAATATCTGCAATATTATAGCCATTATAGGTTATACAATATATTACAGACATAACCCCATAAAAGATACTACAGTTTTGTGTATAGGTCAGTAGTGGAGTGCTCACTTACCATGCACGTTGTCCTGAGTTTGATCATCAAGATCATCAAGTTTGTCAAAAGAACAGTGATGGAGAGAGGTGGGGGAGGGTGAGAAAACCGACAGCACTACAACCACACTGTTCTCAGAGCAAGAGGCCAAGAACCTTTAGGTTATATATATTTTCTCAGAATGCAGCATGTCCTGTCTCTTCTCAAACCATTAGACAGGCTTAATCTATGCAGCTTCACCAACACAGACACAAATCTCTATTTGGAACCCTCTGTCCAAATGTCTACCAAGCAGGAGCATTCCAAATACTTCATATTATTTAGTTATCTAAATGGCATTAGTCTTCTCTTCTCGTACTGAGACTTAAGTTGGAAATACAGTCCAATTTCTGCCTCTGTCTCCTGTTTTCTCCCCCATGCAGTCAGATGATTTGCACGATTATAGACGCAGTTAAGTCTTGTCAGCAATTTCTTTCTACAGTCTGTTCGCAAGTGTTTATAAAACTAGTTTTTGTGAGGGAAAAGTATGCTTTAAGCTGAAATGCAGCAAGTAAAATTCCCATCACTTGAGAGCAATTTCCTTTATCTACCTTGCAAAAAATGTGATGTGAATATATAAAAAGATACTGGCTAATTTAAGGTATATGACAAGGTAGTGTAGAAAACGAGAACACAGGGATGTGTGAACAGGAATGAACTCCAGAGGAAAATTTCTGTGAGATACAGGAATTAATGATGTGTGTGCGCAGACACTGAATTTAATGGTGGTGCAGATAAAGGGTGAGAAATTTTTAGTTGACACAGGCAAAGGAGTTTGTGGCAGAACTTTTTATTAATAAGAGACAACTAATTGAAGCCAACATGAGAATAGCAAGAAGCCTGACAATGTGGCCTTGTATCTATTCACAAGCTTTTGTCACATGCAAAGAGAAAAAAATCCAAATAATCTCTCAGTACTGTACTTGTTTGTTACCACTGAATATATTACCTTTCCACATATCTGCTCAGGAAAGCATATACAAGGACTTGCACATGTACCAATTAACTTAGAGCAAATATTTTTGAAAATTAGTTTCTCAAAGCAATATTGCTATAAAACTCTGAGAATTCCATAAATGGGACTTTAAGTTGCTAGTGCATACAGACATTCACACATATACATGCACATGCACACATACACATACGCTCTGAGCTGAAATCCAGATAAAAGGCCTTCAAACCAGCATTTCAATCAAGGAAGTACATTTAAACTCACATATGATAAGGATTGACGTTACTTTAATAAACTGCTAATCTGTCTCTTAAGTGGGATCTCATATTTAAATGCACAAAATTAAGTAAGGCACAATGAAGACAGAAATACAGACCCAACCAGTCGGCAGAGGGCAGATGAATGGGATCCAAAGACTCCTGTGGCATCTTGTGGCAAGAATGACCTCCCATGGTGAAAGGCACTGAGCATGTATGGAGGAAGCTGGATGAGACTGTGAAGAGCATTTCCAAGGTGGATCCCACCTAACGGCATGACTTTTTTATTCTATCTTACTTCACAGTGCTGAGAGTTAAATAACATGTGTGTATTTTTTATAGATTGAAAACTCATAAATAAAAAAGTCTTATTTGTCTTTATAAGGACAATCACAGACATAAATGATATTCTCACATTTTAGTTACTGAAAAGTCTACTGTATATTATTCTGTTGACTTCTCTTGTAGACAGAACAAATGCATTTTCAAATATCATTGTCTAAAAGACCTCAAGTCATAGTCTAAATGAGCATATAGCTTCTAGCCTGGACAATTTCTTGATTTTTTATGGGTTATTCACATAAAACTTTTAAAAAATTGAAAAGTCAAGGAGCAACAGTGGAGTCAAGTGCTGGAGTTGGACTGGAAATTAATTTACAGTGGGAAAAAATCTGGGAAAATTGATCTGCATATTATAAACTAACGAGGTGAAGGGTAACCGTGGAAACAATTCTTATGGTGACTATTTAAAATATTCTCGAGAGCTAACATATGCAGCATTTAAGTATAAAAAGTTGGCTTAGATTCAATGAGAATAGACTTCCTTGATCTGTTTTGCTTTATTTTATTTTTTGGCAAAGTTGTCATTTTCAAAACTCAAAAAAACTCTTAAAACTTAGTGAATCTGATTTTCAGTAGATACTTGACCAAGCTGCACAAAATATTCCTCTAGGAAATTAAATAAAAAAATAATAAAATATTCCTAGAGGACAGATGGAGATACCGAGTTTAAAAGCAAGCTTCTGCAAGGGTCATGAGCAAGGGCAATCATTAACGGGAACACACCTCAGAAAAGTAGAATTTCAAAAGCCACCAGACCAACACCATTGACCCTTTCACACCTGGCCCAACATTTTAGCAATGTGTATGAAAAGAACTTTTCAAAGACATCAAGCACTTGAATGAGATAGAGCTGTAAGCAACAGTAAATCTAGGCAGAGGCCAAATCTAATCTACAAGTTGTAAAAACTTCACAGAAAGACAATATATCATAAGAAAATAAGATTTTTTCAAATCATAATGCCAATTCTGCCGTCTGTTCAGCTATGCCAGCTTGAAATTTTTTCCTGACCAATTTAAACCTGTTTCTTCTTGTATAGAAAATGTCATTATTTCTTTTTTTTTTTTTTTTTTTTTTTTTTTTTTTTTTTTTTTATTATTATTTATTCAACTGTGTGTATGTGCGCGCGCGTGTCTGTGTGTGTGTGTATGTGTGTGTAGAACCACGGACGAATTCGCGAACCACCATGGACGCCTCCGCCCCGGGATTCACAGGCTCCGCCCTACCAGGACCAGAAGCGCAGGCCGCCCCCGCTTCCATCTGGCGTCTATACGTGGGATCTGGGATCCGAACTCGGGACCTTCCGCCTGCAAGGCGGAGGCTTAACCCCTGAGCCACCTCTCCAGCCCAGAAAATGTCATTATTTCTAAGCTATAGTTTGTTCTAATAATATTCTTAAAAAGGACTTATTCTAAAAAACTGGGTTGAGCTCTTTGTTGTCTACAATTTTGTTTTAGATCATAAGTATTACTTTTGAAAAAAGATGCATCATTTTATTATTTATTCAAAAAATGCAAAAGATACAACTGCACATATATGTGGAGTATGTTGTGTTTTGATTCATATTTAAATTACACAGTGATCAAATTTCTGAATTAGTGGAGACAATGTTTTTGGTGTGCATGTGAGAAAAGGGGGTTTCCGTAGGTCCCTATTCTGGATATGTGGAGATCAGAGGACAACTTTCAGGAGTCATCTTTTTCCTTCTATGCTGTAGAGTGCAGGGATCAAATTCATGTTACTGGGCCTGGGTGACAAGCCCTTTCACCTGCTGAGCCACCTCGCTGACTCGCACATCCATTCCTAAACTTTGATCATTTCTTTATAGCGAATACATTGAGAAACTTCTTTTCCATTCAGTTTGAGGTTTATATTGTGATGCTGTAAACTCTAGTTGCCATACTATACAATAAAATAGAGCTTTCTAAGGTTTTTTCCACTCGTCATATAGTTAGTTACATGGATCAACTTGAAGTCTTGTGTCATAGTTAGATATGGGTGTCAACTTGAAGCTTTGTGTCAGAGTTAGGTACAGGTGTCATCTTGATGGTTGAGGGTTTGAATTCTGAGCACGTTTGTAGAGACTTCGTAGTTGAGCTAATTCCAGAGCAACCTGCAAGAGATTGTCTAGTTGATGGGGAAAGCCTGGCCCATGGTGGGTTGGACTAGTCCTTGAGCAGATGAAGAAGAGAGAAGGAGTTGACTGAGAAAATTGGCATCTTTCTGAATACTGGCCCAGATATGCTGGTCTGGCAAGTGAGGATTGTCCCTCTCTCAGCCACTGCATGGATATGGTATGGTTCCCTTGACCCTGGTGTTGGTGTGAGCTCTCCTGTCCTGTCAAGCCGGACAAGGAACTGTAACCGGACTATTGTGAGAGAGAATAAACCCCTCATTTGCTTAAGTTGTTTTGTCATGATTGTATCAGCAACATGTAAAGCAACTTTGACACTTTTGTACTTGAGAAATTTGTACCTTTCCCTGGGCATATGGGTCTACAGAACAGGTGCACAAATCAAACATTTGCTGATAAAAATCATAAAACAGTTTATTTTAGAAAACTCATTGATGTGTATAAAATCTTACCATTTATTAAAGAGAAAACACATTTGTATTCTGATGAGATGAATGTGCTCATTTATCTAGCACAGTACAATCTCAAGATGTATTGATTTCATACTTGGTAGTGAGGAACAGCAGTAGGAAAGAACTAGAAGTATTTGTTTCCAATTGTTAAATCAGTATGTTTCTATAAGAGCAGAAAACTGTGCATCCTGTAAAGACGCTGCCATTCAGGCTATGCTATGGCCTTGAATCTGAATGGGATTGTTGGAGGCAGTGCTGCCTGGTACTGCATGGTGTGAGGTCCGGTGAGAAGCAAGGTATATGTCATGACTTGAAAAGTGAATTGTTAAACCATAATCCAGATCATCAGAGATTCTATATCAATCACCTGGAACTAGGCCAGCCTAATCTCTCCCCATCCTGAAGCTCAGGGAAATTTGCGGAAGAGAAGGCAGTAAGATTGTAAGAGCACAAGGATGGGAGGAGCAATGATATGCAAGATACTCCACACAAGTTAGGGCCAAAACAATCATAATAGGACTTTGCATGATACGCTATGTCCAACACATTATTGACCCCACAAAGTCTAGCATGGACTAAAGGCACTAGGATCCTTGGAGGCTAGGGATTGACAGCCACAGTAGTGCTTAAGGGGAACACAGGAAAGGTTCTGGGAAATGCTGCTGGGTCCTTGCACCTCATCGGAGAAGAGGATCCAGAGGAGAGTTTGGCATGCACATTAAAGGATGCTCGGGGGATGGGGGGGAGGCATTGGGAGATGAGGAGGGAGGGGGGACCGGGGAGAGGGAGGGAGGGGACCGGTCTATCTGTTAAGTTTGTATGAGCGTAAATAAAAAAAAAAGTGAGTTGTTCCCCACAGGAATACAACACAGGTGCATGTGTTCATAAAAAGGTTTATTTTAGAAAACTCATTGATGTGTATAAAATCATACCATTTATTAAAGAGAAAACACATTTAGGAGGTGGAGCCTTGCGGGAGGAAGGCATATGACAGGGTGGGCCTTGAGGCTGATTAGCCCCACCTTGCTTCAGTGAGCTGGTCTGCTTGCACTTTTGCAGCTCTCAGCTTCCATGATAGATGTGACCTGAGCCTCCTCCGCTTCTGTTGCCAGCCATGCTGTTTCTGCCATAATGGACTGTATCTCCCTGTGGAACCATAAACTGAATAAATCTCCCTTTCTCTCCTTAAATTGCTTGAGTTTGAGAGCTGTCTCACAGCAACAACAAGAGTAACTGCTAGAGTATGCATGCTGTAGTGTTCTGAGCCACGCCTGACATGAAGTCACATGACGCACCACAGAGGAACACTAGCATAATTTCTCATACTCACAACATATTTGATTTGAATTAACCTTTTGGCCAAGGGGGTAACATACAATGCCCACCAGGATGGAGTGAAGGGCATTGCAGGAACAGCAAAACTGCAAAAGAAAATCAACAAACCACAATCCAGAACTTCAGACTCTATATCAACCACCTAGAACTAGGCCAGCTTAGTCTCTCCCCATCTTGAAGCTCAGGGAAATTTGCGGAAGAGGGGGCGGTAAGAGTGTAAGAGCATAAGGATGGGAGGAGCAATGATATGTAAGATACTCCATACTAGTTAGGGCTGAAGCAATCATAATTGGACTTTGCATGCCCTGCGCATTGTCCAACACACTGTTGACCTCACAAAGTCTAGCATCTGCTAAAGGCACCAAGATCCTTGGAGGCAAAGGATTGGCAGCCACAGCAGTGTTCCTATACCTAAGGGGAACACGGGAAAGGGTTCGGGAAAGGCCACTGGGTCCTTGTACGTCATCAGAGAGGAGGGCCCAGAGGAAAATCAGACATGCACAAGAAAGGACTCTCTGGGAATTGGGGTGAGAGGCACTGGGGGATGGGGAGGGAGAGGGGTGGGGAGGGGGAGCAGGGGGTACGGGGGGAGGAGGAGGGAGGGAGGGAACTGGTGTACCTAATAAGTTTGTATGAGCTGAAATAAAAAAAAAAAGAAAAAAAAAAGAATTAACCTTTTGGCCATTTCATATTCAAAAACCATTTGCTGTGGCCAATTCTTTATCCAGCCCCCATCAATGACATATGATTCATATGCAGCTCACACATTAAGAAGCTTCAAAATCAAATAACAATACTTGTTCCTCATAACTAGCTATAACGTTGTACCCAGTGACTGACCAGTCTCTCAACACACCAAAATCTCCAAGTCCACATATGCTGACAGTATGTGGTACTTGTCTCCTGAGCCAGACTTAAATCAATTAGTGACTCTGAGATCCATTCATGTTGCACCAGAGCTGATTGCTTTCATGGTGTGAGTAGTCTTTACTTTCTTCATCCATTCAGCCATGTAGGCTGCATCTTTGTCCTAGCTATTGTGAATAGTGCTTTCAGAAATAGAAATAAGATGTTTGACACACTGATTTTATTTGTTTGGAATGCATTCAGTAGTATAACTCTGGATCATATGGCAATTCTATACTTGTGTTTTTCTTCAGTAGTCTTCTGAATCATTTTTTGAAGTAACTGTACTGATTCATATTCCCACCAATGACATATAAGTTCACACTTCTCTATAACAGTTGATAGTTTCTGGATTTTGAATGATTCAGTCCTAAGGTAAGGTGATCTCTCATTGTGCTTTTGATTTGCATTAATGGTTTGTGATGTTAGTGGTTTTTTTCATAACATTCTTAAAAAATATATAGGTACCCAAATGTGAAATATATTTTAGGAGTCATTCATGAAACTTGCAAAAATTTATATTACTATATCTTTTAAAAACTGAACAATGACTGTGTCTTCCAAAACATAATAAGACCAACCTGCAGCTTTGTTGATAGATGAAAAGTGTTCAGATCACATGAATTCAAAGACCTATCCTCCTCCCTTCCCCACAGGCTGGCCAGACTCTTCCTGGGTACTACATCCAGTTTTAGACTCTGCAGTTAGAAAAGACAGACCAATTATGAGCTAGACTCTGGTGACCAAAATAATAAAAGTTGGAGGTAATATCACGAGAAATGCTGAAGCAACAAGGGTACTCAAGTTGCAAAGAAAAGAACAAGCCAGCTTCTAAAACTTGGATGTCTGATAAATGGAAGACACTGTTTTGAAGAAATTCTAGAAGTAGAATGAAGTCAATGATCAGAAGTATGAAGCAGTCTTATTTCAGGTCAACATGCTAATAATTATCTTGATAAACAAAAGCAAAACCGAATCATCTTTTAAGGTCTACTATGTGCAAAGAAAATATGCATGCTATACAACATCAGTTAATTGCTACAGTGCCTCTGTAGTACTGTAATTAACATTTTCTTCTATTTAAAGTTGCTCAGCTACAGTGGACAGCTTGTCCAAGTGACACTGGCCAGCTCAGCTTCCAGAACTGCAGATATGTACCTCCTAGCTTTGAAATAACCAGAGTGCTCTGAATGTAAGACTGTCTTGAAAAATTAAAATGTCAGCATGGAGTGACACTAGAACTCTCGTTCAGAGAAGTGAACAAAATGACCTTTGACTTTTTCCCTTTTCCTCACCAAATACACTTCCTGGGACATTTCTGTGAACCTGGACTGAGCAGTTGAGCTACAGAACACATAGATCTGTAAGTTCCTACCTTTACAAAGTTTATGGACAGTGGTGTATATAAACAGTTTACAACCAACTGTGCTCAGTGCTCCTACAGAGAAGCACACAATGGTATGAGAACACTGCATGGATGGCCCTTTTTATTTGAAATTAGTCAACATTCCTGAAAGAAAAGCACTTCACATTTACTGCACCCACTATGGTAACCCAGGCTCCCTGTGTTGATCCACTCAGCTTGGCATATAAACAGCATCCCTGGCCTGGATTCAGTTTCTGAATTTCTTCACACTTAACTTGTCTTAAAAATTGGTCTTCCATAATATTAGATTTCACCATTTGTTAATGGTCTCGCGAAGGTAAACTTTCACTGTCTTTAGGAAATGTAAACCTGTTCTGTCACATAATTATAGTGTGAGTCTAAAGTATTTTTATGCTGAAATAATTTACTATTTCATCATTCTGAAAACTGTTGTATTAATTATTGTTGATTGTTCCCAGTAATGCTAAGAAGGATTAAATGATAAAAAATTAGAATGACAAAATCCCCTAAAGCATGACACAATAGTAAAATAAATTATTATTGTACCATAGTTGGGTTTCCATTCTGAATTGGCCAAAGTATTATGCCAATAACTTGAGAAAAAAAGAATCCAAGGAGACTATAGACAGAGATTTTAGGCTGCTTTTAGCTTCTTCTGAAAACAATTGAGAATGTTGAGATTTTGTTTTCTCCCCATACTGTCAAAGAGAAGAAAACTGACAGAGAACGATGACTCACAATTATTAGATGAGTCAGAAGATGAATGCCAAGTGACACGCAGTAACACTCCAGACTGTAATGATGATGGTGAAAGTGATGGGAGGCATGAAAATCTCTGATGATGAGTCTACAGATGACAATATCTCAGACAAGTTATTTCAGATTTCAGATTGATGAGTGAGTAATATTTTTAGGGACAAAGGGAATCAAAATAGCCATTCTGCTCATTTAGTCACTTAGTGGAAAGGATTTCATTATGCAATATTGAAGGAAAAGCCTGTTTTGCTGAAAGAACAAATGACAATATCATTTCAGTTTCAATGCAAAGGCAGGAAAGAAAGCAGAAATGAACTGCAAACTCTCATGCATTTCTTCCCAGGACCCTGTAAAAGCTACCACACACCAAGTAAGTTAAAACAAGAGTCTCAGGTCAGGTGTTTAGAAAGCCTGAATCAAGGGTCAGCAAGTTAGGCCTCTTTGGAAAGTGGAGACTGTATTCAGGCAATCCTCACCTCTGGTTGCCTACAAACCTTGACATTCTTTATCTTGCAATCACAGCACTATTACCACCAGTCTCTGCCTCCTGTATGCTCCCTCTGCAGGGTTGTGTTTCTCCACCAAGACCACTCTGGTTTTAAATGGTGCCCTTCATGTTGGACTTAGTACCCACCCTAACCTTACAAGGACTGTATTCCAAATAAGACCATCTCTATCAGTCTCGGGTTAACATGACTTAATTTTAATTTGTCCAGGTAAATCTAACTCAGCTAATAAGGTGATCTTTTTATAAAAATAACCTATTGAGGTTAGAGAGATACATCAAGGGTTAACCCTCTGCCTCACAGGCAGAAGGACGTGAATTTAAATCCCAGATCCCATAATAAAAAACATAAAATAGAAATGGCAAAAGTTTATACTTCTGGCCATTAAAGACAGAGACTGGAAAAACCCAAACCAAAGCAAAAAGAAGATAGAGGAATCCACAATGATTCCAGAAGTCACCCTTGGTCCTCTAGGCACACACAGTGCCCCTGGTGCACACAGACATACACACACACACCACACACACACACACACACACACACACACACACACACACACACAAATAAAAAATAAAATAAAATATAAAAATAAATAGCCTCTAAACTGAGGAGATATGTGGGCTAATTGATTAATCCTGCCAAGTTGAAAAGTATGAAAAGAACAAATTAGATAATTTACAAGAAAGAAGAATGCAATATTTGAATTAAAATGCTTAAAAGTAAATATTAATAGAGAAAATAATAAGGTGGAAATATTTTAAAAACTTGAATCAAACTCCAATTATTGTGCTGGAAATTTGAAACAAATTAAAACCACATAGGAATGGATTTTCTCCTTGTTTTCTTTTTACTATTGAAGAGGGTATTCATTGCTTTTTATTAAAATTTTCATTGTGGTTAAAATTCTTGATCTTCTACCTGAGCATTCAAAGGAATACAAACCATCCTTTGCTTCGTCATTCTTCTATGGGGCTTTATTTTATTTTTTTTTATTATTTCAGCTCATACAAACTTAATAGGTACACCAGCTCCCTCCCTCCCTCCATTCTATGGTACTTTAAACCGTGCAATATTATCTCATGGCGATAAGGGGAAAGAGATCAAGGATCTATTGGATCCCATACACTTGCATAGCCCAAGATACTTTTGTGTCTCTAAGTTGCTTTGTTGCAGTATGCTATGATAGAAACAGGTATCAACTTGACAGTTGGGAGTTCAAGCTCTGGACACATTTGTAAAGAATCAGTGGTTGAGTTAATCCTTGAGCAAACCTGCAGGAGATTGTCTGGTTGATAGGGACGCCCAATCCATAGTAGAGGTGACTAGTCCCTGGGCAAGATGTTAAGATGGAAAGGACTGGGTAAGGAAACTGACATCTTTTGGTATACTTGGCCACACATGCTGGCCTGGAAAGCAGTGATTATCTCTCTCTCAGCAGTCCTGTGTGTGTATGGATATTGTCGTGGTTTGAAATGTGAGTTGTTCTCCACAGGCTAATGGGCTTGAATCTTTAGTTGGTTGGGAAAGACTCTTTAGGAAATAGAGTCTTGCTAGAGGAAGGCAGTCACAGGAGGTGGACCTAGAGGTTGGTTAACCCCACCCTGCATCAGTGAGTTAGTCTGTTCTTGAGCTTGCAACAGCAGCTAAGAGCCTTCATGATATCTGCAGTGACTTAGGCTGCCTCCAGCTTCTGCCAGCCTTTTCTGCCATAATGGACTGTATCTCCTCTCTGGAACCATAAGCTGAATAAATCTCCCTTTCTGCCCTCAAGTTGTTTAAGCCTCAGTGGCGTCTAACAGCAACAGATAAGAGTAATTGACACAGATATAGTATGGTCAGCTCCCTTGGTCCCTGGTATTGGTATGGACTCTCCTGCCAAGGTGGACAAAGAACTATAAACAGACTATTGTAAGCCAAAATAAAACCCCTGTTCCCTTAAACTGTTTGGCCGTGAATTTATCAGCAACATGCAAGTGAACTACTACTCAGTGTGTCTCTACAGAAACAGCAAACACCAAGACCTTCTACAGGAAGCAGTATTATTTCCTGCTGATGTGGACCCAGCAGATCCCTATTTAAAGACTGAGGTTTGAATGAATGCAGCAGGTTTTGCCTTGAGTACTGTCCCTTACATCTTTGTCTCCTGGGCATTCTGGAAATCACACATACACTTAGACACTGAGTCAGGCTACTCCTTCCTGGTCACATGGTAGCCTAGATTCTTCTTTGCTAACACAGCTTCTATACCAGAGCACATGGCTTTCTTCACATGAACTTTCATTTTCAACTTCTGCTTCATCAAGAGCTCTTGCTCCATGGTGTGTGAGGTTCTGTGAAGTGAAGTGTGGAAACAGATTGACATTCACAGATCTTGCTAACCAATGGGGCCAATGTGCAACCCTGCAATGACATCACCATCCTGGATTGCCACCTTTTACTGATGACATGCTCTGCATTTATGTCATTACCAGGAATGTACTCATGTGAAATTAATGGTATTTTGTCCAACAATAAGAGTCTGTGGCAAGGGGACATGGGCAAAAATACAGCAACAAGAGCTTGTCTTAGAGTTTCCTCCTTGTTGGATAGCTTATAGAGTATCAAGAAATGCTATAGACGCTACTGGGGGCAGAAAAAGAATCAAAGGTCTCATCAATCTATAAGATCTACAAGTTATAATAGAAATCACCATGGCAACAGGTGTAATAGTGGCAACCTGTGTAATAGTGGCATGAGGATCAAGGAGACAACCAAGAGCTTTCTGACTGAACTTAAGACCTGCTTGTCAGAAATGGAACACATTACTATTACTGTTAACTAGAACAACAATCTATATAACAGAAGGAAATAGGTCAGTAGGGAAGAACAGACTATAAATCTTTAGCTAGGAAAACAGTACACCAAACTGCTCTGCAAATACTTATTATGCCCATAGATTGGAGAGCATGAAGCACTCAACCTGGAAGTCTTCTTCTACAACAGAAGCTGTTTATTACTGAAAAGTACAGCTTACCAAAATGCAGAAAATAAGGGTTTTCTCAATCCCCACCTCAAGGCCCAGGTAACATCAAGGAAGAGGGGGTGGCAAGATTGGAAGAGTCTGAAGTGAGAAGGTAGTGGACCATGCATTGTCTCTTGGACATAACATAACTGTGATATGCAATATTTAAAGGAAAATATGTATACCAGCACAAAAATTGCCTGGGAACTGTCTTAGCAACATCTCACCACATCATCAGAAAGATCTCGAGAAGCTCTACACCTCTCTGAGAGATGGATGAGGACTAATGCTGATGGAAAAGTAAAGGAAGATGCTTTCCTCAATGATATATCCACTGATCTAGAATATTTTCTGAGGCGTGAATCAGATCAGGCATAAATCATCACAGACTAGATGAAACACAGTGGATCACACAGGCTAAAAGATTTGAAAATAGCAGGGAGTTAGGCAGGGGAGATAAAGGGTTGTAAGGGGAAATGGAGGGGGATAGGATTTGGGACTAAGGGTTGAAAATATTATGAAATCACTATATTTGTGAATACAACATTTTAAAAAAATAAAGATTAAGAAAAGAAGAAAAGAATCTGTGTCAAGGGACATGCTGTGCTCCAAAGAGCTACCAAGGTGGCATCTTATGATCTTTTGCAATATGCCACATAGATTCTGCTGAATTCCATTTGAGAATTCTCCTCTGCTAGATAGAGATGCAAGGCCTTTCACTAACACAACTCTTGGTGGTCTCCTTGATAGGTTTCTGACAGTACTATCTGATCTGCAAAGGAAGTCTCTTTGTCAGAGATGTGTGCTGATTAGCATCTCCTCATATCAGGAGGTTGCGCCCACACAGGAGATACAGAAGTAGTAATGAGCAGAATTATAGCACCTCTTTTTGGAATCTTGTAGAGATTCACTTTAAAGCCCCCCCCCTTACACACCCTTACATAAGACAGAGGCAGAAGCTACAGTTCATCAGTCAGGAAAGCAGGTCCTCAATTGTTGCCAAGTGAATCGTCAACAGTCTCTTATTGCAGCTGGCACCAGGTTCCTCCTACAAAGTGTAGCTACTACTGTGCAGAACTCATCAGCATTATGATTAACCAAAAAATAGTTATCTCAGCAATCTAGCTTACATAAAGAGAATTCTTCATAACTATGGTGTACAACATTCTAACTAAAAAAATATTGGAAAAATATTTTTGTCCTTCAATTATAAATGTAGTTATAGGGTTGATGGGATGACTCACTGGATTAAATAACTTGACCATATGTCCAATGATCTGGATTCCATCTCAAAATCCCACAAGATGGCAGAAGTGAACTGACTGCCACAAGTTGTTTCTGACCGCTACACACATGGACTGTGACACATATGTACACACACACACACACACACGATCACACACTCATGTGCTCGAGCGAAGTTTTTTAGACAAAAACTACATATTTGAAAGAAAAATATGAGAAGATTCTTTCAAAACCTGTTAACTTTTATCTATGTTCTTAACCGATGAAATAAAACTTGAACAAATCTTATTCAGCTAAAGTGGGGAGAAATGCTATAATAATAATTATGCCAAATGTTTACTGAATATGATTTATGTGCCAAATCCTGTTCAAAAACCTGAGTCCCGGGCTGGAGAGGTGGCTCAGGGGTTACGCCTCTGCCTTGCAGGCGGAAGGTCCTGAGTTTGGATCCCAGATCCCACGTATAGACGCCAGGCAGAAGCGGGGGCAGCCTGCGTTTCTGGTCCTGGTAGGGCGGAGCCTGTGAATCCTGGGGCAGAGTAAACAAGGAGGAGGTGGAGGCGGCCCATGGTGGTTCCCGAATTCGTCCGTGGTTCTACACACACACACACACACACACACACACACACACACACACATACACACGCGCGCACACATTATATATGCACACACGCACAATTGAATAAATACTAATAAAAAAATTTAAAAAAAACAAAAACCTGAGTCCCCATGAGTTGATTAATTTATTCATTTAATCTCCAGGGTAACGGTATGAATCAGTACTAGCTTAGCTCTAGCAATACATGCAGAATTACCCTTAAGAACATGTGCACAGTTACATCTGATTTACTCACATTTGGTTGATAGACACTAATTTTCATGATGGCTCTTCATAAACTTTAAACATCTTGGTCCTCAAAGGCCAATTGTCATCTGTTTGAATGACTATCAGTACACTGAGACGAAAACACTCCCAGGAAATGAATGGCCCCTGAATAGTGAGCGCCTTGTGCATTTCTGAAATAAATATAATAAGGATCATTGGCAGTATTTATTTCACTCCCTTCTAGCCATTCGATCTCCTGGTGCACAACGCATTCCTTCATTGATGTGGTCAATCTAAAACTCTGTAATAGTGTCCGTTCCTCACAGTTATTAGGAGTTTGCAGGGCTTGATAAGACAGTGTGAATAATTCTATATGGTCAATCATGCAAGGCCTTCATAGGCAAAGAAGGAAGAGTTCCTGAATTAACAACCAAATAGCCTAATGAGAATAAGTTTGGGTAATAGGTTTTTTATTATTTATTTAGGAGGAGAGAAAAAAGAGGAGAGAGAGAGGGAGAACACACACCTGCTATCTCTCTTATGTGGAAGTGAAAGGACAACCTTCACAAGTTAGTTCTCTCCCTCTATCATGTATACTCTAGGGAATCATCACAATCAAACATTCAGAATTGCTCCCAGGCAACTTTGACTACTGAACCACCTTGGGCCCAAGTTTGAGTAATATTTTATACTTTAAAAATTGAAGACATGGTGATATCAGTTAGAAATGGAGACAGACAATGATGACTCCCAGACTTATAAGTAGACCTTGACACCAACACAAATAGAGAAGCCTAAGGAAGAGAAATTGTCTATAAAGGGGAGACAGAATACAAGAATATGACAAAAAAATTTACATGCACAATTAATACATTTGACTTTAGTTGTACAAGTCAAGCAGGTGGTGAAGCTTTTTCTCAGGGAGAAGATGTTAACAACTCCAGAGCCCTCCTCTTGTACACCATTCAAAACCTGTTAGTTTTACTTTTTACTCTAGACTTTGCCATAGTGGCCAGTTCTGAAAGGGTGCAAGCCCTGTAGCTTGAACCCTTTGCTTCTGTTCCCAGCACATTCTGCTTCATGGTAACTCGCTGGCACTGAATACCAAGTAGAGTTCAAAATATAAGGGAACAGAACACCTGCACGGGAATTGTCCTATGCACATTTCTCCATAAAAAGGGAAAGATCTCAAGAGACTCCATCCTTCCCTGGGAGACTGATGAGAGTTAATGTTGATGGGAAGGACTCCCACTGAGATACAACTCATACTCCAGGAAGTACTCCAGACCATGATACCAAAAGCAACCCAGATGAAACTCAGTGGGCCACACATTTGAAAAGACAAGAAAATAGAAGGGAGACTGGCAGGCGAGAAGAATGACTATAATGGGAAGACAAAGGGGATGGCATTTGGAATTAAGGTGTGAAAATATCATTGATTCACTATATTCATGTGTAAAACACTAAAAGAATAAAAAAGAGAGAGAGAAAAACATGCAAGGGAGCAAGCACTGAAGTGCTCTCGCTTGACTATTGATGGGGATGGGAGCCAAGGCAGGCTGGCAGATACTATGGATAAAGCCCCTCCCAAAGGCCTGTGGGTAAGAGTCCTTCTACATCACAGAGGATCCACAGCATATTCTTGCCTCAGCTTTTCTGCAGCTCAGGGCTCCTACCCCTCCCTCATGTTCCTGGAGTCATTTCTCAAATGAAACGCCACATGCTGACCTGCAGGTCATGTTGTATACCCTGCTTTTAGGAAAGCCAAGTTAGGTCAGGCCGTAGCCAAAGTGACTTCTCAATTTAGATAGAAAATTTAAAAATAGTACAAACTTTTTACTGCAAAACGAGGGATTATGCTGCTTGATTCCAATTAGGAAGGTTGATATTTCCTTTAGTTCAGAATGAACTTCGATACCACGATGAGAGCAAGTTGAAAGTTTAATGAGGCTGCATTGTAAGTTCTTAATTTTTAACTTTTGTGTTTTCCTACATATCTTAGCACTTCAAACTTAGCTGAGTATACTATTACTTTAAATGTTGTCAAGTTGAAAATGTGACATATTAAATGCTGTATATTTCTACCAGGTTCCTAAGTGTGTGATTCTGTATCTACTTCCTGCCTGTTGGCAGAATTCACAAAATGGAAATGTTTTCATTTAAAAAAAAAAAAAAGGTAAAACTCTCTGCTGACAAACTGTCTCTTCAGGATAAAGTGCACACTACTGGAGTCTGACAACATGAGTTCAATCCCTCGAACCCTCTTAAAGATGAATGGAAAGAATCAACTCCAAGGATTGTCTCTGATTTCCATGCATTCAGACATCATACACACAAACACATACACACCACATATACATATGGACATAGCACAATCACATACCCCTCATATACAAACACACACACGCATACCACATATGCATATATACACAGCACAATCACATACCACATATACATGTATACACAACACATACACTCACATATACCACATTCACTCATACAGCACATATACACTACACAAACATACACTACACATACATACTACACACACACAATAATAATATCAAAATTTGAACACAAAAAACTCTCATTTTCATGGTATTGAACATCGTATGACTTCTAAAGAAACAAATATATCTTTTGCCCTTCTCACAATGATTGAATACAAATAGACATATTTGAAATGTATTGGGCTGCTTTGCCTGAATTTCTATTCATGGAGATATTGTAATTAAAATAATCACTCCAGTTTAAGAAATGCAAAAAAAAATAGAAATTATAATATAAATCATGATTTAGGTGACTAATGCTATTCTTACTATCTTTTAGGGTGTTTAAAAGCTTCTAGTTAGAATACAGCACAAAAATAAACTTCTAGCTATGCCCAGTATTTAGCGAGCTTTCATGCCAAAATCATACTTAAAATGAGACTTTTCTTGTATGAACCTGTTTACAAAGCCCCCTTGATTGACTCTGTACAATCACAGATCAACTAGAAATGGAAAGAATGGTGTCTTTTTTGCAGTGTTCTTCCAATTACATCAAAGTTAGCATGGAAAGCCAAGAAGAAACTCGGAGAGGAGCAAGGACCAGGAATGTGGCCAGCAGGCAGCATCCTGTCAGCTAACACAGTGCTTAGCACCAACCCACCCAGCCTCTTGGGAGATCACAAGGCTTCTGTCTTCATGTATGCAATTTCCATTCCTTCCTCTTAATTACCATCAGAACTTTCCCTGAGGTGGTGACTTCCAAGCACCCCTAAATCTGAGCAGACTACTGAGCATGCACCACAGACAAGACCAGGGGACTTCGGAAGCACAGCTCTGATACAAGATGCTATATGTCAACACTCTGCTTGGTTTCTATTCAACCCAAATGTTAATCCCAAAGGCATTTGCTTGAGGAGTAGAATGAGCCAGAACACTCACTTTCAAAAGCTTGAGGGGCTTTTCTGAAAGCGTCAAAAAAGATACAAACACAGATTCAGGAGTGAGAAAGATTTTCCTTTCTATTTGTTTTTTGTTTTGTTTTCACTCTTTCCTGATACTCTCATCTCAGTTTGGTTCAGGGGCTAAATATGGAAACGCATGTCTGGTTGGATTTAATGTCAGTGACTTAAGTGGCAAAGCTTAAATAGAATTTAGTCTCTTCCATCAGTAGCTCTACAAAGTCAGTTATTAAAAAAAAAAAACTTGTGTCTTACATACTGCCTCTGTCAAAATGAAAAAGCATGCATTATTAGATTTGTTCCCTTGAACCAGACCCCAGGATGTCTCACCACTAAGGGGGGCACATAAATTCCTTTTTATGCAAAGGCTGACTTCTGAATACTTGAAAGGTCATGTTTTCAACAGCTATGAGGATTTCTCAAACATAGTGACTATTTGGCAGTTATGTTGTAACAACTCATCAATTGCTGATTTTTGATTTCCAACTTTTGTTTCATCTGATAAAATCCAAAAGTTATTTTTAATTCGAAGCATACCACTCAAATATGACTTAATATGCAGTGGCAGAAAATACTTTTGAGAACTTCGTATCATGTCCCTTGACTCATGTAGAGCTGGAGTTAATGACAATTCAAACAGATTCCTTTTCAATTTAAAACCAAATACAACATATTAACAAATGAGCCAGCAAATGTACAAAACATAAATCCCAATAAAATTGTGGGCACCTTCACCTTTATTTCATGAGGTCTTTGAAATCAACATATGAGATCCATATTTTAAAAAAAGTGATCATTCTTTTTGTGCGTGAACTTACTGATCCCTTCCCTAAGGAGAGACACTGAATATGCATGTGAGCTAATCAAACAGAATATTCTCTACCTAGCCATTGAAACCAATGACTAGCTCTCATCCAACTCGTTCCCATAATCCTCCCCATATCTTCATGCCCATTCCAGTCACTCTTGAAAGCCCTGACCAACAATCCCAGCTGCTTGCTCAACAGCGCTCTCTACAGATTCCTCACACTTCAAGCATGATGCATTTTATAATCCAATTTATTCTTTATTCGCTTCTGTCCTTAGATCCTCACACTGTTCTCAGGATAATTTTTGGAAATAACATCATCACAAGAGCACAGGTGGAAAACTTCAGGTTTATATTTAAACACTTTTCACGGATGCTAAAAGCTGTGAGGATCTGGGGAAATGGTCAATCCTTAAATGAGGCCTCCTGTTCCCTTGGAGATTTATGGTGTGTGTGTGTGTGTGTGTGTGTGTCTGTGTCTGTGTGTGTCTGTTCCTATGTGTGTCTGTGTGTATCTATGTGTCTGAGTGTATATGTATGTGTGTCTGTGTGTATCTCTGTGTGTCTGTGTGTCTATCTGTCTGTATCTGTGTGTGTGTGTGTGTGTGTGTGTGTGTGTGTATTGCTAGGGACCTAACGCAGAGATGCAAGCATTCTGCCTTCTGAGTTCACCCCCCTGTTTTCTGATACTGGATTATCATCTTATTTTAGACCCCTACAAGCTCTCTACTGGTTCACACATACCTCTCACTGATGGAAGGTCCTTTGGAAACAAGTAGACTGACATTTCTCCTGTTGAATCTACCCTCACCCAGGAAGCCCATCTCACAGAATTCTGATGTTCCACAAACTATTCCCTGAGGTTCACAGTCAATGTCCTCATAGCACAGATCCACATGACTCCAAAATGTTTTATGTTTTATACACTGTATGAAATGAATACACAGCCAAGATTGGCTGATCATGATCTAACAAGTGTATTCTATGCTCACCTCCTATGAGCTTTAACTTGACATAATTCACATTGGATCTCCCCTATAACATGCCAAGCACTTTTCAACTTTTTAATTCCTTAAGAACTGCTCATTAGGGGTCCCAACAATGCTTGAGACAGCACTGCACATCATCTGTATGCAGAAGGGATTAAGTTATGCACCAACACCCTGATGAAGCAAAGCTCTCTAAATCCAAGTTCTACACTCCGGGGTGGTGTGATGTCTCATTATGGAAACAATCAGGGACACGAGTCTTCTGAGTAATGAAGTAAAGTCTCCCAGGTAGAAATCTAATCAGAAGTTATTCTTATTTTCTGCTAACATCAGGGAGGCTGCGAAAAGATTCCACCCACTGCAGCTGCAGAAAGCATTCTTTTCTAGAGGCATTCGCATGCATGTTGAAGAGCGAATAAAGAGCTGTCTCCAGCTTTGTGCAATTATGTGTGACAACAAATAGATACAGAAATAGCTGCTGCAGGAAAGTTGATGTGTCCAGAGACCAAACATTAACCAATTGCATGCAAATAAACTAAAAACTATTTTCAATTAGTGCAGCACTCTGTTACACAAGAAAGAGACCACATAACATGTTAAAGACTGACTTGACTGTAAATGCCCCAAGAAACTCAGACGATGAAGATTCAGAACAAAGCTTTGATTTGAGCAGCTCCTGCCTGAAGTTGTTACTCATAAGATAGTGATAAAGGACGGGGAAGCAGACTCCTTAGAGAAATGCACATTTATAATTTACTAATACCTATGTAAGTATCTATCAAGACTTTTATTGTGTCACAGATACTGAAGCAGTGCTATGGTTTGGGTATAATTTGAGAGTACCTCAAACATCTACAAATAAGGTGCTTCGTCTTTAGGGTGGCAGCATGTGGAGCTTTAAAAGGTAGTGCCTAGAGGTTGGAGAGAACGCTCAGGGCTCCAAGCCTTGTCCTTGAAAGCAAAAGAACCTAAGTTTGGGTCCCAGATCCCACGTAAAAATGCTGAGCAACAATGATGGCTGCCACTTATTCTGGCCTGAAAGTTCAAGCCTGGGAGACCCCAGCAAAGCAATGAGGTGGAAGAGCAAAACAAGATGATTCCCAATTTCACCTTAGATTCCACAAATATTTAAATGCCATTTTCTACTATACACATCCCCATACACACCTGCACATGCATGTATATACAGATATGCACATGCACGTGCACATACACACACGCAAAAAAAAAAAAAAAAAAAAAAAAAAAAGAAAAGAAGAAGTAAAGCCTAGTGAGGGTAGAGTTTATTAAGGGCATATCTTTAAGGAGGAGTGGAGGACACTTTTTTCTGTGTTCCAACTTTGACATACAACGACTTGCGTACTCTTTACTCCTAATATGTACTCTAGCATAGCCAGCACCACGCATCTACGTGACAATATGATGCAGTCAAGAGAATCAGCCTGAGGCTGGAGAGGTGGTTAAGCCTCTGCCTTGCAGGCACAAGGTCCTGAGTTTGGATCATTGACCCCACATGTAGACGCTGGGCAGAAGCTGGGGCAGCTCCTGTTTCTGGTCCTGGTAGGGCGGAGCCTGTGAATCCTGGAGCAGAGTAAAACAAGGAGGAAGTGGAGGCATCCATGGTGGTTCCCAAATTCGTCTATGGTTCTACACACTCACATATGCATACATACACACACATGCATACACGCACAATTGAATAAAATAAAAAAAAAACTTAAAAAAAAAAAAAGAGAATCAGCCTCACCAAACTTATGCTACTACTCCATTTGGACTTTGGACCTCTACAGCTATGAACTGAATTTCTTCCCTTTCTTAGGCATCTTGTGATAGTGATGAAGAGCTTACTACAACATGCAACCTATCTTTTATTTTATTCACATTTGAAAAATTCACTCTGAAAGTCCTTAAGCCAGGTTTTGGTAGCCCACAAGTCTAATCTGGGAAGCCTAGAGTCAGGGACTTGTCATGAGTCCAAGACCAGCCACAGGCACAGAGCAAATGCCAGGCTAGTAGTCAAAGCCATATAGCAAGGTTGTCTAAAAAAACTATAAACAAAAGAAAATAAACAACTTTCTTATTTACAATCCAATATTTCTAGACTTCTAGATCATAGTTTTTTCATTTTTATTCTGCTATGCATTGGGCCACTTTAGTACAGAATGGAAAGTATATTTCCTTGCAATAGAACAGGCAGCAGGATTGTAAAATAAGAGCTAACTTTGATCTTGTGCTGTTAATTACGTCCTAACTTTATGGACAGTTATGGTATCCAGCAGGAGCCATTTTGAATTCTTCTCTGCACCTGTTTTCAGAAATGTGGCATGAACGTGATGAGATAAAGCTACATTGATCAAAGACAGCACAAGCCACCTTGACAGTGTCATCCACAGTGTCTTAAACTCGAAGCGTTTCCAGCATTTCTATGGGATTCTGCGGGGCGTGCAGCCCTTGGTACCGAAACACTAGAGTAGTCAACAGCTGTCAGGCTGACAACATACATGTATATGTACTTGGTCGCAGGTGTGTCTGTGCTCAACAGAAAGCTGATGGCAGCCTCCGTCCCCTGGGATTATTACCAGATCACTATGGAGAATGGAAGGAAATGTTCCTTCCTTAGGCCACTGAGGGAAGCAGAGAGGGAGGAAACCTGAAAGAGCTGCTTTATTAACTGCATTAGAAAGTGATCACTGAAACCTACATGAAAGAAATTTAGTTTTTATGTCTATTTTTCAGTTTTCATCACATGCTTACAGGAGGAAATAAGGCACAAATATTCAAACTCTTAAATTATGTCTCATACTGAAGTAGCCATCATTCCAACCATGGTCAATTACTCCCTCCCCCCCTTCCCCACTGCTTCCCTTAGAATATAAATCCGGCCACCTCCACAGCAGTGGCTGGTCCTGGCACTTGAAGGAGTGTGGTGGATTTCAAGAGCTTTCCAAGATAAACTTCCAAGATAAAGCTTGCCATAATAAACATTGAAAGCATAGAAGAGAAGTACCTCATTCTTTCCTGATCTTTATCAGTTTACCCTCCTGATTTTCAGTCTCTAACTTCTCCCTATTTGTCCTCAACATCCTGAATGTAGAAAGGATTCTCATTTCATCGAGGCAGGTCAAGAGAATAGAGAAGAAATGGCTACAGAAACAACCAACCAACAGAAATGGCTTTGTATCTTTGAAGTATTAGAGTAAGCATGGTGTTCCAATTCATGCTCTGGCCATTGGCTCTAGCATGCTAAGTACAGGCAATAGAGAAGAGCTCTCACTGGCTCCCAAACTATCTTCATTATCCCTGGGGCTGATTATGCAGCTCAGTGAAAGAGCTCACTTAGCCTGAACATGGCCTTAGGTTTACTTCTAAGTATCACATTAAAAAAAAGAGGACCTCTTGCAAAATGTTTGGTCAGATAATGATCATTTCTCTGTCATTTTGTATTTTTTTCCCAGCTCCAAACTGTTTTCTTGTGCTTGTTTCTAAAAGTGGAACCCTTTATCAAATACCAATTCATTGATAAAATCTATCCTTGAGCTGGAAAGATGGCTCAGGAGTTAAGACTCTGCCTTACAAGCAGAAGGTCCTGAGTTCTGATCCCAGGTCCTATATCAGGCAGAAACTGTGGCAGCCTGCACTTCTGGCCCTAGGAGGAGGAGCCTGGGAAATCACAGAGTGAAGCAAAAACAAAACAAACAAACAAAAAAAAAAAAACAGGTAAAAGCAATCCAGGATGATTCCGGAAGTCAACCTTGGTCCTCCATAAGGCCACAGAGTACACACACACACACACACACACACACACGCACACACGCACGCACACACACGCACACACGCACGCAAAATAAATAAAGTTAAAAAAATTAAAAATCTACCATCCACCTTCCAATTAACTGTTCACTGCCCCTCCTGGTCCCTGATCACAGCTTCAAGCTGATCTCAGCTGACACAGAGCTGAGCTCTCTGGATAAACCAATGCTAGGGATGTTGTTCAGAGATAGTGACCGCAGCTTGGCCTGCATGGTGGGCACAGAGGAAGAATGTGGCCCACACTGTCTCAACAAGACTGGATCTCTAGCAAAGTCCTTCAACCATTCGAACAGCTTCTTGTGCACTGCTTGAATGCAGGGACATAAGCCGATGCTTGCCCGCGTCACATGGGAACAAGTGCCTAAACAGGTGGCATATAAGACAGCCTCATTCTGCTATGCTAGGCAAATGCCAGGAGAGATTGTTCTGGTGGAAATAATCAGGCTAAGAATACCCAGGGGTGACTATGGCATTTCTAAATGAAATACCCACCCAGAGCTCAGACAGCAGCAGAAATAAAAACCAGGTGAATCAGACTAGAGGGAACAGTCAGAACACAACTTAAAGCAAAATATTTTCTAACATCTGCAGTCAAGTGCTCCGCTGGAATTTGTGAGAGATGGATTCCCTCTGGTAGCAAATGAGAAATTCAGTGGATGTATTTACAATGTTCTGTATATATTCATTGGAACATATGGCTCAATGAATTATTCCACATGATAAATCTCCACCAAGGCAGCCTGCCACCCACTCGGGCCCTGAACCCTCTGAAAGTGGCAAAACCTCCTGCCAAGCAGTGTCAGCAGAAGAACAGAGAGCGAGAGGGAATAACTTGCATGCAGCATTGCTTATGTGAGCGGGCTCCTGAGATCTAAATACAGCAAAAGGAGGTGATTCTCTCTGACTTCCTCTGAGAGCTTTTTGAGGCTTGGGTGGGGAGAGATTCAAAGGTGTTTTTTTTTTTTTTTTTTTTTTCTTTTTTCTAATCAGCGATTGCAGAAAACGCAGGTAGTATTTAGCAGACAGACTCTGGTTTCCAGACATATCCCAATCTGTCTCCATCTCGCTGGGCTTGGAGCCGTCTGGACCTCTTCCAACATGCTCTTGGCTCTGTGGCCTGATTATCCCGCACTGTGTTAATGAGCAAGATGTGCTGATTTACATAGGAGACGTGCTTTCGTTAAGGAGGGAGCTCCTTAGCGGACGCCTCGCTATACCTGGATGTGAAAATGAGGCTCTCTGCAGAATTCCACGGGAGGAAGGGATTTGCAGACCGCAGATGTGTGCCGCGAGCAAGACACTGTGCATGTTTCATGGGACCAGAGTGACAATCTGGGGAACCCAGAGTGCAAAGCCAGGACTTAGATAATTCTTGTCTTTACAGCTTTATCATCTGTAAGGACGTTCTTATGTGTTCCTCACCACAGTGGTGTGAGACAGACAGTGCGGCTGTCCTTGACGTACAGCTCGAAGTCAGATGGCAAATGCCTGACTAAGTGGGAACTCCACTCAGCCTGCGCCTGTATCTTACACATCTATGGATTCAGACATAGATATGGGCATAGATTAGATACTCAACAATGAAAAAAATCAAAGTGCTTCATGTTTTAGCATTTATAAAGTCTTCTTCTAGATACATGAACTTCCAAAGAGTTACTGTCAAAATGATGTTGGAATAGCTGGAGCATTACACACTCATATCTATTAAAAGATAGGCCTTATTTTAAAGGAGTAAATATCAAAAACCCTAAGCATGACCAAAGAAATTAGTCACATGTTAGTGTATCTATTGGAAATGTAAGCAGAAGTATGTTCTTCCACTAGAAGGCTTCCACACGTAAATGGAAACATAATTTTCAAAGTTATGATACCTTTCAAAATGAAAATACGTAAAAATTAAAATATGATGCTTTTTCAGTTTACAAAATTTAAAGTTTAATAGATTTCTAAGAAGTCTATGTCCTTACCAGACCTGAATGATGACTAGCATACCACCATCCCCCCAAAGACTATCAAGGAACTCAAGAGAGATTAGAACACACAGTGGAAGCCTTGGGGACTTGAACTGGATGAGTGAAGGGAAATGTACCTATCAGTGGGGTGGGCCCAAGGAGGGGCAACTTGGTAAGCCACAGAGGCCTGAACTCCCACAAGAGTAGACAAGCCAGAGGGAAACTCAAGAGTCCATAGAAGCTGTCAGGTGGGAGAGTGGGAGGGAGTGGGACAGATTGATGAAGGAAAGGGAGGGGTATAGGAAGAAAGGGGGATGGAGAGAATATGCTTGTAAAACTAAAAAAAGTAATTAAATAAAATAACAAAAAATAAAACTTAAAATATTTCTAAGCCTAAATTCTTGTGAAAGCAGAGTGGGCAGGAAGATCCAAAAATGCCTGAGGGTTGGACAGTGATGACCAATACAGAAGCCATATGTCACTCATCCCCTTCCCTGACTTCACTCTCCTCTCTGGCAAGGTCTCAATTGAGAGATGACTGACTGATTGTTGCTTCCTCTGACCAGCCTTCCCTGGGATGCTAACCAAGTCCCCACGTCAAGCATGAGTGGATGTGTCTTAATAGTACCAGACCACCACAGACATAGTCAGAAGTCTCTGGGCTACTCTAGCACAGGCCAGCATTGCTTCTCCTGCGTTTGGGAGGGCTCCACCCATGCAGAGGTCTGTGAGTGAGCAGGAGGAGGAAGGACCAGCTCTGTTTCAGTGGGTGTGCTTACAAGGGATGTCTCATCACAGAGTGAAGCAATGTGGCCCATGTGGGGCGACTGACTTGAGAAACTGTCCTGGGTGTCTCACTAAAGACCCAGAGATTACCCAAAGGAATCAGCAGAATGCAGCCACAGCACACAATGAGTTCAGATCAGTTTCTTCTTATTTCATTTTCTTAAATGCTTTGATGGATGAGTTTCACAGTTTGACACCTTCATGAAAGTCCACAATACATTCTGCTAACTCTTCCTCTCATCCTCTTTTGTCTCCTATTCATACCAGCCCTTTTTTCCAAAGATGTCCTCCTCTCATATTCAAGTCTTTTAAAATTTATTTCACTTTTTTTGCATGTGTGTCTGTGTGTATCAGAGGGTTCTGTGTGTGCCTATGAAGGCCCAAGGATAACTTTGGGAGTCACCCTGGACTGTGTGACCTCCTCTTTTTTTGGCTCTGGAGTTTCCAAGACTGTCTTTCAGGGCTGGAAGTACAGGCTGCTGCAACTTCTGAGATTTTTTACACAGGATCTGGGATTCAAATTCAAGACCTTCTGTTTATGAGGCAGAGGCTTAACCCCTTAACCCCTGAGCCATCTCTCCAAGCCCCCATATTCAAGTTTTTACATTGGGTTCTTTGTCATGGATTTTTAAAGGTATATGTAAAAAGGAAGGATTGTAGTAACCCAAAACAGGCAAAGCCAGTGTCTCTACTTGGGTGGAAGAAGAGTCAAGTTAGGATGGCCAACGTCTTACATGGAAGTTTGAAATACAGTGCTAGGACTTCCAAAATGGTATCCCAGGATGTATTGTGTAGGAGGATGGGATAGACTTGCTGCTGAACCTGACTTTTCCTTAACTATGGGCCCTGGAAAGAGTTGCCTACTTTCTCTGGCCTAAGTTTTCTCCATTTGTAAAAATGCAGACAGCACACCTGTCCTTAGCAACCTTGAGTCCTGAACAGAATATTATAAATAAAACACTGAATTCCATACCACACATGGAGCGAACACACAATGAACATTGCCTTTACTTAAGTGCTTGGGGAAAGGGGTAATACAACCTGGACTGTGAGGTACATGATGTAATGAGAACCCGAGACAGAGAGAAAACAAAGCTACTAAATTTCTATCTTACTTCCATTTTTTTCTATAGACAAAGTGATACATTGGAAATGACAGATGACCAGGAGACTAGAGTAGAAACCAAACAAGAAAATCATAGCAGGAAGCCAAGGCACTTGAGACTGCCCCTAAGTCTCCCAGCATGGAAGAATTATTTGCAAGATTAGGAAGGATATTCACACACATTCATGGCTGCCTGCCGATTAGCATATCTAGACAAAAGGTTCACAAAAATTGACAAGAATCAAAATGCTTCCAGTTTTCATGAGTGAAAGTAGACTCTGAATGTGGGACCTGAACATAAGAAATGCCATTTTGTATATGTCTCCATTTTGTACTTGTTCACTTGTCTTCCCTATAAAACACCAGACGTGCCAGATGCTATGACTCAACTGCATACGTAACTCTAACCATAACCAGTCAGCTCCAAATTAGGAAATGCTTAACGTTCCAAGAGTTCTCCTAGGCTGGAAGAGCAGCCTTTATGGTAGTTTATAAGAATTGTGGTCAGAACAGTTGGAACCATCCAGTTAGAAGCCAGCCGCTAACTGCACAGGGAATTCCTAAGGCTATAGGTAATGTACGGGGTATCAGAAACTGCGTATGGGGTACACGAAACTGCTGGTGGACGGAGCTGACCAATCCCCATATGCCAACAATGCTTTTGCTTGAACTTACCCAATCATGTCTCTGCTTCCCCTAGAAGTAGCCACTATAAAAAGCCCTACAGAACAAAGACTTGGGGCTCTCATTGCTAACCTGCCCCACCTGGGGAGTACGGGAGTCCAGGCTTGAGCTTGAATAAAGGCCCTCATGTGATTGCATCAGTGTCGGCTCCATGGCAGTTCTTAGGATCAATGGCTTGGGCTTAACATGGAAATCATAGGAGGTTTTGCTCTTTCTGCCTCTGCTTCCATCTCCTCTCAGACTCTTGCAATACTTCAATCCCTCAGAAGCAACCTTCCCAACAATTTCGACAAGTCAACCTTTCTTCTGGAACCAAACCTTTTGAGATAAACCTATCCTGCCAAGAATTTGAATCCAGTCCTCTATGTACATCCAAAAGCTCACAATCTTTGCTGTTCTCCTGTGCCCCTGCCTTCTCTAAATGTTCTGATAACTTTATATTCATCTCTGGTAAAATTTGAAGCAAGTATTATAATGGGTGTATTGTGGGCTACTTTCAAATAAAACAGTAACTACTAGCAGATACGATGTTTCCATGGAGAACAAACTGTGCCAAGCAAATGTCCTTTACAATAAGACCCATACATTAGCAAAGATGGATAATCTAAGCACAACAAATACAAATTTCAGAAGCAAATACAACAGATTTTTCCATGATCTTTACAAGATAACAAAACAGATGATAGTAGAATTCAGAGAATCAATAGCTGTTTGAATAACAGCCAAACAGTAAATCAGTATGATAGCAGAGTAGAATGCTAGTTGTGAGATGTTCTTCACTCTATCTCCATTCTAATATTTATCAGTGATTTAATTAAGTCCTAGAAGGCATTCTATTAAGTAGATAGACAATTTTATTAAATGAACTGATGACTAATGTAGAATAGAACCATTTATTAATAGTAAATGTAAACATCCATGTTGGTTTAGAAGAGCAGATTGTAACTAATGATGTCTAATTTGATAGAGATAAACACAAAGAATGAACAATCATTCTGAAACCAACTGTCAGCTTTAATGAGAGAGACAAAGCTATAAGAGCAGATCTTACTTTTCAAAGTGACCACCATAAATTAATTTCATTATCCGTACAATTGAAAAAAAAATCAACAAATCTTAAGTTGTAAATAAATATCAGTATATTTAAAAGAGCAAAGCAGTATTCCCACTGCACCAGAAAATCTTTTCAAATTGAGATCTCAACAATTTTGTCCTGGACTCCACATTTTTTAAATGTTATCTTTGTGTACATGTGTGATTGTGTGTGTGTGTGTGTGTGTGTGTGTGTGTGTGTGTGTGTGTGTGTGTTTCAGAGGGCACTAAGTGTGTTTGTGGAAGCCAAAGTGTGGCTTCCAAAATCACCCTAGATTGCAATACTTCCTCTTTGCTTTGCTCTAGAGTTTCCCAAGCTTTGCCTTCCAGAGTCCAAAGTCCAGGTCACTGTCTTTCTGCCTGGTGTTTATACCTGAGATTAAGGATCTGAACCCAGGACCTTCTGCTTGCAAGGCTGAAACTTAACCCCTGAGCCATCTCTCCAGCCCTAGACCATATTTTTAAAAGATACTGTTGAACGAGAGAAGTTTGGAGACTATCATAGAATATAGCTGTATCATTTTAAGAGTATTAGGATGAACTGAGATTGGAAAAGTGGAGGCTTAGCAGGAACATAAAAACCATTTGAATATGTGAAAGACTTCAGAAGGACGAGTAACTACAGATGCCTCCAACTGCTAAGACTAAAAGGGACCCAAGTAATAGGAAGATAAACTTCAGGGGAATACAATTTCCAAGTAAAATTGTAATTCTCCTGCAAAAACACAAGGTCTGCCACATCGGGATGTCTCAGACGTTGGTGGGTAGGGCCATGAGCTCATTCCTGAGCCGTGGGAGGGATTGGCCCAGAACCTCTGCAAGTTTCTTTTACCTGAAACCGGCCAGAAACACTAGCAATTCATGCCATTGCTTTGAATATCTGGTTGAACCCTGGCTGGTTTCTTCTAGTTTCCACTCCCTAACAGTCCAAAGAAAAGGTGTGCAAGTAGAATTAAAGGGGAACTTTGAGAGATTATCACTTAAGCTTAATGAATATTAGTCCACATTGCCATTCATCAGCTGTGACCTCTGGACTAGTTTCTTCACTGGGAGAAAAATTGAAGTTCCACCCCATCACACATCTCCTTGCTTGACTTCATGAGCGCAATATGCCTCTCTGGAGAAAGGGTCGTGGTGGGCGTCATAAGCATCGATCTAAGCAACTCGCACAGTGATTACCCCATCCCTCACTCCCCCTAAGTCTCAGGACCCGGAGCATGCCCAGGGCACGCTGCAGGCAGAGGCGCGCTGATCAATACAATGCTCTCACACACTGCGCTTTCCTAAGAGCCAAAGGCAGCCGGAGTCCCAAGGCGCTCCCACCGTACACAGAATTTCAACTTTATTAGCTAACTATCAAGATTGCCTTGGTGTCTCTTAAAACTTTAAATTGGGAGAAAACATAAATGTGGAAAAGCCTTGATAAGTTAACTTTGCAATCTGTGGTAATAAACAGGGGCACTATACATTACGGAATTCAGATGGGGAACCCAGAGAGCCATAAAACAGTCAGAGATGAAGACGGCAGTGAGGTCATAACCCCCGCAAGTGTTAGATATCAGAAAGTATTTCTCCTTTCAAGAAGTCCACTTGCGTTTCCTGTTTTTCACAATTAAGGAACCACCCCCTGTCTTTACCACATGTGCTATTTGTTGAGAAGCAGGTTAATGCAAAGAAAGAGGACCAGCCAGATGGCCCAGTGGGTACAAGCGACTGTGGATAAACCTGGTGACCTGAATTTAATTCCAGGAAGCCACAAGGTAAAAGGAAAGATCTGCTTCTGACCTACTCTCAAAGCCCGCTTCTTCCTACTCTTTTCTCTCTTTCTCTCTCTCTTTCTGTCTCTCTCTCTCAAATAAATGTTTTTTTTAAAAATACAAAGAAATTTAGAAACATAAAAGATGGCATGCTTAATGGGATACAGAGAAAGGGCACCGTGTGGACAGCATTGATATCCACTGTCTCCTGAGTACTAGATACATAGACAACATTGTGCGCAGTGTTTCTTGGTGATCGTATACACATCTCAAGGAAGTTCTCTTCAATCCTGAGTTCCAGAAGCAGAGAACCAATGTCTACAAGCTCTTTCATATATAAGCCTTAGGTTACACCAAGGGATGCGGAGAGAGAAGAGTGTCACTCTTAACTCCAGTAAGGGGTACTTTAGCCAAAGAAATGCTGTTCATCAAGCGACCTCGAAAGATTGCTTTGTACATGCACAAGTGGTTTCCTTGGCATGATCCAAAGAGATTATGAAAAAGATGAAATGCCATAGAATAGAAGAAACTTGAGTTGCCCACAGACCACCATGTGCAGACAGTGGCAGCTGTCCACGGATTCTGAAAACCATTTGGAATGTGGGGAGCATGAGAAAGGTCCAACAGAAGTTTCTGGAAACACAGCCCATACAATCTCTGGCAGTGTTTTAGCCACGTTTAAGAACAGGAGTGGCAGACTGGAGAGATGGCTCAGGTGTTAAGCTTCTGCCTCACAAGCAGAAGGTCCTAAGTTCAGCCCCACAATTCCATGTAAAAATGCCAGGCAGAAATGATGGCAGCCTGCACTTCAGGCCCTGGCAGGCAGAGCCTGGGGAATCTCAGAGGGAAGCAAAAACGAGGTAGAAGTGATCCAGGATGATTCCCGAAGTCACCCTTCGGCTACACAGGGACACACAGTGCTCTCTCTCTCTCTCTCTCTCTCTCTCTCTCTCACACACACACACACACAACGAATTAGTAAATAAAGCTTTAAAAAAATGAACAGGAGTGACTAATGGTAAGAAGAATGAACACTCTCTCTATTGGGCTGTAAAAAGACATGAACCTAGCAAACTTCCACCTTTTCAAGACCCATCAAAAAACTGCCTTCTGTGAATTTAAACACGAAGTGACTATATGGGAACTCTGCCACCCATTTAGATTGGCTGGGATCAGAGAAATGGAAACAGGAAAGATTATAAATGAAAAAGACTCATGGAGAATTTATCAGACTCCACAGATGGTAAATGAGATAATTAGAAGAAATGGTCTCTGCTTGGAACTCTTCAGAAACATTGTTTTACAAGCCACAGGTGAAGTCGATGTGAGCAAGGGATTGAATTCTCTTTATTTGAATGTTACACAGCAGAATGACCCAAATAGGCCAGAGAACTTGGAGATTAAAAAAGACTGAAATGTGACGAAGGTATACAAAACATAGCTATAAGACTGGCTCTTGGCGATTTAAAATAGACCAGCTGTACTTACTCACCTCTTGGCTAATGCGAGAGTTGAGAATTATCTTTATTCAAAGTTTTCCAGGGCTGAGGAGTTGGGTCAGCAGATAAAAGGCTTGTCCTATGAGTGTTAGGATTAGAGTCAAGATTCCAAGAACTCACAGGTCATGTGGGCATGGTGGTCTCATAAGAAATCTACCACAAAGAAGACAGGGACAGGGGGGTCCCCAGAGCAAGCTGGCTAGTGAAGCCAGCTGTATCGAGGAGACCTGGTTTTAATCGAGAGACCCTGCCTCAATATACAATGTGGACAGTGATTAAATAAAAGTCCTAGTATCAATCTTGGACTTCCATGTGCGTGCACATACATGTGCATGTGCAACTGTATGCACCTGTGTGCCATACACCCGCAAACACAACTTGTACATGATAAGACGGAGAAAAATTACCTTCTAGCCAATTTCTTACTAATGATCCTAAGCAGCTGAAAGGACATTGAAGGACAGGAATCCTCTCCAGCAGTAATGCATCTATGCCTCAGCAGCTGCAGGGCTGACGTCGTGACAAATAATGGTAAATCTCATCCTTTTACTGCATGTGAAGATGCAGTAAAACAAAATCCCATGTTCAATATTTGAGATGAACATATTTTACTTCCAAATTTTTCATAAATTCTAGTATGCTTAATTGTGTTCACATATTTCCTTCATTCGTAATCCATTCTCCTTGAACTTGGCCCATGCTTCCAAATTTAATGTATGTGCTTTTCTTTGGATACATTCAAAATCAACTACCTGTGACATGGTAGGCGACCTTTCGAATTTGTCTCTGACAATAAAAGGAATCTGACTAAAGTGGTTAATAGATGCTCTGGGTAACTTAAGACTCTGCATTCTTTTTCTCCTACAGGACTCAAGAGAAAGAGGAAACATTTAAATTTCAACATACAGCTCGTCTAAAGAGATCTATTGCAGTAGACCAGAGAATATTCAGAAGCCACAAATGCAAAATGTAAAGTGCTGTTAAGCAACAGCTTGACTTTGGCCAGATAATTACCCAAATTTCCTTCAATGTCAGCAAAGCTTTTATTTTTATCTAACCATTCTGTTGACTGGTCTCAAAAACATGGGACACAAATTTGATGAAGATATGAAATAATGAAGTTAGTAGATGTGGCTTCAAGTTTTATTCTTGACTAAGTTCTCTGCATGATGGTGCGGGTAGACCTTCCCCACAGAGAAAAGTTCAGGAGAGGAGGAGGGAGGCCCAAGGACATGAAATGTAACCTCTGTGCTGGTGGTCTCCAGTGTACTGTGATCACTGAGTAATCCTTCACTGAGGGATTCCCTCTTTGACTTCAATAAGAAAATATCCATAATCACGTCTTTCTGTGCAGAAGTAGCAACAGAATGTCATGGAAAGGGCGTGGTGTTCCTGGGGATAAGCAGCCAATCTCACACTGGGCTCGGTTTAGACAGTATAGCAGTTTGCCTGGATGATACTAATAAAATCATGCAAATAGCTTAAGGGAACAAGGGGTTTATTCTCTTATGATAGTCCAGTTACAGTTATTAGTCCATGTTGGCAGGAGAGCTCACACCATCACCAAGAGGCCAAGGGAAACACCATTTTTGCATAGTGGCTGAAAGAGGGACAATCCTTACTTGCCAGACCAGCATGTCTGGCCAAGAATACCCAAGGATGCCTCCTTTCTCAAACAGTTCCCTCCATTTTATTTATCTGCCTGAAACTACTAATTCCCTACAAATGTCCCAGAGCTTGAACCCTCAATCCTCAAGTTACACCTGTAACTTAACTATGACAGATTTCTTTCCTTCCTCTTTACCAAAGAGATGCCCTTAAAAACGCACAGCTTAGTGCAGCCAGATCATATCATCTCTCTAATGAAACAGTTTCTTAGAGTCTGCAAACAGGTCTCAAGACAGTGCATCAGCCTTGCGACAGAAGCTGCTCATTGAGTGCCTTCTCTGATGGCGACTGAATTCCTACCCATGAGCTTCATCAGGAAAAAGTATCAGGACTGCGTTAGTCACCAGCATTTATTGAACATTGCATCTTAAGATGGTCAAATTTCACTCTAGCAGAATGGCACACAGCCTGAATCCCTGTATGAGAATGTTCCAGATCTTTCTGTCACTGCCCGGGTTGGCTTGGTTCTGTTTCCAAGAAGCACATAAAGATAGAATAGGATGAACTTTCCATTGATTAATGTTTTCTCTCCATCATTTCCTTCCTTTCTTAATGAATGATCTTCAAATCCTACAGGCACTTCAATAAACACACGTTAGTCGAAATTCAGGAAACCAAAATACTCTTACCCTACACTGATCTCTAGTGTTCATGAAACTTTAGAAACATTTACTATCACTAGAAATCTAAAAACCCTGTTAGTAACTTTTTTCAGATGATTATAGCTTAAAAAAGTGAAAGATACGAGCTCAATTTGTCTTTCTAAAAAGTAAATGAATATTGAAATTATTTGTTGCACATAAAAGCGTTTTTATTTCTTTTTTTTTAAAAAAAAGGTTGTGTTGAATGGATTCTCTAGCCTGTTATATTGAAACCATGTGATGTATCCCACTTTTACATTATTACATGTCACTAGACATAATCACTTCCCCTGACTTGATGAATCTGATAAAATTACTGTCAAGCTATATTTGGCTGAGAGATCTGTTTATATGAAACTGATTTATAGTTTCGCAGCTAAGTAAAAAGATAAATCCATCTGCTGTCTCTTATCCCACCTTTTGTATGAGAACCTGCTGGATGACGTCGAGAACATGAAAGATTCCTCTCTGGATACAATCGTTTTCATTTATTGAACTAGAATTTTCAGTGGTTTGGATGGAATATCCTCTGCAATGCATTTATAAGAACCATTAATTCTCATTTCTAACATCAGTATATAGAAATTGGCTACCGTGCCCAGATGCAAAACAGGTGCTAGCTTCAGAGAAGAGTCACAGTGTAAGGAACATTGAACATTCTGCGTGTGGCTGGTAAAATGATTTAGTCTGGTTCCTTGGAGCCCCATTTTTATAAGGCAGAAAAGAAACAGCAGAATCTTCACTTGAAACATAAATAATGTGTTAAGAGTGTTTTATCCTCACCCGAGACAAACTAGGTTATGATAAACAGGATATTGAAACTAAAATGCTTACCTGCGTACACTGCAAGGAACATATTTATCTCATCAAAATTTGCATTTTTTATCTAAAACTGATCATTTGGATTAAATTATTTCCTTAAAATGCTTGGAGAAGCTTTGTTTTTTGCTTATTCTAATCAACACAACTATATCTTTTGTTTAAGTAAAAAGTTTAGCAGTCCAGAGTGGAGGAACTACAACATGGAAGTGCCTTGTGCATATGCGTGTAGCTTGATTTCTTCTGTCATCATTACACACATGCTGTATTAATTGTGCACAAGGAAGTACAAAATCATAGCTTCTACCTATTCACCATTTCTTTGGCTATCTGTCTTTCTAGTCGTATCATCCAAGTATTTTTAGGGTTATACCTTAGAATAGGGAAAATTTATAGTTTATTACATATATACATATATCTCTATCACTTTCTGGTTCCATGAGTAGGTGTGAGTCTTCAATTCCACAATCCAAGCCTTTTTCATGTGTAATGTTTGAAAATAAAACCTTAACACATTTCACATGGCGCTTCCACTCAACATCAACAAACACCCTGGGCACCATCCTTGAGTGCAGAAGAGAGGGAAGATTTACACTTGAGTCTTGTAGCTCAGAGCATGTTTTAGGGAAAATAAATGCCTTTTTGCTGTGAATAAGATATTTACTCCTGCTGTGACTCAAGGGAATTGCTCCTTGGAGATCTCGACAGGATATTTCTGCCAGGAAAAGCGCAGAATGCACTCAGGTGAATACTGGTCTTGCCCTGAAATGTGAGTCTGTCCCCCAAATAGTAAGCTACTAGATTTAATGCTCTATGAAAAACACTCTTGCATGCATCAAACATCTCTTAGTATGTAGCTGCCCCAAGGGAATGAAGTTCTATGAAACAAGTGCTTCCCCCAACTTACACACTCCCCAAAGCAGTATCTCTTCTGAAAAGAGAACCCACAGATCCACACACAAGAAAATGAATGCTTTCACAGTGCCTCATTGTAAGTTAAAAAGCATTACCCTAATGCTTCAGAGTATCCCTGAACAACCTGGCCAATGTTGCTCTGACTGTGGAAATGTACTTGAATAGCAACCCGTGTAGTGTCTTTGTCTATTCTGAAAGTTGATTATCATTCTTTTCCCTTCTCTATTTAGAGGATTGTATTTCTTGTACTTTTAATTTTGGGATTTCTTAGCACCTATAAAGGGTAGCAGGTGGTCTCTTTCAGAGCTGAATTCCTCTGCTCACATGCCAAGGAAACTCAGAGAGCTGTCTTTGCTTCTCTGCAGGCCCTTTTCTGAGAAAGCTGCGCTTGGTGGTGGGAGAGAGAACTTTTTCACGTCTCTTTCTGTTTGGCTGTAAGTATCCTTCTGAACCAGCTCTGAAATTTAGGTCTTGAAATAAATATCCCACTCAGGAGGAAATGCAAGATGGCTAGCTATGCCCCCAATGGAGACTTTTAGTGTGCTCAATAGCAGATGACTAAAGTCCAATACAAGGCCGAAGTGCTCTGCTTAAGTTTTCTTTATTTTGTGTACTAATAATGAATATTAGAGTTGCAGTTATTTCTGGTACATAGCTATTGGCAAGAATATAGTTAACCTGACTGTGATCTTTCAATTCACAAGAAGGGAAGATTCCATGTGATGCACCTGAATTCCACATATTTAAAGAGGTAAATTCCTTTTATCACTTACACAATAAGCAAATCATCGACATGGAGGATATACATAAAGGCTGCATGCCATCTTTTTTATTATTTATTATTTATTCAATTGTGCGTGTGTGCACATGTGTGTATGTATGTGTGTGTGTATGTGTGTGTGTGTAGAACCACGGACGAATTTCGGGAACCACCATGGACCGCCTCCACCTCCTTCTTGTTTACTCCACCCTGGATTCACAGGCTCCATCCTACCAGGACCAGAAACGCAGGCTGCCCCTGCTTCCACCTGGCATCTATATGTGGGGTCTAGAATCCGAACTCGGGACCTTCCGCCTGCAAGGCAGAGGCTTAACCCCTGAGGCACCCTCCAGCCCCAAAAGCTGCATGACATCTTAAATTTCTAATTCAAAGACTGTCTTGTTTTCCCATGTCTGGTGATATCCGAGTTTTCCCTTGGTGAACTAGCGATGTTTTGCAAGCTTTCATACGTTTGTATGCTTATTTTTACTCACTTTGTAAAGAGTCCACTTTGTCCAATATGATCACCCACAGATTAGCTTTTAAAATAATTATAGCAATTTGAGTGCCTAAGGCAGTCAGAAAACTCACAGATCATAGTAACAGCAAGAACATAGCTCATCCAGTCAATAATGTTGTTCAAGTGAGTGAAAGATTGCGCTTGTGAGAAAGCATGCGGCCACCATGTGCCATGCACAACTGCATATGTATATGGCCTGATCAGTCAGGAAAGGTCTCAAGTGAATGTTACAGGTAAACACGTTATCCTTTGCAAAGAAATACTTGGACTCTGCTGACCTAAATTATCCATGAGCTATAAGAGTTAAATAAATGAGAGGTTATAAATCACTACAAATGTATGCATGCATATATATATATGCATGTATATACACGTATGTGTATATATACATATATATACACATATATGCATGTCATGACTTGAACATGAGTTGTACCCCACAGGTTCATGTGTTTGAATCCTTATTTGAGGCTTGGGAAGGTCATAGCACCTTTGGGAGATGGAGCCATACTGGAGGAAAGGAAGTCACAGGGAGTGGGCCTTGAGGTTGGTTAACCCCATCCTATGCTAGCTCTTGCAGTCAGCAGTTTGCTCTCTCAGCCTCCATGATAGATGTGACTTAAGCTGCTTCCTGCTTCTGCTCACTGCCGTGCCTTTCCTGCCATAATGGAGTGTATTGCCCTTCTAGAACTGTAAGCTGTACAAATCTCCCTTTCGCCCTTTAAATTGCTTGAGTCTTAGTGGTGTGTCACAGACAGTAACTGATACAGTGCTTGTGTGTATAAAGTGAGATGGTATGCAGAACCATAACAATATATACATATAAATGATAACATGTTAATATAAAATAAGTGATATAGATACAAATAAATGCAGATTAGATATAAGCTATAGGTAACATTGATTAGATGATAGAGATGCACAGATATAGATAAAATGAGGGACTTCAACACATTCAGTCAGGGAGGAGGCAAAGAAAGTATGGCTCAGTGAGACACTATGGATGTATCTATATATATTTCAGCTACAGGGAAGATCAAAGAAGAGAATGTCGATGCACACACACGTGTTAGGTTTACATGCTTATATATGATCATCCATGTAATGCTCATTACTGGAAAACAATCTCAACTCCTATTTTGTTTTTATCACATGCCATTATTTTCTCATAATGTGTAATTTCGCTGGAGATTGGAGGGGGAAATGTTTCCTTTCTTGGGTCTCAAAAACTGGAGAGCCAATTAACGATGTATTTGGCATGTGGGTGACACAATAGAATTTGGTTTCTATCAGGCATGTGGAGCAGCGTGTGGGAAATTTCAGCTGCAGCTCTCTGCGATTACCAGCTTTTATAGTCCACATATTTCTAAACAAAAAAGAAACATTACGTGGAATATAAAAGCTATTGATTGCAAGCAGAAAATATACTTTGCAATTACCGCTTTAGGGAGCAGTGTAACGTGCACCCAGCTGAAGTGACCACAGCTGGAGGCATGCAGTGAGCCACCACCCTGGTGTTTCTTCGCCCACGTCGCCTAGAAAAGAGGTTCAAGATTCATCCTCGACAAATTCCTGGGTGCTTCCTTTGCTTTCAGGTTAAAACCCACTGTAGAGTTTCAGCAGAAATGGCTGAAACAGGAACACCTGCAGAGAGATATGGTCCAAAGAGCCCACCTTATCAGCTACGGCGCCTCAGTGGTTTTGCAAGTCTTCGGAGCTTCATTCTTCCAGAATGTTTCAGCTCTTGGATCCAGCCCACGACTCATAAGAATGCCAGGGGCGTAGGAATGCTGCACTGGTGCACAATAACTTTAAATACCACCGTTGATCTCCGCCACCTTTCAGGTTTACATTCAAATGAGCTCAGCAAACACACTCTCCTGGTTTAATAGATTCTGTGTTCTATTTACACGCCTTCAGTCAACCCACCGGCTTCGCACTCTGTAATCAGCCTACAATGTGGGACCCCCGCCCTTTCTGCCCATCTCTTTGGGAGAGAGGGCAGACCCCTCCCCCACTTGGTGATTGCATTGCCAGGTTGCACACAATCTCTTCCTCTCTGTTGGTGTCCCTTTTAAATGCTATCTACTTTTGGCAATGTGATTAACAGCTCCCTAGAGAGAGAGAGAGCCATGCCTAAGAGAAGGGCAAAGCTGCCCAGAGACAGAGGAGAATAAATAATCTAAAGTCGCCCACCTGGGGCTAACCCATGACTAATTTTTAACTAACGAGCAGCCCCTTCGGATTACAATGTTTGTCACATTCCACATTTCAGCCCAGAATGTTCTCTCGCTACTCATTTTCTCTCTGGCACAAACTAATTGCTGCATGCAGCAGCCAGGCCGCAAAGACTCAGAGGGCATGAAGCTATGGTAACCTACTAGATAAGAGTAAATAAATAATTTACAAAAATACATCTCGCCATCATCCAGACAGGCTTGGGCAGCAGCGCTTGGCTCCACCCAGTTTCAAGAAAGTCAATGATTTTGTGGCAACCAAACTGAGCCTGAAGGCATCCAAGATGTCCTTACTTGCCATCTGGCTCTCTGACAGGCTTTGGGTTTTAAATCAAGCTCAAAGCAGGAAAAGTTATAAATATCGGTAGTCTGACAAAGCCCTCCTTTAGCATTTGCAAGGGTCGTTTGCTTTAGAAAGGCGGCTGGATAAATGAAGTCAGAACATAGCAAGCTTCCTCTGATGCATTATGGGGATATGTCCCCTTTTTGCAAAAGTTCTACACTCTTAAATAATTGCTGCATCCTAAGAGCAAAGGAAGGCCTGTTGCTAGGTCTTTCTGTAAAAAAATGCTTTAGATCATTAATGGGTTCACATCTGATTTACAAACAAGACAAATGGAGAGAGAGGCCTGGCTGCATTTAAACTCGACAGATAGGACTGTAATTGGAAGCAGATTTATCCTGGTGTGGAAAAACTAATACAGCATAGAAGCTAAGCAATATTCATTTTTATAGCGTACTATACAAAATATATAAACCATTTTGTTTGAGATAGAGATTGACCAAAGGAAATATTATCTTCCTGGCTTTTCTCTACACAAGTAATAATTTTTAAAGTGAAAAAGCAAGTCTATAAACCAGGAGAAATATCAAACTATATCTCTGAAAACTAAAAAAAGGGGGGACCAACTAAAAACCTTATACTGAATACACTTTAAATGCAAAGAAATAGAAATAACTTTATACACTGTCTCTCCCCCTTCTCTCTCAACATTCTCTCTCTCTCTTTCTCTCTCTCTCATTATTTAATTTCATTAAGAAATTATAGCAAAACACACTAAAATCAACTTTTAAAATGTTTTCTAGTGAGTCTTCAAAATCAGGAAGCTTCCTAAATCTCCAAAGAGGTTGAGGTTTTGAAACACTCTTCGTAACGTTTAAGACCAGGAATGTTCTCTGCACATGCCTGCTTTAGGGCACCATCCTGCATGGAAGTGATGTGATGAGGCCCATCGGCCGCGGGCTGAGAGCGACTATTTGCAGAGCTGTGATGGCATTGCCAGCAACAGTTTCAGCCATCCCATGCCACGTTTATCGACTAAAGAAGTCATTGCCCCAAGCCTCTGCTTGCAGTCTCTGCAACAGTACATCTGCAGCGTGGTGCTCCAGCCACTTGAAACTCATTAAAACGTACTTGAGATTGACAATGAGGAGAGAACATCTGTCAGACTTGGCCAAGATTTCAATCAAGTGTGATGCTGCTGTGTTACGTTGGCTTAATAAATGAGCTGACTGCTGTCAGAAGGAGGGACGCTTGGGTGTAATTACCATCCTGTCCCCTCTCCTTTCTTCTGAAATGCTCTTCCATTTGAATGTCCACAGTCAACCTCCACACAAAATGTATGCAAATGAAACTGATAGCATCCTATACCATTTTAGGCAGGAATCAAGTATAGTGGCACATGCCTAGAATCCTAGCACTTGGAGCTTGAGGCAGGGGGATTGCTGAGAGTTCCAGGCCAGTCTGGGTTGCAGTGTGAAACTATTTTTTTAAAAAATTCAAAAATAAGGAATATAAAGGTAATTTTCAACTGACTGAACTTTTACCAGAATGACCATTTGTTCAAGGAGTTTGAATTTATAAACCCTGGGAAAAAAAAAACAGACAAAAATATCCTACTGATATCTTTTTTCTAGAAGTGTCTCCAACTGCACAATTTAGACAGTGAAACTTCTGTTTTGCTCTGTAGATTAAATCACTGTAATCAGTGTCCATATGTATGACACCAAGCAAAGTGTGAAGTACTTCTCAATACTGAATACATGCTGACCTTCTTGCGGCTAGCTCCTGACCTTATCAGCATGCTCATACTCCTTTTGTGCCCTGGCACATGCCACAAGTAAAGTTAATAGCATAACAGGAATATAAAGAGTCAAGTGTAATAGCTCATATCTAGAGTCTTAGTACTCAGAAGCTGAAGCAGGAGGATTGCTGAGAGTCCCAGGTCAGCTTGGGGTACAGTGTGAAACTCTGTCAAGGGATAAAGGCCTGAGTGTGCATGTGTGTGTCAGTTTATGTATATAGGAAGAGGGTATGCATATGTGCATGTGTGTGAGTGCAGAATGTGCAAATATGCCATATGTGTATGTGAATGAGTGTGGTGTGTTTGTGCATATATATATGTAACTATTCAAGTGTGTTTATGTGTATTTGACTGAACATGGTGTGTGTGTGTGTGTGTGTGTGCATGTGTATGAGTGCAGTGTGTGTTGTATGTGTGCACAAATGTGGCTATGTTGCACTGAGTGTGTATGCAGATGTATGTGAGTGAGTATGCATGTGTGTTTGTGTATATTTGAGTAAGTGTGGTGTATACTTATATACCATGTATATGTTTGAATATATGCACAGTATATATATGTGTGATATATGTATATATATATGTACGTATCTGTGTGAATGTGATGCATGTGCACATCTATATCCCAGTGTGCATGCTCACACATGTCAGGTGCCCCACTTTGTTATTTCTCATCTTATTCCCTGGAGACTCTCACAGCACCTGGGCCAGGCCAGTGACCAGCCACTGCAAGTCTTCTGTCTTATGGCTCCACAACTCTGGGTGTATGTGTGTGTGTGTGTGTGTGTGTGTGTGTGAGACTAAGGCCAGCTTTTTCAAAACTAATTCTGGGGATTTGAACTTGGTTCCTCACACTTGTACAGCCAGTGCTGTGGTCCACCAAGCTGTCTCCCCACCCCTGTGCGCACATTAACATTTCATGGCACAACGATCCATTTGGCCAACTATTAGAGACTCAAAGAGGCACGCCAGCCTGCCCTCATGGCAGCAGCAGTAAGCCAGTGAGAAGGAAACCCAACCAGAGATGTGAGCCTTTCCACCATGTTGCTGCTGCTACATTGGGACTTTCAGAAACGTTTGCTTGAGGAATCAGATTAAGTACAAGACATCGATACTCATAACCACCATTACAAGGGGTTGAAAAATAATTACTTCTGTGGATAGCACAGCCCTATCTCTTTGAAGATGCAAGGGGATAGACTCCATGCTTACGAGGCAGTTAAGCATGGCAGGATTTAGAAAAATAAATGATCATAGCCAGACTTAGAATAGAAGAACAAATTTTATCTCTTCGCTGGGTCCACGGAATACCCGACTACTAGGCCTAATGACTTGAGCTGGTGGAGCCACCAGCTCTGTGTGGGACCCGTCCTTGAAGGATGATTCCTCTAGTTAAGACGATTTGCTTAGGAGAAAGAGACTCACAGGAAAGAAAGGGTGTCTTCTCACTAATTAAACCCCACAGGCATTGTTATACTGAACAAACATCTTCTGTTTGAATATCAATAAAACTTCCTGATATCCCATGTCCTCATGACCAACAATATAACTCTGCCGGTCTCTCCAGGACAGAGGGACACGGATCCCATGTCTGATTAATGCTAAGCCCCAATTCTCATCCCTCTACTCACTGACAGCTCAAAACCACTGAAAGTCACACTTGTATTCTGTCCTCCTCACAGTCAGCCGATACTCACTGATTAGACCAAGTTTGTATAAAATCTAATACATTTTGAAGACTGGCCCCCTGGAAGGTCAAAGTGGTTACAGAATTAACATCGTCATGATTGGAAAGAACTGCAAAGCTAAGATTATCATAGTGTCATTAAAAATAGGTCAGCCACACACAAATGTGTGAATTCTCCCTCCTCTGAACTCCTGCAGTGTTTTATTTTTAACTGTCATATGGTGCCTATTCCTTCCCACCTTGCACTGCGGTTATTTGTATGCAAGTTGCGTCTACCCTCTGCTAAGGTCTTAAATTTTTCTTGTTCTCTCACCACCTGTAACACATTGCAGTGCATACAGTAGGCACTCATTAAATGTTAGCTGTTTGGTTGAACTGTAACGATAACTAGGTATGGAAAATCATATTGAAGGCAGACTCTTCTGAAACGTATGTGGCTGTTGATTTGGACTTCCTTAGAATGCTTGTGTTGGTTTACCAGTGACTGATGCTATCACACATGGACACACACCCACGCATACGTAGTACAAGGGGACTACACGTTTCCAGCCCACTGATTTACTTTTGCCTTGCTCTTGTCTTATCTCATGCCCTGTCTCCCGGAGATTCACTCCATCCCTGTGCCTAACTTTTTGACCAGATAAGTCCTCACACCAATTGCTACTTCAAGTCTCAAAATAATGATCCTTCCTTCTGGAAGCTTTTCCTGAGCCTCCAATAACACCGCATTGTCTCATCTAGCTTCCTGTTTCATAGGCTTTCACACTGACTGAGACTCCTGTACAGATCAGCTGGTGAGATGGAGGCGAGAACAGCCAGTATTAGGGTCCTTTGCTAGGAATCTCAGGAAACAAGATTGAGCCTCTAATGGGCTTCATATAGATTTCCTGTGGGTACCATCACCCTTGTGTGAATCAAACTGAGCCACAGGATGAATAGCCCAGACATAAACAGGACTGTTTCCACATATCCTATAAGCACAGAAGAGGTTTTATGCACAAATCATAGGATTACAATTTTTAAATTTAAACTAAGTAGAATATTCTAGAATATTCTAAAATAGCGTGTATCCTGTCAATAAAGTCAGCAGCCAATATAAGGAAAGATTAACGTTTTATGCTTTAGTATGACCTCTCTCCCTATTTATGCAGAATATTGGAAGCAACAATGATAACTTCTTTCTGAGATAAGGAAAGAAGTGAGGGTTAGACTGAACCACACTGAGAACTCAGGTGGCATACAGCTTAAGCTGAATTTAACCAATGAAGAAGGGGAAGAAGCTTAGCATGTCAGATGGAGCAGAATGTAGGAACCAAAGACATTGAATGAATGTGCACAGATGAGAAAATTATGATTTGTTTGTTAAGGTCAGTGTGTAGAATGTAGGTACGGGTACAACTGAGTGTACACAGGAGATGAGGTTACCAAAGGAGCTCGATTTGAAATTATAAATAGCCAAGAGCCTAGAACACCAAGCAAAGGGATTTGAACTTAGTTCTGCAGGTGGGAAAGAGTCCTTGCCAATCTCCAAACGTGAAGGCACATGACCCAATGTGTGACTAAGAGAAGCAACTTTGGTGACCAATATAATGACCAGTGAGAGAAGAGAGAGGCTAGAGGCGAGGAGAGCAAGTCAAGATGTCATTTCTATGATTCGAGTAACCAGTTTCAATAATTTAAGAACTGCATATCTGTAAAGTTCAATATAAATGTTAATTTAAAACTATTATCTCAACGATTGAATTCAATAACCTTTAAGGCAGCAGATATGGGAGCATTTTTTTGCTGTTACTTAGCTCCAAGTAATTCAAGTGAAATTAATGTATAATTTCAGCATAATGGCCAAATCCACTAATGAGCTGATTTCTGGCTTTGTGTTTCCAACCTTAGGAATATGGATTACAGCAATAGCTGACAGAAAGAAACCACACCTTGTAGGCCCCTGCTAAGATACAGTGAAGATTATAATTCACTCAAAGAATGATTTGAGTGTTTTTTTTCAGTTATTTGATACATAAAAGTCATACTTATTTAGTTGAAATTGGGATTTAATGAAATTCTACACACAGCAGTTTAACCCTGCTATTGATGAAATTCACAGTAAAAAATAAAAGGTGTTACAAGAAAAGGAAATACAAAGTCCAAATGTCTGTTCAACTTTGTTACAGTATTTATCATTTGTATTTAACTAAATTAGTGTTATATTGAAAGCCCAAAAGAAATTTCATTCTCGCTAAATCTGGGAAAATTCTGTGGCATGACATAAGTTTGTATTTCTGCTCGTTACCCTTGGGAGAACTTGGCTGGGTGTGCAAAGGACACAGGAGCTTGCATCTCCAGTCTGAAGAACATAGCTCAGTGTAGGAGGAGGAGGAGAAGGAGGCAGAAGCAGCTCTGGGTGTCAGCAGGAGGTGGGAAGCCTTCTCCTGGCTGGGAAGCTTGGGATTCCAACAACGTTCTGCTTCCTTCCCTTTCTTCCCCCTTTACTTACAGAGAAGCAGATGCTAATGGACTCAGAGACCACCCTCACAATCAAAAAGGAAAAGAAACTACACGCCAGGAAGCGAATGAGTGAGCTTCAAGACGCAATTTTTAACACAAACTTTTCAACCGATGTTTAAAGAAATGGTTAAATCTCTCTGATCAGAAACCTGCTTAAGTTTGAAACAATGATCTAGGACTTTTCCTCTTTACTCACTGGGATACCCTCTACAGCTACTAACTCAAGTCTGACAGGGAGGGTTGAAAGTGAGGCATCCCCAAGCAAAAGCAGATCTCTCCCTTCCTCCTCCATAGCGCCATGTGGAAAACTACTGAACCCAGGAATCATTCTGCCTTGCTGGGGGAGGTAAAGAAATCGTTCATCAAAGCAGATAACTCTGCTGTTAAAGGGGAAATACCGTTGCTAACTTAACTTTACAGGTCGCAACTAAAAAGTCAACATGATTGTCTTCTCTAAATTAATTAAGCCAATGTATTACAGATTTTCTGGAATGTCATTTGCCATTTTGGGATAAAAGACCCATGTGGTAATAAAATAGAATCTTCCTCACCTCCACAGATGAGCAATTTATCATCACTATCACACTTCTGAGGAAAAGCCAACTGCAAGGTGGCCCATTCATGGGATATAGGCGTACCACTATGGTCACCCATTAATACAAGCAAAATGAGGTAAGATTTTTTTGACTGATTCTTGTGAGCCTAGAAGGACTCTTTTTTTTTTTTTTCAATTTTTTATTTTGGTTTAATAAAAGTTTTTTTTTGTTGTTGTTGTTTTTTTATTAAAAATTTAATTATACATTTTAAAATTTTTTACCAGTTCCCTCCCTCCCCCCTCCTCCCCCTCCCCTTCCCCCAGTGCCTTCCCCCCAATTCCCAGAGAGTCCTTTATTGTGTACGCCTAACTCTCCACTGGGTCCTCCTCTCCGATGACATATAAGGACTCAGTGGCATTTCCATAAGCCCTTTCTCTTGTTCCCCTTAAGCATAAGATCACTACTACGGCTGTCAGTCCCTTGCCTCCAGGGGTCTCGGTGCCCTTAACAGATGCTAGACTTTATGAGGGCAACAGTGCGCTGGACATTGCGCAGGGCATGCAAAGTCCCATTATGATTGCTTTGGCCCCAACTATTGTTGAGAATCTTGCAAATCGTTGCTCCTCCCATCCTTTTGCTCTTACAATCTTACCGCCCCCTCTTCCGCAAATGTCCCTGAGCTCCAGGATGGGGAGAGATTAGGCTGGCCTAGTTCTATGTGATTGATATAGAGTCTCTGAAGTTCTGGATTGTGGTTTGTTGATTTTCTTTTGCAGTTTTGCTGCTCCTGCAATTCCCTTCACTCCATTCTGCTGGGCACTGTATGTCACCCCCTGGCCAGAGACAAAAAGCTGTTAAACTGGAGTCTTGTTGTAATAGCACATTCAAGGGTAGATGTAATAAGAGTAGGAAACCTCACTGAGGGAGGGGTCCATCACCCATTTGCAAAATGATTACTTTTTATCTGCTAGACTATATGCCCTCCCCTTCTGGTGAGATCAGGAAAGAACGTCTGTGAACTTAACCAGGTTTCTCATTACTTACTTGCAGACCTTGATGGAGGCCTATTTTCTCTGCTGTAACATGGTCTCCTCTCTCCTTGTTTCTGGTGTGGCCCTCCTAACCCATCTCTCTTGTTCATAATCCTTGCAATTACTGTGTTACATAGGTTTACTTTTGAGTGTCTCAGTGTGGGCTGGGTGAGTTTGGTACTAGGAGCCACCTATTAGGGAGTACATACGGCGCTTAATTTTCTGGGTTTGGGATACTTCACTTAATATAATTCTTTCTAATGACATCCATTTCCCAGCAAATTCCAGTAATTCATCATTTTTGATGGCTGAGTAGTACTCCATTGTATAGATGTACCACAGTTTCCTTATCCACTCGTCAACTGTTGGACATTTAGGTTGATTCCATGACTTTGCTATTGTAAACAGTGCTGCTATGAACATGGTCGAGCTTGTGCTATCGAGGCGAACCTCTGCTGCATGGGGGGTTATTCCCAAAAGTGGGATAGCAGGGTCATACGGCATTACAATCTTTAATTTCTAGAAGGACTCTTAATAGACCACCATCAAAGACTGCAAGGGGTGATTCCAGTACCCATCTGAATGGAGTCAAGGGCATTGCAGGAGCAGCAAAACCGAAAAAAAATCTATAAACCATAATTCAGAACAGCAGAAACTATCAGCCACCTGGAACTGGGCCAGCCTATTCTCTCCCCATCGGAAGCTCAGGGAAATTTGCAGAAGAGGGGGCAGTAAGATTGTAAGAGCACAAGGATGGGAGGAGTAATGATATGCAAGATACGCCACACAAGTTAGGGCCGAAGCAATCATAATTGGACTTTGCATGGCCTGTGCAATGTCCAACACACTATTGACCCCACAAAGTCTAGCATGGACTAAAGGCACTAGGGACTGACAGTCACAGTGGAGGCTAGGGACTGACAGTCACAGTAGTGTTCCTAAGCTTAAGGGGAACACAGGAAAGGGTTCTGGGAAATGCCCCTGGGTCCTTGCACCTCATCTGAGAGGAGGACCCAGAGGAGAGTTTGGCATGCACATTAAAGAATGCTCTGGGGATTGGGGGGTAGGCACTGGGGGATGGGGAGGGAGGAAAGAGGGGAAGGGGGAGCAGGGGTGTCGGGGGGACGTGGAGGGAGGGAGGGGACTGGTGTACTTGTTAAGTTTGTATGAGCAGAAATAATAATAAAATAAATAAATAAATAAATAAATAAAAGAATTTTTTAAAAAAGTGGGAATTATGGCCATGTGAACAGCCTGCCTCTCTGTGAGGGTAATGTAACTCTCAGGATAAGTAGTGAGAAACCTCTGGGTGGGCATACCCCCTCAGTTAGGAATGACTCCTCTTGGAGTTGAGAGTTGGACAGAAATGAGGGAGCTCTGGAAGAAGTGTTTTCCCAGCAAATACAGAGGGATTCCCAGACAGGGCCACCTCTGGTGTTCTCAAGGAAGAGCAAGTGGCCGATAGAAATAGAGAAGAGCCGTCAAGGAGGCATACAGAGAAAGGGGAACAGAGACAGGACTCCAGGATAAATAAGAAAGGAGAGTGGAGACAGGAAGCCAGAGCTACAAGAAGAGAGGAGACAAGAGAGAAGATGGGAAGCATGGTTAGAGGGAGAGAAAAGGAAGCCAGGAACACAAAGATATATATTTGGTCTTACAGATTTGCAGACACTACATTTCATTGTCTGTAACACAGCAAAACATGAGATAGTTTTGATCGAGAAACTGAATTTACCCAAGTTAACCCAATTAACTTCACAGATTTCTCTCCTTAAGAATACAATGACCACATTCCATTTTTGCATACTCGAAAGGTACTTTTAAGAAAAATGTCCTTGAGCTGGAGAGATGGCTCAGGGTTTAAGCCTCTGTCTCAAATGCAGAAGGTCATGAGTTCAGATTCCACATCCCACATAAAAACGCCAAGTGGAAATTGGCAGTGGCCTATATACTTCCCACGCTATAAGGTTGAGCCTGGGAAACTCCAAAGCAAATCAAAGAGGGGAATAGAGCAATCCAGGGTGATTCCTGAGTCATTCTTGGGCCGCCATAGGCACACACACACACACACACACACACACACATGCACGCACGCACGCACACATACACAGAGAAACACACACAAAAAATAAAATAAAACATTTGAAAAAAAAATAGCCTAAATAGAAAGCCTTTTACCTGTTTCTTTAACCTTCTCTTTGGAAATGGGCACTTGTCAAAATCTGAGTCAAGGTGGCAGAGCCAGGCATTCAGTAATCGCAAGAGACAGGCAGCGCATCTTTGATGCACGTCTTGATTTGCTGGGAAGTTGGACACTAGAGGGTCATGATGCTGTTTGTCTTCTGGTCGCTTCATCGCTGCGATCCAAGCCCACTCCCCGCCTTCCTGGGGTCATCCACAGAGGATTCAGGTGAGCATGAGTGACGAACAGCATCCATGGAAGGTATTAGAATGAGCAACGGCAGTTAAAGAATTCAATGACAATGAAAGGAAGAATATTCAGAGGTGGGAGATTTCCCAAAACACTCTGAAAAACCATGCGGGAAGCATTCAGAAGGTATTGAAAGACTCTTAGGGTTGTCAGGAACTTGAGGTTATTGTGAAACTCCCTAAGATTCTTCATCCCCAGACCAGTCAACACTGAGTTAACAGATCAACGTCTGAATCCCATTATTTTTGTCTGAATCCTCTGGGTGTTCTTGGCCAGTTGGCCCAATGATGTACGGCAAGCACCACACCACACTCCATTCCATTCCTCCATTCTTACAATTACAGAGCTGGAGAACAAAGCTCCTGCTCTAGGAAACAAGAGTTAAATGAGCTATCGAGGATCACGTTGAGAAATTGATTAGAGCTTGGAGCCATAGCTGGTTAAATGAGAATTTTGCATCTGTTCGCACTACTGATGAGAAAAATGATTTGTAACTGTAACGACAGAACATCCCTCACTTTATGTACATCAAGAGCAAGGACATTCGGTATAAGTAGAAGGGAACAGAAACAAGGACTGCAAGGAAGAGACTTGCATATGCTTGGGAAAAAAATGAGCAGACCTAGGAAATCATGTACTATATACCCTGGTGACTAGATATGGGTTATAAAAGAAAGAAATAATTCAATACTAGGAGGAAAATTTGTAGGGACTTTTAGAGAGGAGAATAATATTGCTAGAATGTAGTTTAGACAAGGTTCAGAAAGGAATTTATCAGCAGAATCATTTTACCTCTCTTCCAAGAAGCAACTCAAAGAAGGATGCACAGGACTCTTGCTGGGGTAAATTGTCACCTACTTCCCAGATCCAGGCAGAGAAAATGTAATGAAAATCAAATGTATTTATGGGCTAAAACATACCATATTATTTTCTAAAGTAGGCCAAGACTGTCTAACACATTCACTAAAGATTCTGAAATGCTCCAAAGTGCCCAGTGGGCTCCTCAGAGAATCGAGATGTTTCTGGGGGTAACGGTCCCCAGACACACATCCCAACACATCCAGAGGAGAAACCATGGATCCACATGCACTTCCTTGTAATTGGGACCAGGACTCCACAGGACCAGCTGGGACATTCTTAGTCCCACTGTGTTTCAGGCTGAACCTCAGGCTTGGCTAGGCTTTTAAGATCCAACCAGCAGCTACCTCTTCTTCCTCTTTCGGATTCCACAACCCCCACGCATGTGCTACTTATTTGGGAACATTAAAAAAGAAATGGATTTGACAACCCCAAGATGGGGTAATCTATTTTAAGGAATAAAAGATGTCAAAACTTGACTACTTATACTCTGTAGCAAAAAATACATACTTATATAATTTATATATTTAAAATATATAGCAATTAAGTAACTAACAACTAAGTTAAAAAAAATCACAGAGTAGAAAATAAATCTCTCTTCCACAAGGTCAAGATGATAAAGCAAGTAGTAGAACTTGTCATGGACACTACTCACATTCTCATCGAGAGACTGGGCCAGGTCAGTTCTCTGAATGTTCTTATCTGTAATGCTCCCTGTTTCCAGAAATGCTGACATTCAAAGGGAAACCCAGAATATTTTTTTCTGGCATCTTAGATTTGTCACTTTCAGGAAATCACCAACTTCCTGAATCCTTCTTCACCGTATGTAAAACAAACTTCATAAATTTGGGCAAAGTCAAAGTGCTATGACAAGGATCGATGACAAAAATCCCCACAGAACATTGCTCCCTGTAAATTATTATGCAAATCCTTGAAAAATGTAAGTTCATACAAATAAATGTGTGGAGAGGAAATTTAGATTTATTGACTTTCCTTTCATTATTTATTTATGGCGCATCCAAAATTAGATAAGTTTGATGAATTTAGTGTTCCTGTTCTCTAAACATATGCTATAAAATTGGGTGATTTGGTGGTGAAATACTGTGCATGAATTCTTTAATGTAATTTTTAAGGTACCAGGGCTGTTATATTCAGATCGCCTTTTTTTCCCAAGCTACATGAGTTAGTTTCACTTTGAATCAAATATTTGTTTCAAAATTACCTGACCAGCTTGATATATTAAAGTTATGATTTTTAAAACCTTGAGCTAACAGTGTATTTGGAGCTAGTACAAATATAATTATAACTGTAATTTTAATTCTATTCTTCTTACTGGCTACAGTATTTGTGAGTAATCTATTCCAAAATCAAAGATCAACCCAAATCCCTTCTACCAACTCTGGTCCTATTTTCTGAGTATTTATTTAATGTCATTGTTCAATAAGGGACCTGGAGACCTTTCGCTGTAGGTAAGAAGAAAATGCAAATCTGTTAGTTGTTTGCTAAGGTTCCTGAGGACACAGAACGCGCATAGGCACTTGCAACTGTGAATTTCCTAGTAAATATAAAATCGTTGTCTTCTGGAATATTTGCTTAACTGAACAAAGTTTGCACAGCCTGAAGAGGATTAGTATGAACAATAACACAAAATTAAACCTTTGACATTCCTCTAGTTCATTTCTGTAGTTATCTCCTCCTTTCCCCTGTTGATTTCTCTAATTCTATCATTAAATAAAAAAAGAAAGGGGGGGAAAAAGAAGGTCTACAACATTCAGTGATCTCTGTAGGTATTCATGATTATAGTTCGATTTACTGTCCTTACTATATTCATTAATTCAGAAATATTATGTAATAAAAACAGGTCGTGTACTGTGTGTCACATTCTAAAAACGATGATAATTTTTTTAAAAAATTGTTCCATCCTAATGCAATATAATATCTGCTGCCCAGGTGCCATGGAAAATAAACAAAGGAACTGTCCATATTAGAGGAGAAATGACCAAGAATAAACTATGACAGAGGTAAAATCTGAGCTGCCACTAAGACATCAGTGGCCATGCTGTGATCCATAGTGAGAAAATCAAAACAGAACACCTGTATGTAAAAAGTGGGGGCTCCTTGCTTTAGTGTTGGGGTACAGGCATAAGGTGAGTGACACATGGAAGGAAGTGGCACTGGAAGATCCCTGATGTGTAGAGGTCACAGTGCTGAGATTCACTATCATAGACCTAGTATAACTGACAAAAATTTCCATACTAGTTGATCATTTTCAGTACTGCCAATATTTCCTCAAATATTAAGTTGGATAAATTCCCTCAGTCCTGATCTTTGAGGATATTGCTGATGAGTTTCTAGATTACTAGAAATAAAATTAATGAAGTGAATGGTATGCTTGTTTGAAGTATTTTGCTTGGTTTGCCATAATTATTTATAGAAATATGCCAATTTACCAACATTATGTGAGAGAACCATTCTTATCCTGGCCCTTTCCAGACTAATTACCACCATTACAAAAAATGAATAGGGCTGGAAAGATAGATTCATAAGTAAAAGCTCTTGCTGTGAGAATCTGATGAGCTCAGTTCAATTCCTAGAAACCACATAATAGACGAGAGCGAGAATCAATTGCACAAAGTTGTCCTCTGACCTCCATGTACATGTTGCGGCATTGCACACACACATATACGTAATAAAATAATAAAATTTTAAAATATATTTGCTAATTGGCTGGATAGAAAATGAGATTAGAGCTTATAGCATTATTGCTACTAAGGTCAAGAGTTTAAATTTGATACTGAAGTTGATAAATCCTTTGAAAATTTTGGATCAAGGAAGCAAAATGTCCAGACCAGCCTTTTGAAAAGATTGACTTTGGCAACAAGGAAAAAAACATGACGGGACAGGGCATGTACCTGGGCAATTTTGGAGGTCAGGAGACTCTTGTGGTCATCTGGACTGGTTCTGTCTAAGGAACATTCTAGGAGGACAATGATATTCTGGATGTGCTCTGTCTAGTGAGTGGCCACGAGCCACACATCACTTGAAGCAATGGAAATCCAGTTAGTATGGTGGAACTAAGAATCTCCTTTCTTTTGATTACGCTGAGTCTAAATTTAATCACCACATGCGACTAATGTCTATCATAACCAAGAGCAGAGACCCAAAACAATCGAGAAGAAAATACACATAACTAGAGAGAAGCTAGCAAAAACACATCAAATAAACACAGTCTGAGATTATTCTATGTGCAGGAGATCTGTGATAGTCGTGGAGATATGTAATCAGAAGAAAATGAACCACAGTCAAGTTACTTACAGAACCTTCAAGACAGAAGGATTCAGAGGGGATAATGAAAAGGAAAAGACTCTCTCTTCCCCCTTCCTCTCTCCCTCTTTCCATCTCTTCTATCAATATACACTTCCTAAACTTGTCATCACAACATGGAAAATGACAAAAAGATTTACACTGACAAAACGCTATGGTTCCGGGCTTTCCCTAGCTATATTGATCTCTGTGAAGATGTGGTGAGTTGTTGGATCTGAACCTATATATCAAACCAACAAATACAAGCTGTTATTTCTCTTGCCATCAGAAGCTGATGAAAAGAAAGCTGTCCTTCACACGATAAAAAAGAAAATCCTAACTGAATTCCAAAGGGAAGGTAAGTATCTTGCCTCCACAACTTAACAAACAGCTTGTGTTTGTGCAGCAGCATAGGTCAAGTAGCAGGAGCTTTGTGGTAAAAATGCAAGTGTAATGAAAAGGAACTAAATTTAATGAGGGTTGCGGGCTCAGCCAAGCAAACAAATGTTGTCTAAATAAAACGAAACAATGAATTAGGCTATTAATTAAATCTATGTGGATGGACAAGCTGTGAGAGGACCAGTGGATGATCACAGCTGAAATTCAGTCTCTGACGGTATCTCCAGCACAGTTCTGTTGTTTACAGTCACAGTGTTCCACACACATCCTTGGGAATGTGATTCTCTACAGTCTGCCTCCCCCAAAGCTATCATCTGTCAGCCTATTTTATTAACTATCTGCCTGTTTAGTATCTATGATAGTTATGCAACAAAGGAGGCGCTCAGTGTTAGAGGATGAACAAATGAATGAGTTAATGAAGTCACAGCATCCTCTACCCAATGGATTCAAGACCTGGTGAAGAAGAAAATGACATTAGGCTGTTAATTAAATCTCTGTGGATGGAAAAGCAGTGTGGATGACAGCTACGTGGATTCTCAGGTCAATTAAACAAAAACAGGCCTCTCTGATCTAATGTCACAAAGATACTGTTGAGGGCTCCCTGGGGTGAGGCGTGAGACAGTCAAGAGAGGTAGAAGCTTCAGAGGATAGGACACAGAGAATGACATCTCCAGGGCCAGCCATGAGAGACCATAACATCCAACTCTGAGTCCAGGGTATTTGCTCTCTTGGATGTGCCACGACACCTCAGGCTGGCTCTGAGATCTACCCTGATGCCCACCTCCGTCCCAGGAAGCCGAGTCAACGTGACATCAGCTGCCAGCCAGGAAGAGTGCTGCCTCGACTCTCCTTCAAGACTGGAGGTGCCAGAGGTCCGCACAAGCCCCAACCACATCACCATCCCGGGGGCTCTCCATGCTCCCTTCCCTCTCCTGTGAGCGCTGTACCTTCAGAAAACCTTCCTTGCATGGTGCTCATGTGAGTCATACTGTGTTATTTCCCACAGTCTTTACCAAAGCAGCTAATCTCACTGCAATTTTTCATGCGGACAGCGCAGCTATTCTGGGAGTGTGGCAAAATGAACGTCACTTGAATTCTATTATCTTTCAGATTATCCCTCTGCCCAGGTTCGATCTATCTATTTGAATGTCATTCTCTGGGTGCAGCTGTTCGGTTACAGGGAACGGGAAATCTGCGAACGAAGTAACTGCTTTAATCATGCCATTTACACACAGAGAGGGATTTAAGTCTCCAGAGCTGCATGCAGAAGGGGACATTAACAGCTGCTGGACTGTGGAAGCATCCCACGCCCAGCCAAAATGCTGGGTGTCCAGAGAGGAGGATGGGGTCTGACAAAAAGAAAGAATATCAAGGGCACCCACTGTCCTATGCAGGGTTTATTTCTATTCCATCAGTCACTTGGGGACACCTGAGATTCCCTCACTCCCTATAAAAAATCACAGCTGGAATTTCAAAGACATCTATGCAATACTTTTAAAAAATATACTTTTTTCATATTTTCAATTGGCTGTAGAAAAACCTGTGTTTTTACAGATGTGGACATTATAGAAGTACCACATAGCAGAATGTTGAAGACTGTGGGTCAGGAAGTGAGCAAAGTGAAGGTTCTGAACGCTTTGGCAAAAATAGAGTCTTTATAAAAGCAGTAGCAAAAATCCTGAAGAGCAAGCTCCAACGTCCGCCACTCTGCTGGGATAAAGGCTGAGGAAAAAGCTGAGCTATACCAGCTAAATTTCCACTCACTTACTGAGAACAGGGGAGCTAGACTGAATACAGTTTTGAATCACAATAGGAAAAAATATCCACACACACAAAAATAAGGACAACTTTATAAGCCTTCAATTCCCACTTTTTAATCAATGTTGCCTTCTGGTGATAGGGAGACCAGAAAATACTTTCCAACTAGGTGCTAATCTGTGAGTTTACCTGTGGTTTAGATTACTACAGGAAGAAATGACCAAGGGTTTATTCTGCTCTATAAAATGATGATGCATTGAGTTTATTATACACCCTGTGAGAGTCTTAGTCACAATCCTGGAAATATTTACAGTTATCAAATTATACTTACCTTTTCTAGAAAGGAACTTGAAGCATTTTATAAATATATTTTCCTTGGAAAGATTTTATTGCTATTGGTGCTAAAAATAGAGAATTCAGAGAAAGGTAAAGCGAGGGCTGATGTGTCAGGACCAGTAAGTTAGGACACAGCTGGACCGTGAATTGGCTCTCGATTTCTGTGCACAGCCTAACAGGAAAGCATCTGGTTGGTGGGTGGATTTCAATCTGCTCGGCAGAGCCCAAGATGCCCCTAGAAAGTCTCAGAACTCTGCAGACAGCCAGAGAGGACGCATCAGAAGCTGAGAGAGGCCCAGACCACCCGGAACACAAGTCTTCAAAGTCGTAAAGTATTGTTGTTATCCACGGAAGCGTCCAGAATTCAATCAAGACAGCCCTGAAACTGGAAATGCCAGCTCATCTGAAGGAAGATTTTGGAAGTTCAAATTTCCTCCTCCAGAACCGAAAACCCCCAAACCGCACAGGACACGTGACGTTCTACACATGCGCAGAGAAACCCAACTGCCCTTCATAACATCCGATCCACAAACCACTTTGTGACATCTCTGCGGTCCCTGCTGTCAACGATTGGAAACAGAGATTGGGGATCGATCTTTTGGTTCCTTGGATGAGGAGCTCACAAGAAAAGATTTTTTTCAAAAACTTTTCTCCAAAGTGCTGTTTTCTGTGTGTTGGGGAGGAGGACTTTCCATTGTTCATCACACATTGTTGAAAGTTCATATCTTGTATTATTTGAAAACCTCCAAGGAAAAAAATTACTATCAGCCATAAATTTAAAGAAGCCAGAGGGCAGCAAGGTGGCTGCGTGGATAGAGGCACTTGCTGATCAAGTCTGATGCTCTGAGCTTGAACCTCAGAATCCACAAAGTGAAAAGAGAAAACTAACTCTGTAAAGTTGTCTTCTGGCCTCCACACATCTGCCATGGTCGGCACATGAACACACACATCATCTTCATCATCATCATTATCATTATCATAAAATAAAATAGTGCAGGTACTCAGGAGAATGTAGGTTGTTGCTCCTGAAAACAATCACACAATTTGCACAACAAAGTCCATCATATTCTGCATCTCTATAACTTCACAAGAGATTTGCTCATGACTATTTCATACAGCATCTCTTGGTACAAAGTGATGGGATAATGCCAAAGAACTTTGCTAACAACAGCTCTTTTTCAGCAGTGTATGTGTGTGTGTGTGTGTGTGTGTTGTATAGAAGAGGATACTGTGTGTGCCTGTGGAGGTCCAAGAGTGACTTCTGGAATCATCCTGGATTGCTCTCTTTTCTGGCTTTGCTTTGGGATTTCCCAGGCTCTGCCCTCCTGAGCCAGAAATACGGGCCACCCCTTTTTCACTGATGTTTTTATGTGGGATCTGGGATCTGAGCCTGGGTCCAGAGGCTTAACCCCTGAGCCATCTCTCTAGCCCACTAGCAATGATTCCTAAGAGTCGAAGTAATATGACCCAAGCACATAGCTTTCCAATCACTAAGCTTGAATAAACAAGGTAAAATCTTAAACATCTAAATCCTAGGAGAGTATATAGACAGACTGCTTTATCCTCCTGTAGCTTTAAATGAATATTATTTCTCTTACACTTGGGAGTAATGTGTTTAAGGCATTGTTGCACAGATGAAGTAGGTATTCGATATTTCTTACCAGTGGTTCATTTTGAATAGAAGATTTTTCACATTTTCTAGTTTAAAACATCCCAGTTGGAACATATTGGTGAATTGATGCCCTGCCCACCTCACATACAGAGTAGACCCCACTCATAACCACATACCCCAGACTTCCTCAGGGAAGTTACCAATCATATGCATTGGTCCCTTTTCAGATTGAAATGGACTTGAGTGAAAATAAAAACCTCATTAATATTTAAATAGAATGGGTTCTTCATAAAGTTTCATTCTAGTTAATTCATTCTGTAAATTCCAGCCAAGTAGAGCATTGAATAGAAAATTGTGACCTGGTTGCTAATAAGATTAGAGGTCAGTGAGACTTTCTGGCTGTTCTGTAAAGCAAAGGAAGAAAGAGACTTTCAGTCTATGATAATAGGCCATGTCCCAAAATCCAGAGCTCAGAATCATGAAATTATATACAAACATAGCTTAACCTTAATAACTAACAGGACAAATTATAAAATGAAGATGCGAAATGTCACAATGTGGATTTAATAATGGATACAAGGTACGTGGAAATTGTTGCAAGCCACTTTGGGGGAACTTTTGTCTCTGCAACAATTTCTTCTCCTTTTTCCTGCCTGAAGAGCCCAAGTTTTGTTCTATTTGGGATAAGAGTCAGTAAGCTTATTTTTTGAAGTGACACATATTCTTTCAAAGCTCTCCAGATATCTTCATCTCTGTTGTCACTATGCATCTCGACCACTTTAACAAAAGCAGGGTTTTCCATGCTTTCCAAGGACTGGGTTTGGTGCTCTGACTGTAGTTTACCTACTACTCTTTAGAGATGTGGCTCTTTCCAGCTCTCAGAGTTAATACTCTGATGGAAATATATCAGAATTGTCCTGTTCTTTGACCATTACCTGCCTGCAATAGCTGTATCTTCCAGTTCTAAGCCAAAGGAGGAGGAAGAGTTGGAAAAGTTTTTCTGACTCCTGAAAAGGAAATATCAAAAGAAAAAACACCATCTCTTAATGTTTCCTATTGAGATCAACAGATAGACACTGAGAGTTGCTGCAGGTTTTATTTTCATGGGCTGAGAATCCAGCTACCTCAGATGCACAGCCAAGAGACCTTCTGAGAAGGGGATCCAGAGTCAGGAACCCCTGTGTGCTGGGATGTCCTGATTCTTGTGAGTTAATAGATATTCATGCTAGTTAAGACCAAGAGAGAGAAAGAGAGAAATAGACACACACACACACACATACAGAAAGAGAGAGAGAGAGAGAGAGACTTACATTTAACTTTGGCATACTACTGCTTAACAATGTATGCATTCATTGTACAAAGCAACAATAAATTACAATTTAATATATACCGTATGACTCTCAGTTTATAGCCAAAGGATTTTCTTTTCAAGTTTGAGCCTATCCTACTTCACTAGGCATAAAAAAGTACTATTTTAAATGTGAAAATAGGAAAAGTAGAAAGATCTGACAAAGCATCTTGAAGATAAAGTTGGTAGATATAAATCATGACAATGTGTAATATCTCCATTACATTCCAAGACAAATTAATTACGCATCTTTGAAATTGAAAGTCAATTTTGATGAAAGTCTTTCTCTTTCTTTCCTGAGAATGTCACCTTATCTAAGAAGTTTATTATAAACCACTGGACAGTTTTCAGTTCTTAGTTGTCTCTCTTACAAACTGTGCACAATTGAAGTCAGCCTGCTATCCACTTTGTCCATTTGGTTCTTGCTACAATGGCCTGCTACAGCAGAAGCTTGTACCAATCAATTCCTTAGTCTCTAAGTCTTTGCAACAGGATGCTGAAAAATTACCATCAAGAGGTTAGATCTGTGCTCCTTGCCCTTGAACTGAAGACAACACTTTCCTCATGTCTTGGCAGATAGAATTCAGTAGAAATGACAGTGCTTCTCTGCAAACGCAAGTCCATGAACCTCATTATACCTTATTCCTTTATTCTCTCTCACACTCTTTAAATCCAGCCACATGTTGTAATGATGTTGGGACAACATGAACAGCAGCTGTGTGAGCTACAGTCCATATAACCCATAAATGAAACAGGATAATTCTAGCCAGTCGTATGATTTTACTGGATATATTTAAGACACATACATGATGTTCTATGTACTATAAAACAATTATTGTTGATTAGCAAATTAGTTTCTATCATCTCATAGGCCCTCATTTTATATGTGTCATGGTTAAGCACAGGGGTCAACTTTATTTTTGAGGGTTTGAGCTCTGGGTACATTTGTAGAGAATTAGTTGAGTTAAGCCCAGAGCGAACCTGAAGGAAATTGTCTAGCTGATGGGGAAGGCACAGCATGGGATAAATCACGGAGAGATGGTTAAGAGAGTGGGCGTCCTTCTGTTCACTTGGCCAGACATGCTGGTCTGGCAAGTAAGAATTGTCCATCTCTCAGCCATTATGTGATCATGGTGTGGCCAGTTCCCTGGTGTTGGTGTATGCTCTCCCATCAAGCTGGACTGAGAACTGTAACTGGACTGTTGTCAGAAAGTAAATTCCTTGTTTCCTTAAGCTGTTTGATGATCATTTATTAGCAACCATGAAGGCAAACTGCGACAGTATATATGTATAAATAAAAATCTTCTCGCCCATTCACCCCACCCCGCTCCGCACAGTCCAGCCGGGCCTCACCCCGCGCCCTAGGTAAGTCTCCGCCTGCGCCCGCCCACCAGGACCCCAGGTCAGCCCAAGGGACCCGGCTCCGACCCCACCATCCAGCCAGAGCCGGGCGCAGGGCTGAGGGACGAGGAGGACCTCCCCCTGCGCCCGGGCCCCGCCCCAGCTGCCCTCCGGTTAAATAGCTCCACGCCGGAAGCCCCCATCCTCCCATTCCCCACCCCGCTCTTCTGGTCGGGACACGCGCGGTCTAGCCGGGCCTCACCAGCGACCTAGGTAAGCTCTGTCCCTGCCCACCCACAGAACCCCAGGCCAAATAATTCAGTTTAGTGAAATTGAAAGATCGTAAGAGTTAAAACAACAATGCCAAAGTCAAAGTGCAAATCCATGAGAAGCAACACTCAAGTAAACAAATTTCCCACTGAAGAAATTAATCACATAATGTTAGACTCCAACCAGAACAAACCCGCAGAAAAAGGCCAAGAAAGCCTCACCCAGGATAACGACTTTCAAAATATGATCATTACCATGTTCAATACTATGAAAGAGGAAATCAGGGAGGAATTACATAATCGAATCAATTGCTTTGAAGAGGAACACAACAGACATTTGGAGGAGTTGAGAAAAACAGTGCAAGAAACAAAAACTGACATAGAGCAGTTAAAACAGACTCAAGTAGAGTTTAAAACTGAGCTACAAGACAAGTTATCTTCAACCCAGAATGCCACAGAGAGTCTTATCAACAGAACTAACAAAGCAGAAAACAGAATTTCAGACCTTGAAGATAAAGTGGGAGTACTAACCAGCTCAATGGAAGAGGTTGTTAAAGCCAAAAAGATACTTGAGAGAAATATCCAAGAGATATGGGACACCCTGAAGAAGCCTAACATGCGTATTCATGGAATACCGGAGCAAGAATCTCAAAATACCACCCCTGAGGAAATTTTTCAAATGAGCATCAAGGAAAACTTTCTTCATCTAAAAAAAGGGAGGCCCATCCATATACAAGAGTCATTCCGCACCCCAAACAGATACGACCAAAACAAAAGCACGCCATGGCAAATAATAGTTAAAACACTCCACATTCAAGATAAAGAACTGGTGCTGAGAGCTTCAAGGGAGAAAAAACAAGTCACTTTTAAAGGTAAACCTATTAAAATAACAAATGACTTCTCAGTCGAAACAGTAAAAGCAAGAAGAGCTTGGAGAGACATACTTCAAGTATTGAATGAGCAAAAATGTCAACCCAGGCTGATTTACCCTGCAAAACTATCAGTCATGACTGAGGGAGAAGGAAAAATTTTCCAGCACAAAGACAACTTGAAGGGATACATGTCCACCAAACCAGGCCTTCAAAAACTGTTAGAAATGATACTCAAGCATGAAGAAAAAAACAGGCATATTCAGGAGAACAGAAGGCAAATATAACACCATTAAAAGCGAAGCAGTATATTTATAAAAACTACTAAACATAATAAATGTCTGGAATTAAAAATAGTTTCTCCATTATAACACTAAATGTTAATGGAATTAATTCACCGATCAAGAGACACAGATTACAAACTTGGATTAAAAATCACAATCCATCAATCTGCTGCTTGCAGGAAACCCATCTCACCACAAAAGATAGGCATGCTCTAAAAATAAAAGGCTGGTCAACAATTCTACAAGCAAATGGACGCAGAAAACAGGCAGGGGTAGCCATTATGCTAGCAGACAAAGTGGACTTCAAACCAAAGAAAATTATAAGAGACAAGGATGGATACTACATTTTAGTCACAGGTACAATTCACCAGGAAGACTTCACAATACTGAACATATATGCACCCAATACGGGCCCCTCCACATTCATTAAGAAAACCCTACAGCGTCTAAAGCAAGAAATCAACCCCCAAACGATAATTCTTGGGGACTTCAACACCGCCCTCTCAACATGGGATAGATCAACAGGTCAAAAGCTTAACAGAGACACTTTGGAACTTAATCAAACCCTGAAAGAAATGGACCTTACAGATCTCTATCGAACTTTTCACCCACGCACCAAAGAATACACATTTTTCTTAGCAGCACACGGAACTTTCTCCAAAATAGATCACGTATTGGGCCACAAAATGAATCTACACATATACAAGAAAGTTGAAATTCTAACCTGTGCCTTATCAGACCACCACGGCCTAAAGCTGGACATCCACAACACATTGAACAAGAGAAAATACACTAACTCCTGGAAACTTAACAATATGATGCTGAATGAGAACTGGATTCAGGAAGAAATTAAAAAGGAAATTCAAGATTTCCTGAAAGTGAATGATAACGAAAATACAACTTAACAAATCTCTGGGACACAATGAAAGCTGTTCTAAGAGGTAAGTTCATAGCTCTTAATGCCTGCATCAAAAAAATGGAAACATCAGAAATAAACAACTTAACAATGCAGCTTAAAGCTTTAGAGAAACTAGAGCAATCTGATCCCAAAAGTAGTAGAAGAGAGGAGATTAGCAAAAAAAGGGGAGAAATATCTGAAATCGAGATTAAGAAAACGATAGAAAAAATCAACCAGTCAAAAAGCTGGTTCTTTGAAAAAATCAATAAGATTGATACACCCCTAGCTAAATTAACCAAAAGCAAGAGAGAGAAAACCCAAATTAACAAAATTAGAAATGAACATGGAGTTATCACTACTGATACCCAAGAAATCCAGAGAATTATAACATCATATTTCAAAAACTTATACTCTGTGAAGTTTGACAACACAAAAGAGATGGATGAATTTCTAAGTAAACACAACTTACCTAAATTGAATCAGGAAGTTGTGAATTTTTTAAATAGTCCTATAACATATAAGGAAATTGAGGAAGTAATCTTGAATCTTCCCACCAAAAAATGTCCTGGACCAGATGGATTCAGCACAGAGTTCTCCCAGACATTTAAGGAGTTAATAACACCAATACTCCTTAAACTGTTCCATCAAATAGCAAAGGAAGGAACACTACCAAATTCCTTCTATGAAGCTAATATCGTTTTAATCCCAAAACCTAATAAAGATTCACTTAAAAACGAAAACTATAGGCCGATCTCTCTGATGAACACAGATGCAAAGATTCTCAACAAAGTCTTAGCAAATCGGATTCAAAAACATATTAAAAAGATTATTCACGGGGACCAAGTAGGCTTCATCCCCGGCACACAAGGTTGGTTCAACATATGAAAATCAATAAATGTAATTCATCATGTAAACCAGTCCAAAGTCCAAGACTATATGATACTCTCAATAGATGCAGAAAAAGCTTTTGACGAGATCCAACAGCCTTTTATGATCAAAACGCTAGCGACAGTAGGAATGGTAGGAACCTTTATCAATATAATAAAAGCTGTATACAACAAGCCCACAGCAAGGATTATGCTCAATGGGGAACAATTGGAAGCATTCCCACTTCGATCAGGAACTAGACAAGGCTGTCCACTCTCACCACTTCTATTCAATATTGTACTTGAAGTCTTAGCTGAAGCCATAAGACAAGAAAGGGACATAAGAGGAATTCAAATCGGCAAGGAAGAAGTCAAACTATCCTTATTTGCAGATGACATGATCTTATACCTAAGTGATCTCAAAAACTCCACCAGGAAGCTCCTGGAACTAATTGAGAAGTTCAGCAGGGTGGCAGGATACAAAATAAATGTGCAAAAATCAGAGGCCTTCCTATATGCCCAGAATGAAAGAAGTGAAAAAAGCCTTGAGAGAAACAATCCCATTTACTATAGCCCCTAAAAAAATGAAATACCTTGGTATAAACCTAACTAAGGAGGTAAAAGACCTTTACAATGAAAACTTTAAAACCCTAAAGAAAGAAATAGCAGAAGACACCAGAAGGTGGAAAGACCTCCCTTGTTCCTGGATTGGCAGAATCAACATCGTAAAAATGACCATCCTACCAAAGGCAATATACAGATTCAATGCTATACCAATCAAAATCCCAAAGCAATTCTTCAAAGAAGTTGACCAAACAATCTCAAAGTTCATATGGAGGCACAAAAGACCCAGGATAGCAAAAACAATCCTGAGTAACAAAAACACTGCTGGAGGTATTGCCATACCAAACCTTAGTCTATACTACAAATCCATAGTTGTAAAGACAGCCTGGTACTGGCTCCAAAATAGACACACAGATCAATGGATAAGGATTGAAGACCCAGATATAAGCCCACAAAGTTACAGCCATTTGGTCTTTGACAAAGGGGCCCAAAGAATCCAATGGAAAAAGAACAGCATCTTCAACAAATGGTGCTGGCAAAACTGGATCTCCACATGCAGAAGATTAAAGCTGGACCCGTACTTGTCACCATGTACAAGACTTAATTCCAAATGGATCAAGGACCTTGATATCAGGCCAGAGACTATAAAAACCATAGTTGAAAGGATAGGGAACTCCCTCGAGCTGATTGGGCTAGGCCAACAGTTCCTAAACAGACATCCAATGGCACAGTCACTGCTACCAACTCTCAACAGTTGGGATCTTGTGAAATTAAAGAGCTTCTGTTCAGATAAAGAGATTGTCACACGAGCTCAAAGGCAACCCACAGAATGGGAGAAAATCTTCACTAACCACATATCTGATAGAGCTCTATTGTCCAGAGTGCACAAAGAACTTAGAAAACTAAACACCAAGGAAACCAATGGCCCAATTAAAAAATGGGCCCTGGAACTTAAAAGAAACTTTACCAGGGATGAAATTAAAATGTCTAACAAATATCTGAAAAAATGCTCCACTTCTTTAGCCATCAGGGAAATGCAAATCAAAACTTCCCTGAGATATCATCTCACCCCGGTCAGGATGGCAAAAATCCACAATACTAACAACGACAAATGCTGGAGAGGATGTGGAGAGAGGGGAACTCTCCTACATTGCTGATGGGAATGCAGGCTCATACAGCCACTCTGGCGAGCCGTCTGGAGATTCTTAAAGAAATTAAAGATTGAAATGCCATATGACCCTGCTATTACACTTTTGGGAATAACCCCCCATACAGCAGAGGTTCACCTCGATAGCACAAGCACGACCATGTTCATAGCAGCACTGTTTACAATAGCAAAGTCATGGAATCAACCCAAATGTCGAACAGTTGACGAGTGGATAAGGAAACTGTGGTACATCTATACAATGGAGTACTACTCAGCCATCAAAAATGATGAATTACTGGAATTTGCCGGGAAATGGATGTCACTAGAAACAATTATATTAAGTGAAGTATCCCAGACCCAGAAAATTAAGCGCCGTATGTACTCCCTAATAGGTGGCTCCTAGTACCAAACCCACCCAGCCCACCTACAGACAGTAATTGCAAGGATTATGAACAGGAGGGATGGGGTAGGAGGGCCACACCAGAAACAAGGAGAGAAGGGACCATGTTACAGCAGGGAAAATAGGCCTCCATCAAGGACCCAAATAAGTAATGAGACATCTGATTAAGTTCACAGACTTTTGTTCCTGATCATTTACTAATGAGGGGGTATGATCTCACCAGAAGAGGAGGGCATATAGTCTGGCAGATAAAAAGTAACCATTTTGCAAATGGGTGATAGACCCCTCCCTCACTGTGGTTTCCCACTTTTATTACATCTTCCTTTGAATGTGCTTTTATCACAAGACTCTAGTTTAACAGCTTTTTGTCTCTGGCCAGGGGGTAACATACAATGCCCACCAGGATGGAGTGAAGGGCATTGCAGGAGCAGCAAAACTGCAAAAGAAAATCAACAAACCACAATCCAGAACTTCAGAGACTCTATATCAACCACCTAGAACTAGGCCAGCTTAATCTCTCCCCATCTTGAAGCTCAGGGAAATTTGCAGAAGAGGGGGCCATAAGAGTGTAAGAGCAAAAGGATGGGAGGAGCAATGATATGTAAGATACTCCATACTAGTTAGGGCTGAAGCAATCATAATTGGACTTTGCATGCCCTGCGCATTGTCCAACACACTGTTGACCTCACAAAGTCTAGCATCTGCTAAAGGCACCAAGATCCTTGGAGGCAAAGGATTGGCAGCCACAGCAGTGTTCCTCTACCTAAGGGGAACACGGGAAAGGGTTCAGGGAAAGGCCACTGGGTCCTTGTACGTCATCGGAGAGGAGGGCCCAGAGGAAAATCAGGCATGCACAAGAAAGGACTCTCTGGGAATTGGGGCGGGAGGCACTGGGGGATGGGGAGGGAGGGGGTGGGGAGGGGGAGCAGGGGGTACGGGGGAGGAGGAGGGAGGGAGGGAACTGGTGTACCTATTAAGTTTGTATGAGCTGAAATAATAATAAAAAATGTATTAATAATAAAATAAATAAATAAATAAAAATCTTCTCTTCAAGCAAATATTCCGTCACAGATCACAGCCCAATTCAATTTCTAACTCTGGCGTTTTCTCCTCGTGGCCTCAGATATCATGGAGCAAAGAAAAATCATACTTGCTAATCATTGTTTAGATTTCTGTTCATAGACTCTAAGAGAGAATAAATGATTTAATTACTATAGCAAGCCACTATATTTCTAGTAATCTACTAAGTAGTAATGAGCAAGAAATACAGTCACTAATGGGGAATGTTTTCTATCATATAAACCAATCTAAAGAGAATATTCATCCTCTCTCTCACTTTCCCATGCCCAGAAGAATAGCAACCTGTGTAACTAGATGGTTTCCTATGTTGGCCTGTTTCACTTCAAGGAGTCTCCCCCAATCCTCTCATTCTATACTGTGGGTTTCTTTCTGGGCCATACATGGTCACTTTCGCTCCTTTTCTCTGTTTTTTTTTTTTTTTTCAAGTGACTTAGTCATTTTTCACATTTATTCAATTTATCATTCTCTCAATCATTACATTAAAAATGCTGACTGATTTTAGCATTCTCAATAGGACTAAAGTTAATTAACAACATAGTCAACATTTTATCTGAATCTAAATGATCACAAATTTAACTGCTAAATAAAATTCTATTCAACTATTATGAAATGCACTCAGAATTACTTTCATCTACAGAAAGGTTAAAAAAATTAACACACTTTGGGGAAAATCCTATTTTATCACTTAACCTATTTAAAAGTATGTATGCTATCTTACAACTTACAATGAATTTCAGAGACATAGTATCAAAAATTCCTGTTGTTATTCCCACTCATTACAATAAGCTTAACACAGAAAAGGAAATTATAAATCATATTCACTAAAATATACCCTGGTGAAAAGGTTTGAAAACAATATTTGTAATTTTTTCCTTTGGATATAGAAAATTTTCTTCTATGATACCACTGAAGATCTGTTCCATAACCTCTCTGAGTATCTTTGTCAGTTATTCCCACAATACACTATGACACATAAGGCTGACCTTTTTGCATCCCAAAGCTCTTGTAATTAGTACCCTTCATTTTTTAAAATCAATTACTTTGATTGATTCCACCCTCTTGTCTTGAAGTTCTGATATTCTCTCATCCACTTGATGCATTCTGTTGGTGAGACTTCCCACTGAGTTTTGGATTTGTTGAATTTTTTAATTTCATTTTTGGGAGATTTGGATTTATCAGTAATTCTGTGTTTATTTTCATATCCTCTATTGTATTCCTCATTTCATATGGCTGATTCTGTTTTCTTGCTTTTCTTTAAAGTGCTTATTGCTTTCCTCTTCTTATATGTCTATGTATTCATTTGTGTTCTCTTGGAGCTCCTAAACAGAGAAGGAAGAGTTCTGTTCGCCAGAACTGTTACAAGGACATAAAAACTCTTTGCCTTGGTGACTTTGGAGTTTCTCTTTTGTTTCTCAAAAGCCTCTTTGGGGGGTCAGATTATTGACTGATTACTTCTTATATTCCCAGTTCTATGAAACAATCCTCCATCTCCCCAGAGGCAAAGTAAATGCCTGTGACTTCTTTGAGAAGAAAAGGGGAGAGATTAAAAACACAGACATTAATATTTCACAATACTCTCTTGTCATACACGCCCATAGCTATGAAGAGGCCAAGTCAAGAGGGCTCAGGTGATTCATCACAAACACATTCATACAAATAGAAAGCAAATAATATTTTTAAAAAGCATGGGTTACTGTAAAATCTACTAGAAAATAAATTCAGATTGTCTCACTTTGACTCAAGTATTAGTAGAAGTATGATTGAATTTGAGGCACAGATTGCCTAGACAACCTCATTGCTGGGACAGAAGAAACTTTCATGTAATCCAAAGAGGAATCATCTATACAATAAAATTTAATGTAGGAATTTGCAATTCCTTTTTATTTAATCTAATTCATTTGTGAGAATTGAGGTAGGTAGATGTGTTTCCTAAAAGTAATGAAAAAAAAAGTGATGGTTCTCAGGGGCATTGGTTATGAACATCTTTGAATGTACTACCAAATCTTCAGCAGCCATTCTGTTGACATTGCATATGAAAAGGAAGGCTAGTGAAAATGGAGGGAATGTAATGGACCTCCCCCACCATACAGACAATAGATCACCACAGCACAGGGCTCTTGAAACAGCAAAAAAACCAAATCCAAGAAAACAAAATTGAGAACGAACTTTTAAATGAATCAAAATAGAGATGTATTGGAGAGAAAAGGAATCTCACCAGTCATTTGGTTTACCTTCCCTCTCACTTTTCTGTACAGTCTCACTGGTAGTCGACCATCCTATCTGGTTTTATTTTTTTAAGTTATTTTATTTTTCTAGTTTTGCAAGCATATTGAGTACTCATCCCTGCTTCGCTCCATCTCCCTCCCCCATTCCCTTTCCCCTCTCTCTCTCTCTTCTTCAATCCATCCTCTCTCCCACCCTTCTGCCCATCCGCTTTGGACTATGTATTTTTTTTTAATTTTCTATTTTTACAAACATATTGAGTACTTCCCTGTTTCCTTTCATCATCTCTCCACTCAGGGTAGGACTGCTGCATCTAGGAACGCCTTACCAGACCTGCATAACAATTGACATACCAACATGCCTTATCGAGGAACTCAAAAGAGATAAAAATATATAGTGGGGGCTGGAGAGGTGGCTCAGGGGTTAAGCCTCTGCCTTGCAGGCAGAAGGTCCTGAGTTTGGATACTAGACCCCATGTATAGACACCAGGCAGAAGTGAGGGCGGCCTGCGTTTCAGGTCCTGGTAGGGCGGAGCCTGTGAACCCCGGGGCAGAGTAAACAAGGAGGAGGTGGAGGCATCCATGGTGGCTCCCGAGTTCCTCCGTGGTTCTACACACACACACACACATACATACACACACGCACACACATGCATACACACGCACAATTGAATAAATAATAAATAAAAAATTTAAAAAAAAGAATATATAGTGGAAGCCTTGAGGACTGAACCTAGATGAGTGAAGGGAAATGTCCTTATCAATGGGGTGGCTAAAGGAGAGGCAACCTGGTGCGCCACAGAGGCCTGAACCCCCACAGGAGTAGATAGGCCAGAAGCAACCCCGGGATTCATAGAATTCGTCTGGTTTTACATCTGGTTCCTCTTCATTGAGCTAAGGCTTGCAATCCTACAATGTTTACTCTTGAGTCTTCTACCAGAGAAAGCTAACTCTTCAGTCTGGACAGAGTAAGAAAAAGAGCTTGATTGGGTAGAACGCCTTAGAGAAGCATCAGGTTAGCTTGCCCGCACTCCACCATCTCCTCCAGAACTCTCGAATGTTGTGTGGCCAAGGGTTCTCTGCTTTTGCAAGAAAGGACCAATTTTTCTTCTGGCCCAGTCCTCTGCATGTGCACGTATTCGTGAGACCAGTCTCCTCTGGAAGCACACACATCAATGGCTTTTTATTCTCACTGTGGGAACTTTGAAAATGCTATGCCAAGCAGAATGTAAGCAGTTTACTTTGTAACTTTGCCCAAATTCAGAAGGGTTTTCTTAAATTTTTATTTTTGTTCTGATTTTAGAATGGTCCTTTCCCCACCAACATATGTGCCTCAATTCCCTCTTGCTAAGACATTGTTTATCTTCATAACTACATTTTAACTCAGTATGATCCTTTAAGAATCAAGAGTATTTTTTTTCAAAAGAAACAAATCCTGAATTGTAGGGATTTGGCGATCTTTTTCTCTTTGGATGCAGTTGTTTGTACACTAGAATTAACACTGCAAATTCAATTGGCTTTACAAACTTGAAATCTGAATTACTGCTTTGTCTTGTTCTACTTCCCTAAGAATTCTTCAGGCTTAAGAAGTCAGAGGACTTTACTTTTTACAGAAAAGTCAAGAATCAAAACAAAACAAACAACAAAAAAAAATGATACATAGGACATTTGTAGTGGGATCCAGAAAATTGTCATAAAGAGATCTATATAGGTAAAAACAGAAGGTACATAGTCATTTATATTTTAAAGAAATAACTAGACAAGAGATTAACTTCATTAACTTCAAGTGTTTCTTTACAAAATAATAGCAAAAAAAGGAGGCATACAATAATTTTCAGGAGTCCTGGGTTGGTTTTACTCTACCTCTCTGCAGTAACCATTTCTCATTAACTTCCTGAAGTCAGTGTTGCTCCTTGGGGGAAAAGGAAAATTTGGCATATTAAGAAATAAATAGAACACTGCAGCATTATTCATTGAATCATTTTGAGGGCAAATGTAGTGCCGTTTTTGCGTCTTTGTACTCTTTCTAAGTCTGTGTTTGTCAATGTCAATGCAACCCTCCCTGCAAACAACAGAGCTGCAATTAGAGATGTAAAAACCAGTTTGCATGTAATTTGAATGCTGCAAACTGGCAATCTTCTCATGAAAACCACAAACAATTACTTCCATTCTCATGCACTAGTGCATCTAGGATCCCACCATTTTGATCTGGGATTGCATATGAATTGATAGTTAATTTCACAGCTAGAAAAAAAAGGGTACATTTTTGACAAGGGTGAGTTGTTTGCTTTGCAGTTACAGCACATTGACATGCTTATGTGGTTAATGGTTTAAATTATATACCCAAATAAATAACACTTTTTTGTTCTCTGCCTAACTCAAGACAGATTTTCCAGGGGTCACCAATCTTGGATACTTCTAAATCTTTCTCCCTGTAGGTTTCTAGTGCACACAGTAGGCTGTCAGATGCAAAACTGAAGAATCTTAAATGACATCAAAAGGAAGAAATGTTGTCTACATTTGATCTATACTTTGCCAAGTAAAATGAAATCAAATTTCTCAAAACATTAAAAACTGAATTACTACATGACCCACCTATACCACTCCTGAGTATATTCCCAAAGGATTTTAAATCTCACTACAGAGACACTTGGACATCAATGTTCACTGTGGTTCTATTCACAGTAGCACCAAAAAAGCAATCAGACTACAGAAAAAATCAGAAATAAGAATGAGAAAAAGTAACTGGCTCCTCTTCTTTAATCTGCTGTGTACTAGTTCCCAAATTTTGTGTATTTTATCACATTAAATGCATAATTATACATAAAAATGTAATTAGTCTAGATGTCCATTAATTGATAGATGGATAATAAAAATGTGGAACATAAACACAATGGAATAACATTCAACTATCAAAAAATGAAATCATGAAATTTACTGGAAAATATATAGAACTCAAAAATATTATACCTAGTGTGATTTACAGAAACATAAAGAAAAGTGCCAGATGTTCTCTCTTATATGTAGATTACAGCATTGAACCTTCAAATATGTATACTTAGCTAGAAATATCTGTAACAGTCAGAAAACTAGAGTGGGACCATTACACAGGAGATGTGGGGAAGATCTTAAATGACCTTAAACAAAACAAGTGGTAAGAAGATAGAAGTAGGAAAAGTAGAGAGAAAGCTCTAAGGGCAGAGGAAGATGAAGGAATAAGATACAAAAAGGGATAGGGAATAAATAAGTAGTAACTAAGGATGAATGTTACAGCAAGACAGAAACCTTCTGTACTCTAGGTTTATCTAAAAGAATGAAATTAAGGAAACATATGAACAGATAAACAGTACACAGGGGTACACAAAGAATGAAAGAAAAGTAAAGTTCTCTGAGATGCACATAACAGAAGCCATAGCTTCCCAGTACCAGGTATGTGATACCTTCTAATGATCTATTGATCAGAGAGGTCTCAAAGGCATCAAAATAACATAAGCTTTTGTCATTGTTCTTGGTTGCCCTACAAAATCTTCTCAAGTTCTGTTGCTAGAGCCACTACACATGAGAATCATAGAACATAGAGGAAAGAAGTTGAAAGGGACACAAATTTCCTTTCTGCTGGCCATCTTTCATAGTACCAGAAGGTATGATGCAGGCTGCTGGAGGATAAAAGCAATCAACTGTTTCACCTGGCTGTGGAACCTGCAAGTGAAAATGTTCACCAGCCTGGCAGGAGGTAACATTTGGTGTGACAGTGGCATGAATGGTATTGAAGTAACCAACTGCCACTTTCTAATTGGTTTTAACAGACACTCTTAAACAAGAAACATACGCCTAATATTATGTATCATATCAATAATCTAAGGATTGTGAGTCCCTAGACCCTATGCGAGAACAAGCTACTGCATGATATCAAAATGCCATCTGTCTTATCATTATAACTATAGATAAGAACAGCTCCCAGGACCCCAGGAAATTTCCCTTTGTAATGGATGATGTTTAAACACAACAGGTTAAATAAATTACAGAGAATCAGTGACTGTGAACTGCTCAGCCCTAAACATAATACATAGACTACCCATCATCCTTAGGCTCAGGAAACATCTTGGAAAAGGGGATGGTCATAAAGTAAGAGATAGAGGGTGGGTGGGTTGCAACCAAACAGTAGCTTCTGAGTATCTTTGGAAACTTCCCGAAGACTTGCACAGGATGTTAGCCAATAAACATTTAACCATGGAAGGGAAAAGAGGCACCTACCCCCCCCCCCGAGAATCTATTGAGGATTAATGCTAGTTGGAAGAAGGGCAGCTACTTGCCTCAAAGATATACCCACGGATATAACATCCAGTATCCAGCAGATGCTCAAACACATGCCAGTGCAGGCAACCCAGATGAATCTCAGTGAGTCACACATGAAAGAAAGATAAGAAAGTAGGAAAGAGAATAGCTAAGAAAATTTATATTGACAAAAGGAAGGCAAGGGATCAGCTTGTGCAATTGGGGATGAAAATGACATAAATTCAATGAATGAAGATACCAGTGAATAAAAATAAATAAAAATTTAAAAACAAAATAATGAAGTAAAACATCAAACCCATCTTTGAAACATCATCCAAACAGGCCCTTTACTGTATAGGATACCATCATTAAAGGAACATTTGCAGGTTTTGCAAAGGTAATGTATTTGAATCTATTTTATTTTTACATGAAGAAATCACATGTGATGAAAATATTTGAATGAACACCACAGAAATAAGAAAAGCCTTTGATATGGCATTGATATGCAAGAGCATACTTCTCACATCCATTCAAGAGAAATCAGCTCTAATGCTAGAGCTTCAGTAATGAGTTTTCTTCTTCCTTATTAGAATTAGCCATGATCTGGAAGAAAAAAATATTCTTTTCTTTGCAGTCGAATACATATTTCTATCAAATATATTCTACTAAAACCTTTAAAAAATACGCTTGCATTTACACTGGAATTTACTGCTGCTAAAATAGATACAACCAGAAACAAAATAGCTGAAAAAACGATTTATTCTTGAAGGAAACAAGTTGTTTCTGCAGATCATAATGGTATTAGAGGGAATGCCAGTGTTTCTTTCCCAGCAGGCACTTTTAAATAGAAGAGTCTCCCTGCTAAGGAAGACTTTGGGCAAAAAAATCTGTCAAAAGCAGAAAAATGAGCAAGATCATAGCTTAAAATTCATTCCCAACCTATTCTTTTATATCTCTGGTTTGTACCTTCCAGTTCTTGATGTCAGAGCAGTGACTGCAAATGTGATTTATTGGCAAGTCATAAGCATATCTTGATTCAGTTTCGCATTAGTTTTAATACTTTAAAGTTTGGTTTCTGTAATTTGAACTCAAGGCTACATCGAACCATGCTGCTGTCTCTGTGTCTCTGTAGCTTGGTGGTGCACAGCACATGAGGAAAACAGATGTGCATCCATTCCATGCTTGTCCAGTCCAGCACAGTGATTGCTTACCAAGCAGGACATCTGCAACGTTATCATTCAGCTGAATGACAACACAAGTAAAAAGTTAAAAGTGAAGCTTAGTCAACCCTCACACAGGGTACTGAGAAGAGAAGTATGTCTACCTTTGATATTTGGGGTCAGCATGAATATATAGTGAAGACTGATTCCAATATGAAGTCCTTCCCATTCAGTCAAGTAATAATATGTGGCCTTAAAGTTGAAGTTAAAGTATCAGACCATTACTTCTAAGCTTGCTTGTTTGTTTGTTTGTTTGTTTGTTTGTTTGTTTAATACATCCTGCCCTGGAGTCTAGGAGATGGCATAGAGGTTAAAGTCTTTGAAAAGGATCCCTAGATTCTACATAAAAGTTTCCTATGAATATAGTGATTGGCCTGTAATTCTGGCCCTGGAAGGTAGAGCCTGGGAAACCCCAGAGCAAAGCAACAAGGATGAAGAACAATCCAGGATGATTCCTGATGTCACCCTTGGACCTCCATAAGCACACACACTCAAGTGCTCTCTTGTGCACATACTTACACACACACATATGCATCCACCCACATGTAAAACACAAACATACACAAAAATTAATTAATAAACCCAGACCCCATTTTCTTCAAGACACATTTTCAATAGAACTTAAGAATGTATCTAGAAGAAATGACAGTATAAGTCACACAGAGTGAATACAGGGCTCAATTATCCATGGTTCTAAATGCCAGACAAAGGCAGTTGAAGGATCCCTGTATATGAGAACCCTTAAGTGAATCTAGATAACTATTGGAGTACAAATCTGTCACAGAAGTCTGGGTACTTCTTCAGCACCTGTTTTACATCATGTCTCCAAAGGCTTGAGAATTATAGTCAGACTCTATATTTGAGCCTAGAATTCAACCTATTATCCTCTTCATGCAGACCCAATTAGCAACCCATTAAATATTAGCAATGCATGCCCAATGGCATTTCTCCCTGGGGTAAATTCAACTGACCACATGAGCTTTTCTCATGGTTTCTTCATAAAACTCTTGTCATAGACATCTCAATGAATATGACTTCAGTGATTTGAAGAACTTAAATTACATGTATTGAATAATTACTATTAAAAGGAGCATAAAATAGAGCTCTTTCCCTTTCAACTAATGGTATAGGATATTTGAATTTATACCTTTTCAACTTCCATCAATATACACCTGTAAGGAGTATAAATTCTGATATTCTTCTATGTGTATTGATTTGCTTACCTCCAAGATTCTTACAAAGCTTGTTAGATAGTTTATGTCATGTTCATATTTTTAAAGTCTGAAATCTAATCTAATGCACTGATCATAATAGTTGTTCAGTAAATATTGGTTGATTGAATTACAGACTGTCACAGGAATCTTAAATATAAAAAGTGTCTTAGAAGAGAAAGACTGGACTAGCCATGCTGCTCTGTAAATATGAACTCTCTACAGATAATAATGTTAAGTGCTGTCACTTTGACATCAGCCCTCCCTGGCAGTGAGGGTTTTTCCAGCTTTGTCACAGGATCCTATCTCTTGTGTTACTGTCCCTGAAAATAAAAGCCTATATCATCTTGTTGCTTTTTAACTCAGGAGCAGCTCAGAGTTTATCTTGCTAGGAAACGTTTTTCACCTGTTTTACAGATAAAATCAATGGGTTTGGGGAACCATGTAGCTCTGAGGAGCTGTGTGAGAGCCCATAATCACAGAGGCAGCTTGGCTTTCCGCTCAACACACTCGCATCCTGACAAGGCTCTGATCGGGCTGGGTAAGAGCATTCAGTTCCTCATTGGAAAAAATGCTTCTTTTTTTATTTATTCAATAAATTGTGTGTGTGTGTGTGTGTGTGTGTGTGTGTGTGTGTGTGTGTGTGTAACCACGGGCGAATTTGGGAACCACCATGGACCGCCTCCATCTCCTCCTTGTTTACTCTGCCCGGGGATTCACAGGCTCCACCTTACCAGGACCAGAAACGCAGGCCGCCCCCGCTTCCGCCCGGCGTCTATATGTGAGGTCTAGGATCCGAACTCAGAATCTTCTGCCTGCAAGGCAGAAGCTTAGCCCCTGAGCCACCTCTCCAGCCCCCAGCACATGCTTCTTATTGTAGAAAGAAATGTAGGCTGCAAGGAGGGGAGAAAAGTCACCGGCACTGCTTACAGATATGCATTTCATATTTCAACAAAAGAGATCTAGAAAGCAAAACAAATCCAAGTAAAACTAACATGTCATGGAGTATAAGTTCACTATTGTTTGCTACAAAAACTGTATGTTCTCCTGAGTTGGATTCTACACTGGTCTGACCCATCAATACAATGTTTCCATTCTATCATAGTTGCATTGCCAGGAAGAGCCACAGCAGAACCTGGAAGACAGGGATCTCACAAAGAAGTAATTGCAGGGACAAATTTCTTCAATTGCTATCTATTCCATGATATAGAAGTGAAGCACATCACTCCATCCAGACAAATAAATCCCAACATGTATAAACTGTATTGCTCGTTTTCAAAGCTTGTCTCAGGACCAATGATAATGTCCTAAGCAAGAAAGAAGGAAGTAGAAACACATAGGAAATGTATGCCATGCAACAATCATTCTGCAATTTCCACTTACACTCCTGTCTCAATGTTTGTTCTGTGGAATCATTTGCACTTCTGAATGGTCCTGAAAGCTGGGGGGCAGCTTTTTTAAAAAAAAACATAGGTTGCAGTTCACCTGCATGGTTGCTAATAAATGATCATCAAACAGCTTAAGGGAACAAGGGTTTATTCTCTCTTATGATTCTTGGTTACAGTTCTCAGTCCAGCTTGATAGGACAGCACGCACCAACACCAGGGCTGAGGGAACTGGCCACATCATCACCACATAATGGCTGAGAGACGGGACAATCCTTATTTGCCAGACCAGCATGTCTGGCCAAGTGAACAGAAGGATGCCAACTCTCTCAACCAGCTCTCCGTGATATATCCAGGGCCTAATCCCACCCACCATAGGCTGGACCTTCCCCATCAGCTAGACAATCTCTTGCACTTTTGCTCTGGGCTTAACTCAACCATCAACTCTCTACAACTGTGCCCAGAGCTCAAATCCTCAACAGTCAAGTTAACATCTATGCCTGACTGACACATAGTTACTCACAATTATGGACCACAAGTCAATTTGAAGTTCTAATTTTTTAATTCACAACATAGCAGTTAACTTTAATTCCTCTAGAAGCAAGTTTCACCAAAGGTATTTTTGTGGGCTTTCCAAAGAGGATATGATATAAATGATGGTTAGTATTGTTGATACAGAGGAGGTAGGACTGCAGGATCACTTGAAAGGGTTCCTCCAGATTAAGGTAGACCTTTAAATCTACCTATAGTAGCCTGTCTTGATTGAATAATTGATGTGGGAAGACCCAGCTCACTGTGGGTGGACCATTTCCTAGGCATGTGGCCCAGGGCTATGAAAACATGGAGAAAGTTAGCTGAGTAGAGTCAAGCAAGCAAGCACTGGCTCATGGCTGTCGGCTCTTGCTGTGGATGTGGTGTGACCAGTTCCCTCAGCTCCTGCTGCTTGGACTCTCCTGGATCGATGAACGGTAGCCTGGGATTATGAGCTGGAACAAACAAGCTATTCACCTCCTTGGGCCATGTATTCTGTTGCATGCCATACATGTCACAAAACTAAAACAATATTGGATTAGAAAAAGTGTGTGTGTGTGTGTGTGTGTGTGTGTGTGTGTGTGTGTGTGTGTGGAGAGAGAGAGAGAGGGAGGGAGAATTTTTTCCCCAGGTTGAGTTGTACAACGTGAATGGTATGTTATTGGTTGGCTCTAAGAGGCATATACATTTGGGAACACTTTCTGGATTGCTATGTGAGAAAACAAGAAGTGTTGAAAACAGGTTTGTGATCCAGTTGTTAGGGCATTTGGCCTGTCCTGATGAGATATTCCTAAGCTTTGGAGAGTGGGTATCACTGACATAAGCCATCCCCATAGCTCAGTCTGAATATCTGATGCAAAACCCTTCTGTGATGGTGTGAGTATTGAAGACAGAGGTTTGAAACATTCAGCAGGAATGGCTGGGTGATACAATGCACTTGGTGACCAGAAACAGTTGGAGTTGAAACTGTTGCAAAGATGCAGAAGACAAAAGCCACTTTAGCATTCCTGCTAGTTACCCTCAAATCCACAGAACTAATGTCAAAGGCCAGTGCCCCCCAAAGGGCCAGGATTTGACTAATCCTCTTCCTGTATCTCTAATCATAAACAGAATTATTCATTAAACAAGCCTTCTGGATCCTTCCCCCTGCAAGTAGTATCCAAACTTGGTATTGAACTTTATTTCTTCTTTCCTAACTAGAGTGAAGGAAGTGAATCAGAAACCACTTAATAAATCTAGCTAGGTACTCAGGGAGCTATACAAGTAAGATGTCCTCTGAAGGCTCAATTGCTCAACAGGAATCTGTATTTAAGTGTGGGAGGGATTAGCACTCACTTCTGACCTTGTTGACTTTCACAACGTTATCCAGGAGCATTGTGATCAAACGTACTGCTCCATTATTAACCAGCCATTACCAGAATTGGGAGAGAGAGAGTACCCTGCTGTAGTCTCTTCAAATTGTATTGACCTTGCTAATTAAAATCTAATTGTGAGAGAATAGCATGTCTATGCCCCCTTTGAAAAACTGGCATGGAGTGCCACTAATTTAAAAGTTGTCACTTATAACCCAAAGAAATTGGTTTATTCAAGTGAACAGTAATGGGGGTCCTGTAGCTGGGAGGTGACAGGACAGAGGACTGGAGGAAGATGGCATGATTGTGTCATGTGTTGCCTTTCATTAGCTGAGAGGAAGACTGTGACAGCAAGAACACTGCAGAGAGGACAATGAGTGGCCACGGGCCAGCCATGTTCTCCTAGGTTATTAATATGTATTGTATATAGCCACTGGGGGCCACAGATAGGTGTGTTAAGCTATTCAAGTTTATTAATTTTAAATAAGTGTGTGAGGAGAGGTTCAAGGACAAAACGGGTTGGTATATCTCATTTTATTTTGTATGTGACTGTTGAGAAGCCCTTTTAATCTGGCATAAGGCAAGAGGGTGCATAATTCTTGAAACAACTGAAAAATTCAGTGAATACATTAACCTCACTTCTCCACCAAGTCATCCACACACATCCGCACACACTAAAATGTGTGTTAAGTCATTTTTTCCAGACTCCCCATTCCTGTTGCATCTCAGAAAATTCATGACTGCAACAACTATTCTGTTTCTCTTTACCCCAATCCAAACAGTGGACAAAGAAACAGAAAAATTTCATCTATAATAACGGGGAGGCAATAACATGGGGTGCAATGATAAGCAGACTCAAGGAAAATCAAAGGAATTAGGTCAGGAAAGTCTTTCCTTCCCATGCTCACTCTCTCTCTCTCTCTCTCTCTCTCTCTCTCTCACTTTTCTTCTCGGTCTCAATGGTAGAGAGGGCAGTCTAGCCTACTTGGCAAGCTCCCTGTAAACGAGAGGCTATATATAGGGTGAATGACTCCTGAGAAATAACCCTAAGGTTGACTTCTGACATCAACCTGTACACTCAAATATGTGCATGCATGCCCACACATACATGTGTACTATGCATGCACGCATATGCATACATATACACTTATGCACACACATGTGCACCTATGCATGCACACACAAGCATGCATGTGCAACTGTGCACACATGTGAACCTATGTGTGCAAACATTCACATGCAAAGAAGTCATGTCTAACTTCAGGCATCTGCCTATGTTCTCAGCCTCAACTGGACTCTCCATAGGGCGGAATTGTCTGCTATGTAGCTAGAATCAGATCTTGATGTCACCCACCCAAATCTTCAAGAGCACGCTGCATGCATGTCACCCAAGCCAGCCCCACTTTGGTCAATAGAGAAAGCAGCTTCCTTACAACTCAAACTGAAAGAGACCAAAAGTTGTGCACACTCAAAACTATCTCCAGAAAGTTTTGCTATCTTTTTGGTGACTTTTTAGAAAAATGCCCTCAAAGCAACTGGTTTAGACCTTTCAATTTGTGTCCTCTCATTTAAAATTAGTAGATTTTTCAATGCCTATTGTTAGGGTGAAGTGGTATAATGCAGGCACTGTTAGTCACACTTCCTTCAAAATAACATAAATGTCCTAGAATATAGGCAGCCACTTGAAGGTACAAACTCAGGTGTTGGTTTTCTAATCAAAGACTCTGAAAACAAATTCTTTACTTCCCTCTCTACTTGGCAATGTTTTAGCTGCATCTTGGGTGGGGATAAAGGCTTCATCTCTGGAAGTTGACAATACCCCCAGTAGTAGTGATTGGACTCAGGGCCTCCAACATTTTGGCATTGCTCTACCCCTGAGCTGCACCCCTGGTCGCTGCTCATTATTCAATGGACTCAAAGCAAGACCATCGCACAGGGACTACAGGTGTGAATGGGTGCTAACCAGAGCATGAAGTAGACAGCATTTGCAGGAAGGAGAGCTTGAAGCAAGAGATGAGGTTACAGTGTGGGAGAGAGTGGGGATCAATGGGAAAGGGGGTGTAGGTTTGGTTTGTGGGGCTGGCAAAGGAAGGTTACTACACCCTGGGAGAGGGCAAGGCAGAGAATCACTCCACTATCCTCTATAGACAGGCACTGACATCCACCCAGCATTTGAAATGTGAAGTGCTACTTGGATTCAGTTTTGAGGCTTTCAGTTTTAGGATTTCAATGCTATTCTCTCTCTGAAAGGTCATTGGAGAGTGCTATAGATGGAGATAACTCTGTCTCCGGCTCAGTGTGCTGCGTCCGTAAGTGCGCCCTCCTGAAAATAAACTACATCTGCAGCCACTCGTGTGAATTACCTAAATAAAAGGCTCACACTGTTAATGGAGCACTTTCATACTAGAAAAAGAAACCATTACATTTGATGTTAAAAGAAACGACTGACTGTCACTCACTTGATTGAGTGCATCTTTTATTAGTTCTTCGTAGAATTATTTTATGGTATTTCTCTTTGGAACATGCCCTCCCCCACTGTTGGGATATTAAGAATGTGTATTTTGAAAGGACTGGTTAAAAAAATTGAGAAGTATAAAATTCAAGATCATAAAAGGCCTTTCATGAGAGACGGCTGCGAGCATGGTGGGCATGTGGAGTCTGGGAGGCAGGTGTACATTTCAGGGGGCGAGGATTATGCTGTAGAGGAAAATGTAACTATAAATTGGAGCTTTGGGACTGAAGACAGAATGGGAGTAAAGGCAAAGAAGTAAGTGCGGGGCATATATCACAGCCATTAGTGCTACGGCCTCCTTCAGTCACGGCCCTTCAACTAATGGCTTCTGAAGTGGACTTTCAAGGACCAGAGCACACTGTGTTTGGCCCCTCCATCTTTCATCACCTAGCAGGGCTTGTGATCCACTTGTGTTATACCAGAGAAAATATCCTAGCTTTATAGACATGGTCTTCCATCTACCCTTTCACTAGCCAGCTGCTTCCTAACATCCAGACTCTAACCCATCTTCAGTACACGGGGGATGACTGAAACATCTCTGTACTTAGACAACAAGGAGCTCAGTGAAGGATGAGTTAGACCCAAGTGATGCTCACATCAATAGACCTGTGAGACAGAGTATATTCAAGAGCTGGCTAAATGTGTGCACAGAGAGTGTACATGTGGAGAGTATGTGCATGGAGAGTGTGCACGTGGGGATTGTGTGCATGAAGAGTGGAGCCTCCTTGCAGAAGCAGAGTATGATCGATGTGTCAGGCTATCAAGCTTCCTGGAAGCATATTGGCCCTGACCCGGGGAGTATGTTTATTTCCTATGTCTCGCCACACAGTGCTGAGCTGGCAACAGCCTTGGCTCATAGCTGTGCTAAGTAATGAGCAGCCATCTCTGACAGCCATGTGGTATCACATGCTATTGTTTATAAATGCTGTACGTAGGGCCAGGCTGGTAGGCAGGACTGCCGAGAGTCTCAGGTAAGCAGAGAGAATCTCATTAATGAGGTTTCTCTATTCTTCTGTTTGCCTGCCAGAAGGCTAATGAGCCCAGGAAGAATGCATATGCACACACACACACACACACACACACACACACACACACACACAATAGAAGTGGTCCATGTACTTCTCCTCCCAACATGCTAACAACACCAGTCATTAGTCTTTAGCAGTCATTATAGTTCTGAGTTCTCTGAAAACAAACTCTCTGAAACAGAGATTTCTATGGAAGAGAGTTTTTAGGAAAAGTCAATATGGTGTGTTAAGTCCACAAAGATAAGAAGCCATGAAGACATGGGAGACATGTTCCCCCTCACCATCCTGCAACCTCCTAATACCAGACCCTAGATGTGGCTGAAGGGAGTTTAGATGGCAGGTGGAATCACACTCACTAGTGGGTGTTTATGAAGAGCAGTGCTCTCGTGGGGAGACTGGCCCTAAGAGTGAAAAAGGGGAAGCTAACTAAGAAGGAGCTGGGGAGACATTGTAGAAGGACTTCAGGCTCAAGGTTCTAGTGTGAAGGCCACATGTAAGGTCCAGAGAGAGACTTGCAGGGGCAGAAATGAGGGCCCAGCCAGGAATTAAAAAGAACCTGCCCTTGAACATCTAGGCAACACCCTTCAACCCATTCAGAACCTCCTGACTAAGTAGTCATAATTTTCATTATTTTGAATTAGTAAAGTTATGAAGATTTGTTGCAGCAGAAATATGAAATACAGACTCCAGGTACCAAGTCTTGAGCTCTGAGATGTAGCTGGTACATTATCCTGGAAACTGTCTGGTGACAGTGTAAGCCACACCTTAGAGTGTTTATGTAGAGACAGAAAGCTGAGTACTGCTCATGGGATCCACCAACCACTGTCTAAGGACTAGGAGTAGAGAAAGGCAGCAGACAACCTCATCTTCCAGACATCCCCCCTCTCCCTGGGACGGAGGGCTTCTTTCAGTCTGAGGCTTCCAATGAAGAAGAGGAAGGCTGTGACTGTCAGATAAAAAAGGGCTGAGAGTCAGCATCAAGGAACATGGAAGTGTCTGGGGTGATATGGGCAGCCCTGATACTCTCTATACACCCATCTATCCTGACCAACATGCTCTCCCCAAATCCATAGTTGTGAATGAAACCACTGAGTACCATTCAAGAGCTTTGGAAGTGACAGATCTTGGTCAAAGCCCAGCTTTCATTCCTGATCGTATGTCAATTGCCTGTTCTCTTAAAGCTTCTCAGATTAAGAAGTATGAATGACTAAGGGACAATCTTCTTGCCAGGGCTCCATGAAGAATCATTGAGTGATGAGTGGAAAGCATCTTCACAATTTTACAGTTTGCCTGCATGGTTGCTGATAAATCACCATCAAACGGCTTAAGGGAACAAGGGTTTATTTTCTCTTATGATTCCTGGTTAAAGTTGGTCCATCTTAGCAGGAGAGCTCACACCAGCACCATGACCAAGGGAAATGGCCACACCATCTCTACACAACAGCTGAGAGAGGGACGATCCTTACTTGCCAGACCAGGATGTACACAAGGATGTCAACTTTCTCAACCACCTCCCTGTACTTTATTCCAGAGTCTAGTCCCACCTACATGGTTGGACCTTCCCCATCAGCAGACAGTCTCCTGCAGGAGTTTGTTCTGGACCCAACTCAACCATTAATTCTCTACACATGTGTCCAGAGCTCAAACCCTCAACGGTCAATACCTGGCAATAGCTTAGCTAGTTCTCTTCCTTATTTCTCCTGCTGCCTGGGTCGAGGGAGAAAACACTACTTCGTCTAGCAAGGGAGAGACCAGCACTGAGATTTAACCTGGGTTTTGGCATCCTGTATAGTTTTTACTGTTTCTTCAGTACATGTATAGGCATGTGAATGTACGTATGTAAACATAACAAAAGTTCTCTGTCTTCTTTAAACTCCTCTAGACACTGAGATCTGTCTTTACAATCAAACTTGTGAAAGTGGAATCCTGCATTCCATGTCTCTATCATCTCTTCTCTATTTACTTTTAAATCCACGAGGTTCTCTCTTCCACCATCTATCATGTTTGTTCTTGGAGTGTAACATACTGTTTTTCCATGTCTGTTGTGTCTTGGGCTGGGGGTAGCATTGCATGTTGCTGACCCACACTGCTGAAATGTATTCATCTCCCCAGTTCCCAGGTGCCACTTGTTTCTGGGTTCCCCCCAGCTTCTTCCCTCTTACTCTGCATCTCTTTGAACTCTCCATCCTCTTTTTAGCTCCCACTTTAGACCTTTAACTTAACAGTATCTGTAGCCATAGCCAATACCAGTTAGTGCTTATAGTATGCCTAAGACTTTGGGAGCTCCTTCAGCCAAGTTACCTTGAGTGCTTCCATTGCAGATAAGGATCCCCAAGGCCTGAAGGGATGGGAGAACTTCCCCCACATAATGTCATCCTTACTTTCCCAGCATAGTGTGGCCCTTCGGGAATAACGTTGAGACCAAAGTGTGATTCAGTCCCACTACTTCATTGAGTTGATTTCTAGTTAAATTCAAGTAAGTCTCTTGAACTAGGAAAAACATGCTAATGGCCAGTAGTTTAAGTCTCCATCCAACATCTTTGCGGAGCCTCTGTCTTGCTCTACCACCTCGCCTGTCCCTCACCTGTCAAAGCGCTTCACTCTCTCCTCACCCCCACGAGACATCCTTCCAGTGTCTTCCTGTTTCAGCCAATGCCACCAGTTCAGAAGCTGCACCATTTTGTCCTGCATCATCCTTCACAGACAGCCTGCTGCCCAGAACTGTCGGGCACCTCTGCAAAAGGCCCACTGTGGCATACTCCACCCAGCGTTTGAGCTAGGGCTCTTGAAACTGCCTCCTCCCCATTGGCCTTCAGCGTCACTGCCTCTTCCCCAAACCACCCTCTGGCCCATGACACTTTTCCAACCCACAAACCTGCTTTCCATCAACTTCACAGCAAAGCGAAGGGTCCCAAATGCGGCTGAGAAGGTCACAGTGGGTTAAGCCTGCACCATGTAGCCAGTCTTTGACTGAGTCAGCTGACCACCAAAAATTATCACAATCTCTCAAAGAGAACATGCTTTCTCTTTCATATATTACTGTATGTGTTCTCTCCTCTGCCTGTGCCATCTTTCTTTTCCGCTCCTTGATCAACAGTTCCTTGGTCTTAGCACCCCTCAAAAAAAAATCACTAAAAGGCCTGTGCCTTTACAGATCAAGCAAAATGCTATGGCTTTCCACACCCACTGTGACTCCTGCAGTATGCCTTTTTCAGAGTGGTTATCACACCAGGTTGTGTAATAATTCACTTTTGTGTCCACTTTCCAAATATACTCTGATCTCTTGGCAAGCAGAAAACATGTCTCACTCCGTGAAACAGCCCTAACCTCTGGCAAATGGTAGAAACTCACCAAATATCTGTCTAGTAAGAAAGAAAAGTATGAGCATGAGCAAATGAAGAAAGGCAGAGCTTATCACACCATAGCTACAGAATTCTGGGCTCCCCAAGAATCCTCAACATAAACGCAAGAGAAAAGAGAGGCATTTCCATCCAGTCAGGGGACTCCATTATTTTCTCAAGAAATTGGGACAAAGGTACTTTTTTTTTTTTCCTTTTAACACAACCATTGCAAAAGGCAAAGGAGAGAATTCAAACAACCTTCCCTTCTGAGATTCTATTCAGGTCTTCCTTGGAGAAAAGTCATACAGCAGAAAGAAAAAGGAAAGAAGGGACTAGGGACTATTCGTTCCTGGTTAGAACCATGTACTTGCAGAAATTGCTGCTAGCAACAGCGTTATTATTTAGAACATAAAGAATAAAGCGCCCTGAGTAGCGTCTATTTATAGAGCAAATACTTGGCTAGCCTTGTAGAGCCTCCTACAGATGGTAAATGGATATTCAGAGCTCATTGGAAGGAGATCAGGAGATGAGATCTCGGGGCAAGCTGTGTCCCCACTGGCTTCACCCATGAGATTCCATTCACAGTCTGCACAGGAGCGATGAAGGAACTGTTCCTCTGAGGCTCAAGAAGCTCCAACTTTTCAAGATTCCTCTTCTTGCTCCTCGTTTCATGGACACAGAGATCACTTGCCTGAATGAAGGCTGGGATTCAGCTAGAGGGTCACTAGCAGCTGGATGGCGCAAGGAGGAATTAGAGAGGACTCCAGAAAAAGCATGGGTGAGACTTCAATGACATACTACTGCCACACTGGCTGCCCTGTCTTGACAGGGACTCTGCTGTCCATGGTGGCCAGAGAAGCCAGAAGTGGGAGCCGCCATAATCTACATCTCACTTCCTCCCATCCTGAGTCGTGATTTCCAGACTAGACAATACAACCTCTGGGGAACACTTGGTGAGTGGAGGGTAGGTAGGGTCCTAGCCAACTTATCTTTCATTCTTACACACTAAATAAGTTGCTAATCTGAAGGCATGCTCCAAAACAGGAGAAAGGTAAAACTGCATATGTCTGGGAGTGAGAAGAGCCAGACTCAGAGAAAAGATGGAAGTTAGAAAGCATTCAATGATTCTATAGTTCTGAGAAGAGCCACTGATAACATCTGCACAGGTGACCTTGCTAGTATCCACCTGCAAAGCAGCAATAAGTAGCAATTGTGCCAAAAGAAAGATGGAATCGGCTTTTAAGGACGTAAGTCGGCGACTTACTCTCTCCTCTGAATCATGCATGAAACCATTTGCAATCAAACGCTTTAGGAAACTCAAGAGTTGCTCCAGAGTCTGACAATTGTAGACTAAAAGGAGCAAGTAAGCTGCCCTGCTACACTAGGGTCACATCAACCATACACGCAATGCCTTTGTAAAAATAAATAGCACTGAGGCCCTGCAGAGAGGGTGTACCCCAATGCCCCTCTCCTGGGGCCAATCCTTTCTTTGTGTCTTCTTCCAGAGTTGTCAGTCCACCTCTCAGTGCACATGCACATGATAAAATTAGTTTTGCATCTTCTCCCTAAGCTGCCATTCCCATTTTTAATAAATTTATTTTTACTGTTGGAACAATACACAAAAAGGGAAGATGCAAAAATATGAAATCACGTGGTGGTGCATTGCTCCTGCCTCGAGGGCATCCCTGGAACTCTCCTCAAAACGTTTCTGGCAAGTTTCACGGGCTAAAATAAGCATGGCACAGATTTTGGGGCCTACAGTGGAGGTGATGAGCTCACTGTTGCCTTGGGAAAATGCTCCCTTCTTGGAGCCACAATTGTTTGCCCTGGCGATCTTGCTTTGGGAATTTACTAAGTAAGGTTGGCACCATTGCTTTGTTCTGCTTTCTTTTGCTGTGGTGTTTCTGGGCTGCAGCAGAACACATGTGAGTGTCATGAGGCTGCATACAGAATACATGTCTCTGTGTGTTTCCTGTGACTACTTAAAGGTAAATACATGGGGCTCACCTGGTTCTTTCCTGGGTCCAGTGGTTCTCTGTCTCTTTCCCTCCATTGCTGTGTTGATCAAGTGTCAGATATCAAGTCTCCCTTTGACACTGTGCACAAAGTTTTGCATCTTTGTGCATGCTCAGTTCCTCCTACATGAGGCCCCCCCAGCTTCTTTCCAGACGATTTTGTCTCATTGAATACGAATGACATCTGCACACACATGAACTTCAAGCCATGAGATTGACTCCACAACCTCACTCCAAAATAGTCTTTACTGCTTTACAGCTATAGTCTCCATCTATCTGTTTATAGTCCTATTTAAATATGCAGAGAGATACTGCTTGTAGTTTATTTTCCTTTCCCCTACAACTGTCATTCTATTTTTAACACTTCACTCTTCAACACTTTCACTCTTCAAATATGATAGAAAGAGACAGAATAATACAGGTAAGCTGATGCTTCTAGAGGGAGCCAGGTGGGAGCCAGAAGCACAGCTTTTCTGAGAAGAGCAATTTTCATTCAGGCTGCCTTTTAGACAGAGCCCACAGGTGGTCAGAAGAGCTGTGGTCTCGCCTCACACCTGACATCAATGATCTGGAAATGAGGGCCTTGGATTGGAATAGTTTTATACATTTGGATGACAAGGTGTCTAAATGGGAAGAAAGGGATACCACCTTACTTTGTGACCCCTTGGGTACTGAATAGTCATAGAAGTCCTCATATATATTAGTTCATTCAGACTGCTGAGACATGATTTGTAAATTGGGTAGGTAGCCTTTGAATAGGAAAATCTTATTGCTTAGATGTAAAGCCTGGAAAGACCAAGGTCAAGCTGCTAGGAGTTGCTGTCTGTTGAGGGTCTGCCTTATGAGGGAGACAAGGCACTGGCACCTCGGAGGTGAGCGAGGCAGAGCTCTCTCTGCACAATCCTGAGCACGACGCTTGTGATCCAGTCACCTCCCACATGTCCTGTCCCCTAAAGCTATCACATTGGTGGTCGGGGTTCAGCATATATATCTTAGAAACATGAACATTCAGACTGCAGTACCAGACACTTCGAATGCCCAAAGCATTTCCACAGGTGGTCAAATGCCCAAGAGAGTAAGAGAGAAATAATGATCTCAGAATAAAGGCGTGTGGAGGAAAATGGCTCAGATTCTTGGTTATTTGAGAAACAGGAAGACCATGAGATTGACAGTATGGCACGGCTTACAAGATTCCAATTAGCCCTATTTCACATATTCAGCTGACTTGCTGATTTATGTAGTCCTGCAGAATCTTAACTCCCTCTCTTCAAAACCAAAAAGCAAGAAGAGGATATCAGAATGGAAGAATTCTAGATCCACCTACATACATATTCTGCTTTAAATGTATCACCAATCAACCAGAAAAAAATATTTCTTACACAAATCATTGTATGATGAGATCTCTGTGTCATCAGCCCATAACTATTGCTTTGGCTTAATTTAGAAATTAGCAGTGATAGTGAATAATTTCAGCAACAGTAATACAGAATCATTGACTAGAAGCAAGATAATACAATAAAATCTAGAATCTGTTTCTAAATTGGTGTCCAAAACCAAGTGGCAGTCAATCAAGAACCAAATGCTGCCTGTTAAGCAACTGCATTTCTTATATGCAAATTACAGCATGCACTAAAGAGCCTGTGACTCTGCAGGCAATAGTGAGAAGCAGCCGGAAGTGTATAGATTGTTGCACCTTGTAACTTGTTTTAGTTTCGCTATATACTTCTGCAACACAATACCTATTCCGAGTGATTTAGGGGGAAAGGAATTAATTTGCTCCCAATTCCAACTTGGAATTTGTCACTGTAGAGAAGTCTTAGCAGCTGGAGTTTAGGAGGACTGATCATCTCACATCCATCAAAGCACACAGAAAATTAAGCATGCACACTTGCTTGTATCTTTGCTCAGCTTCCAGACCAGCAGTCCAGGGAACCATCTCTCCTACAAAGAGCTGAGTCTGCCCATATCCATCAACGTAATCAACACAGTTCCTCACAGGCATGTGCAGAGGCCAGACGTAGTCTTGTCTGACTCCTGTATGTAAGCTGACAGTACTAACCTTCATACCACTGTCACTAAGACCCTTATGAATGGTGAATTTGCTCAACAATTGCTAGTCTCAAAGGAGATCTGGAGCTACAGATCTTCTGGTGAGTCACTGCCTACCTGTAATCGGAAACCTAAGTCACCTGAGCTCCCTGATGTTTTTATCCTCTTATGATAGGAAAACAATCGGTCCCACAGCTGAGAATAGCAGAGCAGTATGTTACGCGAGGCCTCTCTCAAACCCCTTCTGTCATGATTTCACATGTGACTGTCCCCCACAGGCTCATGTTTCTGAATCTTTAGTAGTTTAGGAAGGTCATGGCATCTTTAGGACGTGAAGCCTTGGTGGAAGAAGGCAGTCACAGGGAGTGGGCCTTGAAGTTGGTTGGTCCCACCCAGCTGTCATTAGTTAGTCTGCTCTTAAAATTGGCAAGTTGTAGCTCTCAGCGATTTGACTTAGGCTACCTCTGGCTTCTATCAACCAGTCATGCCTTTCTTGCCATAAAGGACTGTGTCTCTCCCCTCTGTAACTGTCAGCTGTATAAATCTCCCTTTCTCCCTTAAAAAAATTATATTTGAATATTGTATCACACACAGCAACAGAGAAGAGTAACATCCTCCCATAAAGACTTCTTGGTAAGAGATGTATCCTAACAGAAATTAGTTGAAGAGAATTATATTCTAACCCCAGAGAATCAGCAGGTGCAAGACTCAGCCTAATAAAGCATATCTTTATACATCAGTAGAACTGACTGGACACAAATACAGAGGCCTCTTACATGCAATAGTTGAACTTAAGAATTTTTCAGCTTAACAATGGTGCATATAGTTAAAATGATTGATAATGAATGGTGTGAGTTCTTCTCTTCATGTTGAGTAGAGGCAGGGAACCTCAGCTCCCTGTCAATCAACAGGATTGTAAAAATACCAGCACCCAACAAGGTATCACATCCTTAAGTTGCCATGCTCTCTAGATTAGGTATCTTAAATGTATTTTAGAGTTACAGTTTTTCAGGTGATAGTTGATTTATCGAGACATATCCCATAAGTAGGGGACTATCACTCAAGTTTTTTTAGGAAATAGCATGGACCAAGAAGTTCTGGCAGACTACAAGTAGCCTGCAGACCTGCTTCTGCTAGAAGTAGATTGTAAATAAATCTGTACTTTTCAATGCCTACTTGTGATAAAGAAAACCAGAACTGTGATGCTTTTATGTAATATCCACTGAGGAAAGTGGATAAGAGAGCTACTTCAGGACCGGGATGCCTATTAAGTTTGTATGAGCGGAAAAAAAATAAATAAATTATTGGGGGGAAAAAAGAGAAGCTGATATGTTTCTACTCATCTCTTTTTTGTGTGGAATTTTTTTAATTGCAAGGTACTTTGCTTCTTGTTGCTATCTATTTGTAAGCTGACACTATGTCTACTATTTTCTAGTCACCTTATCATGAACTTCACTTGAGCCTGTTGTGGAGGACCGTGGCTCACAATTCTTAGGGTTGGGCCTGCTGCAGTCGGGGGTGGATCTTAGAGTTGCCCTCCAGGAAGTGCAACGGGATGGTAGGAAGCATGTGCCTGGATAACAGAGGACCCCGGAATCTTCCCTTTATGTATTTCATAGTTATCCAGCTAGAAATGACATTTTTCAGCCTTCTGCGATAATGATTTAGAAGTGGGTCTTGCATTTTAAAACCTCATTGTCACTTAACCGAAAAGAAGTCTCTTAGTCTGGACTTGTTCCATCCTGTGGAGGGGAATATGACCCCACTAGCATCTCAGATCCCAGCTTGGGGCCCATCAGTTAGAACAGCAATGCCGAGGATGGACAGTGCAGCCGACTGTCCAGGAAGGATAGCTGTCCCGTCTTGCTAGCGTGGGGGTGGCTGAAAAGTAAACTCTCTCTTGCACACCATTGTGTCCCCAGTCTCCTTTGCTCCTACAGGCCAGCCTTTGCCATAATTAACATACTAGTCACATCCCCATCCCTTCTGTGGAACCTGGGGACTTACATATCTAATGTAGGGCAGTTCCGCAGAGGCATTCCCAAAAATAAAAGTACCAATTCAAAGACAGTAAAGCTAAGAAATTAAATAGGTGAGAAATCAAGCTGAGAACTAACTAAAGGAGGGTGATAACCACACTCAAGAAATACACAAATATCTTGCAGCATTCGCCTAGGTTACATCTCACAGAGCTGGGCTTGCTAGCCACAGTCACACAATCTCATTTAATAAAACAAGGTGTGTGTGTGTGTGTGTGTGTGTGTGTGTGTGTGTGTTGTGCACACTCATCCTCCAAGCACACATGATTCAGAGAAATGAGAGAGATTCAACGTCTGCCTTTTGGTTTCACAGTCAACAGTGGAAGAAGTCCCAGCAGTAAGCTCTCCAGGCTTGGGACACAGATAAGAAAGCCAAAATGGCTCCAAGGTCAGGAAAGCTGGAACACCTTCAGCACGCACCTTCTCTTAGCATTCCTCCACTCTGTTGCAACACCTTCTTATTCAGTTTGCCCTTCCTAAGCCTTCAGCAAGTCAATCAAGCTGAAATCGCAGGGAAATAAATTGTAAATTGACTGAAGGCAGGGGTGGTTTAGAATAAATGATACTATTATATATTTGAGGCTTTCATAAAGACATTTCAATAAGAAAAAATTTCTAAAGCCGCATTTAAATTTTGACAAGTGAGCACTCTGACTTACAGGTGGATGGGGAGCTCTGAATATAGAATTGTTTGATCCAATAGGTTAAGTCGTAGGTAGGAGATAATAGAGAATAAATTGCCAGCAGATGTTGTTGATCCAGAGCTGGAGATTGCCAAATCACAAAAGGGGCTGTTGGGATGCCAAGGAATGTAAATGACTCTCTCTCTCTCTCTCTCTCTCTCTCTCTCTCTCTCTCTCTCTGATTTGCTTCCACTGAGTTAAAACTTGCAACTATTCATCATGGTAGACCCAATGTAGCTGAACATATTTTTAAGATTTCAAAGCACTTCCTTCCTAAGAAAAGTAGTCAGTCTGGTGAATCCCATCCGTGCCAACATCCTCTCTGCAACGCTGAGTCTCCACGCACCCGATCCAGCTTGTATGGATAGATCCCACTTTGGGGATGTCCGTGGCCACTCAGTGGCATTGTCACCACAGTCTGAAACCAGTGGGAAAGGAGCACGTAGTCGTAAATATCATCAAGCACTCCAGACGAGGGCTCACGTGTTTGTCTTTTCATTCAGAGAGCCGATTTATCAGCTCACCACAGCTGCAAGTACAGAGAACAGGAGTGTGGCTGGGCGAGGTCACAGTCGCTGGTTCAAAGCTGGCCTGGCCTGGATCAGTCTCTGGTGTGATTATGTCTCACCATGTGGCTTACTTGGTCTTACCTTCTATGCCTCTTGGGCGGTTCCAACACGTCCCTGTATCATCTGTACCACCAAGCCAACCTCTGGACAAACCCAAACTGGGACAGAGGTATAAGGAGGGGAGATACATAGTAATTTTTTATCTATAAAGGAGAATGATGTAGGTCATTCGCAGAAAATTAATGAAAATGGAGATGATATATCCAGCCAATTAAACTAGTATCAGGTAACACTGCACATTTTCTCTCACCTGTAGTTCCTCAATTTAATGTAGATGCATGAAGTCATGTGTGTGTACACATGAAAGTAGAAATAAATCTCTCTAGAGAAATGATGGCTACTAAGGGCAGTAAGGACTAAGAAATGTGAGAAATGGTGAGTGGGAATGTACTCAAAAGAAAATACACACTTGTATGAAAATTTAAAATTCAAAAAGGATAGGATATTCCTCAACCCAACCTAAAAGGAAAAATTAACCATTGTAGAAAGAACCTTGTTTAGTTTTCCACTTTTCAAAGTCACTTACAAAAGAAAATTAAACAGCAAAATTAGGGTTGTTGCATTGTGTTGAAATACTTGTTGTTTTTTCTTGTTGTTGTTATTGTTGTTACTAATGATCTCTTTTTCCAGAATCTTGTTTTCTTTTTTTTCCCTATTTTTTTTCGGTGCTGCAATTGAAGCAGGGCCTCACTCATGCTAAGTAACAGCTACTACTGAGCCCTGGGGAATCTTGCTAATGTGTTATTAATGTAAGAAAAGCCAGAAGCTGTCAGGTACATTTTTAAAAGTCAGCATTTGTATGTATTTGCTTAATTTTAGTGATTTTAAGTGCTTTAGCAACTTTGCTCTAAACTCAGAAAGAAATTACAAATTTGATCAAAGGACTGAAACAGAAAGTTATTTTGATGACTTTTTGGATGTAGACCACTTTTTTTTCCCTTAGTCACAACCTTCAACTTTGGTTCTTCCAAAATTGGAGCAAGCCTCCTGCCTTTCAATTCACACTAACTTACTATGTAACGGCTTCTAGTTTAAAAATTGCTCTTCTATGACATTTAAAAACTCATCTCTGTGTCAGCGTCCCCACACACATACCCAGCCAGCCAAGGGCTTGTGGCTGCAAGACACTTGAATGGGTTGAGCAGCGTCTCATCACCTCCTTTCCTCTACTTTAAAACTTTGCTTGGAGACGAGACATTAATCCATCCTAGTCCTGATTTCTGGGTTGAGACAGAGAAAATATGACAAGAAAGAGCAGCCATGTTCTTGACTAGATATTCGAGATAGTCTAGATAAGTCAAGATTCTGACTAATCTTGAGTAGCTGCTGTGGAAAGCCAGGGGTCTATGTTGACCCTGTCAGAAGATGTATTTGAAAGCACAGAAAGACATCTCAGGGAGTCTTTCCACTTCTCAGTTCTCTAAAAAGAAGGTAAGTTTGGCTTCAAATCTGCTGAAATCTGGTTCCTCCCTCCTGGGGATGGATACGGAGGCACTGGGGAGGATAGAGTCATGTGGTAATCACCCCTGATCAGCTGCAGGTCTCTGACGCCAAAGGCTGTTGGTCCTGAGATCTTTCCTTAAATGTGGAACTTTCTGCTGCCTCTTTCTTCCAAGCTGAGAACACTGAGAACCTTTGTTCTTAATCAACAGAGAAATAGTTCCCTACTTTTACAATTTTAACTGCTAACTAGGATCAATACCAAACCTACCTCTAAAAGTTTTGCCAATTAACAAATTAGTTGAGAGCATAGAGTGGGCCAATATAGACCTTCTGGATTTTCAAACTAAATTTTCAAAGTAGTTATTGTACTAGTCAACTTAAGAGAAAGATTGCTGTTTCACATCTTTTCTTTATACTCGTATAAATGATAATGTGAGAGAAATTTCAATGAGGGGATTGAGGGGGCGGTTCAGTGGTTAAAGTGCTTACTGCACAAGCAAGAGGACCAGAGTCGGATCCCAGGATCCCAAGTAAAATGCTGGACAAGTGTGGTGACCCACTTGTAATTTCAGCCCTAAAAGTTGGAGTCTGGGAGCCTCCAAGCAGGTAGACTAGCCAGACTAACCCTACTGGTGAGCTATGGGTTTAAAGACCCAGCTTCAAAACAGTAAGGTGGAATAGCAATTGAAGATGATTCTCGGCATTATGTACACGTGTACACACACACACACACACACACACACACACACACACACACACACCAGGTATCTGCTCACATACCCATCCATGCACACATACACACACTCCGTGAATACATATGTATGAAAATGGAAACAGGAATTTATGAGACCCCGATTGTCACGTAACTAATACCTGTTGTCTGGGTAGTACTTCCAGTACATTGCTCAGAACTACAGAGGAAATTGTTTCAAATTTTCTGCAATTATTTTATTTTAGTTGTGCACTGAATTTCACACATGCACACACGCATGCACACACACACAGACACATACACACACAGAGTTTCAGTTTTTGCCTCATAACCAGGTGTCATTGTTAATTTACTCTCCTGCTTGAAAATAACCCTTTTACACAGTTTTCTTCTGCAATTTTCCTCAACAACAAGCAACGGAATCCTACAGGCATGTCTGTCAGAATTCTATGAACCTCAGGAAATAAATTCAAAAAGAGAGAGAGAGAGAGAGAAAGAAAATAAGATCAGTCCAGTTTGCAACTATGACCTGGGTCTTAGAAACACCAACAGAAGAAGTGGGAGGGGGGATTGCTGATACAGTGTGGGCGCCCTTAATTTCATGCACTGTGACTCCAGCAATTTCTCCATTTCTCATCTTATTTCTATAAAAGTAGCTTCATTTAAAAGCAGGGAAACCACATTTCATGCTCTTCAGTTTCATTAAAGTTGTACAAAAGGAGTCTAGCAAAGGAGCTGCTCCTAATTAAACAGCTGCAGCAGATGAAAATATTGAAATGCTGAATCTGAAAGGAAGTTGACACTACACATTCCCCGGAGTTTTCTCTCATGACATGGGAAAGGGACCTGAAAGAAGATCTGAATCCCAGGGTGAATGTCACAGGAGTCCTAACAGAAAGAAGAGATGGAGTACAGCCCACTGATTTCTCAGTGTAGTGCAGGCGATATGGTAAGACCTGGAGGACAGAGGACATTGCTCCCATCTTTCATTAGGATGAGTGGACTCCTTGCTCTTCTTGTTGCCATGGCAACATAACTGACAAGAAGCAACTTAAGAAGGATTTATTTGGGCTCATGTTTTGAGAGAGTACACTCCAGGTGGGGAAGGGATGGAAGCTTCTGGCTGGTGGTCACATGGCAGAGAGTGAGCAGAGAGTAAAGCTAGGCTGTAAAACCCCAAGGCCCATTTCCAGGACCCACTTCAGTAAGGCTCCATTTCCTGAGGGTTCCACAGCACCTTCTCAGACAGTACCATCTCCTGAGAAACAAGTGTCCCAGCCTCCATGAGCCTAGGGAAGACACTGCACTTTCTAACCACCACAGTGGGCTTTTCATGAGACCCGAGCAGCAGTCATAGCAGCCCCTCATACATGTCAGGCTGTGATCAAGGAGGGCTAATGGCAGTTACCCTGGACACCCGAGAGAGTGACCTCATCATAATGCAGACTGAGTTATCAAGTGGACTGTTTTAATGGGCACTAGAGATCACATATTATGAAAAATAAGAGAGAGTAAACCTTAATGTGTCATTCCTCCCCTCCAGGATCTGCAACCTAAGTGTGTTGATTGACAGGATCTCTCTGGGAATGGGAAGAGTCATGACATGCTCAGACACAGGGACTTGCTCTTGATGGCTTCTCCCTCTGTGTGGAAGGCACACAGAGCACAATTGGCAAAGCATGGAGAATCTGCCTTGATCTCAGCCACTATCTGTGTCTCACTGTTTAGATCCTCCACCACTCACCGGAATCCAGTAAGCAGCTTAAAAACCTGTTCATTTCACATGAAGCTTTCTGCCTTATATTTGCCACCTAATTCCTAGTACATGACTTTCAACTCTGATCCTACTAAGTCTGAGGACAGGTGAGCATTTTATTAAGCATGAGGAATTTTAATTTTTACTGTCTTATATGCCTTCAACTTTTTTCTTTTGTTTTTGTGCATAAGCGTGTGCATGTGCATGCAATTGTGGATACACATATGTATGTGATATATCACTTGTGTGTGTGTATGTGCATGTAAAGGCCAGACGTCAACTTTGCCTGAGGTTGTCATTCTTCATTTAAGACATTCTGTATTTAGGACAGGAGGTCTCACTGACCGGGAAGCAGCCCACTTGGTATTCAGGCTGGCCAGCAAACCCAAGGACTCTACCTATCTCTGCACTCCCAGAGCAAGGATCACAAACACATATCACCACCGACCATTTTCATGTAGGTCCTGGGGCTCTAACTTAGGTCCTTTATGCCTCCATGGTGTGTCAGTTACTCCTCTCTGTTGCTGTGAGAGAACACCCAAAGTCAAACAACCTAAGGGAGAAAGGGAGACTCATTCAGCTATGGTCCCAGAGGGGAGATACAGTCTTTCATGGCAGAAACAGCATGGCTGATGGCAGAAGCTGGAGAGGGGCTAAATCACACCTATCCAGGAAGCTGAGAGTTGCCAGACCTCTCCCGGAAGTAGGTGGGACTAATTCACCTCAAGGCCCACACCCTGTGACTGCCTTCCTCCAGCAGAGCTCAACTTTGCAAAGGTACCAAACCTTCCCAAATACATGAGACTGTCAGAGACACATTTGAAACCATAACACATGGCAAACACTTTACCAGCTGAACTATCTCTCCAGCCTGTTCTAATTAAAAACTCTAGAATGTTGAGTTTATAAAACCGTAACAGATGTCAACTTGCTATCCCTGTGCACAGATTACTTAAGCACTGCATACGTGTGGACACATTTCATAGAACACAGGGGCTCTTATTTAAGGGAGCAAGAAACATGCACTTTAAAACCCTAAAAACTTGCTTGTGGGCTAGGGAGATGACCCAGCAATTAAAGTGCTTGTTGTACAAGCAAAAGGACCCAAGTTTGAATCCCCGGAACCCACAAAAATGTCAAGTGGATATGGCAGCCTGCCTGCATTTCCAGTTTCAGAAAGCAGAGACTAGGAATCTCCAGGGCAAGTTGGCTAGCCAGACTAGTCATATGGGTATGCCCTGGCTTTGATTAGAGACCTAACCTCAAAGGAATAAGGTTTAAGTGCAATCAAGGACAATTTCTGACATTAATTTTGAGCCTCTACATGTATGTATGTGCTTACAAGTGCATGCACACATGCCCACACATATAAAAATGTGAAAAATAAGTAAAACCTTTTGTGTGCCTATAAACCCATAAAAACATGAGATAGAAATGAGATATATATATATTCTCTTGCAATAATCAGGTTACATTTGCCTGCCCAGCTTGACAGTAGAGCCCACATCAACACCAAGGAACAAATGAACTTGGCTCCACCACATCCACATAATGACAGAGAGGGACAATCCTTACTTGCCAGACCAGCTTGTCTGACCAAGTATACAGAAGGATGCCCATGTCCTCAAACCAGCTCTCTGTATTTTATTCACTTGTCTAGGGCCTAGTCCCATCCACCATGGGCTGGACTTTCCCCATCAATTTCCTTTAGGTACATTCTGGGCTTAACTCAACTACTAATTCTCTACAAATTGGCCAAGTTTGAACCCTCAACCATCAAGTTGACACCTGTGTCTAACTACAACACACCTTAAAGGTAGTTAGTCATACAAGTAATCATCTAAACTAGGACACTTTCTAGAAAGAAGGGAAATACTAAGTGAGCCAGATGTGAGAACAACAGGTGTGAAAAGTGGTTGTTTCAGGCTGCGTTATCCTCCCCAAAGACAGGTATCAAGTAAGAAGCAAAACCTAGCATACTGGCCTTTGATGCGGAGCCTGAAGCACTGATTACACTTGGTGGTTACTTCATTTCTCAAGCAGCCAAGGAGAGATAAGAGAACAAGGGATTCAGTAGGCAGGTTGGCACTCTGTACACAAGCTGTCCAATGTTTATTGCAGACATGTGCAAACAGCTAATTAATAGAACCTGGTGTCTTGTGGAGACACAGGATCCTGAAGTTAGCAAGTTATGAGAAAATTGAGAAATGTCAAACAGTACGTCACCAAGACCAAAGCCACAAATCTCAAAAGGACTCCACTGCAGCTGTGGAGAGAAGTGATTTCTACTACATTTCTTTCTTTCTTCCTTTCCTTCCTTTTATCTCTCTCTCTTTATTTCTTTCTTTCTTTCATTAGTTCTTTCTTTTTTCCTTTCTTTCTCTCATCTTTTCTGCCTCTAGAAAAATCCATAGTTGGGTTCTGATGAATTAAATTAGTATAGTGGTCTATGTCATTGAGTCCTTTCATGTAGAATAAAATTGGTGCTTGAATGTATAAAAGAAAAGGACCAGGAAAAACCAAAAGGAAAACAGATGAGGAGATCCTTGTGCAGAAGGGAGTGCATGGCAGATAAAGTCACAGTGATGATCACAGCCATAGGGCAGGGAGGGGTTAGGACAGGCCACACCAGGCTCCTGAACATGCTTGTGCCAGGGACAGACCCACAGAGAGACGCAGTTAGAGGGACCTAGGATGTCAGCTCAGTGGGCTGGGTCCTCGTTCTCAGATCTGTGTTTGGTCGCCTTCCTTGAGAAGTCTTGATCATGAAAGCTGTTTGGCAGACTCAGGAAGCCTATTCTGAAAGGGACAGAAGCAGAAGGGCGGCGCTGGCCTGAGACTCTGCTAGGGATTTGATGTTGGAATATGGATTCTATGTGTGTGTATGTGAGAGAGAGAGAGAGAGAGAGAGAGAGAGAGAGAGAGAGAGAGAGAGAGAGAGAAAGAGAGAGGGAGGATACATACATATACATACATATACATATGATATAGGGGTGTGTGTGTGTGTGTGTGTGTGTGTGTGTGTGTGTGTGATATTCACATGTGTGGATGGATGCTCACAGATGATCCAGCATTTGTGTGGAGGTCAGATGACAGCCTCCAAGTTTTTGTCTTCTTTTATTGCTGTGTATGGCAGACTAGCTGGCCTATGAGTCAGCTCCTCACCTCCCGTTTCCCACAGGTTCTCTAGAATTATAGACACTTGCACTACTGCTACCAGCTTTTATGTGGGTTCCGGGGATCTGAACCAAGGTTGCAGGCTTATGTACCAAGCACTTTATCCACTGAGACATCTCCCCAAGCTTGAAATATGACCTTTTAATTTCCATGCATTCCCTTGGTGCTGGGATTTCTGTGGTGATTAGAAGAGGAGGGGATGATGGTGGAGGAAGGAATTACTTTGTGCATATCATTTATAATATGAAATTTTCATCTACGTATGTCTCCTAATCTCCTAAGTACCCAGCTTAAAAGTGTCTGTCAAAGGTGAACCACGAATGCTTGGACATTGCAAGCAATCTCAGCTTTGGAAGCCAGACACAATTACTGTTGACAAAAAGAAGCTACCTCAGGTCTTGCAAACTGATTTATGTTTGATAGGTTTTTAGTTGGTGAAAACTATTTTATATGCAAGAAAAAGGCTGAAACCTAAATAGTGACTTTTTGAAAATTTATTTATTTCCAAACAAACTGGATTTATGTCTTTGCCCTGCCCCCTCCCTATATATTTCCCTCCTCACCCACCTCCCCATCCACCACCTTCTCCCATCCTCCCCTCCCTTCATCAATCCTGCCCTGTCCCGCCCTCCTTCTGTCCTCCTTCTATGTATCACAGGACTCCACATGGGGTGCCTATGTTAGTAAGACAGTCAAATTTCTGTTAAACTTTATATGGCTCTACAATGGGCAAAGTCGTAAGTGGGAAGGTTCCTTTTCCTTTGTCCAGAACCTACCCCTGAGACACTCTCTGAGAACAGCTATTTCTTTTAAGATCCTTGCTAGTCCTTGGGGGAATAAGCTGGCTATTATGTAGATCTGGTGGTAGAAGTTTTCATCGCAATGACCTTCTGGATGCCACAGCCCTGTCTTGGCCTGAGTATGTTGGTCATCCCACTTTTAGGCTCTATAATCTTACTCCCCTCTCTTCCACAAGTTTCTCTGAGTTTTGGTGTGGGATAATAGTTTGATGGACTGATTAAGGCCAAGTATTCCATGTTAACCAATATTCTACACTCTGACCACATATGGTTTTTTGCCTCACTAGTCTTCCATTGTAATAGGTTGCAACTTGGTTGAACTCTGACACCTTTTCTTATCTAAGGGTTAAAAAAAGACTATTTAGACTATATTACATTATTCTTTTATAGTTAGCACTAAGGTATCTGTTCCTGCCTATTTATTTCCCTTCTACTGCTATCAAATGTATGGTTAGTGAAGATTTTAGAAATTTTGTGATTTTTATGTCAAATGAATGCTAAGATTATTGACAGTGCTTGATAAACACAGAGTGGCCAAGAGTAGATACTTTACTGCACAAGATTCCTAACAGAGCCTCACATGAAGTTTGAAGAGCAGAAGAAATGGAAGTAGATGTTTTTCGAGCATGTGTTCCGAGAAGAGAGCCTGCTGCTCTGCTCTCATGTACGCCCTGAAGGTTGGCTCTCCTGGCCTCGAATCTTAACCCTGGCTTGTACTTACTATGTAGTGCAACAAGACCCTGAGTCCCTCTGAGCTTCAGATCCCCACCTGGAAAGTGAGCAATGCGCCACCACCAATACCAGAGCCCTTCTTCAACAGTCCTACAGCGAAGGACCCCAAGGTCACGGAAGGCGACCTGACTCAGAGTCTTGGGTAGCTTCAGTCACGAGTTCTGACCTTGCACTATGGAGCCCCTTCAGGGCGGACTTTACCTACTCAGCCAATAGCTCTCTGAACTGGAAGCACAAAGACTGTTGGAAAACCAACGGTGTCTAGCTAAAGATCAAGCCCTCGGCCTCTGAGGTGTTCCTGGAAACATCTCAGAGCCAGAATATGTCTCAGCCCCATGTGTGCTGTTCCCTTCACAGTGAAACACTCATTCTTCCACCAGCCAGCTTCCCACCTCGTGAGCAACTAGTCCTATCCCAATCTCTCTCTCTCTCTCTCTCTCTCTCTCTCTCTCTCTCTCTCTCTCTCTCGTCAAGTCCAGCTCAAAACAATGGATAAGTTAATCCTTCCTCACCCCCATAGACCACTCTTCGTCTTTCTTGTAAAGCAGTAGACCCAACTAGCCTGCCTTCCCCAGGTTGGATCCCACTCAAGGTTGTCTTTCCATTCCTGTCCCTCATTCTTATGACTCCTGAAGATACTGTCCTTGTAATATCATCATAAAGATGCAAGAGGAAATGTCCTCAGCACATAATGGGCACTGAGCAAATAGTGGTGACTCACTTCAAGCTCTAATCTTGGTACTGATTATAAACCCACTTTCATAGGGGAGAGAGCCTCTGTCTCTAGTTCTAACAGAGGAGTTCTTGTGAAGATTGTGTGATAATGCCTACAACTGTGCATATTACTTGCCTTGTTGGACCAGGAATCATATTCATTTGCTTCCTTCTATTGTAAGGGGTATAATTGACAGAATAACCCAAAGAAGATGCTATAGGGTGGAAGCCCTGGAGAAAACTTGAGAGAGATCCGCCATGGCCCTCTCCACTCTGTAACTTTCAGCCCTTCTTCAATTTCTCTGTGTTTGTTTCCCTATCTGTAAAATGTATAGTGACAGTATTTGTCTCACACCCAGAATTTCATGATTAAACCCTTTGGTACATAAAAAGGAGCTCACCACAAAAGCCAGTGTTCAGTAAAATTCAGCCAGTGTTGTGAATTGTTCAACCACGTTTTTCTAGGCTACAGATCATGACAAAACCAATAAGCTGCGTCATGATCCCTAGATAGAAATTACTACCTGGGTTCTCAGTTATTGTGAATGATGTCAATATTTGTTGTGATATTCCTGGGTTTATCCACTTTCATACCTGAATCCAGTCGCTCTCTGTGTTAAAATCCTGAGCAAGAGAGATGCTTAGGGGTTAAGACTCTGCCTTGCAAGCAGAATGACCTGAGTTTGGATTCCAGATCAGACATAAAAAGGCCAGGCAGAAAAGACAACAGCCTGGCAGGCGGAACCTAGGAAATCCCAGAGTGAAGCAAAAAAGAGGCAGAGCAATCCTGGATGAGTCCAGAAGTCACATTTGAGCCTCTTTAGGAACACACTGTGCTCTCTGTCTGTCTGTCTGTCTCTCTCTCTCTCTCTCTCTCTCTCTTTCTGTGTCTTTCTCTGTCTCTCTGTCTCTGTATCTCTCTCTCTCTCTCTCTCTCTCTCTCTCTCACACACACACACACACACACACACACACACACACAAAGATCCTAGGGTAGCCATCCACAATGCTCCACAAATGCATCATATTTTCTCACAAATGCATTACATTCTCTCACAGGTCTGGAGATGAGAAACGAGACCATGGCTGATGCAGGGATGACCCTGTTCTTGAGTTTGCTGAGGTGCTTGGTGCTCCCAGGCTTACTGAGGCACCTTCTTGTCTGCCTCTCACTCCCCATGGGACTCTTCCCATGCCTCCATGTTGCTGATAAAATCATGACAAAACAGCTTAAGGGAGCAAGGGATTTACTCTCTCTGATGATTTCTGGCTACAGTTCCTTACCCAGCATGGCAGGACAGCCTCACACCAATACCAAGGCCAAGGGAACTGGCCATACCATCTCCACATAATGTCTGAGACAGAGACAATCCTTACTTGCCAGACCAGCATGCCTTCCATGACTCTGTTTCTCTTGCAGCTCTCTCCTGAGTGTCCCCTCTTCTTTGACAGGCAAGAGTTCCTGGAAGGATTGACTTTTCCTTTCATATGATACTCAGGAACTTCTAGAGAAAGCTATCATATTAGCCACAGTCATATGGAATTAAAGCTACTCACAATGGCATACCTACCAAGATTTGTTCTCCAGCTTAGGTCATGTTTTGAATACTGGGAGGAGGAAAGGATAGGACTTCAATATATTTCTCATGCAGATGCCATAGCATTCTTGTATATTAGGGCATAAATCTCATGATTCCTAGCAAGAATTCTTTCAATAACTGATAGATAGTCTTCAGTATTGGCTTACAGGATTTTGTGGGTATATGTGGGTATGTGTGTGCATATGCATTCCCACATCCGTGCATGCATATTGATGTGGAGATGGAGGTGAATGTGGGGGTGCATGTGAGTGTGAAGGTGCACGGACATGTGTACAACCAGAAGACACTATCAGCGATCATTCCTTGGGCACCATCTATCTTTTCTTTTCTGTTCTTTCTTGTTTTTTTGAAAAGTGTTTCTTATTGGCCTGGAATGCAACAAGACGGTTGGTCCAACCTGTCGCTTACCGCTGCCACCCATTGATGGGATTGCAAGTGGGACCCACCACACCAGGTTTTTCTCTTTTTAAAAAAAAAAAAAAATCATGGTTCTGATGATTGAACTCAGAGCCTTGTCCTTTCCTTATGAGCCAAGCACTTCACCAACTGCTCTACCAACCTAGGCCTTGGTCGGATTTTTAACCACCATGGAAACATATGAGTGTTTTCCCAGAGCTGCTTATCTGGACAAGGAAGACCTGTCCAGAATGTGGATAGTACCATCCCATGAGCTAAGGTTCAAGAATGTGTGGTTTGCAAGAAGGACGTGCGCTGAGCTCCAGCGTTCATTTCTCTCTGCTTCCTGGCTGGACACAGTGTCACCAGCTGCCTCACACTCCTGCTAGCAATCTTGTCTTTCCATGATGGACTGTGTAGTTTTCTTAACTCCCGAAGCAAACCCTTTCCTATTTTAAGATTTTTTTCCCTTGTTCAGTCACAGAAATAAGAAAAGTAGCTAACACAATAACCTCTGAAAGTTCCCAAGTGCCTGATGAAAATGAAGGTCAATCCCTACCAAGATAAAGATAGCTATGGGCACTGCCTGACACTCGTAACAGTGATCCAAAACTGCTTTATACTTTTAAAAGAGAAAAGGGGGATGGGGGTGGTTGGAGTGATGGCTCAGGAATTAAGACTCTGCCTCACAAGAACAAGGTCCTGAGTTCAGATCCAAGGTCCCATGTAAAAACATCAGGAAGAAATGGCAGAAGCCTGAATTTCTAGCTCTGGTGGGCAAAGCCTGGGAAATCCCAGAGTGAAGCAAAAAGGAGGTAGAAGCAATCCAGGATGATTCCCAAAGACATGCTTGGTCCTCCACAAGGACACACAGTGCCCTCTGACACACACACACACACACACACACACACACACACACACACTAAAATAAATAATGAAGTTTAAAAAAAGAGACAAAAGGGGGACGTGAAAAGTTTCTGCTGTAAAAATATTAACTTTAAAGCAGATAGTTCTCTGAACAACTGGTTATATAAAACCCTACGGAAAACTTCTAAAGGTAAATGTGAGAACATGACCTAAAGTATACGTGTGATGCACAAGTCCAGCACTGTCCCATGCATACATCTACACAGACACACACACACTCCGCTCCTCTGTCCTAGAAGAGATGGAAATGGTCTGAAATGAAGACAGATGGCTGCGTGGACCTTGTGAAGCTCATGGAAATTAAGAAGTCATAGCTTCCTAAGAAAAATCTGTGAGATGCTTTTTTCTAATTCTATGCACTGCCCTGTGTAACTCCGTGAAGCTGAAAGTATTCGTTGTGGGGATCACTGGAGGTTACTACTCTGAAGAAGCCTTGACATCTACAGGAACTATTACGGGAGCTTCAGCTCTGGATTCTCTTCCTAACAAAGTGGAATGAGGCCAGTGCCCTGATGCAGCTGATGGAGACGTGTTTGGCATGGCTCTCCAGTCACACTTCTCGGTGAGTTCGGTAAAAGTTGAAGAAAAATAATTTTATGCTCACTACAAGTGACCGCTATTCTTAAAGGCATTTTAATCATTCTTTCTGTTAAGCAATGACTCTTTTGTGAGCATTATCATGTTGAGGTAAATCATTGTTAGTCACAGAACCGAACTCAGCTGTGGTCCTGGCAGCATTCGGCTCTGACTAGCCTCACCTCCAGCCTCCCATCCTACCCACGAATGCCAGTGGCCTCTTCCTGGAAAGTTATTTTGCAAGGAATGCCCCAGCTGGCACCATGGGCCTTTTCTAAGCCTGTATTTGAGCCCATGGGAGCATGGGAAAACTCACTTCCGCAATAAAGAAAATAAGACTTTCTGCTCCTGGACTCTCTCAATGGTGTGGGATGCTGGTAACCCTACCCATTCTTCCTTTGCCTCTGGCACCCTTCGTGGTTGAGCCTGCCCTGTTTCCTGGGGGGTCTTCCTAGACACAGTTACTATGTCAAGCTAAACTCATCACACACACACACACACACACACACACACACACACACACACACACACAATCATTTTTCTTCTCCATAAACATGGATAGTGGTCATTGTCTTTTATGCTAATTCTTCCTCATAGACATTGCTACCCTTTCCTGGTCCTGATGCCTGACTATGAAGTGATCTTTCGGCCTATGAGTTATACCCTGACATTGTGACCATCCAGGGAAATCCTGTACTCACTGTGACGTGAGGACAAGATTAAAGCCACACCCGTGCACTAAGTGGCACAGGAAGTGACTAAGCCCAGTCTATCCCTCAAGTACTGTCTATCAGAGGAAAAGGAAAAACTCAAAGGGCAGACAGACACAAGGACAAGAAGATACAAACAGTGAGTGGAGACAGAAAACAAGTGACCTCTCTCTCCCCTGGGAAAAGGGGCTTCTGAAGGAGCCTCGAAAGATGGGTCACTTTTTTCTGCTGCTGTAAGAACTGACAAAAGACAACTTAAGGGAACACAGCTTTATTTGACTCATGGTTTGAAGGTAAATCCATCGGGACAGGAGACACACGCAGGAGGAGTTTGCTCACACGGCACCCAGTGTCAGCAGCAGAGAGATGAATACCGTTGCTCAGCTTCCTGGCTCCTCTCTCCCCTTTATAGTCTGTCTGAGGTCCCAGCTCAGGAACTGTGCTTCCCATCTGTAGGCTTGGTCTATCTTTCCTCCTCAGCTAACCTTTCTAGAAGCAACCTCACACACATGTTCAGAGACGATTCCAAATATGGTAAGTTGACAATTAGCCATCACAAGAGGGAATTAGATTCAAACAGGAAGTTAGATATACTGGCCTGGGCCTAAAATCCCAGCCCTAGGAGGTTAAGGCAGAAGGACTGTCATGAGTAGAAGGCCAGCATGGACTACACAGTGTAACTTACTTTAAACATCAAAAGAAGGAGAGAGAAAGAGAGAGAGAGAGAGAGAGAGAGGAGAGAAGAGAGAGAAAAGGAGGAGGAAAAGGGAAGGAGGGAGGGAGGGAGGGAGGGAGGGAGGAAGAGGGAAGGAAAGGGAATGATAGGGGAAGGGAGGAGAAGGATAGGGGAAGGGAGGGGAGGAGAGGGGAGTAGAGGGGAGGGGAGGGGGAAGTGAGGGGAGGGGAGGAGGGAGGGGAAAGGAGGGGGAAGGGGAGGGGAAGGGAGGGGAAGGGAGGGGGAAGGGGAGGAGAATAAAAAGAAACTTCACCAGATAGGATGTGGAGAAGCAGAGCCAGGGTAAGCACAGCCCCTGCATGAACACACCCACGCTGGTGGCACCAAGCTCTGAGGAGCAGTAAGCAAAGATGGCCAGCTTGGGGCTGGTCAGCATGAGCAGAGTTTTTAAGATTCCTGCAGCCTCTTGGAGAATGCACAAAGAGGTAAATAATAATCCTGCACATTCTCCACTGTACAAACTAGCAGGGATCAGGAAGACATTTCAGTCCTGGTTGATGACCCCAGGCTGTTCACACTAGACTTACACTGTGCCAGGAATCTGAGTTAATTGAAAAGCAAAGTTTGCTTTCACCAAACTCAGGAGCATGCACTGTTGATCCTCAAAGCCATAAATCAGAGCAAATCAACACAGAAGCAACTGGGCTTCCTACCAAACAAGTTTTCTCTGAAATTTCACCTGAATTTTTCTCTCTCATTAAAAAAAAAAGGTAAGTTTTGAGTTGTCTACATTTGCCAAAAAGACAGATTAGCTGCAGTTGCATAGATCTGTCTGCTCAGAATCATGTAGCCCTTACACATAGCTAAATAATTAATTGAGATTTTTCTCATCATTTATAACAATGGCTCACTTCCAGGAAGAGGCTGTGATACATCAGGTCAAAAGAAAGTTCTTATGTGCAAACATTGAGTTTTCATATGTTATCTTGCAAACAACACATGACTGCATTCATCACGGTTCAAGTATACTTAGAAGAGAAAGAGAAAGCTTAGAAATCTGATTAATATTATTTTTCACGTAGTTATGCATGAAGAAGAAAGAACAGTAGTAAATGCTTAGGCTTAGATCAAGTACTCAAATATTTCACAGATGTAGAAATCCACACACCATGTACAAATCCATAAAACTCATCTTTTAGGTAATAATACACATTTTCCAACTGCCCAACAGCATGTCTTCTTGGGACATTTTCCACTGCTTGGCTCAGTCTGGCTTCAAGTATGTATTCAACTGCCCAGGAGACCTTTGCTCTCGTCCAATGTTTGCTGTCCCTCTGAATTTCCTTGGTATTCAACATAAACCTTTCTTTCCTCATACTGAGCCCATACTGTGGAGGATGTATGCTCCAGGTGCCAAGTCACAAAAGCCCCTGTTCTCATTGCTTAGACTGGAGTTGCTGTTGATCTGACTTTCCTTTCTTCTTCATATTTTTTTTAAATCCCATTAACCACATTTCCTTTTAGCCACTGAGGAACAGATGTTCAACTTCTAATAAGAAAAGCACAAATCCCATAGGAAAACAGTATCTCCTGCATCTAAAAGCAATATGCGAACAAAGTTTCTAATATTTGACAAATTCGTGCTCAGGAAATGAAATCTTGTGGTCTTTTCTGTGAACATTTGCTAATGTTTTAAGTGCAACAGAACTAACAAGTCTTGTTGACATATCCGTACATCAGCTATAGTGATGAGCTGCGCTTCATCCTCAAACTTGGCGCTCTCTCTTGTGACCCGTCTCCAATCCCTTGTGATCCTGAGTCTTATCATCCATCCGTGAGCTGAAAGGTAGGAGGGGAAACTGCACAATTGCTCCTAAGTCATGAGAAGAATTCTCAGCACACGTGGCGCTGTGCAAAAATAGTTAAAGGTATAGTCAGGCACTTGATAGGAAACCTTAGTACTTTGATTACTTCTAGAGAAGAATGGGCATTAATGTCAAATCATCACTTGATGAAAAGCCTGGCTTCTTTTCTGATAAAAACCAGCTTTTATGGAACATTAAAATCAGATAGACAAGCAGCTAAATGCCTTTGTGCTTTGTAACTTGGGGTTTCCTGGCGTGTCTTTTGAGGTATACGGCAATAATTGAGGACCACATTTTGAGACTGACTCGAAATTGCTGAGAATTATGGATATCAGATGAGTTCAAGACAGTGGTGTCTGGGGTAGTTAGCGGTTAAAAATCCCTTCTCTAAAGCCCTTTAGAGCTGACATTCAGTACCATCCAATCCTTCTCCAACACACAGCAGTGTTCTGCATGGAGTTAATACTCAGTTCACAGACGTAATTTAATAAGTTACGTATGTCATCACCACAGACAAGTTACTGACCCACCTCTCTTTCTCTCTCCCCCCCTCCCTCCCTCTCTCTCCCTCCCTCCCTCTCTCTCTCCCCTCCCCCCCCCCCCTCTCTCCCTCCCCCCCCCTCTCTCTCATCTCTCTAGACCAATTCCATTCTCCTCGGTGCTTAAACAGTAATTATGCACAACACATTTATGCCAGGCACTGTTGGCTCATCCATTCCTATGATTTTTGTATATTTATTATCCTTCGCCTATCACAATGAAAGTGAGGATGGAAAGGAAGATTTGCTCGACATCACTCAGAGAACCCAGAGGCAGAGCCAGGAGTCCACCCCGGGGCATTCTGTCGCCAAGGTCCAGTCTTTTGAAACGCTACTGCCCTCTTCAGTCAGTTCACCTGCCCCAACCTCCAGGTCTTCATATTAGAAGGCGCTAGTAGTTCTCAACTTACACCTGCCTCGTGGTCACATAGAAGGATCTTCAAACATGACTGCCAAGCTCTGACCCCCCTTTGCAGTTCTGACTCAGAATGCCTTGTGTGACCTGAGGGTCTGCCTTTGTTAACAAATTCACAAGCTCTCCTCTGCTTGTCTTGAGCCACAGAATCACCACCTGTCAAGTTTGCGGCCCACGGAGGACTCAATGAATGGTGTCTATCACCATGAACGCTGTAAGTTGCCGTCAAAGAAACACAACCCTTTGGCAACTTAAGAACAATGCTCAGGCGTCTTTTACCCTTGGGAAAGCTCAGGTTAGAATCATCATTCAAGAAGCAGAATCTTCTAGTACGCCGATTCTTCATTCCTCGGATCCACTTACAGGGATGGGAAAGTCTACCCTAAAATTTAAGGCCATATCCATGGAGGATGTGTATCATTTCTGCTCATATTCCAATCACCAAAGCTAAATCATCTGACCAGAGTAACTTCAAGAGAAATTTAGAGACCAGACTCTAATGCTCCAAAATGGAATATGGAATAATAAATAGATTTGAACGATCAATATGCAGTCCTGGTACAAATATCCTGCCTTAAAATTCTGTCTTACCAGGCTGTGGAAATGGCTTAGGAGTTAAAGCCTTTACCTCCAAACAAAATAAGTTTGGACTTCCCAGATTCCATCAAAAATTACCAGGTGGAGCAATATGAATGTCAATGGAGAGGGGGGCAGCCAACAGCTTTCTGATTGGATTCGGGGTCCACTTTTCCATAGGGATTACATCCCTGGCATAAAACCAGGACAAGAACCCATGAAAGGAGAGGGCATAGGTCTGGGAAGGCACAAGCTATTAAGGTTTAGCTATAAAGACTTTATATCAAACTGCTGCTTAAACATTTGTCATTATACGCACAGATTGGAGGAGCACTCAGCACTCAATCTGGAAGCTTCGTTCTAAGGCAGGATTAGAGCAGCTATGCTGGGATGGGTCTCTAGGTCTCTGAAGGTCTTTGAAATTCCCCAAAGCCATCCCCCATTGCTGGGTTCACCCTGAAGGAACGCCCCTGCTGAGGAACTAACTCCATTCCTCCCAGAGATAAGGTGGCCAACTTCCCTATGAAAGGCTTATGGAGAGAGCCCTCCATATCTAACAAAAAACTTGACCTCTAGCCCCATGTGGACCCAGGAGCAACTGGGTTGGGCCCCAATGTGAGCTAACCAATGAGAAAACGCCAGTTTTCCAGGCTTGCCTAGGTGTACAAATATGCCTGGCCCTGGCAGCCATCTTTGGTGCCCTAGCCCCTCGTGGCATTAGTGCCATGAGTTTGTTCCTTGCCTGCTTCTCATGGATTCCATGCCTGGGGCCATGAGTTCTCCAGGGTGCTTGTCCCTCATGGCACTCTAGTGTCATGAGTCCATTTCTAGCTCCATGCTCCTCATGGATTCCATGCTGGGAGTCCATGAATTTTCCTCGGGCACCTGCCCCTCATGGCACTACACATCTGGAGTCCATGATTTCCATTCTTTCTCGTTCTAATAAACTCTACCTTAATCCTCTACACGTGCCCTGGTTTCACTCTTCCATTCGGGAACACAAGAACCCTGCAACATTGGGACGGTCAGTCCTACAACATTTGGCTGCTGAACAGGGAGGGACCTTGTAACATTTGGTAATCCAGAAAGGACATTTGACGAACAGAGGAAAGACTATTCCTGCATTACTTCTGCAAGGTGTTTATTACGAAAGCACAACTGGTCAAAGTGCAGAAAATAAGTAATGGTGACATGCTCAGCTCTAAACAGGACATCTAAACCACCCACCCACCCCAAGGCTTGGAGAACATCACAGAAGAGGCAGCAGTATGTTTGTAAGAGCCTGAAGTAAGGTAGGAGTGTCTGGCTACACTCCTGCTTTTTGGACATGGTAGGGCTGCTGCATCCATTAATTCATTGCATATATTTCCACAAGACCTACATAGGGTTTGTCCTATAACATTTCACCACAGATGGAAACATCTCAAGAGGCCTTGCAGCTCCCTGAGAGACTCATGAGGGTTAATGCTGAGGTGAGAGGGGAAGGGGAAATGCTTTCCTCAGGGCATATCCACTGATACAAGATTCCTGCTTCAGCAGGTAGTCAGGCACATGCCATTCAAGGCAACCCAGAGGAAACCCAGCGGGCCACACATAGGAAAAGACATGAAAATACAGGGAGACTAGCAGGAGAGAAGAAGGGTGTGCTGGGGAAAGAGGGAAGATCAAGGTATAAAAGCATCTATAAATTCATTATATTATGTATGAGACACAAAAAGAATTAAAAAAATATCAGGTGGATATGGCAGCAGCCTGTAATTCCAACGCTTGGAAGGTAGAGCCTGGGAAATTCCAGAAAGAAGCAATAAGGAGGGAGAGTGTTACAGTCAGCCTGCATTATTGCTGATTAATCACCATCAAATTTAAGGAAACAAGGGTTTATTCTCTCTTATGATTCCTGGTTACAGTTATCAGTCCACCTTGATTGGAGAGCATGCACCAAAACCAGGGCCGAGGGAACTGGCCACACCATCACCACATAACAGCTGAAAGATGGACAATCCTTACTTGCCAGACCAGCACATCTGGCCAAGTGAACAGAAGGATGCCAACTCTCTCAACCAGCTCTCCGTGATTTATTCCGGGGCCTAATCCCATCCACCATAGGCTGGGCCTTCCCCATCAGCTAAGACAATCTCCTTCAGATTCACTCTGGGCTTAACTCAACTAATTCTTTACAAATGTGCCCAGAGCTCCAACCCTCAACAGTCAAGTTGACACCTGTGCCTAACTATGACAGAGAACAATACAGGATGATTTCCAATATCACACTTGGACATCCATAGGCACACATACTCAAGTGCCCTCTTGTACACACACACACACACACATACAAATCTATCTATACCCTCACCACGACCTGCATTCTAACTGCCCAATGTCACCTACATATCTCAAATTCTCATCAGGTGACAACAGCTGGGTTTCCCACACAGGACAGACTCAACAAGTGTGATCAGTGAAATCACTTACAGTAAGGTCGTTAGCTTATCCATAACTATTAAATCTTTAAGAAGTATACTAATGATATCTGTCCTATCAATCTTAAAGACATGCTATAAAAATATAATTATGGAATAAAAATATTTTATATGCTTCAAGGTTATGTCACACATAATCACTCTGCTACCGCTCACTCATTTAATCATCAAGTAAGCCCGAAGGATAGGTATCATTTCATCCTGTTTGTCAACTGACAAAACTCACAAACAGATCAAATAACCAGTCCCATCGCCATGAATGGGAGGACAAATCTGGACACCAAGATTTGATCACACGTGGATACTGGCTATGCTGCAGCATTTTCAATATCATAAACATAAAATAACAAACTGTCATGATTTGAAATGTGTCCCCCACAGTCTCGTGTGTTTGGCAAGATCATGGCACCTTGAGAGGTGGAGCCTTGCTGGAGGAAGGCAGTCACAAGGGGTGGGCCTTGAGATGGATGAGTCCCACCCTACCTCCAGGAGAAGTCTGCCTTTGCAGCAAAGCAGTCTGCAGCTCTCAGCTTCCAAGATGTCTGTGGTGACTTAGCCTCCTCCAGCTTTGGCCAGCCAGCCATGCCACCTCTGCTTTGAGAGACTGTACCTTCCCTCTGGAACCGTAAGCTGAATAAACCTCCCTTTATCCCTTAAGTTGATCGACTTTGAGTGTTCTCTTACAGCAGTAGTTAAGAGTAACCATCACACAAACCATCTCAAATATTGGAAAGTCATTTGTGGTACTAATGCAAATATGATTTTGCTCCCTAAGAGATTGTTGTATGGATTCACTGAAGTCTGAGTTAGAAATGTTTAATCTATTGGTCCTCAAGTCAGAGCACTCTGAGGAGATTTCTAACCAAGTTCACTGTCTAGATCCACCCTAGACTGACTGGTACTCTATGGGTGAAAAATAGGCATCCATTTACAACTTGTGTATTGATTATGTTATCTGACTCTCATAGTTAGATATAGGTGTCAACTTGACAGTTGAGGGTTTGAGCTCTGGGCATGTTTGTAAAGAATTAGTGGTTGAGTTAAGCCAGAACCTGAAGAAATTGCCTAGTTGATGGAGAAGGCCCAGTCCATGGTAGGTAGGGCTAATCCTTGGACGGGTAGGAAAGATGGAGCGAGCTAATTAAGAAAATTGACATCCTTCTGTATGCTTGGCCAGACATGCTGGTCTGGTGAGTAAGGACTGTTCCTCTCAGCCCAGCAATTCTGTGGATTTGGTATGACCACTTCCCTGGACACCATGGTTTGTATTTGTATGGACTCTGTGTCACGCTGGATTAAGAACTGTAACCAGACTATCATAAGCCAAAATAAAACCTCTTGTTCCCCTATAAGCCCTTTGGTCATGAATTTTTCAACAATTCAGAATAACTGCTACACTAACCAATGACAGTGTCAAGCACAGAAGAGGCCATTATATAAAGGTCTAGGATAAAGGTCTCAGATGAAGGACTCCCAAGCCACAGTTTTCAGGAACTACTAACATCTCATTATCTTAAACTCAGGTATAACTATTAAAATCAGCAACATTACAAAAATGTTACCAGACTTTTTTTAAAACATATTCTTCAGTTTAGAGCAGACTTCATTCACATGAGGCAGTACCCCTTGAGAAACTATAAACAGTTTATGTTGCATAGAATGAGGAGTGCCACCTCCCTCAGTGGTGCACCACTAATATAAGGTCCAATCCAGCCAGGACATGGGCACAGTCCAATACTGGCAGCCCAGGAGGAAATGACTCAACTGATGAGAAGAAGATGTTTCTTTCCTGGATGAGGAAGGAGAGATGGGGTGATATGGAAGTGAAAAGGACTTAAATTCATTGTTTTTCTATATACCAGGGTGTCATGAATTTTTTAAAAATTTTTAAAGATTTCATTCATGATTGATACGCTAAAATGTTGCATCCCTGCTGTGGCAAGCAGGTCTTACAAAATGCTTTTAATACAACATCTAATGAAAATGTCCTTGGACGGGCACCAAGATGGGCCTGACTCCAATTCCTCGGTGTGACAAATAGCAAGATCAAGTCCAATTGTTGCTCGTGTGCTTTAAGACTCTGTGTAATCTTCTAGAATGCCTTTTAAAAACCTCCTAACAATTGCAACTTGAGTCATGCTTGCATTTACATCTCTGAGTCCTGTCTGCTCAAAAGAAAGGGCATTTTTCTCCTGGGAAGAAAGGGCAAAAAGAGACAAAATACAAATTCTGCAGCTTGTGTAAATGTTGCTATCTGGTCAAGAGCATACACTTGTAGATGGTCTCAACATCTACCCCCTCTGTACTTTCCCAGTAATGGAAACCCTGAAGATTAGTGATTTTCGTGAAGGTACCAAACAAAGACTGCACTGAAGTTAAGGGCAGCTTTATGACTAAGTTCTAGCCAGTGGGAATTAGGTTAAAGCAAGTGGAGGCCGCCTTAAAGTAAATGAGCCTGCCTTTTTATTTCTTGGTGCCTAACATGCAGATAGAAAATCTGGCCCCCCAACAGACCAAGAAATATACACTGCACACTGCGGACGGCGACTATGTCTGGACAGATCATTCTGGACCCGTGACACCAGCTGCAATGGGGTAATGCTGTCAGCTTGGCTGGATCTGGAATTAACTCTGAGGCTTTGGGAGGGTCTTTGAAGGTATGTCCTGGAAGGATTAAGTGAGAGAGGAAGACCTCCCCTAACGATGGGCTGCACCTTCCATAACAGCTCAGAGAGCAACTCGGGAGTTGGGGGGGGGTTGTTTTTTGCCTGCCTGGCTTCTCTCCCTATTGGTGCTTGTGTCTACCTGACCTGCTTCTGCTTCCATCCTTTACTGACATGGGAGTCCAGCTTCCTCAGCCTTCTGAGGTGGGCTGAAGACTGGCTCTTCTCTCCAGAATCCTCTGGGCCCCCCTTGCCAGACTGGAACTGCTGGGACTTCCCACCAGATGCTTTTAACCTCTCCAGCACTCGGACAGCCATTGCTGAACTCAGCCCAAAGAGTGCACGCCAAACTAGTAAATCCTCTTTGAGATTTATGTTCATCCTATAGATTCTGTTCCTCTAGAGAATCCTGAGTAACATTCCAGCCAAGATTGTCTACGTTTCCATTCCTGCTTTAGCATAGTAAATCTAGGTATTTCTGTCCCTTGCAATGGAACCTAACCCCAAATAATTCCTGGATGCTTACAGCAAAAGTCACAAAGTGATTTTCAAACTATTCCAGAAAGTATGCAAGCATTCATATTTTTAAAGGCTGTGTGTATGTGTGTGGTGTGGTGTGTGTGTGTGTGTATGTGGTGTGTGCGTGCGTGTGGTGTGTGAGTGGTGTGTGTGTGTTGTGTGTGTGTATGTGTGATGTGTGTGTGTATGTGGTGTGTGTGGTGTGTGTGTGTGTGTATGTGGTGTGTGTGTGTGTGTGTGGTGGGTGTGTGTGTGTATGTGGTGTGTGTGTAGTGTGTGCGTGTGTGTTTGTGGTGTGTGTGCGTGTGTGCATGTGTGTGTCAGAGGGCACTGTGTGTCCCTGTGAGGACCAAGGGTGACTTCGGAACCATCCAGGATTGTTCTACCTCTGTTTACTCTCTTTGGGGTCTCCAGTCTCCACCTTCCAGGACCAAAATTGCAGACTGTTTCCATCTCCATCCATCATTTTTACATGGAATCTGGGGATCAAACTCCTTTGCTTGAGAGGCAACAGTTTTAACCCCTGAGCCATCTCTTTCAACCCTAAAAGCAGCTTTTAAAGCTGATACTTTATGATTAAACTGCATGCAATTTCTCTTTCTTGATGGCTCTTCCCTAAACTGTTTGAGGGAGAGAAAATGGTGAAATATACCACTCTCATCGAGAGAAGTGGATGAGTTTGAAATCACTTAATGTATGAGAAAATGGTTGCTAGGTGACTGTTGTCTGAAATCTTGCAGAGGCGTGCTGGCACCTAGACAAAACGCAGGTAGGAGGAACGTTCTGGAAGTTTACTCCTTAATGAAGATTCTGCATTATTGTTAAATGGTGAAAACTGGGCAGGCAAACCACAGGGAAAAACACATTTTTTCACGTAAGATAAAGCTGTTTCTCCGGTCCTCGGGAGCCTGAATAGTGGTCATCACTGTGTGGACACACACGGCAGTGTTCCCTGTGGACCAGGTGGGCAAAGCTGTCCCCAGAATGCCAAGATCAGCTGCCACAGAGCTCAGTGTTAGCTTATAACACCTGCCAAAGACAGAGTCACTTGGGAAGGGCCAGGTTAGATGCTGACGGTCCTTTTGACAAAGGGAAGCTCAGACTGGTTCCGGTGACAATCTTGTGTCATGTGTCACAAATGTGATGTGAGAACAGACGGGAAGGCAAGCTGGCAAGTCCTTCTTGATGGCAGAGAGGTGGGAGACAGAGCAGCCTGGAAAGGGTCAAAGGCACAGAGAGAAGTTGGCATCAGATCAGCCACCGCTTTCTGGCCAAGAGCCCTGGGGGGATGCTGGGAGCTACTTGTCGGCCCCTTCTGCCGGCCCCCCAAAGTGCTCTTGCCTGCTCAGGTCCTTCATCCTTCCTCTGTCCAAGTGCATCTTTAGTAGAGCTCACAAAGAGAGCTTTGTCATGATAAATGGTTCAAAAGCGCGCTCAGGCTGGTCCTGTGGATAGAGAAGCAGCAGTGGAGAAGGTTAAAGGCCTCGCCTTCCGGAAGTCTAAGATCGCGGAGGGACTTCCAGAGCTTCACAGGCAGATCCCCATTGCTGAGAACCAGCTTGAACTCTCCTTCTCCTGGGCTCCTTTAATTAATTTCAATTAAATTGTGACCTGTGTCGCTCTGGACGACACCCACACTAGCCAGAGACATTGCTAATGAGAAAACATCAGAGCCTGACTCCACCTTCTGCTAATTCCTAATGGCCGCGCTGCCCGCACTTCACTCTGACCCCCAGAAATGAAAAGGGACAGGTTTTCCCTGCCATCCCTTGAGGCTGGAAAAGCACACGACGTGGGAACCAGGGACAATTGCCCAACTGGGTGTCTGTGGGTCTCTTCCTGGGTTTATAATGTTTCAGATCCCCCCGTGGGAAGGGGAACACGGTGCAGCACCCCCCACCCCTCCCCATGCAATATTTCCAGCAAAGCTGCCGTTGTCTCCCACAAGGCAAGAGTCTTTGCAGGAATATAATTATTATTATTTCCGATTTCAAAAGACCAGTTCAAAAACCCTGAATAATAATTTACCTCACAAGAAATTTTCTCATTATGTGCTTACTCCATCCTTTCCGATCTTTTTAAACCTTATTTTTTGTAGCTAGGCATGCAATAATCTCCCAGCGTTTGTAGAGTGGGTCTCTTTCTATTCATGTGATTGAAAACAGAAACTCCTTATTCAAGAAGGAAAGGTTATTAAACCAAGCGAAGGTCTTTCGGTATTAAAATAAAAAGACAGAAAAGAACTGTCACTACTGTCTTAACTTCGAGGCACAAAGAGAGAGGCTTGAGCCATGTATAACTCAGAAGGCCTGTCCGATTTGGCACTTCACCAGCGGGAAATTTCAAAGTCGATTTGTTAATAATCTCATTTGCGATGTGTTTATTGATTCGTTTTAATATCTGCTTATTGTTTTTCACTGTCCGGGCATGCTTTCTAAATGTAGACACAAGTCATTAAAACCCATACCCTTCTGTCTGGAGACACCTGTGCACTGGACTCTCTAAGCATTCACGCTGTAGTTTCAGGGAGCATCGGAAGTCACACTGAAAAGTAGCTCTGAAGTGTGCATCACGTATCCCACCCCTCCAGCATGAGCTCACTCCGTGTTGCTGAGAGATTGGGACTGATGTTCACCTTAATTGCAAGGGAGATTTATGTTGTTGTAGAGTCTTACTCCTCCCTTTCTTATGCCTCCGTGCAAACAATTTTGTTCTCAAAAACATAGCCAACCACACTGAGATCCTGGTACTTTAGTGATTCTCTCCATCAACGTCTCCTGATGCATAATGTGTCCTCAAAGCAATCCAGTTGCCTTCAAGACTACAAGAGACCAAAATGATCAGCCCGCAGTGAGCACATTACATACATCGCTAAGAAATAAAGCAGAAACATCACCCGAGCCATCTTGCTGGGAGTTATCAAGAAACGAAACGAACTAATTATTATTTCCTTTCTTTGCCGGGCGATTTGCAATTCCTGGATGACACCTGAATAATACCGGAAGGTTCCAAAGCAACCCTTTAGAGAGTGACCTTTTGCTCTCCCCGTTTCATATGCCCTAAGTGTTAATTGGCTTTGAAATAGCAGTATATTATCTTTTCAGAAAAAAAAAGGAGAGGAGAGACCTGATTTGTGAACACCAACATCCCATAGCATCCAGGCGTTGTTTAAATCCTCACCAGGCAGAGCTGAGGGCTGCCTGGGTGAGTGAGTGAGAAGAAACGGAGAGGAGAGGGGGGGTCTGAATGAAAGAGCGCTACTGCCATCTAGAGGCCACCGTGATAGCAGCCAGCCAAGCACCAACGCTGCCCAGCTAACCGAGGCCTTGTAATTCAGGGGTACACTGGTTGGCCTTGGTCCCCCAGGCCCTGCTGTTCTAACCCAAGGATGGGCTTGATCAGGAGCAGCTGTGGCAACTCATGGACTCTTCCTCTGTCCCAGCTGCAAGCCTTCCGCGTCCCGAACAGGTGTTAATGTGCGTGGGAGACCTCAGCTTCCTGGACCCAGAGCCAGGCACCAGCTTTTCCTCTGCGCCTTTCTAGCCTTTCTCTCTCTCCTCTCTCTCCTCTCTCCTCTCTCCTCTCTCTCTCTCTCTCTCTCTCTCTCTCTCTCTCTCTCTCTCTCTCTCTCTCTCTCTCTCTCTCTCTCTCTCTCTCTCTGCAGCAAAGTGTAATAAAACAGGACCAAACCTCTCTGGGAGAATCCCAGCAATAAGCTATAGAACAAAAGGCACCGGGCTGGCGGATCCAAGTTCAAAGAGTCTTAGATTCCCGTGCTTCAGAGAGAGAACAGACATGTGTTTAGTAGTATTGTTTATTGTTGCTGTCTGCTCCTTTGTTTCTGTTAGTGAAGCTTGAGGGTGTTTAACATACATCGAATCAACGGCAGAGGATTTTCCTGAATAAGACTATGTCTTTTTTAAGAATTACGTACAAGAGCCCTTCTGGGCTTAAAGTAACTTAGGATATGGGGCCAAGAAAGGAAGGGTGTTAATGCTTCTGTTAATGATAAGACTAGGTACAGTAAGAAGAGAAATAATTACAGCATTGTATGGCTTTATTGCATGTATAACTGCTTATTTTTAAATACAGATATAAGGTCTAACAAAATACCACCCACATGGAACAGAACTAAATCATGTTGTTCTGCTTTTTTATTTGTTTGTTTGTTTTTGAAGACAGGGTCTCACTCTAGCGCTGGCTGGCCTGGAATGTACACATTATATAGACTAGGCTGGCCCCCATCCTGTGGTGGTCCCCTGTGTGGTCCTCTAACTTCTGTCCCCCAAGTGCAGAAACAATAGACTAGGGCAACTTGTCTTAAAAACACGTGTCCCCTTAGAAGAGAAAGTGCCCTTATGATCTCAAGGTCTTGGGGAAGGGAGTGCTCGTGCTCTCTACATTCAATACCAGTGAATTCCAGTGGCTGGTCGAGACGTGGTACCTGATTGTGGAAATTAAAAGTTTGTCCTACCACCCCTCTTGCTGTAGTGTAGGTAACAAAGCAGGAATATTCCTTCTGGTTTTTTCTGTATACTCATCTAATACAAAGAGTTTCTGGACCCCCATTGGAGGCAAAGTTTCTTTACGAAGCCCATGATTAGACTTTTCTTCACACACCCCATGCCCCATAGTGACATGGTAGCAATAGACCAGGTTGCTGGATTTGACAAAATCCAGGTCAGGCGAAAGCTGACCTCATTGATCTTGTCTGTTGATGCCTGATTTTCACATAGCTTTTGGCTTCTGAGAATCTTGTCTTCCCCTGCCAAAGTGCCAATGGCGTCCTAATAAAATATCCTGAATTGCTTTTAGCTAGAAGTTCTTTCATATCATCCAGTGTGCTGAAAATACAAATCTAGTTGTACTTAGTCTAAACATAAATCTCTACCCCATCATTGTCAGCACTACTGAGTCACACTTAGTATTTCTACTCCACAATTCCTGAGTATTGAACAGGTTCTTTGCTAGAGAGTCCTCTTGTCTTTAAGTTTCAGCAGGTTGTTGCAGTCTTCTGAAAGACGTCTTCTAAGAACCCCCAAATCCAGATTAAGTGGCATGGTGACAGCATGATCATGCAGCTAATTCCCTCCCCACGGCTTTGGTTATACTGCTATATAAATGCCCATTCATATTTCTGTTTCCCCCATTATAATATGGGCTTTATTTTAAAAACAGTAAGCTGTGTCTCAGATATACTCACCCCCAACCAAGACTCAGGGAACATCTTGGAAGAGGAGGCAGTAAGACTATAAGAGCCTGAAGTGAGGCAGTGGTGGGTCAGACATGATCTCTTGGACATGACAGGGTGGTGATGTGTGTGTTGTATGGCAGATATGTATACTTTCACAAGAATTGCAGAGAAACTGTCTTATCAACATCTCTCCATGGAAAGGGAAAGATGTCAAGAAACTCCTCTCTGCATTGAAAGATGATGAGGACTAAAGCCGATAGGGAAGAAAAGGAGGACGCTGTCCTCATCAGTTCACCCACTGATCTATGACACTTGCTGAAGCATGAATCACATGAGGCACATGATAGCGAAGGCAAACTGAGTGAAAAGACTTGAAAATAGAAGGGAGTCTAGGAAGGGAGATAAAGGACTCTAAGAGGAAAGAGGGGATTAAGAGGTGAACATATCATAAATTCACTATATTCGTGCATGCAACATTGAAGAATAAAAATCATGGAAAAACCAGCTCTGTCTCACCTGTTCAGCTGTATACTTTCACTTACCACCCTCTAGTACACAGGAAACATTCAGAGAACGTTTTTTAACATAAAAATAAAATCCCTGTCCACTTCTCAGTTGAAAAAAAAAAGCACCTGAGTATTTCATAGGCTCCAGTCTGAAATTATTGACCAATAAGGAGATGTTCTCTCACTTTAAAGATATCATTTTCAATCTCATTTTCATCCCAAAGCAGCAAGCTCCCAAATTGTTATTAATAAGCACAAACCCAAAGCACAGTTGATCTGTTGCCAATTGTCCAACAACCCTGAAGCTTGGGGACTTTGCTCCTATTGTCCGTGAAGAATGTTTTAATTCCTTTGTTAGAATTCCTGCTGCGCTAGGAGGAAGCAAGGTGAAAGGCTCATCAGAAGGTCTCTTAACTGGAATCTTCAGACAGTGCGGTAATCTGGCCCTTATTAAAACAATAGACAGACCTAATCTGGCTCATGTCTCACCAAAGGGAAGAAATGCAGCGTGGATGTGTCTGGGAGTGCATTAATACACCTGTCTTCCTCTTGGCCTTCTCTGCTCCCACGATGCCCTCTGCCCTTCATCCTCGCCTTTTGATTTTGCATTTCTAATTCATTGCCTTTGGGATTTATGTTATTTTTTATGTTATATTATGTTATATTATATTATATTATTTATGTTATTTATGTTATATTTTGTTATTTATGTTATTATGTTATTTATGTTATATTATGTTATTTATGTTATATTTTGGGATTTATGTTATTTTTCATTCAGAAATAACGTAAGACTTTGACTTAGTCAATGGCTAGCCCACGTTCCACAACATCTACCAGCTATATTATGTCAGGTAGCTCTTTTAGTACCTGCTGTGATTTCTCCAAATACAAAAGTACGAAATACAAAAATACGAAATCAGAGTATAGTGATTGATTTTAGACATGATAAAATTCTGCCCTATGAATGTCACTCTTTATAGCAAAACCAAGTGGACCAGATTGCATATATTTCAAACTATAATTTTTAAAAAATTATAAGAAATTAGCTGAATTTACAAAATCATGAGATCTAAAGCATGTTTTTCTATTGTGGTCTGTATGGTTGCTGAACTCCCAAAGACCCAGGGGTTAAAAGTCTGGTCTCCAACCTGTGGCCCTAGTAGGATGGAACCTTCAGGAATTGGGGCTTAGTAGGAGGTCATAGGTCACTGGGAGCTTTTGAAAAGGATACCGAGATTCCATTCCTCCCTTTCTTTTCTTTTTTTCTTGCTGGCTGCCATGAGATTAGCAGCATCCTCTCTCCTGTGATACCTGCCCAAAGCAGCAGGTCAAAGTTACAGAAGCAGCTGATTAGGAAGCAAATTCTCTAACTCTGAGCTAAACTAAACCTCCGCTTCTCACAGGCTGATTGCCAGGCACTCTGTTTCTAGGACAAGAAGCTGATAAATACAAGGTTTACATTGACATTGACAATCCACAGTATCGTCAGGGATATGGAGTCATATCTCAATCTAGAACTCTCTGGAAATGTTTAAGGTAGTGGGAAGAAGTAGCTTGCTCAATGTTTCTGTTCTTTGATGATGAGAATTGGCTGGCATATTGACTTGGCTTCAGAATTGCCTTCAAGGAATTTCTGGACCTAAATTACAGAACCACGTTTCCCTGGGAGCTTGATTCTTACACTTCTTGACAAATGCTTGAACATATTTCTTTTGTAAGAGAAGAAAGTGGCTCTTCTCACTTTCTGATAAGGATTTAGTCCTCAGATGAAACTCTCAAAGGCACTGTTAGTACATTGACACTTGGGAGCAACTTAAGGAATTCAATAACAACAATGGCGATTCCAGGAAAAAGACAAAACTAACAAATAGGCATGTCACTAAAATCCCTGGGGACCAGGGACAAAGTGAACCAGGAAGCAGTCTAGATCTAAGAAATCAGTCAGTCTCCTTTCCTGAAAGTTGGTCAATATGCGCTCTCTCTTTTACCAAAGCGCAGTTGCAAGTGGGCTTGTTTGTTTTGTTTTGTCTTCTGTTCAGGAAGCAACATGCTGACCTGCCACCACTGTTTCTCAAAGGCACTTACATCCAGTTAAAAAGGGATCTCTGATTCTACACATGCGTCTTTTTAATAGGAAGCCTGCTCACCTTTGAGAGAGACATGCGGTGGCAAGAGATACTCTGAACCACAAGAAACTGGCTCTGAAGTGGATAATGACCCCAATAGGTAACAGAGGCCAGAGCTTCTGCTGAGTGACACACACACACACACCACACACACACACACACACACACAGCAGCAGCAGCAGCAGCAGCAGCAGCAGCAGATGGAAGGAAGGGACTTGTGGCCTGTCAATCGCTCAGCATCGGTATTGATTGTGGTTGCCTTGCTGATCAAAAAGAAGAAAAATACAGTAAAGGGAGGGAATGTGTTGATGCAATAAAATGAAGAAATTCACACAGTGCAAGACAATGATAAGAACCAGACTTGGGGAAATCAGAATTATGAACTGACGAGTACTTTGTGCCATTCAGCTGTGGAATGGTCTTAATAAATTTGGTCTAAAGTTAAATGATAAGAAAATAAAGCTGACACTCTCAAAGGTTAGTGTCCAAATAACTTCTCATGGAAGTTCTTTATGAAGTTATCATTTTCCTTTCATATATTTGGGAGTAGAACACTCATGACATCTGATGTAATTTCATGCAAAAGGACAAATGAGAAAAAGAATGGATTGTATTTTAGTTTGCGTGCACTATAACAGATTGTCTTTTTTCTGCACATGCATTGTGCGTGTGTGTATGCGTGCGTGTGTGTGTGTGTGTGTGTGTGTGTGTGTGTGTGTGTGTGACTCACAGGCAGGAGATTGATGTCAGATGCTTGCCCCAATCACTCTCCCCTTTTTAAGACAGGGTCTCTGCCTGAACCTGAATCTCATCAATTCAGCTAGAATAGTTGTCCAGTCAGCTCAGCATCCCTCCTGACTACTTTCTCTAGCATCCCTAGTCTACTTTCCTGCTAAGATTACTGACATACATCGCCATGTTTTCATGTGAGTACTCAGGATCTGAACACACATCCACAGGCTAACGCAGCATGCACTTTACCTACTGGGCCATTTCTCCAGCTGGGGCTTGCTGTTCTTTGAAGCTATTTCTTCGGGACTGTCTCATCATCAAATTTTTCACAGTGTCTCTTTCTGTATATGCTTTCAGTCACTTATAACAAAACTAAAATCTCTATTCAAAAGTTTTTATTTACATTTTGTTCCTAATACTTCCTCTGTTTAATAACTAACAGGCCTTTCAGTGAAGTATGATTTAAGTAGATTTCATAGAACTCATTATTTAACAGTTCTTTCTAAGTGTGTTTAAGGGTACAGCTAAGGAGAACCAGGTGGGAATTGCCTAATGAGTAAACAGCCCACCACATAATCAGCATCGGAAGAAGAAAAGTGGGGAGCAGTTACCTACACTTTCCAGAGTCAGGAGAAATGTTTTCCTCTAATTAGAGGAAAAACAGACTAATGGCCTTTGCCCTTTCAAGAGCCAGAACTCATTACTTAGGTATCTGTTATTTTCCTATACTGGGAAATTCTAATTTGAGAGGACCAACTTTCTAACACTCCTAGTGATAAAAGAAGGAAGGGAAGGGAGGGAAGAGGAAGAGAAGGGAGGAGCAGGGAAGGGATGGGAGGGAAGGAAAGGAAAGAGAATGGGAGGGGAGGGGAGGGGAAAGAGAAAAGGGGAACAAGATTCATTCCAAATAAGTAAGGAGCTTTGGGAATTTTGTTTGCTTGCTTTTTACTTCGCCTGGGTAATAAAAGCATTTGGAATTTCTTGACTACTTTCTTTAAAATGCACGTGCACACAAAAACTTGCAAACGATTTCCAAAGCTGACAGACTTCTCTCCAAATCCCATTCACAGATTGAACCCTTGCATTGAAATGTATTGTGAAACCATGCTGCTGAATGAGAAAAGTAGAACTGAAAGACAATTTTCAAACATATTTTGACAGTAACCTTTGGCACAGAGCAACTCAGTACACAGTGACCAGGATGCACAATGCACAATGCACAGGAGGGAAAACCCAGATCGAAAGCACAGAAGGGCAGCTGCACAATAGGCCACAGAAAGAATGCCTGGAGACACCCTAGGAACCTGACCCTGAAAGGCACCACAGTGGCACGCATAGGTTTCTCATGACACCACTGAGCTCTTCCTTAAAGGGCCGCCCTGGACTATTTTCCTCCCCTGCGTGTGGCTTCAGCCGCCACTCTGTGAGGAAGAATGTAATCTGCTCTCCAGCTGGGAGCAAAGGTGACTTCAGTTGTGCTCTTTCTTCTCTCATGAATAGAGTCCCCCTGGATGCTGGCTGCCAACCCTTCCGGCCCCCACCACCTCATCCCGTCAGCATCTTCTCAGTCTGTGGGCAGGTTGGTTCAGCCAGAAAGAGTTCATCCGACAACCATATCCATCTAGGGCTGTGACATCTGGGGCCACACTGTTTCTCAAAGAATCGATGGAGGACTGGCACGGCTGATGTCTTGCATGCGAAGCTGCATCCCAATGTCCTCTCCTCACAGGACAGTACATCGGGTCAGAGCGAGAACTACCTGAAGGGAGTGAATGTGGATAAGGCTCAATGACAATACTATCTAGTCTGCTGAGCTTAATAAAACAACCAGAGAAACAAAGTGCTTTGAGAGCCCACCTGGTGGTCGTCCTCCCCTCTGTCTCCTGGGAGGTTTTTCAGTGCTTCCTCATTCTTTATCAAAGGATACAGACTCGACAGAGTTCTTTGGTTCTTGGACAGAGCATTCTCATTCTTGGCTTGACTTGTCCCTGTTGAAAAGTTGGTAGCTCCTCTAGGCAATACTACTGAGTCCTTACACCTCATCAGAGAGGAGGACCCAGAGGGAAGTTTGACATGCACACTGAAGGATGCTCCAGGAATGGGGGGGGGTACGCACTGGGAGAAAGGGAGGGGGGAAGGAAGGGAAAAAGGGGGAAGGGAGCAAGGGGATCCAGGGAGGGGTGGAGGGAGGGAGGGAAGTTTGTATGAGTGGAAAAGGTAAATAAAATTAAAAAATTAATTTAAAAAAAAGTTGGTAGCTCCAGAGTCTGCAACACCAACAAGGAAAGCCTGGCTGCTTATCTCCCATAGGTCAGTTGTAGAGGCCAGTGATAATGGAAAGCAGAAGTCGATTTACCCAAAGTCACCACGCTGGGAAAAAAGAACCACAAAGGTCCCATAAGGCCCCACTCCACCTTCCAAGTGCTGCGTGAAGCTGGAGTTTCAACAGAGGCGAGAGGCATGCACCGCATAGCAGCCTTGATCAAGGTGTGGCCCGCCCATCACTGACCAATCCCTGAGTCTCTCTTGCTAGGGGATGGGCAACTTGTTAGAACTGTATGAAATCTCTTTCTAGAACACACATTCTCCCTCTGCCCACCACCAGACTTCTTCTCCCAGAAATATTCCTGGGAAAGTCTAGGATCATTGGTCCAGTATTTTTAATAGTCAATGGGAAGACATAAGTATGTGTGTTTACCATACCTTTGTTCCTATCAGGACAGTTATAGATCTACTCCCAGCTCAGTCTTGAACAAAGGGGGGGTCTTAGGCAAAGTCTGCCCTGTTTTTAATCTTCTTTCTTTTGCTCTGGCCTTTGATTCCCATTTGGCTTTCTTATTGCATCATTTTAAAATCTCACCTATTCTTTCAAGCCAAAATCTACCAGCTTTATCACAAAATCTTTCCATAGGCTTCTGCCTTCAAGAGAAGACAACTTGCACATTTTGATCAGGCGTAGCCCAGGGTATGGATTTAGATAAAAGCCAGTTCAGATGCAGGCAATGTGACAGCAGAAACATTAACCTCTCAACAGTCAGTATTTTCCATCTATAAAGTTGAGGCGCATAATGCAGAGAATATTGTGAGCATTGTGCTGGACCTGGGGCCCTGTGCTCTTTACACAGTGTTACCCAGGTAGCACCTCATCCCATGGCTTCTCATATACATTTCTGAGCCTTTTGACTACAAACTATCACTTAAACATCAACTTTTTCCCAATTTCTCATGTGTGTATAAGCACATGTATGTAGGGTGTATGTGCACACATAGGCATTTGCATGCAACAGTCCAAGATTGAAATCAGGACTCCTTCTGGATTGTTCTTCCATGTTGTTCTTTGGAGAGATAAGGTCCATTTCTGTGGATCTTATTTTTCCCACACGGAGTCTAACTATCTGCAGAAACTTTGTCTCTGTCATTTATACCTATATCACCAGCACCGAGCCTCACAGTTGGCAGCAAGTAGGTGTACAATAATATTTGAAAAATGAATGAGAGACTTAATAAGCCCCTCGAGGCTAGTGATCATCTGAGCTATTATAGAATCTCAAGGTTGGAAGGGACATTAAAATCCCTTTATTAATGACAGACTTCTCAGACAACCACGCTCACAGCGGAGCTACTTATTTCCTGACCAAGAAGCTCCATGCCCCAGCTCTGGGTGGCTCTCTTACACTGGGGTGCTGTTCTGGCACCCGGAGCCCCTTCCTCCTGCTCCTCGTGTGTCTGGAACCTCTTCCTATGACCACACATCCCCTGTGACATAGTGGAAAGACCTAGGGAACTCCACAGAATTGGGGTGATTTGCTCAGTAGCTGGGCAGTCTTGGGCTCCCAGGATTTTGACTGTCTGGTTTATAAAGTGGGAGCAGCAGAGTGATGAGATACAGCGTTAATACAAAGAGGCCACTAGGGCTCTTCTTCATAAATTGGCTCCAAATGGAGATTTAAAAAATAGATCTGGCCTGACATGCAGTGTGCACCGCTCGTCTCAAGCATGCAAAAGGTCCAGACAGGATCACCAGGAGTTCAAGGCCAGCCTCAAATATAGAGTCAGCTAGAGGCTAGCCTGAGCTCTTTGAGATCCTGCCTCAATTAATTCATCAAAAGCATATGCCAGACAATACCAAATGAAATGTATTATTGTTCCTTTCCCACTGTTCCTTTCTCTGTGGAACTTTCTCTAACTCTGCTAAGCAAAATTGGCCCCTCCCTCCTTGCATATCTTGGCGCATTGTACATTCCACTGATTCAGGTCACAGAGTCGCACCCGCCTGGCACAGTAGAAGCATGGAACAAGCACTGTAGCAGTTGCCCAGCACAGACATAAATGAGGAGGGGCACACCAGAGTTCAGGTGCCACCGGGATGCAGAGCTGCGAATGGAAGATGCTTGCCTCTACCTGAACTGATCTCAAGGGCAGATGCCGTGCCCGGACTGACCCTGTACCCTCACTTCCTAGCACTGTGCCTGGCACAGACTTGACAGACATAACTGTTCATCAAACAAATGAATCATTGAGAGTCATGCTTGCTTGCTTAGCTCTATGTCTTTGCTTTTTATCTAGATAATTATTTCCTCTTAGAAAAGTACTCTAAAGCATCCCCTTTGAATCTGTAGTCTTTGCCACCAGCCTGTGGTCAGTTGCTACAGTCTCAGTGGCTCTCTGTCAATGACCTAGCCATGTCACACGAAGGGTCCTCTAGTGTCCAGTTTCTTCACACTAGCTTCATTTGTCCAGCCCAAGGAAAGTGCCTGTTTTCTTTATGTGTTCACATGTTCAGTGTGAAGGCATTGAACAAGGCACAGAGCAACAAAGGTCTTTTCTGCTTATGGTATCATTCAACACATAGCATAGCTTCTATATTAAAATGCAATTGGGGGCTGGAGAGGTGGCTCAGGGGTTAAGCCTCCGCCTTGCAGGCGGAAGGTCCTGAGTTCGGATCCCAGATCCCACGTATAGACGCCAGGCAGAAGCGGGGGCGGCCTGCGCTTCTGGTCCTGGTAGGGCGGAGCCTGTGAATCCCAGGGCGGAAGGAGATGGAGGCGGCCATGGTGGTTCGCGGATTCGTCCGTGGTTCTACACACACATACACACACACACACAGACACACACAGACACAGACATACACACACGCGCGCACATACACACGCACATGCGCACAGTTGAATAAATAATAATAATTAAAAAAAATTAAAATGCAATTGGGCTTTATTTTAAAAACGAAGTCAGTGCTGACGAAAGAAAGAAAGAAAGAAAGAAAGAAAGAAAGAAAGAAAGAAAGAAAGAAAGAAAGAAAGAAAGAAAGAAAGAAAGAAAGAAAGAAAGAAAGAAAAAGAGAAAAAACACATGTTCAGTAGCACCAAGGATGGCCAGAAGAAGTCTGAAATACTGATTATTTGTAACTTTGCCCATGAGGAATAGGGGGTCTTTCTGAGTTTTCAGTAATAGAATAGCAGAAAGTTTGGTGAATATGTTCTGAGTCTCAAGTAACTTCCTAAGGTGGCCTTAATCTGGTTTTTGTGTGTTTATAAGCAACTTTAACAGATAAATAAGTTGGGCTTTGTGTTATAATCTTAAATGGTGCCATTGCCTATCATATTATATTATTATCAGTCATTTTAAATCTAATTCTAAGCCTCCTGTCCATGCTAGACTAAAGAGCATTAAAATCAAAGAAAATGATTCCTTTTGGAATCAGCAGTCCCTAGCCATTAAATTACACCCCCACCCGGGCAAAGAGACAGATGTCACCCTGACCAGGCACTCAACAGAATAAAAGAATTCAGAGGTCCGATGGTGTAAATGCAACTTGAAACTGTCATGAAAGATGAAAATGCCCTGTGCAGATGAGAAAGCCGATTGAAAGCAGCGTGGAGCAGGAGGGCAGAGAGAGCCACGCTCTCATGATTGGATGCTGCCTGCCAGGTACTGAAAGTGCCCAGGGTACTCGATCGCTCAGTGTACATGTCTATAGGGTAGAGATAGATGCACACCCCCTCCTCACAGCAGAGGTGGGGGGTTGGATAAAACCAGGCTGTAAAGTCACTTCACAATAGACAATGGATGGATGCCGTCTCATAGAAATACAAAGCAAAGATGGTTACCGAGAGATGCCACCACTAAGGTTCTCCATACTTGAGTGGTTTTCTCCAGATGTCCCTGGCCTGGTCCCCAGGTATGAGACTCTAGGGTCCTGAAGCATACAACGTTCTGCTTGATGGGAAGGACAGGCTAAGATTTCACTCACCTTGCTGAGTGGATGTTTTTAGATGTTACATGATATGGAATCATTGAGGTGAGAATCTCAGGAGAGCCACAGCACACACATTGAAGCAAGACAGAGTGCGGCATAGAACACGGTGCTTCTGAATTCCTCTCTGATTGAAAATGTGGGTTCAGAGACACAAGTGGAGTTCTCTCAGATACATTGATTGTGCTCTCTCTCTCTCTCTTTCTTTCTCTCTCTCTCTCTCTCCCATATTTATAGTGAACATACATAATTCCTATACCTCAGGCTGAGCAGAGGATGACAAAAGCAATTACAAAAAGCCTATCTGCTCCAAGCACTCAGTAAGAGCAGCGACTGAAGAAAGTTGCCTGTCTCCTGGTCCTAATTTCATAAAGATACAACCACCGTTTGGGGAAGACTGAGCAATATAAAGATTCGGTGAAAGGAGCTCTGTAATGGTTTTGGATTTCTCACCATTGGGACAAATTCCCAAGATACAGAAAATATCAAATGCACAATTTAATTTGCTTTGGTTTCTGGGGTTCCTGTTCATTGTTTCTAAGCCAAGAAGAGGCAGAATATCAAAACAGAAGGATAAAGGACCAGAGTCGCTCAGCAGCCAAGATGCAAAAAGAAGAGACAGGAGGAAGCAGAAACAAGGTGTTTATAGCGTAGCCCCCTCCCAAGGGACCTACTCCAACTAAGCACTACCATGCCTTAGAGTGTTATCACACGAATCCTCATGGGAGTAAGCCCTCAACAACACTTACCAGAGCCCAAGCTTTTAATACATGAGACTTTCGAGGAAGAGGGGAACACCTCATATCTGAACCACAGAAACAGTGGAAACACAAACACCGACGTTTCAAAGTGAATGATGTAGCCAATCCCCCCTCCTTCAAAGAAATCTACACAGCAAATATACTCTAAACTATTTCATTAGCCAACTAAGCCAGCATGATAGATAATCCTGGAGCTCTGTAGTCTGAAGAAAGGTTGAAATGAATATCTTATCCATTGCATCACGTGGCCAAAAGAGACAGGGCAAACAGATGTCGGGTCTGTAAAAAGAAAAAGAAAGAAAGAAAGAAAGAAAGAAAGAAAGAAAGAAAGAAAGAAAGAAAGAAAGAAAGAAAGAAAGAAAGAAGAAGAAAGAGCAGAAAAATGATAGTAAAGGTCAATAGCAAGGATGGAGGTCACGCAGGAACAGTCATATGGCTGAAATGCTGCAGTAACTAGAGAAGTGCATGAAGCTGAACTAGAGATGCTACCAGCTGGCCCGGGCATTGTCTGTACGCACAGCCTGCTAATCAGACCATCAAGAGCAACTGTTCTCCATGCCCTCGATATTTTCTGCAGTTGTAGGAACACGATGTGGCTGTGATTGTGTAATGAGATTCCTGAGCGGGAAGCAGGCGTGAGCCTCAGATACAGGAGGCAGGAGTCACCAGAGGACAAGGGACGGAAGTCATTCCAGCCTGACTCCACATTGTCTCAGTAAGGACTCGAAATGGTGTCATGATGTATGCCCACCTGACAGGGAGAAGCAATTCACAGAGATTACCTGGGTGTTCTTCAGCATGTCCACAGGGGCAGAAGCAGGTGTTATTCAATTTCACAGGCTGTGAAAGCAAGGCTGTGATAGGCTGAGTCCTGGTAAAGCCGTGGAGTATGTCTATGTTGTTCTGAGAGTATAGCCTGTTCTCCTGCCTTCCTTGGCCACACTCTTTAATCACACTTTAAACGTCATTGCAATGGCCAGGGGTCGTCTGCAGAGATGGCCAGCAACTACAGCACTTGTCACCCAAGCAAAAGGACCAGAGTGGACTCCTGGATCCCATGCAAGAAATGCTGGCTGATGAGGCACCTGACTGTAATTCCAGCGCTGGAAAGTATTGTCAGGGATTCTCAGAGTAAGCTGGTTAGCCAGACTAGACCCATCCCCATCCGTGAATGCTAGGTTTAAAGACCCAGCCTCAAAACAGTGAGGCAGAAAAGAGATGGAGAATGATTCCTGTTACTAGACCTCCACATGTTACTAGACCATCCACCCACATATGCATGCACTCACCCACATGCAAGCATGCATGCAGGCATACACACATCCCAACACACATACAGACTTAATTAATCAATCAGATGACAAGGAAATAGCTTCCATAGTAATGTTAAGTAGCAAAACAAGAAACACACTGGAAACTTCCTTTGACAGTTACGTGAAATATATATATGTTTATAGGACTGGACTTAACTGCCAGTGTTGGCAGCAGTAGCATCTGGGCTGTGGGCTAAATGGTGATCTGATGGGTTTTTTTTTCTTGATATCACTCTGCATTTTCCAATTTCTAAATTATGAGCAACCGCATTTTTATGAGAAGGATAACTCAAAGCATAAAATTCATTACCGGTGTTTTATTGATCATAAAACTATGAGAGTATCTATAAGTCAAAAAGACTTTGAATTTCTGAACCAGCTATGAAGCTGCTGAAAGAGGAACAGAATGTAGCTTGACTATCTTCATGCCAAAAAAATAAAATACCCTTTTTCAGTCAAGACAAAACTCCTGAGCTCAGCTTGAAGCCTAGGATATGGCCGCAAATGCATGTGCCAGCTTCCTCTCAGCAAGATCCCTAGCTGCTCTGTGCATGGCCTAGTCTTCAAAAATGATCACATTCGTAAGAAGAAAGAGCAGCTTTTCAAACAGTGTTGGGAAGCTGAATATCAAATGGTCAAGTTGTCTTCTCCATTACACCATACACAAAACCACATATGAAGCAATTCAAAATGTCATACCTAAAATTATACAAAATGCATAAGAAAAACGTCATGACATTTCATTTTGCAATAATTTTTTGAATGTGTGTTTATAGGAAGGAAGGAATGAAGAAAGAAAGAAAGAAAGAAAGAAAGAAAGAAAGAAAGAAAGAAAGAAAGAAAGAAAGAAAGAAAGAAAGAAAGAAAGGAAAGAAGAAAGAAAGAAAGAAAGAAAGAAAGAAAGAAAGAAAGAAAGAAAGAAAGAAAGAAAGAAAGAAAGAAAGAAGAAAACAGGGAGGGAAAGAGGGAGGAATGAAAGAGGGAGGGAGACATCCTGAAGCTCAGGGACATTGCGGAAGAGGGGGCGGTAAGAGTGTAAGAGCAAAAGGATGGGGGGAGCAATGATTTGAAGAGTCTCCACACTAGTTAGGGCTGAAGCAATCATAATTGGACTTTGCATGCCCTGCGCAACGTCCAACACACTATTGACCTCACAAAGTCTAGCATCTGCTAAAGGCACCAAGATCCTTGGAGGCAAGGGATTGACAGCCACAGTAGTGTTCCTATGCTTAAGGGGAACACGGGAAAGGGTTCAGGGAAATGCCGCTGGGTCCTTGTACGTCATCGGAAAGGAGGGCCCAGAGGAGAGTTAGGCATACACAATAAAGGACTCTCTGGGAATTGGGGGGTAGGCACTGGGAGATGGGGAGGGAGGGAGGGGGAGCAGGGGATTCGGGGGGAGGAGGAGGGGGAGAGAGAACTGGTCTACCTATTAAGTTTGTATGAGCGGAAATAATAATAAAAATGTTAAAAAAAAAGAAAGAGGGAGGGAGAAAGAAGAGGCAGAGGGAAAAAGAAGGAAGAAAGAAAGAAATTAATAGGTGTTGACAAAGATGTAGAGTAACTAGAATTCTTTTTTTTTGAGGAGGCTGTGTGTGTGTGTGTGTGTGTGTGTGTGTGTGTGTGTGTGTGTGTGTGTGTGAGTGATGGAACTTGAGTGTGTGTGCCAATGGAGACCCAAGGGTAATTTCAGGAATCATCCTAGATTACTCTTAACTCCTTAATACTTTGCTCTGGGGTTTCCAGGCTCCACCTTCCAGAGCAATCCCCAAGGCTTCAAGTACAGACCTCTGCTAACGTTTCTATCCAGCATTTTTTACATGGGATCTGATGATCCAAACTCTTAATCCTTGAGCCAACTCATCAACTTGGTAACTGGAATGCTTGTAGATTGCTGATGGGAATGTTAAGGAAAACATAGTGGTAACTCCTCCAACATTAGCAGATGTTTCACAGAGTAGCAAATGGCAAACTTCATGGTCTGCATATTTCACCACAACCAAAAAGAACTCACATGTGTTCGTACCTTGTGTATTTTTGCTCCTTCAGACTGAGATGCATATTCTCTCTCTCTCTCTCTCTCTCTCTCTCTCTCTCTCTCTCTCTCTCTCTCTCTCCCTCTCTCTCTCTCTCTCTCCCTCTCTTTTTCTCTCCCCCCAGCTTTGGAAATTTAACTTTCTATTTAGAATTTCTAATCAAGCATTTCCTCTTTCCTTATTCAAGTTTCTCCAGTGCAGCATTGTCCCCTTCCGAATCTGATTTATGATTCAGAATTTAACAAAATGTGTTACAAAGCCTTTTAGTATCTGATATCATTTGACAAAGGCATGAAATTGTAAATTCCATATTAAATGAAATTTTACTGAGAAAAATCTCTGCAGCCTGTCAAGTCAAGCCACTGGTATGTGGCTTTTCAGTTTTATAGGGAGCTGCCCAGAGACCAGATTTACTTTGTGTGAGCCAAGTATGCACCTTTTGAATCAATTGCTATTAGTCGGCTTCCTTCGTGTGCTTAGTTAGCCTATAAATTCTTTAAAAATAGGAACTAATTAATTTTTCAACACTTTTGTAACCTCAGTAGCACCAACTACTGCTCAATCCTTCCTTATATGGAATTAATGAGCTCACAATCTGTGTCTCATTTAAATACTAACTGAATGGCCTCTACTAACCAAACTCACAACAATATTCTAGAATTGAAGGAAATCAAATCCCTCAACAGGCACTTTATTCTTGATACAAATGTAACGTGTAGTGAAATGGACAAACTAGCCAACCACATGAGACATTTTTGTTCAGAAACATCAAAACTGCCTTTAGCCAAGGGACACCTGGACTCTGCATTAGCTTTTCCTCCCCTACTATTCCCTTGCTGTGCTGTTAGGCAGTGATTTGTATTTGATGTGGGGTATTCCCACATTCTTACTCATTTCTGCAAAGGGATCTATCCTGCATCCATTTAAAAAAAAAAAAAAACCTAAGCCAGCACTCGGCCTTGCTGGTATGGTCAAAAAGTAGTATCTGTACCTCCAGATCCCTCTGCACGCCTGGTCCAGGTCTGAAGGTTCCAGCACACTTGATTTTAGAGCAGCTGAACTCTAATTCAGACTTGAAGTTTGTGTTTTTCTGCTTCTTACATTTAACCGAAGATGAATTGAAAATATGGAATGGTCACAGCATGCTATGTTTACTGATATCATCATCAAAGGCCTCCAGAGATATAGATTTTTTTATGCTCAATTATTTTATTACTCTCCAAATATTGCCAGTACTTCTCATTAACTAGGTTTCCTTCTCGTCTCTGCTTTCAGCAGTCTTGCTCTGACTGAGCCTTTATTCTTTTGAGAACAGAACTGAGATTGCAAAACACAGTTCCCAATACATGTTAGTTCAAGGACCAAGGACAAGCTGTCGTTTACAGTATTGCCGCAACCAAACACTGACATTTCCATGCATGATATCATGCCAACCCTCTTGTCTGGTTAGAGGCAGTGCTACCCTAAGGTCTCAGAGACCTTTGGAGTCTGCTAGGACAGAGCTAAGGATTTGAGGAAGACCTCATGAGGTTTGGAGCTGTCTGCCATGCAGTTGTTGCTGTATAAAAAGACTTTCTAAGTCAGGATCATGAGGTAAGGCCTGTGGCAGAGATCAGAGGTAGTGGATTGAAATGCAAAGACTGTTTTCTACAGTTGCTTGGCTTGCTCTAAAGATGTGTTCTTCATGTGCAACTCATGCTACTATTGAAATTGTGAGGAAATACAAGTGGATCCCCAGCGTTTTGATTTACACCCAAGGAGAATAAAGCAGGAGCATCAGGGCATTTGATAAGACCACCTTCAACCCTCTGCTCCCTAGGGTAAGTCACCAGGAGGTGCGCACTGGGATCTCACCATGTGTTCTGTGAAGGGGCTGAAATCCTCGCTCCCTGGGTTTGCATTAAACTCGTCCCTTCCCAAGAAGCCAAGGCACTGCACAGCAAAGAAGGCTAATGGTGGCTTAGGAAATAACAAAAGTCTTTTCTATTTCCTAGTAAAACTGACTGAAAGTCAAGAAAGATGGGAGGAATGTACTTTAAACAATTTGTAGCTATTTTACTAGATTTTCCCTTGAAGCAATAAATAACTGCTCCCCGCTGTTGGCATTTCAGCAAGCCCTGTTTGTTGTAAGCGTGTATTATGTTCCACACAAGACAGCATCGCTGGGCTTTCTTTGCGTGTTTCCCTAGTACAATTTAGCTCTGTGAGAAGCAATGCCAGTGTGCCACAGGATGAAGAAATAGCAGAACTGCTACTGAATCCAGAAAGCTCCTGCCAGGGGTAAGTGGATGGTGACTTGCGTTGAAATTAGTGTAGCAGAAAGAAGCAATCAGGAGTCTCTGCATTAACCACCACGCCCTGCTAATGATGATCTTTGCCAATGAGAGCAAAAAAGCAAGAGGAAATTATTTCTTCCGTCCTAGTGTGCCAACCCTCCCTATGACCACCCACCGCCTTCTGAACACAGAATGTTGATGAATATGGTTCTAACGCTTTTAGCTGTTGTTGAGTTGTAATCTAGCTTGCTTCTCTACTCTAAGAAGACTGTGGCCTCAGGGAATAAATATCATCCTATTAGTATCGTAGGACCTGAGACAACACTGATCAGAATCAGTCCCACTAACTTTGAGGCCAGAGACATGGAATTGGTTTCATCTGTACTCCCGAATGATGCCAAGAGTAAGTAAGTATTCACATCTACGCATTTATGATTTCTATCTCTCACTAGATCCTCAGAAAACAAAGATAAGCAGTTCATCATTTTCCTCATGTTAACCACAACTGGACCACGGATTATGTAAAAACTGCTTTGGAATTTGATTTCCCCCCTCTGGAAAACAGGGTTTTGCAATAAGTGAACTACTGACTAGGGCTGTGTTAATCCAGATGCCTAGGCATGGATGCAGAGCTCTGTTCGGATATCGATGTTTCAGCAGCACCAGCAGCTTCTCTCCTTTCCTTTCATGAATTACATTTAAATGAATTAATGGAAAACGAAGATCAGCCAAGATCATGACCCAGGCTGTGTGAATGAGCACGCTGCCTCGGGGATAAGCAATCTCAGCCACCAGCAGAGCATAAGGCACACACTGTTATCCCAAGTGTTGATGGGAAAATCCTCTGCCTGGAAGAATTCATCTCCTCTGAAGACACCAGGGTCCCGGAACTGGGGCTAGCGAGAGGCTGTTGCAGTGAGAAATGAACGGAGCACAGCAATGACGTGCCTCTTGGCAACAGAAAGCAGTAAATCTAGACATAGGACAAATAAACTTGAGGTGTGGGACAAATGCATTCCAGCCAAAAGTCCCAGATAGAAGTACGTAGTTTCATATTAATGACAGTTTATAGAGTCTTTTAACTTAGAGTTTTTGAGGTGTTATTTAGTACATAATTTTGTAAAGAATCTGCAATATTAGAACTAATATAAATGAAGGAAACACAGCCCACACAGGGTCATTTGGGTAATTATTTCATCTCTTTTGCATCCAAATTCTGAAATAAAAATATGGCCTTTCTTCATTTCTGCAATGAATCATTGGCAAAAAGTAAGTAGTTCTGCAAATAAATGACTGTATCTATAACTACTCTCCCCGAATCATTAAAACACTTATTGATAATTCCGCAGTTAAAGGTTCATTTCACCTTCCTATTGACATCCTGTCTTTCTTGCCATTTCATCAGATTTAAAATTTTTCATTCTTGGTAATGAACTGTAAGAAAGCTGCAGTGTTAGAAGTAGCCCCATTTCAGGGTTGGGCAATGCAATCCACATATCATCTTCTGTTAATTAAGAGCCAGTAAAGTTTCTTATTTATATGCTCAGCAAGATTAAACTTGTGAATTCTTGGCTTTATTGTCTAGGGCAAGAATTCCAGGATTCTGCACAGTAGAATGGAACAATATATGAAAATATCTTTCCCATAAGCCTTCAGACAAGAATTAGCACAGCAAATCTTCAAGAGTAAATGCAAAGGGGGTAGTGAGTGCAGATGCAGAAATTCATGAAATAAAATGGGCACCTAGTCTCAACACAAACAAAACTCCTCAAAGTCAACAGTAGGTGCTGGTCTCTAATCCTATAATGCAGCAGAAGTATTGAGGGGTCTGAAGATGACACTAAGAGTTTCTCTTAACATTAAGATTTCATGACAAAGTGTAAAGCGTAAATGAGAATGTCCGACAGTATCAAGTCAGCCAGCCATTTAATAAAACATTCCATCAGAGTGCCCCAGTACCCTTTGTGAGAAATCTGTGTAGGAGTGTCATTATGTGGGTAAGTCAGAGTCCTTTGGCACACCAAGTTGCTTCATGGCCTTAGGGAGAATTACACAGCCAGGAGAGCGCATTAGATTTCATCTCCACCTCAGATGAATCCTGTGATGCCATTAGTTTTAAAAAAAAAAAAAAAAAAGTTTCCCTGATTTTTAGCTATGTGCAGTGGAGCGGAAAAGCAGAGCTGCACTGCCATCTGCCGGTAGCACTGACTTGTTCTTCCGACAGTAACTGGGCAGGTCAGGGGGACGTGTTTATCATTGGTTATTTCATTAGAGAGCATACATTTAAAAAGCTCATTCCCATCATAACGAGTTTTCTAAAACTCATTTGCGTCTTATTCCAATCAGATAAGAAATGGTTTATTGACATTGCCATAGTGAAATTTAAAATAGCAACCCCCCAAAACTGAAATTTTTATTCACTTCTGCATTTTTTATGCATGTCTCGCTATTTCCAGCATGAATTTGATGAAATGCACCATAGGGAAAAGGCTGGATTGGGCATCAGATCTGCAATGATCCGAAACAAGACATTGTTTGCTCTTGAAATGGAGACTACGTGTTTCATACTTTGACAAACAAAATATTTAAATGCCTTTTTTTTTGGTCCTAGCTGGAGAGAGGGTTTAAGTCCTGAGCACACACACTGCCTGCTTCTCTGACTCTGCCTGAGGCTTCCCTTAACTGTAAAAATTAAGAAAACCAATTGTTCCATTACTTGTTGGCTTCCAATATATACTGAAATATCCATTCAGCATTTTTATCTGCTAATGTAACAGAATCTCATCTGCTCAATGAGATTTATTGCTTGTTTTTTCCCCATGTTCACAAGATATTGTTGTACATCTTGCAATGGGTCTTTATTATCTAGTAATGATGGCTTGCAAATTAAATTAGCTTTTAATGGTGTAGTTAAATTCTAATTTATGTTTTGGAGCTTTGTTTAATTCATTTAGTTGTAATGTAATCGTTTTCTTGCTATTTTTTTACATTGTATGGAAAGAACAGAAAGAAGAACAGCTCAACTCATCACATCCAGTTGTTGGGACTTTATTAAATATTGTCATTAATTGCATTTCTCCCACGAAACTTTGAAAACAACTGCAATTCAATCCCTTGGACAAAACTATCTGACTACTCAGAATTCTGTCTGCAGAAGTTGAATCAAACCCGCACTGAAACACTAAGCACTGGTTATATGTTGCATTTCTGCACACTTGTTATAACCCTGCTGTGCTGTGGAATGTCCTGGGCAATTACTCTTTGGCAATAAATTCTTTTCCTGTGAGCTCTCTTCTGAGCTCTCTTCCTTTCCAAAGCCTTCGAGAGAGTTGAAACCCAAACTGATCGTGAGCAGCATTGAGCGTGATCTTTCATTATGTCCACTAGCATTTACTGTCAGCCCTCCCAGCTGACAGGCTCCTCATAAACATGGCTTTGAGATCTTTCTGTTGGGGTCCACAAAAACACCCTTGGCAAGTCTTACATTTTATAAACTAGGAACTGGGTAGGAGAGATGGTTCAGGGGTTAAGATTCTACCTTACAAGCAGAAGATCCTGAGTTCAGGTTCCAGGTCCCAGGTAAAAATACCAGGCAGAAATGTTTGCGGCCTGGTGAGCAGAGCCTGGGAAATCCCAGAGCAAAGCAAAAAGGAGATAGAAGCAGTCCAGGATGATTCCTGAAGTTACCCTTGGTCCTTCACAGGGACACACAGTGCCCTGTGATAGACGCACACACGCGCTCATGCACACTAAATAAATAAATGAATAAATAAAGAAAAAAAAAGTCCTTGTGTTTCTTTTTTAAAAAGGCGGCAGGGGTAAGGGAGAGGGGTAAAAACCAGAAACTGTGTTCTGGGTTACAGGAGAATAATTCCAGGATCTGGGACTTTCGAAGCTTATCTGACCCCTCCCTGAGGTTAGTGTCCTTGGGAAGACTGGGACACAGTGGGACATTTGAATAAGGACTCTGAATCCTGGGCCATCTAAGCTCTGGTTTCAAACAAGGATGATATTCAGGCCTGCTCCGTCCTTGTTTCACATAAGAAAAGAAATCTTGGATTCCCGATCGTTATTCTACTTTGAACATATGCGTGTTTTCCCAACAGTTTCTGGGTCCAGCAGGCAAAGACCCAGGGAAGCAGGGTCCACCTGATTGCTTCTCCCAGTGACATAGATTTCACCCCTAATCTAGGCCATATCTTTAAACTCTAGGTCTTGACCACCAAGCTGATTATAAAGTCGTGGTGTTCACCTAGAAGAGCATCACACCAAATTGACTGGCCAGGAACTAGGAATGCCAATCTTCATAAACGGTTAAAAGGAGAGACCCACTGCCTGCATTCCTTATGAAGATAGAACGGGATGTGGGCCATTGAGGTAAGGCGGATGTTGCCTTTCTATAGATGCCATTTTTAGTGCTTTAATTTTTCTCTGTACATTTTCAATTTTTAAAGGTTTGCTAAAAACATAGCACGGCGGTAAAAACACATACTATTACAATGCTGTTTAATATTGTAGTTGTTAAAGGGAAGAAATTCAACCAACTGAAGCCAACTGGGACACATTCACATAAAACAGTGTCTCTAAGAAACTTGCATGAATTATATAACCCTAATTTTCTGTGGACCAAGACAAGCACAGCACCCCAAAAGCAGACGTTAGAGCCTCACGTATTTCCGTGTACAATTCCTGTACCCGCACAGGAGCGAGCTCAAAGAGAAGAAAACACTGGTAGAAAAGCAATTTGCTCCTAAGCTCACCCTTGCTCTGGGCCACTCCAACAAGCCCGCCCACTGCCAGGAGTGTGAGCAGAGCTGCATATTGCCCCTCTCCATCTCCATCCCCCAAGGATTACATACGCTCCTTCCCTCTGCCTCATTCTTTACAGACGCCATCTTCTGTCTTCCACACTGACATATTGTCAGGAGGGGGAGAGAGCTCTCAGAACATAGCTCGAATAAACAATGTAAAGTCGTGATGGAGGGTCCTCTGAAGTGCCCTGATTTACATCTGCCCAGAAAAGCCACCATCTGTAAAGCAGAAGCATCTGTGACTTGGCTACTGATAAGCCCTCCTTGGTCTACACAACATTGTCCCTAGGGGCTGCTGACAAAGCCCGAGCCAATCAAGCCTCATCTTCTCCTGAAGTTCCTGCCTACCAAAGCCTTTCTTAGCTCCCTGGTCAAGCACTGCTTTTTCAAAAAGATATGTTGACGTCACGACCCTCAGAACCTAAAGATGTGACCTTATTGTGGATGCAGTTAGCTAAAATTAGGGGGGAAAGTGACCATGGGGTCATGGAGAGAAAGAAAGGCCACCACTGGTCATCACAAGATAGGAACAGACTCCAAAGGATTCTACCCAGAGTTTCACAGACACATTAATTGTGGACATCTAGTTTCCAAGACCATGAGCAAGTAGCTTCTGTTGTGTTCAGCCATCACAGTCTGTGGTCATGACAGTCTGGGAAACTGACTGCCTAGTAAAGGCTTGGGTGTCCAAAAATCAGTCACAGTGGAGACCAGTCTCCACTTCCCACTTCCCAGAATGCAACATGGTTCATCTCTGTCAGATCTCTATCTGCAAGCCACCTTTTCTGCATGGCTTTTTTCTCTTGACATTTGCCATTACGTGTCATGTAATAACGTTTTTCTGTGCCTTGCAAGCTCACTTGACTCTGGATAGTATAGTTGAAGCCAAAAGTTCCAAGTTCCAGAAAGACAGACTGCAATTTTTGTCCTTGCCTGCGGTGAGTGACCACCATTTCCTGCAGTGAGTTTGCACTCCATTGTGCCTACTGAAATGAAGATCAGCGAAGATTAACAGGGCTTGTTGAGGTGACGTGATTAGCTGCTTCCTAACTTAGCTGAGAAATACATGCATACATGCACAGAGAAAGTATTCATTCCACATGTGTGTGTATGTGTAAGAGAGAGAGAGAGAAAGAGAGAGAGAGAGAATCTGCTCTTCAGCATTGAGATCCCATCCTCCATTAAATGCTTGGAAGAGGCAAAGTTCTTGCAGATATGCTCACAGATGGTGAAGTACGGATTTCTGAAAGCTCCAGGTATGACTTTTAAGTCATGGCTTTAAGGTCTTTGTGTCTCTGAAGAGCCCAGTAGAATTGCAAACCACAAATAACTTGAATTTATTTTTTAAGCAGATAATTTTTTAGGAAAACGTGCCCCATGACCCCTTCAATTGTAAAGCCAGGCACCTGTTCTACACTTGGGATATATGCAACTATGGTTCCAAGGAGAGAGTGTCCAGCCAGGTAAGCATAGAAGAGGGTTTTGTTTTGTTTTATTCGTGTGTGTGTGTGTGTGTGTGTGTGTGTGTGTGTGTGTGTGTGTGTGTGTTTGTGTCAGAGGGCACTATATGTGCCTGTGGAGGCGCAAGGGTGACTTTGGGAATCATCTTGGATTGCTCTACCTCCTGATTGCTTTGCTCTGGGGTTTTCCAGGCTCGGCCTTCCAGGACCAAAAGTAGAAGCTGCTGCCATTTCTGCCTGGCATTTTTACATGGCATCTGGGATCTGAACTCAGGTCTTTCTGTTGTGAGACAGAGTCATAACCCCTGAGCCATCTCTCCAGCCCCCATAAGAGGAGTTTTTAAACAAAACAGGATTGTTTGGAGGATAATGTGTAGTTTGCTTTAGAAGACACAGTTTTAAATGTCCATTTCCCCAAGACCTGTGAGGTGAAGCCACTCTGACAGATTAAAGACAAATTAAAGATTAAAGTTAGACACTCCAGCACTCCTCCTATGAGAACATTTACAAAAACCTTTGCAAAACCAAAAAGAAATACTCAAAAGTTATAAATAATCTCTCTTTTGGGCAAGTAGAGCCGCCTTAGAAGTAGCCAATTACACAAGCCATCTGACGATTCTTAAAGAAGTTAAAGATTGAAATGCCATATGACCCTGCTATTCCACTTTTGGGAATAACCCCCATACAGCAAAAATTCACCTCGATAGCACAAGCATGACCATGTTCATAGCAGCACTGTTTATAATAGCAAAGTCATGGAATCAACCCAAATGTCCAACAGTTGACGAATGGATAAGGAAAATGTGGTGCATTTATACAATGGAATACTACTCAGCCATCAAAAATGAAGAATTAATGCAATTTGCCAGGAAATGGATGGAATTAGAAACAATTATATTGAGTGAAGTATCCCAGACACAGAAAATTAAGCACCGTATGTACTTCCTAATAGGTGGATCCTAGTACCAAACTCACTTAGAGACACTCAAAGACAAATCTCTGTAATACCTACAGTAATTGTAAAGATTATAAACAGGAGGGATGGGGAAGGAGGGCCCTACCAGAAACAGAGGGGACCATGTTACAGCAGAGAAAATAGGCCACCATCAAGGACTGCAAGTAAGTAATGAGACATCTGGTTAAGTTCACAGACTTTCCTTCCTGATCATTTCCAACTGATAGGGTATGATCTTACCAGAAGGGGAGGGCATATAGGCTGCCAGATAGAAGGTAACCATTTTGCAAATGGGTGATTGACCCCTCTCTCACCACGGTCTCCTACTTCTATTCCATCTACCTTTGAATATACTCTTATAACAAGACTCTAATTTAACAGGTTTTTATCTCTGGTCAGGGGGTGACATCCAATACCCATCAGGATGGAACCAAGGGCATTGCAGGAACAGCAAAACTGAAAAAAAATCATCAACACACCATAATTTAGAACATCAGAGACTCTATATCAACCACCTGGAATCAGGCCTGCCTAACCTCTCCCCATCCTGAAGCTCAAGGAAATTTGTGGAAGAGGGGGCAGTAAGATTGCAAGAGCACAAGAATGGGAGGAGTCATGATATGCAAGATACTCCACACAAGTTAGGGCCGAAGCAATTATAACAGGACTCTGCATGATCTGTGTAATGACCAACATATCATTGACCCCTCAAATTCTAGCATGGACTAAAGGCACTAGGATCCTTAGAAGCAAGGGATTAACAGTTACAATAGTGTTCCTATACTTAAGCGGAACACAAAAAAGAGTTCTAGGAATTGCCACTGCGTCCTTACACCTCATCAGAGAGGAGGACCCAGAGGAAAGTTTGATATACTCATTAAAGGATGCTTCAGAGATGGGGGAGGGGGCACTGGGAGAAAGAGAGGGAGGGGGGAAAGGAAGGGACAAAGCGGGGAGGGAACAGGGAATTCCAGGGAGGGGTGAAGGGAGGGAGGGGACAGGGGTTCCTATTATGTTTGTATGAGCAGAAAAATAAAAAAATAAAAAATAATAAAAAAAGAAGTAGCCAATTACAGCAGGATGGTTCTCACCACTGAACCTCTGAGGATTGAGCTCCATAGACATCGTAAATAGCATTCTTGAGGCAGCACATAGAAGCTCATAGCTGAGGTGGAAACAGAAACTTCAAAGGCCCTGTGACCTGCACACAGAGCACACTGGGGACTTGTGCATGTGAGTAGCACACACATTGGGAAACTACTGGATTAGCCTGAGAAATTTCAGGGAGACAAGCTTTGCTCAGATGGAATAAGCGATGTCTCAGGGAAGGTCTTTAGACTCACTTGTGAGCTAAAATCATGCAGCCTGAGTGTGACGACAAGGATCGTAGGTGGGCTAGGCAATCAACTAATTAGTGCCTGGTCTAGTCAACTCTCAGAGGGAAGATGTGCGGGGGGATTTCCTCTAAGATATTCAAGTAGGGCTTTGTGCGGCCTTTCTATATGTTCTGAGGATTAGAGAAGTACTCAGAAACTCCTCAAATATCCTTAGTCTGAAATTTAGACAAGCATGGAACTTGGAGAAAGACCCTGGAGTGAAATCAAATACCTCCCTTTCTATTTTGTGAAGGCATCAAAAGTGAAAACTCACAAGCACAAGAGGAAAGATCTACAGTCTCCTAGTATGGTAGGTTCACAGCTAGGATTGCAACAGCTCATCCCAGTACCAAAAAAAAAAAAAAAAAAAAAAGGAAAAGAAAAACCACTCCATAGCCTAGGAAATATTTTTAAACAATTTGAATGTATTCCCAGTATTTCTCTTAGTAACAACCTATATATAATAAAAAAGAGCATTTACACGTTACAATTTGGCATTCATTCCTCTTATTATTATTCAATAAAAAATACCATATTTTGTTTCAATTTTGCCACCTGGAGTCTTAAATTTTGCCCTCGACTCAGTAATTTATGATGCATCTCTCAGATGGACCTTATTAACAATGCCCCGCCATCTGGTAGCCTCCTGTTTGCAACTATCATTCTTGCTAAGTAGGAATTAAGATCAGTTGCTCCTGAGCTCCAGGAGAGCACATGCGGTAAACATGTAAATGGAGCAATCTTTTTAAAACATTATTTTAAATTTGGGAATCCTCCACGCTAATTATGACTCTGCCCTTGAAGTTTGTTCCACAGGAACTTTGACTAAATATCATGAAAGGACTGGAGGAGGCTGGAAGGCTCATGGAGACCTCTGGGAAATAAAAAATAAATCTAAGTCACACTGAAGATCTGTCGCCAGTCCACCAGTGTCTATTAGCTTCAGCTGTGTCATCTGGTTGTCTGTGAACATGCACAGCCATCTGTAGTGGACAAGTCAATAGCACACTGCACACATGCTGGCCAGAAGGCAATAGCTAGCTACAGAAAACACCATCAAGTTATTGGACAATTTTCTCAACACCTTGAAAAATAACCCCAATGTTGCCATCTACAGAGCAAAGTATGTCTCCCATTTACATTAGCTAGGCAAGGCAACAGAGATGCAAGTGGCGTTTGTTACCTTTATTCCACTAAGGTCTTGCCAATGACTTTCTATTCTATGCTCAGCTGGTATTCCATAGCAACACCAAAAGGATTCTCCACAGAATGGCTTTCAAATGTATCAAGTACCAGAAGATGGTGTCAGTGACTGAATACCACACAGGCAAGACTCAGGAGAAAGTATACGGGCAGATAAAAAGAGAAGAGACCATTCCAGAGCTGCAGGAGAGGGGGTTGGGGGCTGAATGCAAAGCAGGTAATTGTAGAAGGTGGCAGAAGCAGCATCCATGGGTTCAGGGGGGAGTGGCGCCCACATCTCTTCCTGATATTATTTTACTTATGAACAGAGTGCCTTCGTTCTTACGTCACGCCATCATTTCCATCCCACAGCAGTGTGCGTCATCTTCAGAGAGAAGGAGGAGGGCAGCATCCCGGGCCATCTCAGAGCATGTCACCGGGAGAAGAGAAGGGACATTTTGTACCCACTAAACTTCAAATAAAGTGTGGTTTGCATTCCCAGGGAATTGACTTTCAGGAAGGAAAATCATGTAGCGATACTCAAAACAATCCAACAACGGGTATGGGGAGACTTTATAATGGTTCAGTTCACTGGAAGAGAGAGAAAGGGCTTATGTCTCTTGCTTACAGCACCCTGAAGAGAAAGCTTTGTCCCTCACCCCAGCTGTGCCCCACACCCCAATCACTGCTTTCTTTGCCACATTGAATTGAGTTCCCGTATGCATTGTTGCAAACGTTTCGGGGTCACCAAAGTCTGGTTTCTGACACGGCTGGAGAGCAGATTGTTAGGGAGTCGGGGTACTTTCCCTTTCTCTCAGCACTCTAGTTGTGTTGTAGCACTTGCAAGCAAAGAATGCAAACCCTGTGGTGCCAATGTAATAGACTGTGATTAAACCTTGGCTGAACTCCCCCCAAACACAAAACGAGGTATGGCAGAAAGCACCCACAAAATCAGGAGTATTTTGGAAAAACAATCATTCACTTGTTCAACCAAGAGAAGGTTCCTAGATCTAATTGCTACCTGCAGTGCACACCACACAAAGATTGCTGGCTACCAAGGCAGAGTTGTATAAATAGCATGACAAACAGCTTCAGATTTCAATTACCCCGAGATCATCAGCATATAGAATAAAGACGCAGTTTTGCAGAGGAGAAACCACAGGGAATACATTGGACTGACAACTGCCTGGGATTCAATTTGCTGAAGTGATATTGAAATATGGGGGAGAAGTCGCGCGCTGATTAAGTTTCAAGCTGCCGCCTCACTAATACCATCTCATGAACCTATGCTGTGTTATCACCATAGCAACATGATCACCAGCACAATCCTGAAAACAGGCTACACAGCAGACTGTTCATTTACATTCGTGATAAATGCCGGGAAAGTTGGTACATTAATAAGCCAGGACTTTTAGAGAAACTGGCATCCTAGAAAAATGGCAAAGAACAGAAAACACTGTTTTTCTATACCTTTAGTTATTTGACGCCCATAAACAAGCTTACAAGATTTATGAACAGGTGAGTCAAGTGCTCACCAAAGAAGAAATAAACATAGAAAATCTGTTTTCAGAAATCCCAGTGTTATTGAAATTTGTACAGATTATCTAATGAGGAAAAAGATTCATACTTCCATGGTGTTTAAAGGAAAATGTGGATATCACCCCACATGTAGACGCGCATCCCCCCACATGCAACTTTGCATACACAGACACAGACTCTCTCTCTCTCTCTCTCTCTCTCTCTCTCTCTCTCTCTCTCTCTCTCTCTCTCTCTCTTTCTCTCTCTCTCTCTCTGTCTCTCTCGGTGGTCACCCAGTAGTAGAAATTTGTTAGTTCTCATTTCACACAGATGTGTAGAAGAGCTATGGGTGAATGTTGATTTCCCATGTGGATTATGTTCCTTGGGGTCTAAATAAAAGAAGGAAAGATAAGATTTCAAAAAGCACTTTTGGCAAACTTCATAATTCAACTCAGCATATGAGTTTCTTATTCTCAAAGTGTTCATTTCTATTTCATTTGTTTGAATAGAAAGAAAAAGTAAAAAAAATCACAAACTGACTTTTGATTTTTATGTGCTTTTTGTGCCTTTTGATTCAAATTATTACACAAAAATACTGGTGCCTGACTTGAAACATGATTTCTATGCCTTTTTTTTTAATTTATCAGATAGGGAAAAGTTCAGAGATCCAGTTTCCCACCATAAGTCTGGTGTGTTCGATAATTTCCAGGCAAGTTAAACCTGTGTCCTTGTTGCTCAGAAACTGAGCAGCTGTCTGTCTGGAGGCTGCGTGTCACCTCAGCAGCCAGATGCTTTCTCCTAAGGTTTATGTGGTTCTTCAACTGGCAGTGAGGAAAGGTTATTTCTATGCACTATCTCCCCCCCCCAAAAAAAAACATGTTGACCAACTACTCTTATTCCTGCAGTTCAAACAAAGTTCACTCTTAGCAAGATACAGCAATAAAGTTCTTCAGAAGAGAGTCATCATGCAATGCATTTGTTATTTTATTAGTATTCTATCCTGAGGGCTTTTGTGCTGTTTTACACTAATAATACAGGAATGCAGGCATTTTCCTTCCAGAAGAAATCCATGCCTCATAGGGAGAAGTACTCCACAGAAGTGACTTGGAGTAACAAGAGCCCCCCACAGCTGCAGCTCCCTAACTTTCTCCTGAACAGACTTGCCAGTCTACATTTGCCGATAAATGTATATCCACGCAGGCCCAATTATTTTTTCCAGAATCTTTTTTCTTAAATTTTATTTTCATCTATTTATTTGTTGGAGGGGAGGGGTGCAAACCACGGTTCATATGTGGAGATCAGAGGACAATGTGCAAGAGTCAGATTTCTCCTTCCACCATTTAGGTTCCAAGAATCAAACTCAGGTCATAAGGTTTGGCAGCAAGCATCTTTGCCCATTGAGCCACCTCACCAATCTTTTCTGATGATTTTTCATATTACTTATTTATTTTCAGTTACTCTGTAACCCAGGCTGACCTAGAAACTTCTATATATTCGGGGCTGACCTAAAATTCACATCAATCCTCCTGCCCCATCCTCTCAAGCACTAGGATTATAGGAGTGAGTCCCTATGACCAATAATGCTTCTTTAGTTTATATAATAATACCAGTGGAGGGGTGGGCTCCTCTCTAGCCTGGAATGCCACACAGCCTCCAAACAGATAGCAGTCAAAGGGAAGGTTTCATTCCCTGAACAAGGGTCTGAGACACCGCTTCATGGGCTTGAGTGACCGGGAAAATGTCATTGGTCAGTGAGATCCCTGAGGCTTCAGAAACATCGTAGGCAATGGCCACCTGCCGCTGGTTTTCCACCAGAGGTGCTGGTGACACTTACTCCTGAAGGGACTATACATGCTGATCATAGGACACAGAGAAATCACACTGCCTCTGAGCTGGAACTTCCCCCCTACAGGTTAGCTCTCTCTGTTCTAGAAGGTGCTATACAAACTGCTGGAGGAGAAAAGTCTCCATCAGTCCTACTCAGCTGTGGACTAACCTGCCAGGAAAGGCGTGACTATGGATGCAACAGTGTCAAGTCTATATAAGGGATTAACCAACCACTTTCTGATTGGGTTTGAGGCCCGCTCCATAGAAGGGAATTCATAACTGTTACTGCAAACCAAGGCCTATGGTGAAAGGTCCTCCTAGGGAAGCTGCTACTCTAGTAGACATGATGTGCCCATCAAATTACCTTCCAAATAATTATATTTTTACCTGTACAATATCAATCGATGCATCAGCTTTAATCAGAGAAGTTTCTTCTGGCATAGACTCACAACTGGCCAAAGCACTGAGAGTAAGTGACTATTGGGAGCTGAGCCACAAAGGCAACATAGACTTCTGACCCTCTGAGGCCCAGTAACTGGCATGGACAAGGAGGTGGGAAGAATGTAAGGGGTAGAGCTATAGTACAGTGGCTTCAGGCACAGCACAGCTATTGCAATCTTGAACTCACAGCAGTATGATTTGCTGCACAAGATCTTATTCTGATGCACATAGGAACCCACTAAGCCCCAACCATTTTTGAGGGTCTATGCACAGTTATTAGTTCCTGCAAAACAGAGACATTTTTCTGTACTGGTGTAGACACTGGTAAGATGCCCATGATCCTGCACATTAGTCCAGTGAAACACACACTCATACACATACAAGACATGAAAGTAGAAAGGAGGCAACTTTGGGAAGAGGAAGGGATAGTTGGCAGTAGGAAGAAGGCAAGAGGAGTAAAGGGAGACTATGACCAAAATATATTATATAAAGAAAACAAGTTATTTTCATAATTAGCATATGCTAATTAAAACCTTAAAAATACCCAGGGTTTGATGTAAATTCAGCTTGAACAGAAATCTCAGTTACTAGCTTGATAGTACCAGGCAACTCAGTGACTTAATTTCATGAATCTCATTTTCCTAGGTGTCCAGTGGCAATTGTAAGCATCCCACATAGCTTAAGACTAGTAAAACACTAGGCTGTCTAGCAATGGATGCGTCATGGTGGGAGCCCAGTCAGGGTTAGCTCCTCCTTTCTGCCTTCTTCTCTGGCATTTGATCCATCTGTCATTTCATGATTTCTTCAAGCTGTTCCACCTCCACCATCTTGCATAGCAACTTTCCAAAAGAAATCCTGCAGCCATGCACTTCCTGCTGAAGCCTCAGCCCACCTGAGCCTCATTGCTAGAGCCTTTGGCTTCACCTTAGGAAGTCCTTTGATTGCAGTCCAATGTCACCCTCCAATTACCCTCACCTTTCTCTCCCACCACATCCTGACTTCTTATCATTAGATTTCTTCTCACTAAAGGTATCCAGGGGCCTTCCCCATCAACCAAACTGAATCACAAGGTAGAAAAGCTGCGATGCTAAGGCATTGCTGAAAAAGGTGGGCAGAGGTATGAAATCATAGCAAAATAAAAAAGAAAATGATGGGACAGGAATGGAGAGATAGCACAGCAGATAGAGGTGCTTGCCTGGAGACCTGAGCTCTTGCCCCAGAGCCACATGTAGAGAAACGACTCCCACAAGTTGACTTCTGATTACTCACATAAACACAGGATTGTGTGAAAGAAAATGTCAGGATCTAAAGGAGACTGTGCTCTGGAAGCTCTAAGAACAAGCCAATGACTTGGGAAGGGATAAGCAGAAAAGGCAAGATAATTCAGAAAACACTGAAAACACTGACTACGACTTTCCAAGATAGAACCTGCTCACAAAACACGCTCCACCACACCTGACAAAAGGATTTGCTTCCCTAACATATGAGAGAATTAAATAAACCTGGCACCCAACTGCCCTGTTCCAACCATTGCACTGGCCTTGTGACTCATTATACTCCAGTAAGCAGAACTGCTCACTCTTTCACACATCAGCGCATGACAACATAGGAGGAGAAAGAGTCTTTTAGAACCAGAAATGGGATCTGGACTGTGACTTTAGCCAACACTAACAAGACATTTAATATTTTGTAAGCCCTTCCTTTCCAAGGGCAATCACTTTTGGGTTGTGGACCCATTAATAGTCTAGAGAGTTGTACCCTTCTCAAACAGTATTTAGATATGTGTAATAAAATAACAGCTAAAACTATTTACAGTGAAGTTCAGTTATTATTATAGTTCTCCTGCGTTGTTGCTGATAAAAATCACCATCAAATGGCTTAAAAGAACAAGTTTATTTTCTCTTATTATAGTCTGATTATAGTTCTTAGCCGAGCTGGGTAGGAGGACATTTACCATCACCAAGGGGTCAAGGGAACTGGCCATACCATATCCTTGTAACAGTCGAGAGAAATTCTCACTTGTCACACCAGCATGTCTGGCCAAGTACACAGGAGAATGCCAACTTCCTCAACTAGCTCTTTTTATTTTATTCACCTGTCCAGGGATAGTCCCACCCACCACAGGCTAGGTCTGCCAGTCAATCAGACAATCTCCTGAAGGTTATCTCTAGGCTTAACTCAACTATCAATTATCTACAATTATCTGTGCCCAGAGCTGGAACCCTCGACCATCAATTTGATACCTGTACCTAACTATGACATAAAAGCAGAATTGTGATCTCTATACTTTATTAATTCAGCTGAGTAACAGAAAATGATTATAAGCAATGCTTTAACGTAATCTGCTACACTAATAAACTTCTGAAGATACCAGTAACAGATACAGGTGACAAAATTAAACAACACTGCCTTAAAACCAAAGTGGCAGAGTATCTACAACCTCCAGTCTTCATGAAAAGAAGAAATTTTCAGCTAGACATTGATTAAATAGTTCGTAAGAGAAGGGAATTGTGCTGAATGAGTTGGTCTTGTCCATTTGGGCCACCATAGCATTCATGCTTATATCATGTAATCTGAAAACAACAGAATTTTTTGTCTCACCATTTTGAAGGTCAGGAAATACAAGGTCAAGTCACCAGCATAACTCGCCTCCATCCAAGGCCTGATTCTCAGATTACAGATGCCACCTTGTCCCTGTGACTCCACGTGGCGATGGGCTGGAGGATGACTGTCTTAGATCTCTTTCTGAAGAAACCAATTCCACTCCTGAAGGCTTCTAACTCATGGTCTGCCCACCTCCTAAAGACCCCTCACCCTCAATACACCACAAGGAGGATTAAATTCCAACTTGTGTGCTTCAAGGCTCTTCTGACAGCTATTATGAGTCCATCATTTCCGCCAAGTTTCTTCAACATCCCTCTTCCCTTTTTGAGGGTTCATCTCCCCACCACACTGGGCTCCTTACAAAAATGAATTTAGAGGAATCTACTTGGGGTTTATTTTGTCTCCTCGGTGGTAAGAGTTGTGGCTAATCCCCAGGCCATATTTGTCTAAATTATCATCTCTAGCTCCTGTCTATTAGGGGCCTTAGTATTTATTTTCCTCCTCAAATGAGAATGATGGTTGTGCAGGTTACATTGCCTGTGTGAAGATTAAATAAGTTAAAACGCAAGAAGTGTTCACATAGCACCTGGGTCATAATGGAGCCTCAAAAGACACTTCTTCCTTCTAATTAGTTTTATTTCATTATTTTTAGCCACTAAATCTTCTTAGCGAATACTTCAAAGGTACAAAACTTCCTATGATTCATCACGAAGATAGGCATTATTTTCAGCTGAATCTCACCACTGCTTCTCTTTGTTCATGTCTTCTTTAACCCCCTTTGACTCCAGTGTTTGGATTTGACCATGATATTCACCAGTGGCTTACTAATTCGTGAATATGACTGTCTGAGCAACAAATACTTACTAAAAATTAGTGCTGTTACTTGGGAAATCGTCAGCTGATTAATTTCACAAATACTAATTGAGCAGTTAGGGTATAACAGGCACTGTTTTGAGTATTGGGGATTCAACCACCAAAAAAAGGACAAAATCTAATGAAACTCTTATTCTAGAACTAGCCCCCTTTGAACATGGTGAGTAAGGTCCCTGTTCTGTAGAATGTTCCCTTTTAGTTCTACAGACTATAGGTAACTCAAGAAAATTGAAGCATCCACTGATAGTGTTACTGAACCCATTATCCATCCATCATCTTTCTTCCCCCAATGTTTCCCATACAAATAATAACTATCTAATGCTTTCTCACTCTTCTACCTCATTTGAGACATATGTTCCATTAGCTCACCAACATTCTGTCCCAGTCTCTACAAATTTAAATGTCATTCTTTCTAGTGAACTGAAACTCATCCTTCAAATTATTCTTAAAATTCTTTTGGAATCTGTACCCCATACCCTGGACTTCCTAAACTGTTTTCAAATAATTATGGTCCAAGTCTCAAAAATCTCCTTCTACTGAAGTTATTGCTCCTGATCTCATATTTTCTATGGCCATTCCTTTGCTGGACTGTTTTTCTATTAGGATTCACTTTCAATGCATTTGTTTGAAGATTCAGCCCATTTAAACGCTGCTCTTCTTTGGCATTGCCATACAGGGATGGGAACATGACTTAGGGGTAAAACCTTTGCCTTGCAAGCAAAGGGACCTGAGTTCTGATCACAAGATCCCATGTAAAAATACCAGGCAGGTGTAGTGGCCCTACTGTAGTTCTAGCCCTGGAAGACAGAGACTGGAAATCCCTAGAGCAAGCTGGCTAGCCAGATTTTCCCTAATGGCATACTCTGGATTTAATTAGAGATCCAGCTTCACAACAATAAGGTGGATAAGCAGTGGAAGATAATTATCAATGTCACCCTTGGACCTCCACAGACACATTGTACATATACCCACACACAATTACAACCACCCACATGCAAACACACACGAACAAACACACACATGCACACACACATACTCACACATGCACACAAATGAAGAGGGAAAGAAGAAATCAAATTTGTACCTATGTAATGCTGTACATTCTTGAGATGTGGGCAACGACAGTGAACTACAGTTTTTAGCCATCTGTGCTGACACGAAGGCAAATATCCACACTGTGTGGCACCCTGTTGATAAACTATGATGTTTAGTAGGCCAAGTGCACTGAAAGCATTTTTGACTTACGATATTTTCAACTGACAGTGAGTGGCTTTATTGCGCAAAGCACCACAGTATGTCAAGGATTACCATATATTCAAACACCAGTCTTGGTTTCCTCCCTGTGGTCCTTGCTCATGCTTCTTCGGATCACAAAATACTGGATTCCTTCTCTTCCTCTTCATCACCACATTTGTAATAAAAGAAATAACTTCTTTCTCTTTGGTATCAACCTGAATGGAACCAGATTCTATAATGATAGCTGGGGACAAATGTTTCTTGAGATGTCAGGCACAAATGACTCACTTAAGTGGGTGTGGATTCTGTCTCTGGCAGACTTGAGGGACCTGTACCTAAAAAACATTAGTCTGAGCCCAAAATCTACATTCCTGGAGAAACAAGCTACCTTTTCTCTCTTCTTGCTGCCCCTGTTATCAATCTGATATCTTTGGTGTCTGGGTGTTGATAAGATTTGAAAGCAGGTAGAGGAAGCATCTCATTTGCACTGTGTCACACACTTTGTAGATAGCTTGGAGTTCTCATCACCATATGCCCTTTTTCTTGTGCTTCTCTCGTTCTCTTTCTCTCTCTCCTTGGATCTCATGTGCAATAAGAAGCTGTGCACAGAGAAGTAAAGCATTACTGGATGCTTTGGTCAGTTGCCAAGCAATATCATGAGATCATTGCTCATATTGTTAATAATATCCATATTTCAAGACCCAATTAAAGTCCTTCTGTTATAGTAGTTGCCAAGTTCTGTATTGAAAACACATCTAGATTCACTACTTAATACCTGTGAGATTTTAATGAAGTTTCTTAACTTTTCTGAGCATCTATATGAAAATAGGTAATATTTAGTGAATGTTAAATGGCATAATCCTTCTATAGAACTTGATACCATTCTTAGAAGACAGTAATTATCTAATCATCCTAGATTTCAGAGCTGAGCAATATCTAATGCTTTCCTCACCTATATTTTTCCTCAAAACATAAAGTCACAATTTTTATATAAAATCACAAATTTAAGGACTCTGGTTTGCTGCGATCTATAACTGTCTAAGTTTCCATGTCTTAGTCTTGGTTTTAATAACAAGCCTGATGCTCCATGTGAGCTTGTTAATCTTCCTTGCTACTCAAAGTGACCAGCACAGTACCAGTAGATCTTGTGATACGTGACTGGCTAAGATGCCACACAGTAGCATAACCAGGCCATGCTAAGGTATCACACTGCCTAGCAGACAAAATAATCAGATGTTCAATAAATTTTTCAACTGCTAGCCAAAATGTAGGCTGACAGATGAAGAGTAGTTTTTACGATTTGAAGGCTGCACCAATTCCTTCCATAGGGGTAAGTAAGTCAAGGACAGAGGTAGCAATCAGTATCCACCTACCTGACAGATAACAAGGGAAATCAGAAGGAAAATCTTATGCTTTCTTGAGCATTATTTGAAGAGAGATTGCATCATTACAAGCTGAGGAGGAACAGAGGCAACCTACAATACAAGCCCCCAAGTAAATCCACTCATGCGCAGAGCAGTAAACTGTACTTCAAGACAAAGATGAGTCACAAATTTCAAAAGATAATAGATATCTTTTTATTCCTTTGCTTTTGATTTATTTTTCTAGTTTTACAAACATATTGAGTGTATTCCTGCTTCCCTCCATACTCCTCGTTCTAATCCCCCTCCTTCCCTTCATCAATCTATCCCACTCTCTCCCACCCTCTTACCTGTCTACTTCTATGGATCCCAGGGTTCCCTCTGGCTTGTGGGGGTTCAGGCCTTTGTGGCATACCAAGTTGCCCTTCTTTGGACCACCCTACTTATAGGGATATTTTCCTTCACTCATCCAGCTCTAGTCCCTAAGGTTTCCACTGTGTGTTCTTATCTCTCTTGAGTTCCTCCACAGTCTATGGAGCATGATGGTATGTCAGTCATTATGCAGATCTGATTAGGACAAGTCTCACTGTAGTGAGTTCCTAGATGCAGCAGTCCTGCCTTAAATGTAATGTCTTGTCCAGTGGTGGTCCTTCACATCTTTAGGTTCTTACAATCTCACTGTCCCCTCTTCTGCGAGGTTCTCTAAACCATAGGATGGCAAGAGAATAGGTTGGACTGATTCTGGTTAAGCTTGTTGGGTCACTGGTACTCTGCTTTATGTCTGGCCATTGTTGTCCACTTCACTGCTCTTCTACTGTCCTAGGCTGCATCCTTTCAAGGTATTGAGATCCTCTACCTCTGTTGTAGAAGATGACTTCTAGGCTGAGTGCTAAGTGTTCTTCAAATCTATAGGTATAATAGCAGCTATTTACAGGGCAATTTGGTGTGCTGTTTTCCTACCTATAGGTTCATTGGTTGTTTTTCCCTATTGAACTAGATAATAGATATCTTTCAAGAGATTATGTCATGATTACTGGAAAAGCAAGTGCAAATAGCTAACCTACCCGAATAGCACTAGCAAAATTATACTACAATAAATATTTTATTGAACATTTATTTATAGCTCATGAAATATAATTTATGATCCCCAAAGTGTTCTAGAAAACCTCTGAAGCCAGGGTCTGTATGAATATGTGTGCTCATGTTTTAAAGGAGAAGGAAGAAGCTGAGCCTCAGTCATTCCTCATTTTGTTTTTCTCTCATTTGCCAATCGCTTCAAGCTGGAAAACTGTATCGTTTTAAAAACATTACTTTCTAGTGCATGCACTTCATCCCTCTCCCTCATGAGAGAACAGGTACTGTACACCTCATTCACTGGACCATCATCACACTGCAATTATAGGGTGAGGAAATGCATCCCCTGGTTTCAGAGAACATGGTGTTATTATTTTTAATGTCATTATTTGGGCAATTTGTCTTCCTCTGCAGTCTTTAATCAAACTTTAATCAAGCTGCAAGCCCAAAGCAGCATTTTCTGAAGAATGGCCAGGTGCACACACGCAATCATGGGACCAGGTGAGCCACTCTTCAAGCTTGCTCAACAGATTGGGAGCCCTGATAGTACATCAGGCCTGCACTTTCTTCCTGTGGCTTGGCAGCCAAGACAAGCAATGCAATTTGGGACTGTGTACACAAGCGCATCTGTCACAGCCGGGGAAGAACGCCCCGATGTCGCCCTTAGGAGACATTGTCTGATATGAGATACATGTGCTCTGCTGGCCCTGACAAATAAGGTAAGTTCTCACCGAGGCAGGAAGACCTGGGAGGGAAGTCAGAAGCATGGGTAGGGGAAGAGAGAAAGGTTTAAGACCGGTCAGTGAACATTTTTAGCCAGGCGATGACTTGGAAGGATAGGGAAAACATTTATGGGCATGGGGAACTGTAAACAGGAAGGAAATAGAGGAATTGTTTAGGGTGCACAAAGGCAGAATAACAGCAGTAATAAGATGAAATTGAGCAAAGGAGAGCGTGGGCCGCACATCTAGGAGTGTGCAAACAGCCGGCCTATTAGACTGTCAAATGGCCTCTCAAGGGAAGACGTTTGAGTCCGTTGCCTGGGTCATTTAAAACCAGACTGGACAAAAACATCCAAGCCAACTGTAGGGAACAAGCTGGCCCCAGCAGGGGACAATCAGGATGACCTACCAGTTTGTGTTCCCTCGCTCTAATTTCCATGATATATACCATCATAACATCACATCATTACACTGCCTCCAAATGGGCAGCTCCTTAGGCTGCAGTTATAACGAGAGTGGATGACTTAGCCTGCCACGTACTCCATGCGGAGGCCCAACCTGTAAACCACAGCTCATTACCTAGCAGCTACTCCGGATGATGTTCGGCAACTCGGGTCTCATTCAAATTAGAATTGGAGGGATTTTCCCGACACACCAGAGGAAAGCTTTGAATTCTCAGGATTTCATTTCATGGCCTGTTTTTTTGTTTTTTGTTTTGTTTTTCTTTTTTGTTTTTTGTTTTTCGTTTTCCTTCCAGGAGCTATGAATTCTGTGTGCTTCTTGAACTTTGATTTTATCTCAACAGAGATGTAGAGGTGAGAGGATGCTGAAAAAATTAGCAACAGACAGCAGACGGCGCTGATGTATGAAGCCAGTCAAGACAGGGAACAAGCCTTTTATGAGAATGAACCCCAGTCCACTGATGTGCTTTGGTGTCACAATAGACACACATACGGGTGTGGCTCACAGCTCTACACATGTGTAACTCTAATAGGCAGTGGTAAGGGAACCCCTGCTAGTTTCTTGATTGTTGGTCCATGTTTGCTGAGTATACCCCTGTCCTCAAATCCAAATCACCCAGAAAACAGAAAGATTATTTAAATTGTTCCTACCAAATACCTGTGAATCACAATTACAGTTTACTCACATAGCTCAAGCCAGTGAGTAAGACATGATAAAATTACACCTTAGGCATGATTATACATAATTCAATACATTTGGGGTGTGTCATTTTGTGACCCCATTTTGTTTTTTATTGTTTGTGCCACCATTAGAATCATAACTTTTGCAAAATACAAATAAGAGATCATGATTCTTTGGCTGTGGCAGCTCATGAATTCATCCGCATTCACAAATATTAGGTAAGTGAATAATACACTAGGCACCAGAGACCTCAGAACCACAAAAGAACTGTAGCGATCTCTACCTTAAGCTCTTTATAGGAGCTGAGAAAACAGATAAGGTGGATTCACAGTGCTCAATATAGAAGGCATTCATGCCAAAATAACAAGCCACTTCTGAAATTCAGGTAGAGGAACAATTGAATCTACAAGGTGGCTACAGAACCTGAGACATTTGACTGAAGACCCCCCCATGTGTATGTGCATGTGTGTAACTGTGTGTATCTATGTGCATGCAAGATGGTGCACTTGTATATGTGTATGCATGTGTATGTGTATATATGGGGATACAGTTACACATGTGCATGTGTGTACGCATATGCATATGTATGTATGCATGAATGTGTGTGTGCATGTGTGTGTATACATGTATGTGTGCTTGTGTGTATGCATGCATGTGTGTATGTGCCTGCTTGTGTATGTGTATGCGTGTGGGAGAAGTGTACTTGGATATGTGCATGTATGTATGGAAACCAGAGTCAACTCTAGTTGTCATGTCTCAGGAACACTGTGTAGTTTGGGGATTACATTGTTGCTGCTGCTGCTGCTGCTGCTGTTTCTTTGGTTGGTTGAATTTGAAGCAAAAATCTCTCAACAAAAGCTCACCAAGTAGGCTGGCTAACTGCCCAGCAAGCCACATGGATCCACCTTTCTCTGACTGTTTTACATAAGCTCTGGGGGATCAAACTGAGGTCCTGGTGCCTGCAAGACAGACATTTTTACTGATCCAACTACCCACTCCATTGAACTCTTATCCCCTTTTTCTTATCCCCTCTCCCATTCACATGCCAGCCAGCATTATCTGTATTTCCATCTCTCAACAGAATCCCCTTGAATGTCTAGCTTTGTTCCTTCCCTGCACAAATCCCACTCAAAGGAAACAGGTAACATATATTACAACCACCTTCTTACTCACATTTGTAGCTTATCTTCATTTTCAAGCTCTGTTCATAAACAGTGATGTCAGCACACATAAATTCTAATTCCTGTCATTAAAGAGTTGGATTTTTATATGGCTTATTAGCACTTTAAATTGGCAGAAAATTTATCTGCATTAATAATATTTTACCAGTTTCCCATAGATGTAGCTCCTTCTGAATTAAGGCATGAGTTTATCTATCTATTCTTCTTCTTGCTAGTCATGAGGCTCGCTGACCAGGCTGCAGAGACCTGCAAACTCTTTGACTTGATCTAAAATAAGCATTCCTGTTTCCAGGAGTTCTTGTCCATGGTTTTCCAAGTTTCACTTCAGTTGAGCTGCTGTGTTTTCTGAAGAATCATTTCCCACAAAGGGAAAAGAGTTATGTCATGACCACGAGGCCACTCAAAGTGTGAGCTCAACTTATGCCTGGATCTCTTGCTTTGTTTGATGCTGGCTGGAAATTGAACCTAGGGTCATACGTTTGGTAGGCAATCCCTCTACCTCTGAGCTACATCCTATATTCCCACTCCTTTTTAAATTTTATCCTCTGGCAGTTTCAGACATGGTCACAATGAACTGATGTCATTTGCACCCCTTACCACCAGATCCCATCCTGCTCCTTTTCCTATAACGTACTTTCTCCTCCCTAGCCAACCTCTGTCCTTTCAGGTCTTTTTTGTGTGTGTGGCTCACTGAGTTTCACCTGGGTTGCCTTTGATGGCATGTGCCTGAGCACTTGCTGAAGCACAGGTGATGTATCAGTAGGTGTACCATGGAGGAAAGCATCTCCCCCTCCTTGTCCCTATCTAGTATTAACCCTCAATAGTCTTTCAGGGAAACATGGAGCCTCTTGAAATCTTTCCCCTTCCATGATGAAATATCGATAGGCCCAATCTCGTGTGGGTCTTACAGAAAGAATTGCATGTTCAGAGGATACTGTCCCACAGCACCTCTGCCCACCATCCAGTCCCTCTGTTCTTAATGCCTCTTCCGTGGGGTTCCCTGAGTCTTGGGTTGTGAAATGATCTAAATATCCTCTATAGATCTGAGCAATACAGTCATTTACTCATTGCACTTCACCCAGTTGCTTTCTCTGTCCTAAACAGTTTCCATTGCAAAGGGAAACTTGTTTTTTTCTTCTTCTTCCTATTTTATTTTTTAAAATTTTATGAATTTTTACATGTTCCTTGCCTCTTTCATTCCCTCCTCCTTTCCTCTTTCCTTTTCTTCTCTCCTTCCCACCCTCTTTCCCCTCCCTTTATGGGTCCAATCTACTCCCTCCTATTTTCCTGTCCTTTGGTTCTATAGGTCCTGGGATTCCCTCTATATCGTCTGTTATCATGGAGGTGCAGGTCTTTGTGGAAGACTAAGAGGCCAGAAAGCTTGTTTTTGATATGTAAGATGGTTGAGAATTTATAATCTATGAGTGTAATGATAAAGTGTTTAGATGGCAGTTTGATAACAAGTACTTGTAGTTAAATCTTAGTAGTTTGTTTCTGCCCTGGGCCTATGGTCTCCCTCTCCACAGTTTCATAGCCTGGATTAGAGTGCCAGGCATGTGCTCCCTGCTGAAAGTAATACAAACAGAAAGGAGTTGGTTACGCCTATAGCATTCGTGACACTATTGCACCAATGGTCACCTCCTGCCAGGGTACTTATTATTCTATCTCACAGCATTTACAGCTAGATAAGACTGTTGATTGTTTCTCTCTACCAACAGCTTGCATAGTACTTTCTGGCACTATGAAAACTGGCCATCAAGGAGGAAGCCTCCAGATCAGTTCCAGCCTGTTTTGCTTTTGTTTCGATTTGGTTTTCAGGGATTTGGGGGCAGGGTGGGGGGGAGTTTAGGAGGGCTGCTTGCTTGTTTGTTTGTTTTCATGTCCTATGATCAAAAACTATGGTGTCTTCAACCATCTATCAGATTGTAGAGGTCAACCAAGAACAATAGCAAAAGCCTATATTGTTAGGTAGGGACATTGAGGACTCTGGCTAACAGCTCATTGGAAGGTGTCACATACTTTGCACTGGGAATTTTGTTTAATTGCCAGTGGCTTCAGATAGGAGCATCTGAGAGAAGTTTCTGTTATCCCTTTACCTCCCCTCTTTGTGCTCCCTTGTGTAGAATAGATATTTTCTAACTTTTTATATTTTCTGATAAAATTGTAATATGAAAGCCTTCTGTCTAGCTGTTCCTTATATCTTTAGTGCTAATTTTTATACCTCCTATATGCCTTTATTTCCTGCCCCCTTATTATTCTCCTTTCTACCTTCTCACTCCCTGTGTTCCTTTACCCCATCTCCTTTAAAATCCTTCACTGTTTTTTTCTTTCTTTCTTTCTTTTTCTTTCTTTCTTTCCTTTCTCTCTCTCCTTCCTTCCTTCCTTCCTTCCTTCCTCCCAAAGAAATAAAAGAAAAAAAAAGAGATTAAAATCCTTCACTCTTAGTGGTCCCATTGTTGTTATTCTTACTTAGGGACGCAACTTGAAGGCTCAACCCTAGAATCCACATGTAAAAGAAAATGTGCAGTGTTTGTCTTTCTGTGTCTAGGATATTTCATCCATATAATTTCCCAAGTCTGTCTATTTACCAGAAAATTTCACAAATTGCATTTTTTGATAGCTGAATAGTATTCCATTGTGCATACCATCATTATCCGTCCATTTTTTATGGACATCTAAACTGATCCCATTAAATTGCTCTTGTGAACAGAGCTGCAATGAACATGGATGTGCAAGTGTCTCTGTTTTAAGACAAAAAGCCTATTTGAGAATATGCCTATGAGTGATACAGTTGTGTTGTGTATGATGTTCCAGTTTTTAGCTTTCTGAGGAACCTCTATGCAGATTTTCAGAACTGCTAAAACAGTTTACATTCCCACCAACAGAAAACAGGTATTGCCTTTTCTCCACAACTTCACCAGCATTATTCTACCTTTGAGTTACATTCTATATTCCCAGAGTTTTGTTTTTTCCCTTTTTCCTTTCTTTATTCCTTCATTTCTTCTTTCTTTCCTTCCTTTCTTTTTTCTTTTTGAGGCACAGTCTTTCTAATATAGCCAGACTGGCTTAAAACTTACTGTGTGGTCCAGAAAAGCTTTGAACTTTTGATCCATCTGCCTTAGTCTCACAAGTTGCTGAAATTACAGGCCTCCATCTCCAGGCCCTGACAATACAGATATAATTCATATTAGAATCTGTAAACCAAATAATAATATATTGAGAAAGGTACACACACATGCACACCACACACACACACACACACACACACACACACACACACATACATGTACACATCTACACACACTCCCCTTAAATTTTAGTATTATAGTAGTCATCCATTAAAAAAATTGATGTAACAAATTTCTCCTTGTTCCTAGCATTTGAGATCAATAAATTGTGGTGCATCTCTACAGCTTTATCTACAAATGACAACATAATAGAAATCCACTACAAATATTATTAAAAGAGCAGTTTATTGCCATTTAAATAAGTCTTGTCCCTTGAATTTCATATTGAAAAATTCATCAACACCAAAGCAAAATGTTATTCTATTTTAATATATTATATAATATAGATGAGTGTATTAAAAATATACTCCCATTATAATGAAATCTCTGAACATGCTGTGCCATGCTTCTCAAATTTGCCCATGGTTCCATTCACAATCAGTGGAAGCCTTACAGTCATCAGTGCAACTGTCAACCACCAATTCAAGAATATTTAAGCATAAGTGACTAAAATTGTTGCCAAATACTGTGATAAAAACCACAAGATCCCAAATTCCAAGTTCTGTCTTAGAGATATTGATAGTACTAATAATAAGTAATTGAATATTGGTCTTTTGGAGTTGATAAATTACTGTTCACTACAAAGTTCCAAATAAATAGGCAATCAACTTGCTCTGTAATATTCCCAAGGGACTGAGAATGTGTAGTCTGACACAGTCATTCAATTTTGGTTTCAAAGGCTTGAGCTGTCAAACATTCTTCTAAATAGTACATCTATTGAGCATCCCAACTGCTACCTTTTCTTCCTATTTCTGACTATTGAGAAAATACATACAACCTCTAGTCATTCTATCATGCCAAATTTTCCTATTGCCATGTGTACAAACCATAGCTCTCTCATAATTAGCAATGATAACAAAGCTAAACATTTACTGAACCCTTACTGTATAAATGGTGATTATCATGTGTTGTTTACATTATTTATATCAACCTATTTTAATCCCTTAAAAAACACTCTGAGATACAGTTCACTTTACCCCAAGAAGGAGCCAAAGGGACACAGTTGCTTGTCAGCATAGTTTGTCATTGGCAGAGCCATTATGAGGCCTTCATTTCAGACTCAGTCACTATCCTTATGGGTGAGCTATGGTATTTTCCTGTCATTATGTTTACTGACTCAGCTTGACAAAAGGTATCCCAGGACTTATGTTACGATTGGTATTGGGAAAAGAGGAGATAATTAAACATCAATATGTTTTCAACTTCTACAAGTGATTCTAATATGCCTCCTTGAAGTTCACAAGTGAAGATTTACAAATTTTAGTACCCAAAGAAATCATCTTAAATATGGCTCATCATATCTTGGCATCCAAGCCAACATTTCCATCAGAACCCACCCTGCAGACTTTGATTCAGATAACCCTGAACTGTGGAATTCTTGTTCTCTCACGCCATTCCAATGGGCCTTAAAGTCACGGTATTTCAGAGGTAGGCTAAGGTTCCCTCCATCACCAACACATCCAGGACCACAGGAAACAAGTTCTTGTCCCTATTTTTCTATGCCCAAATGACTCAGAACTTGCATAAATGCTTGATTGATACAGACATCAATACCCATGGCTCCCAACAACACAAGTTTACCTGGAATGGGTACAGTTGCTTGTACTGAAAACGTGAAAGAAGCACTTTGCAAACAGTTAAAGCAGGCTCTCTGTGAGTGCTCTCAAGATAGCATCATATATGCACACATCACCAACATTCCATAAATTACTTTATATAAGTAAAATCTGTTGACTTCCAGTCAATCCAACAAACATACTTAGTGTACCTGCTAACTTCAAGACATTATGTTAAGGGATATAAGAAGGAGACAGAGATGATCATAAAGAAGAATAAAGCATGACCCTTGCCCTGGAAGACTAGTGTTCTTAAACTGACCCAGCTCCTTTCATTCCAGTCGGAATCACTGAAAAAGGCAGCAACACCTCAGGAGGCCAGAACTCCTGGATAGAGTTGGGCACCACCTCACTCTCCACACTCAGGATGCTGTGTCTACTCACTTTTCAAACACCCGCTGTTTGTAGAAATGATTGCTTCTAGCCATTTTTTTTCTCTCTTCAAACATTTCTTCTCCCCGCTCTCATGTATTTATCCATTTTCCAGACAAACAAGGAACTTCTCGACTGTCTCTCTGTACCCTTACTTCAAACATGACTTGAAATCATCCCTGAACTTAACCTTCCTGTGCCCAATCCTGGTATATCCCCGCCCAAAACATTTCTATCTGCGTGACCAGGGATTCTTCTAATCAATCCCAAAGCCACATAGTAAGTTCTGTAACAGTTTATAATCTACCAGAAGGCATGCCCAGACATGTCGACAAGTAATCATAAAATAGAAAGGGTATTATTGTGCTTTAGGAGAAAAACGTCCTAAAAAAAACATTGGAGAGAAGGATTATTTCTGGGTAGGTGGGTACAAGGCACTTCAGGAAATGTGATGTTCAAGACCAACCTTTAAAGGAAGGAAGTTTATCAAGAGCAAGTTAAGAGCCTTCAAGATAAGGAGAAGAGAATGAACAAAGGAATAGGCTGAGAGAAAATTTGGGACACTATCAGGCCAAGGAAATAGATTGGGGTCTAAAGAAGGTGGTTGGGAAAGTCTCAGAAGTTAATTGGAAAGAAGATTTGTGTGGCCTTGAATTTCATGATAACAGATTTTGACTTCATGTTCTATAGCACGAGCCATTAAAGGTCTGTCAGTAAAGAGATGATACAATCAGCTATGCTCTCAGAATAATACTGCAGCTGCAATTTGAAAGATCACTAGGAAGTGGCAGAGGTGACTGAGAAGCAAACCATTAGGAAGAGATATTAATTCACCTTCTGTCATATGCTGTATACTCTCTGGGTATCCTCAGGGCTGCTTGGCCTTATTCTCTCTTTTGGGAGAGTGACTACGTTGTTGGTCCCATTTAGTCTGGTTTTATTTATGTTCAGTCGATTGTGAAGACTGACAATGATCTGGGGGAAGGAAAAGAAAGAGATGAAGAGCACGTATCACTCTCATCCTCTACCTCACCCTGTCTCCCGAGCAAGTGCATTGCTGACCCCTTTTCCTTTGGTTTAATCAATGGCAAGGACCTACAGTGATCAGGAGAAAGAGGAAAAGGTAATGAGGCACACTCACTTGTCAATTACCATGGGATTATATCCTGATGGACTCATCCCAAGTCAAAATACCGTGAGTCAAAAATTCATTTACTATACCAGCCTACCGAACAGCATAGCTTAGCCCCGCCTACATTGGGCAAAATCTCTCATGCAATGCCAATGCTATAATGAAACATTAAATATCTCATTAAATTTATTGCAAACTGCACAGAAAGTGAATATAGAATGGCTGCTTGGTTATAGGAGCATTTTGTAGGCATGGTGAGACACATAAACACCAGATACCCAAAACTGTCAGCAATACAGTGTACTATAGGATATTGGTTATTTGGTCTTGACATTATATGGCTGACTGAGGACTTCTTCAGAGAATATCCCATACCACACATTGCAAGCCCAGGAAAAGGTCAAAACTGAATTCAAGTTTCTTATTACCACTATACAGTTTAAATAAAAAGTTCTAAATCAACACATTCTGAGTCAAAGACATTCTAAATATTCTTCCTCAGCTCCCTCCTAGCATGGTTAACTGGGACTTGGTTGAGCATTGAAGGACCACAGCTATGTCAACTGGCTCATTCCATGCTCAGCACCCCAACAGCTCTACCTAGGGCCCGTATTCTCTCCCTTGCTCCCTCAGGGCTGTGAGTGGTAAAAGCAGTCAGCCTCACAGTATCATGTCACCCTTCATGGTTTTGCTCTACCTGATCCATACCAAAAACACTGATTTCTTTAGTGTTCCTTCAATTTACCCAGTTACAATGTGTCAGGACAGGAAGCACTTGGGTCATTCCTGTCACCAGAGCAGTGGAATGACAGCCTAGGAAGGCATGCACAGTATCTGGGGACACACACTACAAACTTCTTCCTGTCGTTAGAGCTTAATCTTCCCATCCTGGATTGATCATGCAATCCTAACACAGCCCATGTCTGATAAGAAAGAACTTTAGCTACAAGACAGAATCCTGATTAAGCCATTTACTTTAAAAATAAGAGAGAACACCAGGCTTTGAAAGTAGACTGGCACAGCTTACAGATGCAGCAACCCAACATGAGCTAACCATGATCACCAAGACCAGCCTTTCTTTAACACAAGACAAGATCTGAGTAACTGGATATAATCCACAGAAGGACTGAGCCAGGCAGAAAGGCACTGGAAAAAGCGAGCGGGGGGGAGGGAGTGTGGAGCTGAAGTTGCAGGGTTTTTTTAGCAGAAACTGTAGAAGAAAAATGTTTGGAGTCTTCCTCTTGGGTCTACAGAGCAGTCTATTCAAACGGATCAGATAATACCTAAAGGGCAGGTGACTTATTTGTTCTAAATGCAGCAAGAGGTAATGGCATGCTTCAGTCACTTCTGCAACAGCCTGTAATTTCACAAGTGCTCAAACATTTCCTTTGACAGCTGTGTGGTGTGTTCATTATGTTGTCAATGTGAGCCTGGTAAGGAGAGGGAGCCTGGGAGAGCCGGTGCAGGGTGGTTTTTATCTCTCAGTTGGTTTAAAGCAATCAAGTAAGACAAGAATCTTCTTCCCTGGAAATATTCAAATTGCCCATTTCACACACGATTCCATCTTTTACAGAAGATAAAGTTAATCTTCCATGATTTACTACAAGTTAACAATTACAAGTTATCTACTTTTTGACCAGCCTTATCACAGTCTCTGGGAATATGCTTAAATGGAGTGCAAGAGGAAATTGAATGGCCATGGGAAGGGGGAAATCGGAATAAAAACTAGTCAGTCACAGATGTAAATCTCATGATAAAACAGAAAACTAAAAGTAACTTTTCAGAATTGAATTACAAAGGAATGGGGGGGAGGGGCATTTTCCCCTAATCTTAGGAAGATGATGTAGTAAATGCATGCCAAGGGAAGGCCCAGGTGGAGGATTGTTCTCTGCTTGGTGGTTTTTGGCTCTGATTAAAGCAGACGGGAAGGCGCTGTCGAGATGAACATCGGCATCCCTCCCTTCGGTTCACAAGTCCTCTTCTAAATCAGTGCTGCTCCCTGTGGAGAGATGCAGATGGGCAGCCTGCACAGGACCAAGCACAGCTGCTTCCTATTCCTCTCTCTCCGCTCAGCTGCAAGTGCTTCCTGCTGCGGACAGGCATGGCCAACAGTATAAATCCAAGGTACGACCTCTCTGTATGACATCACCCAATTAGAAAAACAGATAATTCCCCTCAATATGGATCACCTTAATGACCAACAGCGGCCAAAACCACACTTCACCTCCCTCTCAAGCAGATACCAACGCACCAAACTATTGGATTTTTTCCCCCTGCTCTGTCTCCTTCTTTTTGTACCTTGACAAGCCTGAGGAAAAAGTTCATTTGGCTGCACTCATATTTGCTAACCTCCATTCCACTCTCCAAATGATCTGCTCCCAGCTCCTACCGGTTGAAAGGTAACCAGACAAGAAGCTGGCAGGTCTTTCTTTTTGTTTTATTGGAATGTGTTTTGTTAGAGGCACCAAGCCATGACCCTTGATATTTTAAACACATTAGTAAGTGGACATTCAGGAAATCACTACAACCAGAAGACATTAAGGAGCCTATGAGTGCAGAGTTGGTCTGCTGCTTACAATCCTAATTGTCTTAATTAGGGCTAATTTAAAAGACATGGTTTCTGACACAAGTGTGCTATTGTCTGACCTCATAGGACAGACAGATACATCAAATTAAACTAATTAAGAAAAAGAGTTTTGAATGGAAACTCTTGAGTTGTGCAATATGCCTTTAAAAAAGTCCATTCATTGTACACATGCTGCTGTAATATGCCTTTAAAAAAGTCTATTCACATACATTTGCTACATGTGCTTCATGTGTTAGACACTGTGATTAGGTATGCATTTTACCTTTGGGGCATAATAAGGATTCCTGTCTCCTTACTCAGTAATATTAGGTAACAAATACTCTAAAATGTGGGGAGGAGGGTGGAATTAGTAATGTATCGTGAAAAACGGCTAGATATTAGGCATATCATAACATTTTGAAGCACTTAATAAGTGCCAAACATTCTTATGAGTATTTTATATTCTGTGTAGTCAGTGCTATTAGTCGTATCATCCATCTTATAGGTGAGAAAACTACACAAAGGCTCAGTAACTTATCACATAAATAGAAAGTGGCATTTTCTGGTTTCAAAGGCAGTGTGTAACTGTTTAGTTTTTAAGTCATTACAGTAGAAACTTACATATTAAACACAAGAAAAATTGCACTGTGTCTAAACTGAACGCAAAATTGAAGAAATGTTCCAATGATACCTGCCAGAAGTTTCCAAATAATGGATTACCATTATTTTTGTGGTTTCAGGCAAAAGTCATATTTCTTTATCTTTAGAATTATCCCATAGATGTTTTTAAGGACTTCAAGAATAAGTTGATAGTTTTCATGTCTTCATGTAGTGACTATAAATTTAAAAATGTAAAGGTGTTTTTAAAAAATCCAGATTTTTACAGGATGGATGGCACTTTGCAGTGGCTATTAAATAGGTGTGCACAGAAAAGTGGTCATAAGGACAGAAAGAATGGTGGCCAGTATTCCCTAGTGGGAATCCCCAAGGAGGGGAAATTTAGACAAAAGATTACATTCTATTTTGGACTCATGTTTGAGTTTTGCCAATGTGGGATGAGTTGATGAATAACATAAATGGAGTTCAAAGGAAAAGTCTAGCTGGAGATAAGAACTTTAGAGACAGCACATAAGCCAATCAAGGACACAAGAATGAAGAAGATTCTTTGGAGCAATGTGTGCCTCAGAAGCCAAAAGAAACTGTGCTTTAGAACAAGGTGGCTTGTCCTAAATACCAAGATAGAGCATTCAAAGGAAACTTAGAGAATACTCTGAAAGGAAGGACATTCAGTGTCACGCTGGCAAAAGACTGCTTGACAGCAGTGACTGAGAACTACTCCTTGGAAGAATGGTATGAAAAGACTGAATTTTTCTGTCCTTCACAAACCAAGGATTAATTTGGACAAAACTGTTTGAAATGGCCCTTGCAGACACCAGAAATCAACCAAAAGTCTCAGAGTAAGCCATCTGTTACGAACTGCCCCTCAGGTAAGAGTCGGTGGCCTGCTCTCTGGTGACTTTCCCGTCCCACCCTGTTCACACTATGAAAACCTACAGCTATACTTGTCACAGGTGGTACACTGAATACCAGGGCAGGTAGGAAAGCAACTGAAAACTTCACTGGGCAGTTTGGAATTGAAAGAATCAAAGAAAGAACTGATGTAATCCATTCCCTATCCTTAGGTAACTTCTGCATTAGCAAGCAAGCAGGAAATCTACAGGGAACCTGGGGAAATGTGGAAATGCCACGTTGATGCATTCAACTCAACCCAGCTTAGATAGATAAAGATGCAAAACAACTGACCATGTGAGCTAATTTCCATCAGCAGAGCCCTCCATCCAGCAACAGAATATACATTCTTCCAAGTGCAGAAGGATAACAGGATAGATCAAAAAATACCAAGAGACTTGTCAATCATTTAGAAGCATTGAAATCACACAGAGAATGTTTTCTAAACTAAGTGCAATTAGAAAGCAAACACTCACAATATAGAATCTTGCAGAAGTATTCGGGATAACTGAAAAACAGAAGTAACACAAATATCCACCAAACAGATAAGCAACAGGTGGTATATCCATATAATGGACGTTCACTCAGCATACTATCACATGAATGCATTTCAAATCTTCATGCTACATGAAGGGGACCAAATACAAATTTGTACACATTAAATGGAGAAGTAGTGTCAGAAATCAGATTTCTGGCTTCTTAGAACCATAAGAAGCATATGGATTTCCACAGTGGCTTTGCCAGCCTCTACTCCTACCAGTGAATAAAGGTGTTTCTGTCCCCACACGCTTGCCAACATGTGCAGTTTCCTTCAGGTTAGCCATTCTGACTAGGAAATAGAGTCTCAAAATAGCTCTACTTGCATTACTCAGATGACTAAGAATGTTACATGCTTGCTAAAATATTTAGTGGCCTTTTGTGTTTCTTTTGAAACCTGTATATTCAGTTCATTGCCCATCTCTGATTGGAAATTTGGTTTCCTTTTTTTTACATTCAACTTCTGATTTTTTTAATATATTTTGGATATTAACCTCCTAAATGGAATAGAACAGGCAAAGATTTTTCTCCCACTCTACAGGTTGTCTCCTAATTCTGCCACACCAAAGATTGTTAATTCCATGTAATTCTACTCATCAATTTTCAGAGTGATTAGAGTCCTGTTTAGAAAGCTCTTACTTAGACTTGTAACTCCAAGTACCTGCCTTATATGTTTCTGCAGCTGATTTGTCATTTCCAGTTTGATGTTAAGATCTTAGACATATGTATCCTTTTATTACAAGATTTATAGCTAGGAATATTATAAAATATTCCCTAACAATCATCAAGATTCCACAGGAGCTTGTCATAACAATTATTTTTCATCTTTACTTTTATTAATTTGGGTCTTTTCTTCCTCTTGGTTCGTTGGTTGGTTGGTTGGTTGGTTGGTTGGTTGGTTGGTTGGTTGGTTGGTATTACAGCTATTCTTCCAGTGCTGTGATAATACATTGCTCAAGCAAGTTAATGGGATCAAGATTTTTATTTTTTATTTCTGGCTTGCACTTCCAGAGAGGAAAGTGTCCATAGAGACCAGGTATGGAAGCAGAAGGCCCTTTTTCTCAGTCATACTCAGGAAGTAAAGACAAGAAGTAGGGTCAGAATACCAAAGTTTAAAGCCCACCCCTGTCACATGCCTTCCTCAGCAAGCTTCCACCTTCTCAACTTTCAGTAACATCCCCACAAAACACCCCAGCTAGGATCAAGTGTTCAAACACGAGCCCGTTACACACAGGCCCATTCAAACTATGAAAGTGAGTTTGGCCGGGATTTTTGCCAATTTGCTTATCTTCTCTAAGAACCAACTCTGAATAAGTTTATGTATTGTTCTTTCAGTCTGTATTTCGTTAACTTACGCCCTAATCTGTATTATTTCATTTGAGTTTGACTTAACTTTAGTGCACTTGAATGCATCTTTAGATTATTTGAGATCTCTCTGTTTCCACATATGAACACATAAGACTGTAAACTTTCCTCTTAGTATTGCACTAGCTATATCGCAGTGACTGTGCTATCATTTTTTTATTATTTATTCAACTGTGCGTGTGTGTGTATGTATGTGTGTGTGTATGTGTGTGTGTGTGTACAACCACGGGCGAATTCAGGAACTACCATGGACCGCCTCCACCTCCTCCTTGTTTACTCTGCCCGGGGATTCACAGGCTCCACCCTACCAGGACCAGAAATGCAGGCTGCCCCAGCTTCTGCCGGCATCTATACGTGGGGTCTAGGATCCGAACTCAGGACCTTCTGCCTGCAAGGCAGAGGCTTAACCCCTGAGCTAGTTCTCCCTGTGCTATCATTTTTTTATTTTCATTTCCTTCTGATTTTCTCAATGACTCATTGTTCATTCAGAATTGTATTGCTCAGTCTGCAAGTATTTTTGTAGTTTCCGTGGTTTCATACATTGTCTATTTCTAGTTTTATTTCACTATGATTTGGTAATTTATAAATAATTGTTTCAATTTTCTTCTTTCAACTTGTTAAGGGTGTTTCATGTTCTATAATGTGAACAATTTCAGAGAAGGCTGCATGGGACAAAGAGGCAAATGCATGTTCCCCATCCATTATTCTAACATGGAACATTTTATAGATTTTGTACATCCCATAGTATAATGTATCTCTAAAGCATCTTTGATGATTTAATTTGGAAGACCTACCTAGAGATGAGAGAATAATACTGAAGTCACTTGACATTATTCTACCCAGATCTATCTGACATTTTCTGCCTTTAAGTACAATTGAGGGTTCTAACATTTACAATTGTTACATTTTCTCAATGAATTGCTTTTTTATGTTGCTAGTATGTAATGATCTTCTTCATCTCTTCCAACTAGTTTTTATTTGAAATCTACTTTATTATCAGCAGATATGAGAATATCTTGTTTATGACTTCAATTGCTGAAATCCAACTTTTAACTCTCAATTTTAGGATATCTTTACCAGTTAGGTATGTTTCTTTGTAACAACAGATAGCTAGATCTTGTTTTTGAATCCAATCATTTTTAATAAATGAGCTAAGGCCCTTTGTATTTAAGATTATTATTGAGAGAGTTTACCATTGCCTATGATTTTGTTGGTAGTTGTTCTTGCTAGTTGTATTTTGGTTGTTCTTTTCTATCATATCAGCATTAGGAGTTTTCAAGTTTATTATGTTGGACATGATAGATTCCTTCTTTGTTCTTCTTTGTTCATCTATCATTCTCATGATATGCATTCCTCCTGTAGTGTCATAGTAAGACTATCTTTCTTCTTATTCTGTGCATAGTGTTCCTATATTATGCAGGGTTCTTTAGATAAACAGAACTGACTAGAATGATTTATATAATAGAGGGGGTTGGATTGTCCAATAAAGGTTGTCCAATAATGGTCATTAGCACATTAAAGAGATTGAGAATATGATAGCTACTCAATCCATGAGGCTTAATGCCTCAGCATTCTGAATTGGGCACTGAAGGTTTGGAGGATTCCTGCTCTTGGTCTTCAGCTGATGTTGATATATAGTCAAAGATGCCAGAGTCAGATGTTAATGAGGGATGGCAGCAGAAGCAGCAACAGACACAGACAACATTCACCAGCAAGACGCAAAGGCAGGCAGGCAAGTGACACTGATTCTTAGCCAGGTCAAACATCTACTGAAGCTGCCCATTCTGAAAGAGGGCCTTTTCCCCTCAGTTAAGCCTTCCTGGGAACACTCTTATAGACACACCCAGATGCATGCCTGTTAGTTAAATGCTGATCCAATAAAGGTAGCAGTCAGATTAACCATCACAATTCTCTTAAGCATTTTCTGCAGTGCCAGCTAGTGATGAATTGCCTTAATTTGTGCCTGCCTGGACATGTTCTTATTTCTCCATTAAGTTTAAGAGATAACTTTCTTGGGTATCGTAATCTTGGTTGACAGTTATTTACTTTCAGGACTTGGGATCCATCATTCCATACTTTTCTGACTTTTAGGTTTATGGAAAATCTCATGTTGTTCTAATGTTTTTACCTTTAGAGGTGAGTTGATTTTTGCTCTTATAGTTTTTTAAATTATTTCTTTGCTTTACCTTTTTTGATATCTTGACTATGACAGGTTCTACAGAGTTTCTGGTCTGCTCATGTATATTTTTTATCTTATTTTATTTATCTTAGTTTCTTTTATACCATGGATTCTTAGATTGTTCTCTTGACTGTGTCCTAGATTTCTTTGTAGTAATGATCATGTTCACTAGAATTTTTTTTCTTCATATATACCTGTAAGCATTATTGAAAGCATTATTGTCTCAACCTGCCCTCTGTCTCTGAATTTTGTTCTTATGCTTGATATTATGTGTCGATGACGCTTTTCACATATTTTTATTTGATTGGTCTTTCATTACCAAAGTTTCTTTTTAACTATTTTCTTTTAGAATCTGAATGTTCTTGCTGAATTTTTCCTGCAAATTACTGGTCACTTTGGTAACTTTCTTGCCTAGTTGCTAAATTGATCTACTAAATTTTACTTACTTACTTGAGTTCTCCACACTGTCACTGATCCCTTTTTTTTAAATTCAGTTGTGTGTGTGTGTGTGTGTGTGTGTGTGTGTGTGTGTGTGTGTGTGAACCATGGACGAATTTGGGAACCACCATGGACAGCCTCCACCTCCTCCTTGTTTACTCTGCCCCGGAGATTCACAGGCTCCGCCCTACCAAAACCAGAAACGGCAGGCCCCCCCCTGCTTCCGCCCTGCGTCTATACCTAGGATCCGAACTCAGACCTTCCGCCTGCAAGGTAAAGGCTTAACCCCTGAGCCACCTCTCCAGCCCCACTGATCCCTTTTTAAATGGAACTCTGAAATTTCAGCTCTTTTTTTCCTGGAATTTCAGCTCTCTAATTACCTTTGTTTTCTGGTATTGTGGTGGGTTATTGTTTTACTAATACCTTTGTATTCGTTGAGATAGATGTGTCTTCCAGTTTTTATTTTTTAGTTTGCTTATGGGTCCTTTTGGTGAAGTGTCTTGGCTTGGATTCATGTTCCCTCATACAATTTGGGGTCAAAGGGGCCTACAGTAAAAGATGCAGTCTGACAGCAATCTTAGGGTTGACTTTGCAGTGGAAGCTATATGTGCACCTGATTTACATTTCAAATAGTGTACTAGGGTGGATGAAAAGGCAGTTTATTTGCTTTAAGCTAACATTGTTAATATTTAAGTAATAAAATGAAAAGAGGTATGAAAAGGAGGAAATTATGTGGGTCAGAGGTACAGTAAGCAGTAAAGACTGAAGAGTGGGTACACAGACCTTTACAATTGAGATACAAGTTAAAACACAACGAAGTACAAAAGTGCCAACTATAAAAAATATAAATAAATACATACAAGTATAAGAACATGAGATAGAAAGTGCTATGCTCTCAGCCAGCAATTCTTTTCCTTTCAGATGGTGCAATTTATTCCTTCCCCCAAATGCCTTTTGTATCGCATCTTCACGGATGGGAAGGAAGCTTCTAGTTTTAGTAACTAAGGCAAGTCAGGAATTCCTTTCACCTGAGTCCACGTTCCATCAGAATTCCCCAGCCCGAGGTCTCCCACCTGAGCATTAAAACTTTCTCTCTGATGCTTTCAGCTCGCTCTGTCCACATGCAGGACTTCCTGTAACTGAGGCTCTGAGGGAGGTGGAAGGCCTGCCCGCCTATGTTTCCTTTGCTGTGCCTATCAGGGTATTGTGCCGGGTTCCATAGCACATTTCCCATGATCCCTTCCCAGGTGAGTAGCGCCTGGTCTCAGCTTCAGGCTCCCACAGCATCCTTCTGCTTCTGTGTCCATAGTCTGGTGTCCACAGCCTGCTCTACACTGGTTCTCTCTGTGCAGGATCATTCTTTCTCAGCTCTTGGGCACCTATCCATGACAGAACATCCCTGGCAGTTACAGCTGAGCCAGCCAGTACTCACAGCATAGTGCGTCGAGACACCCATGCCTTGACTCCTTTGTGGAGAAATTTCTATCTCCACTTATTTGTTTTCTTTAGCTCTTTATTTTATAGAAATAAAATCCACTGGTTTTTACCTTGATTTATTCCACGCACTCTACAAACAGAGCTTCTGATCTGCCAACTTGCTCAGAAGGTCTGCATTCGTTTGTACTCATGGTGATCCAACTTAACTTTTGTATGTGGGTTTTTTGTTTGTTTGTTTGTTTTATAATTCCAATAATCTCCTTTTGCATATAAGAAGCCAGGCTCAAAGGTGGCTGAATTACAAGCATGTCATTTTAGTTGATAAGAAAAGAGCTCAGTGGCAAGTCCCAGCCCAAAGACAAATCTAGTCACCACCATGGTAACAGAGGAAAATGCAGGGAAAGAACTGAGAAAAGACAGAGAATTCCCACCCTCACATTCAGAAGACATGCCTCTCTGGCCACAATAACTCTTATCACAGTTGAGAATAAAACTATCAGAGATGTATACTGAAGTACCCAAGGTCCACTAGATGTCTTCTCATCCATGAAAGTTCTTGGTGAAAATAAAAAACATTTTACATGGTACATTTCAGGAACTGGCTTAAGAGATGATCCAGTTATACATTTAAGTTTCATTCCTCTGCTGTTTCATCTGTTCTCAGTCAGATGTGTGATCTGCCTTTCTTAAAGCTACATGATATTTCTGTGGCTGGTAGTATGTTTCCTCCTTTCAGTTCAACAGTAACATTCCCACAACATCACTGCTAAATGTAAGCCACCTGAGATCTTTCACTTAGCAGACAAGAACAAATTGAGTAACTACAGTGTAGAACTAGCACTTTAATTATAGTATTGTGTACCTAAGGTAATTATTCACATGATGTAGTAGTGCTTGAGATTATTAATTGTGATCAACTGAATTGATGTGATTCAACTTAGCCCACAAGTAAAGTCAGTTACTTGGCAATCACAAAAGTTTCCTGATTAATTTCATGCTGATTACTCCACAAACAGACGTATTGTGTGTGTGTGTGTGTGTGTGTGTGTGTGTGTGTGTGTGTTATAATGATGATGATGTCATATGTGCATGTCTTTGGCATTTACTCACCCTGTTTTAAGGTAAATCCACACTATCCAAGTCCCAAAGACATTGGAATCACTATTCTAACATTTTCTTTTCAGAACATTTTTCTGAAATGTCTCAGTTAAGCTTCATGGAGTCTGAGATGAATTAAGTGACCAAGCTAAACCTATCACTCCATGCCAATCACTGTGTGACACGGGAGAATGAAGACAAGGTTCATGCACATTATGCTGCTAATAGGACTTCAGTGAGGAGGAGAACAGCACAGTCAATATACTGTAATTTTTCCAGCAATATGGTGGGAATGGAGTTGTCCATCTCAAGCATTTAAACCCAGCATTTGGCTATAAGTGCACAAGAAACGACATTGACCAAATGTTAAGATTTTCTTATGATTTATGATAATTTTAGTGAAGAAAGTCTAATGGCAGAGATTGCCTTCTAAAATTAAACTACTGAGATTGCCTGTCAGCTTGATGGTTTCAACACAGCATCAGTAATGAAATATTCAGATTTTAGCTACTCCAAAACATTTTATAGTGTCTTACTTCCTATTCAATTAAGATGAATAGCATTACATAAAAAAGGAGGCTGGGGAATCTATGTTTATAACATACTCAGCACACTTTCCTTAAAACCAGGCAGAGAGCAACAAAAGTGTTATATCTATTCTTCATCATGGTGCTAAGCATATGCCATGAAATAGCTCACTCAGCTCAAGCAGCTAATAAGGTAAATCTGGTTACCAAGTCCATTTTTCTATGTCAAAGCTGACACTAGCTCTGTGGAGAGTCTAAAACAAGTACTGGTGACAGAACTTCACTTCTGGTTCAAGTCTGTCTATTTCTGGCTCTAAACTTAGATTCATGGAGCACATATATAACAGGCTACACGGAGTACTTGTGGCTGTTGCCTGAGACACCTTCCAGTTCAGTGCCCCTTTCTGTAAGAAGGAACCCCAAATCTCAAAGAAACACTTGTTGCATTTAAGCTGAGCTAAAACTCAGGTCAGCTGATTCAGCTTTTGCCCTTGAAATGATAAATATCATCTGCTTTCTGAATTGAATCAACTGTTTCTCAATTGTATTGTTGTTTATATAGAATGCTGAATAGAGAGGTCACTATAGATTCAATGTGAAATGGTAACTTTCTTTTCCACATTGTAGGATGTCTGCATTTCTTTTCTTTTTTTTTTTTTCTTTTTTTTTCTTAGGCTTCAAAGAATGCACCACAACCAGAAGTCTCGTTTGTAAGCAAAGCAGCATTCTCTGAGCCTGGCCAGGCTCACGGGCTTAGTGGGGCTTAATCTCAGTTGGGGAAGAAAATCACCAAGCAGTACTATTGTGAGGTTCAAGAACATTGAATGAGTCAAAATGAAAATTATCCTATTACTGAAGGTCAAACTAATCATTCTCACAAATACTTACTACTTGGCCTTTTGTCCACATTTTTCTATTTACTGATTATTTTGGAAAAATATGAATTCTGCTGTTCAAAATTAAAGATAAGTATTTTCTAGTCAAACATGAAATGCTGATCTTGAAAGAAATTAAGCAGCAATTTCAAATATACCATAGGTCATATATTTTGATAGTATCATCTACTATAATAAAATTAAATGCTTGGCTAAATATCATTTTGTAGATTGATGATATAAGACAAAATAAAGAGAATGTAAAACAAAAAACAGAAGGAGAACATTGATCTAAGTTAAAGGATGATCTATGAGCAATCTGAAGCCAGGATGCCCGAGAAAATGGATTCTTATGCTACCAGTATTAAGAACATGAGCTTGGGATGCTGCTCATGAGAAAAATCGAGAGTGAGACTCCTGCATTGAATCAGGAATCTAGGAAGCAACTGAAGAAGTCTCAGAAGAAGGAGCTTTGGGTCCACTGGCATTAGATGCAGGGAACCTGACCCTGTGGCAGACTATGAACTTTGAAGTAGATTAAAGTAGTTCAGGCAGGATCAGGTCAGGGTGAGACAAAGTGCCCCAGGTGCGGGTCTCAGAGGATATACTTTTCATGCCTCCAGAGTGAGTATCTCCCTGAATCCTGCACCTAGACAGCTGCTCTGCTCGCCTCCATCCCAGAGCTGTTCTCGGCTTGATGCCATAGCCCGGCTCTGCCAGAAGCACATAGTCCACTGTTCTGCACATTATGATATTTTCAACCATGGTCTTTAGCAGCCCCTCAGATAGGTCAAGCATAAATGAACTCACAAGCGTTTTCAGTCACATAAGTGGCACACACTATGATTCAGAATAACATTGTACCTCATAAATATGCATGATCATGTACACACATTTAACACAATCTTCATACAAAAAGCTGTAGACAAACTTAGTGAAACTTATTTTAATACCAAATATATACTAACAAGACAACATGTGATGTTTCAATGCAGGTATACATTGTGTAATATTTAAATCATATTAAACATTAATTTAAAATCATCTAAAATATCTTTCTCCTAATTGACAGATAATATTTGTCTTTTCTCTATGGTAAAAAGAAAAACTTTCATAGTACTTCTAGATTAATGCATGTTTGTGTGTGGTGGGGCGTAGGAGGGGAATGCTTACATGAGTGTATGAATGTTCATGTGTGTAGTTCATCTGTTATTAAGGCCGTGTCTCTCATTGGAACCCAGAGTCAACTCGTAGGCTAGTCTGGCAAGCCAGCTTGGCCTGGGAATCACCTGTCTCTGTCTCCTGAGGTCCAGAATTACAAGCATCAATCATGTCTTTCTGGCTTTTACCCGGGTCCTGGGGATCTGAATTCCAGCCCTCGCACTTGCATGGCAAGCACCTTACTCACTGAGCCTTCGCCCCAGTCCTACATCTAGATTTTTGAAATGTAATTTTTATAGCACATGATTGTTATCTCTAATCACCGTTCTGTGGACACAGTGGTACGCTGGAAGGTTTTGCCTCTAACTAACTATATTCACCTTTCCTTGCCTCCTTGCCTCTACTCTCCCAGCCTTTAGTAAGGACTCTTCTTTGTTTTCATTAACTTTATTTATTTCGCTTGTGTGTGTGTGTGTGTGTGTGTGTGTGTGTGTGTGTGTGTGTGTGTGTGTGTGAGAGAGAGAGAGAGAGAGAGAGAGAGAGAGAGAGAGGACACTATGTGTCCCTAGGGAGGACCAAGTAACTTCTGTGAAGCCACCTTCCTTACAATCCACATATGAATGAACTAAGGTGGTTCTTGTATTTCTGTGTCTAGCTTATTTCCCCTAGCATAATGATCTCCAGTCCCATCCATGTGATCATAAACAGCAGGACTTCATTCTTTTTCTGGCTGACTTATATTCCACTGTGTGTATATCCTGTTTCTCTTTATGTATTCACATCTAGTGGGTAGATCATTTCTATTTCTTTGCTACAGTGAAGAGTGCTCAAATAATCATACGGATTTCATTTTGGAGCCTACATAACCCTCACAGCGGAAGTGCTGGATCATATGGTAGCTCTGCATTTTAATTTTTTTCTCCATATAATATCTCCATAAAGTCTGTGGTAACTTTTCTAATCTGCAGGCTGCCTCTCCACTCTTCTGCCTCTTCTGCTACACAGATGATTTTTTAGCTTGATATGATCTCATTTCTCTTTATTTTCTATTTTGTTTCCTGCCATTCAGGGTTTTGTCCAAAGCTCCTATTCCATTCCTGAAGCAGGTCTCTTGCTTCTCCAGCATGTGTTCTCAGCACCTTTTCCTGGAATCAGATGTCTGTCCAGATATGGCTTCACTTCTGAGATTTCTGTTCTCCCCTGCACTGTATGCCTGCATTTGTGCTAATGCCTGGATGTATTGACCTTCACATTAAAGTCAAACAGTACAATGACTCCTGCTCTATTCTATTTTTTCCATATGAATTTAGCCAATGAATGACTTTTATTTGTTGGCTGATATTATGGCTAAAATGTATCCCCCACATTGTCATGTGTTTGGGACGGTCATGGCACCTTTGAGAGGTAGAGCATTGCTGGAGGAAGGTAGTCACAGGGGGTGGGCCTTAAGGTGGATTAGTCCCACCCTACTTCTTGGAGAAGTTCGCCTTCTCAGCAAGCAGTCTTATAATTCTCAACCTTCTGCCAGCCAGCCATGCAGCTTCTGCCATGAAAGACTGTATCTCCCCTCTGGAACCATAATCCGAATAAATCTCCCTTAACTTGTTTGACTTTGGATATTCTCTCACAGCAACTCAAAAAATACAGCTGACTTCTGATTTGTTTTGTACTATTGTTATTTTGATGGTGGCAGTTCTATATTTTATGATTGTAGGATCACTTTTCAGTTTCTGTGAAAATTTTCACTGGTATTTTGATAGAGATTGTATTAAATTTGTAATTTGATCTGGAATATGTGGACATTGTAGCAATACTTATTCTCCCAATCATGAACATAGAATGAACCTTTCTTATGTCCTCTTCAATTTTCATTGTCAATGATTTATCATTTGCATTGAAGTGATCTTCACCTCTTTGCCTTTGTGTATTCCTAACCATTTCAGATTTTTGTAGGGGCAGTAAATGGGATTGCTTTCTTGATTATTGGCCAATAGAATGGCCAGATGACTTGTTATTGGCCAATAGAATCTATTGATTATTGTGTATTGATTTTGTAATTGCCATTTTTCTGCATTCGTTCATTAGTTGTACTTACATGCACGCATGCACACACACACACACACACACACACACACACACACACACACACACACACTCCCCTGAGTCTCCTGCCCCTCTTTCACGTCATGCACTACTCCGCTGAATCATAACCCCGGGTAATACCCAATCTCTCTGCCACCATTGCAGCTCTTGTCTGCTGGTCACATTTGACATATTCCACCTTCAACCTCAAGTGATCATAATGCTTCAACAATCTTAGTCCTTCTTCTCTGTTCTGTTTATGCTTCCTCTCAACCACCTATTCATACTTGCTCCACATTCTCACTGATAGCATTGCTTTCTGTTTCGTTATGAAGGAGAAGAAGAAGAGAAGGAAGAGGAGGAAGAAGAGATTAAAATCTTGATAATTCAATTGTTCTGAGGTTATCACCAGCATTTCTATCTCCCACCATCCACCACTGTTGTCTCCTGAATGAACCAGTACCACCCACTCCCAGGTTCTTGGACATCACTGCTTCCCAGAATATTTTTGCTCTTTCAGCCACATCTCTGCTAATCACCCTTTCTAACTTTCACTCAAATGGCAATTTGAATTGTTACTATTTGGCTACTGTTCAAAATTGAAATCTGATGTTTACATCATACCTTCCATATACACTTGCCTGTGTTATCTTTACTTCTAATATTTATCACCATTTCTCTATTTTTCAGACAGGATATCAAGTATTTCAGGCTTCTAAACCTGCTACATATCCAAGGATGGCCTTGAACTTCTGATCCTCCTTTCTCTTTCTCCTGAGTCCCATGACTACACTTACATACCACCACACCTGATTCCAAACCATTTAGCCTAGAATATAATTTGGTCAATTGTCTTGTTTATTGTTCAACTCACTATTTATCTTTCACAATAGCATAAACTGTAGATGGGGAAAAAACCTCTGCCTGTTTTGTTGTTTGCTGCATTCAACAGATAATATGTAGAAGTTAATGCATACAAAGATCTAGTAAGAAAATGACTGTATACTTCCCAATATTATTTAACAAATACTCTGCAAAATGTACTTGCAGGTATCATAGTAGGATTTGTTACCTAGTGACATTTGTTGATAGTATTTGTTACTTAGTGAGATTTGTTGATAGTGACATTTCAACATTCAAGTCATCAGTTATATATAATCATATGTACATAAAGACTGTAATTGCAGAGGTGAAAAGTGATTACTCCAAACCTCTAATGAGAAATGTGTTTTCCTCTACAGGATGTGAGATCAAAATAGTTTGTAAGAAATGAGTATGTTCCTGAACTATGTGTGCTAAGTCACCTCTGGAACTCTCCTGGTTATCTCTGGTATATTCTGATCTGTGGGTGTGCTGGGTCACCTCTGATACATTCCTGAGCTGTGTGTGTGAGTGTGTGTGTGTTCATCTCTGATACATTCCTGAGCTGTACATGTCAGGTCATTTCTGAAATATTCCAAACTGCTGTGGGCTAGATCACATATTGCCCTGAAGCAAGTTTCAGAACAGTGGGTTTCAGTAATTCATATGTGAGTTCATGCATGTGTGCATGTGTAAAGAAAATCTCATACTGTCCAATTGACAGTATCTAGAATCATCTCCTTCATATTGTAGCACGGTGAAATGTGACTATGTATATTTAATAGAAGTCATATTTTTTTTTCAAATACTGAACATGTGAAACTAAGATTTTGAGTTTCCATTGGTTCAACTTTCCTTTCAGTGATTTAGGTGAAAGTTATTAGAAATAGTGAAATAAATAATGGCCATGAGTCTTTAAATAGATTTTTAATTTCAAGATAAAGCAAATATAGCCAATGTAGGAATTACAGAAAAGCACAGGGAAAAAATGGAGGCGAAATTTTATCAATAAAATTTTCTTAACATCTCTGATTTTTTACATACATCTAATTTATCTTTATGATGTGTGTGAAAACTTGCATGAAGTGATTTTCTTCAAAGTTGTTGACTTGAAAGGCAGTTCTTACACCACCCCATGCAATTTCAGAATTAGAACTTTTTCTGAAATTTCCCTAGAGTCCATCAAATTTTCTTAAATTATTTCATTGTTTCTGACTTATGTTCTAAACAGAAGAATTTGATATATGTAAAGCTAAATACACTACCTAGCTACCACGAGTTTATCCAACAGGCTTGAAATTTGTTCTCAATTAGTTTAAAATCTAGCAATTATGACATGTGCAGAAATAAATGTAAGATCCACTTAACCGTAGCCTTGCTTTGTGGAGTTATATGTTTTATCAGCTCTCCCTGAGACGATCATAAGAGTAAAATGTAAAGGTAAGGTCTCTGACGTGTTTGACAATGGAAGGCAGAGATGCTAAAGATGAGGTTAAACAATAAATCAGAAAGTTGAGATTAGTCTTGTGCCCTTTGAAATCACACCATATATGATAAGCCTCCCCAGAAAGAGTGAGAGAAAGCATAAGTTAAAAGCAGAAGAATCCGTCAGATGGAAGGATCAATGGACTCAGGAAAGAGATAATTTAACTGGGTCTTGAAGATGGAGCAAAAATTCAAATGTCACTGGAGAATTCTGGCTGTTAAAGACAGGGAGGTTATGTTAACAGAAAATGTGCTGAACATTAAGAACAAGGAATAACTAAGCTTAAATCTGTATTTGATGAAAATAGAACTGACAGCACTATATAAAATATGATAGTCACATAACACAAAATGCATTTCAGATCAATAAACTCTTTAGTAGACTGCCAGATTAAGGTAAAGGATAAAAGATAATATGCATTAAGTTGGTGTCAATGGGAGATAAGATGGGGATATCTAGGTGGCATCTTACAGCTAGAATGCCTGGACTAATTGGAAGTCTAGTGGAAACAAGAAAGAAGCTAGGACTTTATGGCTGAGTGAGTGGAGGATTCGATATATAACAGAAATCAGGTTACAAACAAGTAAATAGATTTTAGTGGGAAATTATGCTTCTGGTCTGTGACTTCAAGTTCCCACAGCTAAGTCTGTGATTTGGTTAGTCCCACTCCATTCTCTGACCACATTTTTCTTGAGCCAAGATCAATTCACTTACACTTTACGCCTAGTCTCACAGGGTTACTATGATGCTATCATCTCTCTTGAGAATTTTGCCTTCCAACTGCCACCTGTCTACCTGTATCCATGGACCTTTAAACATGCTTTCCCATGCCTGCCTTGCCCATGACTTTTTGCTGGCTTCCTGCTGTCGTGGTCTATATAGACAACTCATAATTTGCCATTCAGATAAACTGATTATTCTCTCATTCTTTTTACATATGAGCTACCCACTCAGCTGAACTTCAGCTGTTCTCTGGAAATGGCCCTGTGCCTCCAGGATTGATGCAGAGAATTTCCATGCTGCCAGTGTTCACCCAGTGATTTGTCATCAAAACATGTCTATGAATACCAACATTTTCATCAAAGTCATACATACCAATGAATTTCAAAAGAAAAGCATTATCTGGAGAAAATCGTACAATATCAAAATAAGTTCTTTAGTCAATTTTCCCTATAGCTCACCATCTATTTCAAACTTTCCTATTTCTACTTAGCTAAAATTATATTAGCATGATCAATTTTCCTCACTTAAGTTCCATATTGCAATGCTGTCAATCACTTTCTTTATTTAAAATGACCAATTATGGCATATGCCATTGTGATTGGAGGGTTGTGGTTTGATTCAGTTTCCTTTGGGAAGTTATTTTCCTTTTCCTTTTGGTTTTTGTTTTACATTGTGTGTGTGTGTGTGTGTGTGTGTGTATGTGTATGTGTCCATCATTTCTTCTAAGTCAATTTTTTCTCAGTCACAATTTGTACATCTATGTTATATCAAGTATATTTATTCATTTATTTTTCAAAAGCAAGAGTTAATATACATTTGCAGTTATGGCAAATCTCATTTTGTATCTCCAATTTATTAGATTAAAAATGTTTACTATTAATCACCTGCAATGTACGTTATTTTAGAAGCTACAGATTCAATACTGTCATTTCTTATCATTACCATTTTCTCAGATAATCCAGAGGTTGTTGAACCCTCAGCATGACTATATTTAGTCCTTTAATTTGTTTAGTTCACTACCTACTTCACTGTTGGGACTGATGAACTAAAAGGTCTATGGGGTCAAAACAGTAACATCACAGTCCCTCAAAGTCCCTTGATCCCTCATTCCTAGTCCTCACTGTGCAAGTATAGTTCCCTATGCACCAGTTATTTTCCCCATCATATTACTAATTCAATGGTATTCTTTACTCAGCAACAACACAAATGATGTCTAGAGTACAAGTGGTCACAATGACCATTAGGTAAAGGTGATTTGCTAATTAAATGCAGAGCTGGAATTTAGACTACAGAAAATGTAGCAACAAAGTCTTGATGAGATTCCAAAGAAACAATAATAAGGAGATCGGAAGATGACTAATAAGCAGTAATGTGGTCACAAGGAAAAAGAAACTAGAAAGGATTTTTAAAAGGCAGAATTTTGTAAATAGCCTCAGAGTAGATACTCTTTAACCCAAGAAGACATAACATCAAGAACTCCAATTAAAACCCCATCATTAAAATAATTTACATTCATTATAATAAAAACTCATAATAGGGAAGAAATGTTAAGTAAAAAGAAGAATTTTCAAATACTCAGTGGTGTCATAAAAGACAGTGCAGTCATTTGCAGCAAATTAAACTGTGCCAAAGGATTTGCTTAGAGAAAATGGAACTAGGACAGTTTTTCCCCCTGCTACGCCATTATCACTATTGACAAGACTGACATCAGCAGAAGTCACATCAGAGTGTCCAACTACGTCAACTGTTCTGGTACTGAAAATAAGCAGAACTGGCTTGTGAGTATTTTAAAGAGGAAAAGAAAGATGTTGGAGGGAAAACCAGAGATGAGCATTTGGAGGTCACCTGGTGATATGTTTTAATTTTCCTCATATGTTAGCCTCACTATTACTATGTCCCCCAGTGAATCTGGAAAACCTAGAAGAGGGTCCTAAGTGATGGCAGAGAGACACACAGGATGACAGGCCAGGTTTCCGCAGACCCCAAGCAAGGGGCTGAAGCTGACCAGAAGCAGCCAACTGCCTGCCCCAAGGACTGGAGGCTTCTCAAACAGTGCATGCCTGCTAGTGAACAATTCCCTGAGGTGGGATCATGGAAATCCGCAGTCAGAATGCTTCTGAGACCTCGCTGCAGCTAAGACAGGTACCTTCACCCCTGCATGTGCTCTGGGACCCTAACAAGTCATCAGTGCCCAAAAAGTCATCAACAACTATGCAAGAACAGCAAAGAGTCAAGAGTCATTCCCTGGAGAAACCTGTAGAGGCCTCCGCCACTTGCCGGCCCTGGGCCCTGGCAGCAGTCCATGTCCTCCTGACGGAAACCGGGTCCACCAAAGACACTAGCAATAAGTAGCGGCACAAAGGAACTCGTGAAGGAAATGTGTGCCCTTAACTTACAGGCTCCTTCTCCTCCAGTACCAGGTAAAAACAATCTGGTGAATTAAGAATGGGAAAAAGAACAAGAATGGAAAAACCTTTTGAAAAGGAAAAGAAATTTGGAGGGTAAATTTTGAACAATACTTGAGATTATAGTATAACAAGCATCATCAAACAACCTCTTGGTCAATGACAGACTGTCTACATGATGGGCCTCCCTATGCTCAACAGGCGACACTGATGTCATCTTGGAACATGAAAATACACTGCATGATATCTGTGATCAACTTATATATGTCTCCACAGTCTTAGGGTATATAATATACTCCATGATGTCTTAGAGCATGTAAGTCTGCCCATGATGTCTTAGAGGATGTAAGCACACTTTATGATGCCTTAGAGTTTGAAAGTACACTATATGGTGGCTAAAATATGTAAGTACACTCCATGACATCAGTACACTTCGTGATGTCTATAAACATGTAAGTATACCCTGTGGTGTCTTAGAGCATATAAGTGCTTTCCGTGATCTGTTAGTATGTGTAAGTGCACTCCGTGATGTCTTAGAGCATGTAAATATACTCTATGTTGTCTTAGAACATGTACATACATTCCAAGTACATTCCATGATGTCTCAGAGCATGTAAGTACACTATGATGTCTGTACGGTGACCAACTCTCCCAACAATGTACTTCTGAGACCACGCCCAAGTTGGTAAGTAACATATGATGTATTTGAATTTTGTTGGCCAAATAGAGCTTTAGTTTTAAATTAAAAGACACAAGAATAACTTGATGACAGTTTATTAAGCATTTCTATTGTTGAACAAAACCAGGAGAGACTCTATGCAGTTTTTAAAGAATTTTGACTCTGCACAGATTTGATTTGGTATGTTCAAGTTATAGCTTTTGGATTAAGGTCACAACTCAGTCCATACATTTTTTTTTTGCAGTACAAGCTTCCAGATCCAAGTTCAATCCTCTGACCACACAAAAAGCTGGCATGGTGGTACGTGCTTGCAATCCCAGGGCTGAGGAGGCAGACAGAGAGATCCCTGGGGCACCCTGGTCAGCCATCTCAGCCTAATTGAAGAGTTCCAGGCCAGTGAGAAACCCAATTTCAAAAAAGCTGACAGTATCTGAGGAAGAATGGCACCCCAGATTATCATCTGGCCTCCACATTATACACATACATGTGCATGTGAATCTGTACATACAAGTATACCTACACACATGAACACACATAATGAACATACAACATTAAAATACTATAAATAATCAGCATTGTAAAGAATTATACCTACTTTCCTAACAGTAGTTTTAAAGCACTATGTAAAACATAACACTTTTTCAAAATGATGTATATTCTTTGAAAAAAAAAAAAAAGAATGGCCTATTGTGTTTAAAGTAGCTTTTCTTCCAAATGGTAACATTAAGGGTGATTTCATTTTCAAATTTCTCTCTGCTGCTGTAAGAGTTTTGTTAAATGACATTTTTTATTTGAAAAAGGAAAGTGACCATGATTATTGAGATAACCAAAGAAAGTGATTTCAATAAAGATAAAAAATGAGACGATTGGATGTAACTGTTGGAATGCTGGCCACTGACCCACAAAAGAATAACAGTGTTAGGACTGGGTAGTCACTGGTGGATTTCTACTATCATTCATTTTGAAAATAGTCGTGGAACTCTATAGTTCCATCTCATATATGCAGGGAGAAGGACCTGATTCATTTCCCATGTAGTCCTCCAAGACGGCAGCTGATTCTCCCATGTTTGTCTGGATTCTGCTGAAAACTACAGCTTTGGGTAACACTTTGTAAGGCATCTCAAAGACTCATGAGAAAGAATCCCACATGCTGCCCCTCCTCCCACCATGCTGCCCTTCCTCCAAGCAATCTTTCCAGATCATAGGGTGGGGGGCAAACTGGAGGATAATTAAGGGCCCCAATATCACCCATTCATTCATTTTGCTTTCTGTTTTATTTCTCAAAGCTGTCATTGGGTTTGACAAGTTAATGGCATCGTATTCACTTTTGACTATTTCTTAGATATATTCCAAATTGTAGAATAAAGTTTTATAGTGATGAGCACAACACAGCAGGTGGTTATTACCCAAATTAGTTACAGCTGCCACATTTAAGTAGCAGGAGAAGCAGAGGAATATGTAATGCAACTACATGCATGTTGATACAGCCGTGTGTCCAATGACAATAAGGAACCCCAACCTTGAAGCCCCACCTGTGTGTCTCTGGTTGTTGCTCTTCTCCTAAAGCTCAATTCCTATTTCTAGCCTTAAAAAGATTATTTCAGTCCTTGAGTTAAGAAAAAAACTGAATATGCTGAGTCCCCTATGAATAATACAGGAACAGTGGGTGTCTAATGTTAGCTAATGCTGTCAGTAGAACCAAATTAAGATTACAAAGTTTTATAACTCTGCACACACATATATTTCCTAATATTAGGGATGCAACTGGTTTAAGAAGAAAAGTCCCTTTGGAATTGATATTAAATATTTAAAGACTCTTCTGACTTGGGACACCTGCTAAGCCATTATAAGAATAATGCACTCCAAGATTTTCAACATTGTTTGACTCCATGAAACATTAAAGCGATTTTGCTCTCAAAAGGTTCTGTTATAAAAGAGTAAAAGTGGCCTCATTCTCATTGCAGAGTAACCAACAGGGAGATCTCTTGGATCACCTTTCCACATTTCATGGTCTGGATAGTCCAAGGTGGTGTCCCAGAGGAAATCCACTGTCCTTCCAGAGCGTGAGACAATCCTTCTCTGTCACAAAGGAGAAGGAGCACTCGGACAGCATGAATTAAAATGTGCTGAAAGGTCTGTCTGTCCAGAAATTTTTTCTGGACCCCATTTTAGTACCAACTTTTGGAGTCCCCAAGTCTGAAGTGGCTCCAAAGATCACCCTGCTCAACTTCCTTTTACAAATGAGAATAGATACAGTGACTCATTCAAAGTCGGACACGGACATTGACATTGTTATCCTGACAGTACAGGGACAAACGCTTGCACCTCCCAACTGCCTGGAAACCACCTTCAAGTACAGTGACTCTTCTCCTTCCACTGTGACATTTGCTGACATTTCCACCTGTGAGTTTGCTGCAGAGCGTGATGACTGAGCATCGCCCTGAAATCAATTCACAGGCACAAGGAAAGATTCCCACTGACTCAGCTTCACTGTGGCACCCCTCTCTGCAAAGCCACACTTCTTCCTCCCTGGACAGAAAGGCTTGCCAAGCTTCAGCACCCAGGCAAAGGCCACACTTGCAAACTGCCATTCCTAACCTGACTGCTTCATATCAGAACCTGTCCTCCACCTCTGGAATCCTGCAGTCATCTTTCCATATAATACTCTTGTCACAGCAATGTAAACCTTCATTTTGTTACTTGCCTGTTTCATATTCCTAAATCTGTCTTCCAAATAATGAGTATATTTCCTGATTCTGGCCCATATATCATTTCATTAGTCTCTTCTACAGATATTTGTATCCATTATATATATATATACATATATATATATATATAATGTGTGTATTATATTTGTGATTACATTTGGATGTAGCCTACGTGTATGTGTTCAGGGACCAGAACCTGATATCAGGTATCTTTTTCTGGAATTATTATATTTTTTCTAGTTTTACAAGTATATTGAGTACTCATCCCTCCATTCCCCCCTCCCTACCAGGCCCCTCCTTTTCCTTCATCAATCCATCCCACTCCCTCCCACCCTCCTGCCTGTCTGCTTCTATGGACCCCAGGGTTCCTTCTGGCTTGTCTGCTCTTGAGGGGGTTCAGGCCTCTGGTTTACCAAATTGTCCCTTCTTGGGCCACCTTACCAATAGAAGCATTTCCCTTCCTTCATCCAACTTTAGTTCCCAAGATTTCTACTGTATGTTCCTATTTCTCTTGAGTTCCTCTGTAGTCTATTCTACCTTATTTTTTGAGACAAGACCTTCTTCTGGAACTCACTAGTGGACTAGACTGAGCTAATCTGCCTGTCTCTGCACCACCTACCACCCTAGTGTTGGGGTCCAGATACTCAGCTTTTATATAGGTACTAGAGGTCCAAACTGTATAATCATGCTTTAGAAACAAGCACTTTACAGGCTGAGTATCTCCCAGCCCCCTGCAAAGTCTACATATTTTCTCAAGTAGATTTTAGCGTGGATCTTTAAACTATGATGACATTAAGAGAGACACTTGGATAATGAAGTGGTCATTCATATATACTTTTAAAATAAAGGGATAAGCTTAATGTTCCATTTCCTCACAAGCAAGATTTAAAGCAATAATATGTACTTGGACTGGTGATCTAATATGAATTCAGAGGCAAGGACTTCTGGGAAGAAGAGAAAGATCAAGAGCGACAGACAGGCAGACACAAAAGGTACCTTTACCACCTGCCCCCCCCCCACACACACACATCTGGCATAGCCCTATCAAAACCCACACGTGGGCAAGCTTCCCTTGAAATTCCTTCATGTTTTATTTCACTTCAGTGACACTGTGAAATCTCCAACCGTGACATTTCAGAGACCAGTTGTTCCAAGGTATTAAAGGCAGACTTATCACGACTCAGCTTTGGGCTGTTTAGATGAAGGGGTGATATTGTCTGTACTTGCATCTCAAAAGAAACAAGCCAACCTTGTCTGCAGCATAGTACTTAAAATTCTGATCATGCATGAGGCTTATTTGCATCACATTGTTCAAGATACAGTTAATGTCCCTGAGGCACACATAAAAAGCAAAATATGCTGAAATTTTCATATTTTTCATTGGTAATTTGTCATGAAACCATAGTATTGTGGGCACTTGTTTAATAAATCACAATTCTTGCTTGTAAAAATCTTATTCTGTGTAGGCAAATTAAGTAGGCATTTACAGGATATCTAATTTCTAAAAAAATTAAAATTAATTGCATGTATCACTAAGATAATGCATTTGGGTATTACTTGATTCTCTATAATGATTTTTTTCTTATATACACTATTTTTTTCTTCAAACTTTCAGAATTTTACATGGTCAAACAGATCATAATTTTGAATCATTTGTCATTTGCTAACTTTAATTAGAAATTGTTACAAAAATCGCTGCTATTTTTCTTGGCATTTACATATTCTTCCAAGTACAAAAAATGTGGAATTTAAATATAGTGCCACTTGCGATATCATGTTCGTGGAAAGTACAGGTTTTTAATTATATATTACTTCTGTGAATTTGTAAACTTTTAAGTCTCAATGTTTTCTCTTATCATATCAATCTGGAGATAAAAATCAAACCCTAGTGACAACAGACCAATCATTGCTTGAGTTTCTGCCCTAGTTAAACTCCTAAAGTAGCCGGGATAACTCTTCCTGTCCTTGGTGGTATCCACATTAATCTAGGCTAATTTACACTTTGTCTGGAAGCAAGACACAGCATGGAGTCTTAACCAAATAATAAGAATCTGGCAACTAAAAAATAATTAGAGCAATTTAGATTTTATTGCAGAAGCTAAGAAATATTCATGAGGCACAGAAAAAGACACCCTGTTTTCTCCATCTTTCTCTCAACTTCCCAAATGTGCCAGTTTCCCACTGTCTGTGTTGTGTCCTGTCAGCTCTCTCTTTCTCTCTCTCTCTCTCTCCCCCCCGCTTGCCCTACTCAGCCCCTTACGGTACAGATAGAATGACTTAACTTCCCCGGTGTGCCTCTCAACAACCCTGCTCTAGAGTTGTCCCGAGGAATACTAGGGAACAGATCTAGTTCTAAGAACCTTCCTGAAGGGCAGTAGGCACCAATTGTGTTCTCCACTTCCTAGATGTTGGGCTCCAGGATCCTACGAGCTGGTCCTAAGACAGGATGCTGCCACCCCAATTCAAAACGAAACCCACACTGACTGCTGCTCTCTACCATGTTTCAGGGTACCCAGGCAAGGTAGGGAAACTGTAAGGAAGACAGGTTGTTGCTCCCAGAATCCTTCCAAATGTTTGAAGTACTGTTGCTCACTGCATCATCATTGTCCTTCCCAAAGAGCAATGGCTAAAGAGCAGAAGGAGGAAAAAGACAGAAATATAAAAATGTTGCAAAAGACAGAGGACTGGGGACATGGCTCTGTGGGGACTGTTCCGGCGTAAGGACCTGGGTTCAGTTCTCAGAACCACTGTGCACAGTAGAGCATGATAGCGTGTCCATAAATCCAGCAGTGATGGTGGGTTCAGGCACATAGATCCCTGGACTACACTGGTGAGCCAGTCTGGTTGAACTGTAGAGCTCTAGGTTCAGTGAGAGACCTGTGTCAGAAGATAACATGGGGAGCAATAGAGGACTACACCGAACTTCAGCTTCTGGCATCTATAGCCACATGCATACACAGACACACACACACACACACACACGCATACACATGAACACATAGATACACATGTGCCACATGCACACAAAAGACGGTATCAAGCATCCCACAATTTTTTGTTCTTATATTGACCTTGCAGCCCTTGGTTAATACTTTTCTACATTGCTAAAACAAATAATACTCAGGGACATGGATATGTACCAAAGAGATTTAAAATACATTCTTTTGGCCATGTAAGAATGCATATGGACTACAATTTTGCACAAAATCCTTACTTTTCACAGTAAAGTGTAGAAATAGCCGAAAACCTAGCCATAAGAAAAGACTTAATGAGAACATATAAATGCAAGAAATACCCTATCTTCAAAGATTGATTAAAGGGTAAGGAACCGCTCTTTCCTCAGTCAAATAGAGATAAGACATAAATGAAAGCCCCTTTCTTCAAACTGATCCATGTGTGATTAGGAAATAAAACCAACTATTTTGAGCATATTCATAAAATTTAATGCATATTCATTAAGCACATAATTATAATTTCAAATACAAATATACATTCTTTCAACAAACTTTGGATGTAGTTCAAGGCCTTGGGCCCACTAATTAGAGTTCAATGTCATCTGCACAGATAATGATTCCCACAACTTGCTGAAAGACTTTAAGGAGGGGAATGGCATGGCCATATCCACATGCAAATATTCCAAAGGTACCTCTGATTGGTCTATAGTGAGATGATGGTGTGGAGCAAGAATATGACATAGAAATAGGAAATTAGAGCAATAATCTGAGAAAGAGGCCAGGTGAGGGGTTAGCAGTACGTACAGAGAGATGAAGCAGGTCTGAGGTTTGAATGTCTTAGTCTCTAATGAACATACGATCCAAACATTTTGTGGGAAACTGGGATTTTTATTCCAGCTTATGACTTCAGGCTATAATTCATTGAGGCAAGAAAAGTAATGCCAACATCAAAAGCCTATAGAACTGGCCATGCCATAGCCATGGGAACTGTTGAAACGGGACAAGACCTGAAGAATACGTTCTCATTTGCCACTGTCAAATACTGAATGAACCAGCTCTCCCCATCTTGTCCATTTGCCCAAGGAATGGTTCCGCCCACTATGGGCTGGGTCTTCCCACATCAATTAGAAAACCTACAGGTTTGATTAGGGCTTTACTTAGTTAAATAAGTTTGTATGGGAGTGCCTAAAGGCTCAAAATTCATTTGTCAAGTGGACACCTGAAGCTAATTGCCACCATAAGCATGTGCTAGTGGAATTTTTGAAATCATTAGATATGGAGGAAGGGAAGTGACATGTATTTCTGAGTAAATGAGGATGTGCAAAAATGTTAACTGAGAGAAACCAGGGGAACATGCAGGAATACTGGCAAAAAAAAAAAAAAACATAGTTCTATCTTTGACACACCATATTTGACATTTATTAGAGTTCAACATAGAGGTAAATGGATGTCTAAAGCTGATGGCAACTCCTGACCTGGCAGTCATGAATCTGTGGAACATCAACCTATGTCCCCTATACCATGGCAATAGACTCAATGGAATCAGCTCTGGAGACTATGCAGACAAACAGGAAAATAAAGAGATGGGAAAACAGAGAAGTCAGTGAGCATGCCTAGGAAGCAACAGCTAGTAGAAAAACAAGGATGCTTCTGACATGCTGTCCCAAGAGACTGAGTGAGATACATACAAGTAACAAGCTTGAGGTCTGGGATGGCCACAAGAAGCACATTCAACGGAGACATAGGAAGAAAATAGCAATTAATGTATATCTTGCAAAAGGAATAAGAAGAGATGAAATGATTAAAGCAAGCATGGCAACTGTTTCAAGGAATTCTAGCATCAAAGGGAACAAGGAAATGGAGACGGGGCAGAAGGGCAAGCTAATGTCAGAGAACAGCATTCTTTTAAAAGATGAAAGCTGCCCCACTGTATTTGTAAGCTGTGGTGTAAGATGTGACACAGGACACTGCAGTGACAGAGAATACAATTAATAAATGGGAACGGAGGTTCCAAGATCCAGCAGAGTTCTGGGAGATGGCAGCTCAGCTTTGGAAAATGGGGAAAGCAGAATACAGAAAGAAGGAGACAGGAGAAGTTGTTCAGGGAGAAGAAACATGTCTCACCTGAGCTCTCTGCCATTATCTGGGAATGAAGATGAAATGCAAAATATTAGATATTCTAAACAGGAGGAAAATATAAAGCCGTTGTGTTAGAGAGAAGGGAAATGGATTTGCCGGCAGGATGCAACTGTACTGCCTTCTGGGCTGAGTGCTCACTTGAGACTCATGATCACAAATTTAATCAAAACCATTGGCGAAGTAGGGAATTTCCCTTCAGTCACACTCTGTCACTTGATTCCTGTCATAAGCTGCAGCTGAGTTATACTCGAGTAGAGTTTTGGGTAAGAGAAAAACAGGGGAGTTCAGGGGTGTCCAAGGGTGTGACTGCAGGCTTGCTGACTTCCAGGCAGACAAGAACAGCAGCAAGTTCTTAGGAGAGTGATGGTGGGAAGAAATGGCCAGCAAAAACTTGCTGAAGGAAAATCAGTGGTGTTATGGTCCTGACAGAAGCAGAGGGTCCAAAGAAAGAAATCGAAGAATATATGAAGCAATGGGTTTGCGTAGTATGTTTGACATGGTACTGTGGCAGTGAGATCACTTTCGCTAGAGACAAGAGTTAGAGTATCATTTAACAGGGTTCTCCAGAAAACAGAATCAATAAGGGCATGTGCGTAAGTATATAAGTGTGTCCAGGAAGGGTATCTGGGAAAACTAAATACTGGAATCGATTGCCACAAGTCATGAAGACAAACATCCTCTAATCTGCTCTATGCAAACCGGAGAACCGGTCACAGAAAGGAGCAAGGGGTGCACAGGGAGGTGGTGGTTATGAATACTGAGTTCTAAAGCCCCTCCCCCTTCTCTCCCTGCCCAAGAAGAACCAGAAAGTCTGATGGCTCTAGATAAGAGGAAGTGTCTGCTAAAGAAAAGAGAGAATTTCCCCCTCCTCTGCTACTTTGTACTCTTGCAAACTCTCAGTGGACTGGATGCTGGCCATCTACATTGGGAGCCTTCCTTATTGATTCAAATGCTAATCTGTCTGGAAACTCTCACAGAAACACCCAGAAATAATCAGACTTTGGGCAGACTGAGAAGTTGCTCAGAGAAGCTGGCACATACAGCTAACCATCAGAGGGATTAATCATGAAAGTACGTGATGGGAAAGTGGCACAAGTAGGCACTTCCTGGCTGGACATGAGTGAATTTCTATGTGGTGAGTGCTAAGCCAGGGGTGCAAGCTGTAACCAAGAGGATCATTTCAGCCAAATACTAAGTCTTCAGTAAATGATGAATTTGTCATACTGTATTTAAGTAGTTTTCCTGATTGATACCTCTTTAAAACTACAAGTGAGCTAACAAGTCTAACATGCAAGTCTAGAAGTGGATTGACTTGGACACAGTGCTAGAGTATTTCAGTTGTACTATAATTATAATAGGCATACAAATCTACATCTCCTTAAGATATATAGGAATTATTATTACTGCTTACTTTGCCAGCTAATGTGAGTTTTTATTGCTACCCGCAAGTTTAAGAATTATTTTATCTTATTTCCATTAGCATTATGCTTTTTCTTTACTAAGGAAATGAGTCAGAACTTATGTTTATTTGGCATTTCTGTTTCCCTTCCGGTAAAATACAACTCATGTGTTTCCCAATTCTATTGTATTGTTTACATTTTCTCTAGATACTTTTCTATTTTTATTTCTAGATGTTATTTTTAAAATTATAAAATTAGCATATAATCAGTCAGGTAGGTTGCAAATACATTTCCCAACTATGATTTATCTTTTAAATTCTTTCTCAATGCTTCTGTACATGATAGGTCTGCTGTACCCATGAACTTACTACAGCTGGGTCTACTTCCATATGATCTGCATGACATTTGACCTATCATAATCTACCATAGAAGGGGCAAGTCCTTGAGAGACTATTGTGAGTCTTGGTGTAGGATATGCGGTAGGAGAGTACTGTCCTTCACGGTATAACCCACTAGCATGTTATCCATGCCATAGCAAGTGCTCAAGCATACAAAATCCGGGCAACCTGAAACTCAGCAGGCCACACATTCAGAAAACATGAAAGTTGAAGAAGACTTAGGAAGAAGATTTGTAGTAAGAAAAAGAGGGGGAATGGGATTGGATAATAAGAGGTGAAAGGACATAAATTCATTTATTTGTGTATGAAATTCCAAAACAATAAAAATAAATTTTAAAAACTAATTAAATGGTACATAGGTAACTGATTAAACATAGTGAATCCATCAGAATGTTCTTATGGCCAGTGACATTTTCTTACTGCCAATGAGATATTTTATATCCTGAAGCATATGGATATTTTTTCTGAAAAAAAAGGAAACTAAAAGCTTGCTTGGTATCTATTTACTTTTATATTATTTTCTTTATTAACAAAAGAATGCCTAGTACAAAATAATCATTTTGATAAGTATTTACTAAATCAAATCCTGCCATAGTCTCTACATTTTAATTTTTCCTTGATCCAAAATTAATTTAGCAGGGCTAACACAAAAAGGGGGAAGCACAAAATATATTAGATAGGGTTGGAGAGATGGCTCAGGGGTTAAGACTCTCCCTTCCAAACAGAAGATCCTGAGTTCTTATTCCAGGTCCCAAGTAAAAAACGCCAGCCAGATGGAAATGGCAGCAGCCTTCACTTCCGGCTTTGGTGGGTGCAGCCTGGGAAATCACAGAGCAAAGCAAGAAGGAGGTAGAGGTAATCCAGGATGATTTCCAAAGTCACCCTCGGTCCTCCATTGGGACACACAGTGCCATCTGATTCACAGACACACACACACACACACACACACACACACACACACTAAATTAATTAAGTTAAATAAATAAATAAATTGAAATAAACGAAAATACATGATTTCTCAGAGACACTTAAAGTTCGGGTGATGCAACAAAAGTGTGACATTCAGCGACCTGTAGAGGAGGCCGGCACATACATACCATGGTCTTCCTCTGTCGTCTTCTTGTCTCTGGCAAAACAACTCTGCTCCCAAATTTTCATATCCTGTAAATAAACACTAGTGTTAACTAGACCCTTTTTTTCTTTTTTTTAGAATTTTTTTTATTATTATTCATTCACTTGTGCGTGTGTGCGCGTGTGTGCATGTATGTGTTTGTGTGTAGAACCACGAACGAATTCGGGAATCACCATGGACACCTCCACCTCCGCCTTGTCCCAGGATTCACGGGCTCCGCCCTACCAGGACCAGAAACGCAGGTCGCCCCTGCTTCCGCTTGGCGTCTATACGTGGGGTCTAGGATCCGAACTCAGGAGCTTCACGCCTGCAAGGCAGAGGCTTAACCCCTGAGCCACCTCTCCAGCCCCGACCCTTTTTTTCTTGAAGCCTTGTTATCCAAACATGCCTTTTGCAGACTCACCTTCCACCCAGCAGAATATGTGTCCATGTATATCCAATGATGTCTCCGAATCTCTTAAAGATCAACATTCGGAATCCTTCCAAAAGAGTCAGGTTTTTGAAGCCATTTCTCTCCAACCTCTTGTTTGGGTCCAGAGAAACCTGAATTACATTAAAGCAAAAGCCATGCTGTTGTGTGAATACATTTCCTGGGGAGACTCCGCTGCAAAACCGTCTTTTCATCCCAGACAGGAGTTCCAAGACGAACCAACGTAATGCTTATGCCGAGGTCCAACTTGACGAACCAACAAGTTTATTAGGATTACTTACCTGAGTGGGGTGAGGGTTACTGACAGGAGCAGGGGAGACTCAAAAACAGCTCACCACAGCACCGCCGAGGGGTTTCCCACGGCTGCACGGATAAAAACAGCCCTCCAATTCATCTTCCTCAGCTTATATATTCTGGGAAGCCAGTCTTGGCCCCTCTGTCTCTGAGGGCTCCTCAGTGACCAACAGATGTGATCTTAATAGTCTCAGACAAAATGGTGGCTGCTTTTGGGAGCTAGACAGGGAGGGACGCCATGCAACACATGAGAACAGATAAATGAGGGAACAGTCCATAAAAAGCACTGAAATATAACTGGAGGGAATGGTCACATTTTAAGGCCAGCCTTTGCCGCAGACTTCCTGCGCCTTCAGGCAAGACCCCTCCCTCTCAAGCACAGAGCCAGCGCTACCCAGAGCTTCCCAGTGAACATCTGCAGTTGTGTGCAGTGAATGTCAACCGCAATCCTCGAAAATCAAAAACTGAGTGTGTGAGGGGGTGGGTGGGGGTTCATTGAAGGGTGACAAATTTTAAATTATTTACTTCCCATTGCCTAGTTGGCATAGAGAAAGAGAGCTAAAAAGAGAATGAGCAGCCCTAATTATAATGAGTCCAAGTTTAAATGCTTTCCAGAGGTCATAGAGTTAGGTTGAGACCCAAAGCTCCATTTTCACCCCAGGCCACCTGTCAACCTTACGTTCTTACCTAATATGCTATTTTTGCTCTCTTTTTTCTTTTTATTGACACTGCTTTGGCAAACAAATATCAATTACAGATTAACTGTTTCTTTGTCCAGTGTGTTCCACTAAGCATTCTACCCACCTCCACCCAGGGCACTGAACAAATGCTGAACAACTGTTTAGGGAACATTTTAAAAGGTGTGAATCATTGTCGTTCCCAAGGCACGACTGCACTCTTTCCATCTAATACTGAATGGAGGATTGTCTGCTATTTTTAATTCTCCACCTTCCTTGTTTCTACTCTCTGCCACGTAGCTCTGAAGGTCTTCTAGGGTGGGGAGTTCACCCTCCAGTCTCTGGCTGCTAGCTCGGTCAGGGCGACAAGCTAGGGCTTGGGATGTTTGGGGATACCCAGGACACACTAGCATCACACACTGGGCTGCACAGTCCCCAAAGAGCCAGACACCTGAGCCCCCTGTAGCCTCCCTCCAGCCTTCTGCCAAGTCTACCTCCATCCACAGCCCGGGACAAAGGGGTGACCTGAGTCCTAAAGCAGGTTTCAATCAGCACCAAGTTATGAAAGCTAACAAATGCTACAAGATCTTTACAACCTCAGACTCTGACCCAAACCTGACATGTATCCACAAAAAAACCTAATCACCTATATTATGATAAAAAAAATCTTTTCATTGTTCAGTGAGAGTCAAAAAAGACTCCAGAATCTTTATAAAACTCTTTGTCATGAGCAACCAGGAAAAAGATGATGAAGGCAGAACCCAAAGCTGCCATGTTTCATTCTTCTCTTCAATATTTGGAACATTTCTTTTAATTAGCATAAGAGAAGAGAGAAATAAGAGTTTACTCTTTTTTTAGGAATGGTGGTTAAAATTTAAAAAAAAAATAAAAAACTACACAGAGGGCCATGGAACAGAATTAAGAATGATAAATTAAATTTTAAAAAGGAAGAAATTACATAGAGGGTGATGAAAAAGAGACCATCCTTCAGACTAGCAGAGGGAAGGGAGGAAAGACCAGCAGCATGTGAAGGGCACCAGAGTGGTTTTTCTTCAGACTGGGGGAATGGGCAAAGGACTCATGTTAATGCTAGCCTATTGGTCCATCTATCTTTGCAGTAGACCCATCGTTAGTATAGAACAATGAATGCATCATCTCATACAGCCGCTGGTTTTCAGTGTCAACACCACACTTGGTCTTGAGTTCCACAAGTTTACTTAGTGCAAACTCTGTACCAGACACTGCCTATGTAAGGGAAGTGATAAACAGAAGGCAGCAGAACAGCAAATACCCTGGGGAATTCCATTGACTTACAAATCACCTTTTAGAATATAGCCATCCCTGTATGAACCGGAAGCTGCAGTGTTGCACATGTTATAACATGTTGTACATGTTAACTAATGAGTATCTTTAGAGAGCAAATAGAAAATTCATGTTCTGGTAAATTTTTAAAGGAAACTTCAATGAGATTACTGCACAGAATGAGTAGGTTAAAAAAAAAAAACAGTGTCTATGATTGCTAAGTCGGCCAGGAATGGCTTGGTGCCAGCCAGCTGGCATTGCAAGCAACACAGCCAGCAGCTGTAATAGGTGCCCAGATGAAATGGGTTTGCTGGCGGCGGCTTCGCCACCTGACGACAATTCAGCAGAACGCAGGGGATGTGCAGCTCCATCTTCAATTAGATGCTGTCTATATTGAGAATCGTTTTCAGAAAGACTTCCAACACATTTTAGATTTTAAAAAGCATAATTTACACCATGGAAGTGTGGCAGGCTAGGCTGAGAAATATATATATATATATATATATATACATATATTACTGATCTATACATAGATCAGTAAAGATTTCTAAACGGCTAGCAGCTTGTTGGACCAGGAGGATTCCACTTGGGATGAGCAAAGAACTTTGCTGTCATGCCCATAAATCCTGTCCAAGGATACAGCCTATCTTATTAGATCAAAGTGTGAGCTAATTGACTCTTTCCACATAACAGGATCTATTTCAGAGCTTACACATCAGTCTATGTGAAAATGAGAGGGGAAGGTGTAAAGGACTCACAGGCGGTAATAGTATTCACTCCCACTGAAAAAGAGCAAATTAAACACAAGATGGTTGTCTCAGCTTTGAACTTGACTCTGCTGAAGATGTCATTAAGGATCTGAGGGATGATATGTGCAGTTTCAGGGAGAAATTAATCATGATAACTTTAAGATTTAAAAGTAAAAAGAAGTAGAAGAGAGTTATTTAATGAACAACAACAGTACTTGGTCAGAATCAGGTGTGGTACAGAATTGAAAAAGAGAATACAGTCTATTGAAATATTGAAATTTTATCCACCTTTATTTCTGCACATGTAAATGTCTTCAATACAAACAATTACACAGAGATAGATAGTCCCACTCTGCAATTTATATCAGCTCAGCTAGATTCGATTTAAATAGTAAATACTATATATATGATGAGTACATTACACTCCCATTAAAGTAGACAAGTAAAATAAACCTTCACATTCTTTGTTACAAGTGTTAGTTAACAACCAAGCAGGGTTACTTAAATTCTAAATTCACTGACAATTTTGACATATCAATATAAGCCTCTGAGTTTATAGCAGAAGAAAACGCATTTCTAAACTTTGAACCAACTGTAATTGAGAACTGGTTGTCATGCTTGTTTTATTTGAGACACACACACAAAGGGTGATATGACCCTCAACAAAATTTTAGGCATCAAAGGACTATGTAACGTTTGGGTAATTTTTTGCTGGCCATAGAACATAGACACCTCCTGTTTCTGTACATATAAATAGATATATGTCTTTTCACCTTAGCAAAGAAGGGTTAATGGATATTTGAGAAATAATTTACCTCAATCAAGAGAAGACTATTATTAACTTAATTGTCTCCTTTCAGAAGAATTTTATGAATTTATGGAGAAAAACTGAGACTACCCATCTATGCAAAAAATAAAAAGAGGATGATTTATACAATTAAATAAAACAATTGCATGAAAATTATTATTAAATCAGCTGCAATTCAATACCTACTGTATGATTAATAAACTGTAAGTGAAAACATGTGTTGCAATATTAGAATTAGGGAATTTTGAAGTTGTTTCTAAGGTTAAGAATCAGTATTAAATGTTTTTGATCATACATGATCTTTTAGTTGCCTCAATTTTAATTCCTGCTTTATTTCAAATCTCTTATCCCATCAATGAATAAGAGATGAGTAAATTTCAAAATAAATGTACAAATACAAAGCAAAAGTTAGTTTTCATTTGTAAAATGTAAATTATAGGACAGATGTAAAATGTAGGACATTTGATGAGTTGTAGAAATTAGATATGCCATATCTGAATAATATATCCCTTATATCAAAATTAAAGTATGACATCCTTTCTATACAAAGGAAGGCACGTTGGAGAAGCTATTTACAACTCTCAGAAGCAAATGAAAGAGCAACCACTAAGAACACAGCCCTCTCCACAGAAGCCACAGAAGGATGCTCTTCAAGGCTCTAAGACAAAAGAGCCTTTTGTGCATACGTGTGTGCACATGTGCATGTATGTGCATGAGTGTGCATGCGTGTGAGTGTTTGGAAAGAAAAAGAGAGAGAGAAAAACTTTTTCTCCCAAAGCTGCTTCAATTTCAGGATTTCCTTAGAGTTCGGGTGAGATTCTGAATTTAAACCCCTTTCAAGAGCACCAGACTCTGTATGGAATAACTCTGGAGCTGTGAAAGTAACTATTCTCACACACAACTGCAGTCTAGCCTCCCATTAGAGCTCTGGTCCACGGGACTGTGGGAAGCATTTCAACATGTCACTGTCCTTTTTAGGATGAATAAATATTTAGCAAGATAATCTGCCAAACTGTCTGCTGGTTCTTCTTTTGTAGAGGACAAAAAAGTCCCAAAAATATTTTTTAAAAATCTCTTCATTTTCTGTCACTACAAGATAGATTATAACAATAAGCCCATCAAGGTTGAAATATGTCATGAGATAAAGCATCTGAAATGAAATTCCCTTAAAGCCTGGAGTTGCCCATATTTGTTATTCTAACAGTAGCCAGGAGCACAGCAGCATTAATTATTGAACTGAAGGCAGATGAATACATTCTTCACGTGTGTTCAAAAGCACTCTAGGGGCAGAGTCACAATCCAGCATCCCTCCTGAGCACCACAGCCTACTTTTGCTGGCCTTGAAGAAGCATCGGATGCTAATAAAGGCCCTCTTTCTCCACCAGAGACTTGACTTGAAAGAGAATTGAAAACCCACATGCTGCTTGGCTTTATCCACCAGGGCAGCTATTTAGTTGGTAACTATCTTCACACGACTACCTTTGTGTCTATCTGAGTCACATTCATTCATCCAGCTTTTTCTCCAACACTATAGAAAAAAAAAAAAACGTGTGTTCTGTCACCAGCAAGTCAGCACTTATGCAGTTTTCCCTCATTTTCTGTAGACAAGTCAATCAGAAAGACAGAAGATATTGCTGCCAGACATTGAAATCCCCCTTCCTAAGAAAGAAAAGCACTTAATAATTCACATGAAAGATGGCAAAGTTCTGTAAGCTGCATCATAATGCAAGGGGTGAGGAAGCAGGTTCCAACTTTAAGTGAAATGGTTTAGAGTTTCATGGCAATTTTACTTATGAGAACTGGAAAGCTTAATAGGCTTGTCAGCAAAGCCATTACATGTGTTTTATCTTAAATGGAGACCTTTGGAGGTAGAATGAATGGAATTTTAAGGATGGGATTGTATCTTTCTGGGTGTGTTGGATTCCCATGATGTGACTTTCCACTTTTCCTGAGATCATTTTTATCTCATGTAGATGTTAGATTGCATTCATGTTGCAAATTAATTATCCTACCACTCTTTGCTCCTTGATTCAAAGGAATTTTATTTCTAAATTACCATGGACACTAGACTTTGTATCAAAAGAATGCTGATGGTTGCATATGGTACTTGTCCAGAGTTGTAAAGTAGCAGGCTACCACTTGGTACCTCATGAAGGCGCTTCCCATCCCTTGTAACTTCCTATTTTGATCCTTCTTCCATGCATGTGCAACTTTTTCTACAAACCCAAGCCTTTATGTTCTTTTTTTCTCTTTTTCTTGCTTTTACAACCAATGTAAATGGTTGATAGCAACTTAAGACTGTGTTGCTCAAATAAGCCAAGCACAACACTAGATCCTTGGCACTCTGAAGGGATTTACTAGAGCAAAAGCTTTTGCGGCCAAGTGGATCTCAAGATACATGTGGCATGCATTGTTTTAGGTGGTTGGAGCTTTAAAATGATAATATGCGTTATGGCTCCACAAGAGAAACCTATAGCAGATGATGTTCCCCAAATTTATTTGCTCCCATCCACTATGGACCAGCTAAGGAATGTGAGTTCTTTAGAAGATGCTCTGAGAAATCTCAGCAAAGAGAGGAATACATTAAATGTCTGTTGCAGTTACACTGTAGGTTGCTGATAAATTCATAACCAAACAGCTTAAGAGGGAATAAGTGATTTTAATCTTGCTTAGGATTTTCCATTATAGCTCTTCACCCAACTTGGCAGAAGAGTCCACCCCAATACTAGGGGTTGGAGGAACTATGTCTATACAGCCACAGGACTGTTAGGAGAGGGATAACTCTTACTTGTCAGACCAGCATGTCTGTCCAGGTATATACAAAAGAATGCCAATTTCCTTAACCAGTCCTTAACTAGTCCCTCCATCTTCTTCACCTGTGCAAGGATTAACCCTTGCTGGGTCTCCCTGTCAATTGGACAGTCTCCTGCAGACTTGCTTGTACTTAGCTATTGTCACAATTGCTCTCTCTGTTGCTGTGAAACAGCATTCAAGTTCAAATAAAGGAGAGAAAGGGGAGGTTTATTTGGCTTATGGTTCCAGAAGGGAGATACAGTCCACTATGGCAGAAAAGGTTGGCTGAGGGCAGGAGCTAGAGGCAGCTAATTCACATCCATCATGAAGACCAAGACAGCAGCGGCAGACTGTAAGAATAGACAACTAGCAGAAGCAGAACAAGGCTGACGGACTTCAAGGACTATCCCTGTGATGCGCCTTTCTCCACAGGGTCCACCCCCTAAATATCATCCCATGACCTTCCCAAATATCAACTAAAGATTCAAACACATGAACCTGTGGGGACACTCATATTCAAACGTTCAAATTGTCAAGTCACAACTTGTATCTATTATAATACCTAAGCAGTGTTCTCACCTTAAAGTTTTACCAATTTACAACTGTAAATCTAGGAGTCACTAATTCACACACCTGACTTTGTTCTTCACAGGTGTAGGTTAAGTTGACCTGTAAGAATGAAATTAAGATGAATTTGCGGCTCAGGCTTATAATCCAATCACTTGAAAGATGGAAGCAGGTGGATCACCATGAATGAAATGCTGACTATGGCACTCATGAATTCCAAGTCGCTATGCCTGCATGAGTAGAACCTACACAAGATTGAACCTATAAGCGTTCAGCCATAGATGGCCAGGAGAGCTGGATGCAGTCATTGGGTGCTGGTGGAGTTAAGTGTCTCTAATGATGTAGTCACTGGTGATGTCACCACGCTTCTGTGGATAGCATCACACCTACGGCTACTCTGAGTAGCCCTGATTCAACCCAGAGCAGAAACAAAAGAAAAAGATATGAAAGAGGGATGGAAGCTTTGTAGGAGAAGGTGGGTAGAGGTAGAAGAAGGAAAAGATAGGCTAAAAGAATGGGTGCAATATATATGAAATCATCAAGTAAATTGGTAAAAAAGAGGCTGAAGTTAGGATTAAAAACTGGCAATATTTGGTTCCAAAGTACAACTCTTCTGAATAGAATGTGGTGCAGACCTAGCAGAATTTAATTTTAGATGAATTGTTTGCTTTCCACTCCAAACACACCTCAGTGCCATCTTTCTGTATTAAAAATTAATTTTGTTCAATATAATTTAATGAATTCAGGAGTCATTTGTTTACCATATGCCAAGAATTATGCAAGAAACCCAATAAATATTTGATGATATTATTATGATAATATTTAGTGATATAACTATTTTATCTGTAGAATACAAACATTTTATTAAAGCTCACCAAAGAAGACTTTGTTAGGCCAGAATCTAAAACAAATGAACAGGGGGCTAAAAACTAAAATGAGAATTTTTTTTCTTTTTTGGCTTATTTCCATGAAAAATACTAACTACTTTGCTAGATAGTTATTTTCTTGTTTGTGAATGTTCGAATTCTTTGATATTTATTTGTTCACATTTAAATTTCCTGATCTAATGACCAAGATGCCCATCAAAATATTATTAACTGATCCAGGCCTTCCTAAAGCACATTACATGATTTGAAAATTATTTGAGTTTCTTCAGACTACAGAAATCGATTTCATTTTGAAGAAAACATGTAAAATGCTAGGAACATGGTTCTAAAACGTGTTTTACTCTAAGCATTTTCAAAGTAGACAACGCCTGGCATCATTAATAAATTACTGCTTCTGTACATGTTTTATTTATTTGCACTCATATGCATGTGTGTGCGTGAGTGCATGCGTGCGTGTGTGCGTGTGTGTGTGTGTGTGTGTGTGTGTGTGTGTGTGTGTGTCTTTGCTCTGGGGTTTCCAAGGTTCTGTCTTCCAGCACTGGAATTGTATGCCCAGCATTTTTCTGTGGGATATGGGGATCCAAACTCAGGATCTCCTCAGTCCTGCTTCTTTGTTTTAATGAGGTAAAAGTTGAGACAGTCACCAGTTGTGCCTATTTTATAATCTGCAAGATCGCAATAACTTCCCTGTTTTTATGCACAATGCTATGCCAAACATTAAAAAAACTCAATTTTCAAAGCATAAAGAAATAGATGTCTTTCTAGTGCCTATGAAATGAAGCATAGGATCCAAGCAGAAAACAACAGCAGTGATAAATGGATGAGCACAAAAAGGTAAGGCACACAAAGGGTGTGCCACGTTGAGAACTTCAGGCAGTTATTATCATATAGATTGGTCTTAAAGTCAAGTGAAAAAAATCACCAAAGAAGGATGCAATTTCCACCAAGAAGACAGACTGGCATGAGAGAACTGAATTATCTAGAAGTTTCTGTTCTATTGCTATACTTCTATTGCTAAATCTACCAAATGGTACTTGAGGTCTTCCAGACTAAAACTGTGATGAAGTACTTGGTAGATTAGCTGTTATTAAATTTCAGCTGCATCATCTTCATCCAATTGCATTTGTGTGATATTTCAATAAGCTATGCATATGCTAGATATATGAATATGCACAGCAGTACGCATAGAGAAAGAACTGTTCAGATAAACATGTTCGATTCAATTTTTATAACTGAAAAGAGCTGGCTTGATCACTAATGTTTGGAACCTAAGAAGTATATTTCCTCTACAGAACTCTGTATTTCTTAAACATCATCATTAATCTTCAGAACACACCTGTCACTGTGGTGAGAACTGAGACCAAGTGTTCTTCTCCTAACAAGAGAAAAAACTCAGATACAGAGGCCAGAATCACAGACTTGAATCTCAGAAAATCCTAAAATTCTAGCAGGAGCTATAAAAATTTTAGCACACTAAAGTCTTTTAAATCAAGGAAATCCCAGGGTGTACCTGAATTGAGTTTTGAGAGAAAAGAAAATGTGTATGTGAGAGGGATGCAATATGGATTCCCACCGATGAGATTCTGCCAATCGTTCTGGGAAGCAAGATCGAGAAACGTGGATTACAATCACCTAATGCATGTCACAAAGTACAAGTCAGTGTGAGAACTTACTTAAATCTATTCTTGTGATAATTTTTTTAAATGACCTTGTCCCCATTAGGTGTGAGTCTGTGAGTAGCAAGTCAGATGTTCCAGCTGGGAGCTCTTTGATTAACTCTCTTTCAGCTTGTCCACTCTGTGGAAAGACCACATTATCTGATGACAGTCAGCAGTGAGAAGAAAGGAAATGTAGGTCGATGTATGTCCTGAAAGCTCAGAAGCAACCGGTGTTAATATATTTTTTGGGAGAAATGCTTCTGTGGTTGGTGCATAATAGTAGTTATTTTCCTCTCTGCTTTCACCAGAGGAGGAAAAAAAGCTATATGTAAGTACGCACCAAGAACCAGAATATTGGGATAGAAAGGACAAATGCTTCTCTATTCTCAAAGAATTCATAATTAAGAAATGTTGGTTTCATATTTTACACCTGTGACTATGACTTCAAGTATGACTTCTGTGTTTGGTGGCTTGGTTTTCTAATATGCTAGCTTTGAATTTTGTGATGAATGATGTCATCTCGACTGTTGTAGATAGTAAGACTGGAGAATTACTTTTGATTAATTGCTTCATTCATTTGTTCATGCACTGTTTCACTCAGCCAGTTACTATGAATACTTTCCATGTACTGATCAGTGTGCTAAATGCTGGGAAAATAGTTTTCATGTCTTTGTGAATTCCAAAGGGTAAAAATAGCCAATCATAATCTCAAGCAGGTAGTTAATAAACACATAATATGAGGCAGGCATTGTGCTATCTCTGAACACATGATGTTATATGAATGCTTGCATCTCACCATGATTCATACATTAAGATCAGAACCTCCAAGATGATAGTTATAAGGGGATAAAACATGTGAACGGTATTAGTTCATGAGGGAAGAATGAATGTGGTTAGTGTCCTTACAAAAGAGGTCATGACCTGTACAATGAGTGACATACCAACCCAGAAACTAGTGAGAATCTCAGGAGAAATAATTAAATACAATGGGAGCCTTAAGGGATAAGGCTAGACAGGTGAAGGGGAGTACCTCTATCAGTGGGTCTACTCAAGGAAGGGCAACTTGGTCTGCTACAAAGGCCTGAACCCCCACTAGAGCAAGCAATACAGAGGGAACCTTGGGAACAATAGAAGCAGACTGACAGAGGGGTGGGAGGGAGGGAGATGGATAGATGAAGGAAGGACAGGAAAAGGGGTGAGGGAGGGAGGGAAGAGAGAAGGAGGTAGGGCAGGGATAATTACTCATTATGCTTTTAAACTAGGAAAAATGATTTTACAAAAAAAAAAAAAAAGAAAGAAAAGAGGTCACATTACTCAACTGGTAGCAGGCTTGCTAGCAAGCTCAATGCTTGGGTTCCATCTCCAGCTCTGCAGAATCTGGGCCCAGGTGGTGTGGGCCTGTGGTCAGAGAGGCATGCTTGAGAGTGGAGGAAGGAGGAACAGAAGTCCAATGGCATTCTCAGCTGCATAATGACTTCAAGGCCAGCCTGAGCTGTATGAAACTAAATATTAAAGAAAATTTTAAAAGATTCCAAAACAGTTTTTGTCCCCTTCCGACATAGTCTGAGGATCCAATTCCATGAACCAAAGATTAGAACCCACCAGACACCCAACACCATTAGCACCTTGATACTGGAATTTCAGTCTCCACACTAGGAGCAATAAATTCCTGTTCTTTGTAAGTCATATCGTCTGTAGCATTTTGTTAAAGGAATACTGATGACTAAATAATCCTTGATGTAATGGAGTTCACATTACAGGGCAGAGACCACAGAACAAGTGAGTAATTAAAATGATGAGAACAGCTCAATATGTGGAGTGGGCAGAGCAGGTCACCTGGGGATGACTTCTAAGCTAAAACCAAGGATTGAAATGCATCTGTGTCTGCCAGAGAAACTGTATTCCAGACACAGAATGAGGCAAGATCACAAATGTGGATGTTCTGTCACAAAGACCATGTGCCTGATGAGTACACAGAAGGCTGGAAGGATGACATGGAAGTGTTGATGTGGGCATGGGAATCTTGCTTGCCAACTCAACAGGGTGGGAGACTCCTACAGACTAGCCAAGCACACTTCTGGTATCAGAGATGGTGAACATACAAGTCAGAAAGGTGAATGCAAGGAAGAGACCTCAGCAAATGCAAGTGACATCATTGTGTAAGATTCGAAGCCTGCAAGGAATCAAAAGCCAAGAAAGGGGGAAGCCCACTGTACTAGTTACTCTTGTGTATTGCTATGACAGAACATTCAAAGTCAAGCAATGTAAGGGAGATTTGTTTGGCTTATGGAGAAACAGCCTTTTATGGTGGAGGTGGATGACTGGCTGGTCAATGCTGGAGTCAGACTACGTCACACCTATCCATGAGGCTGAGAGCTTCAAGACAGCCTGCTGCAAAGGCAGACTCCTCCTGGAGGCAGAATGTGACTAATCCACCTCAAGGCTCACCCTTTATGACTGCTTTCCATGATGACACTCAATCCCTGGCCTCCACAGGCCCCTTGCCATCTCATTATGCAAACCATACTTATCCAACTTTAAAGTCTTCATAGACTATAAATAGCCCCAACACAGTACAAAAAGTCTAAAGTCTCCTGTAAAATCAAAAGACAAGTTACATATTCCAACATACAATGGCACAGAATAAACATTCTCATTCCAAAAGGAAGGAATGGGGGCATATCCAGGAAAAATCAGTCCATAAGAAGACATAAAACCAACAGGACAAACTCCAAGTCCTATAGCTCCAAGTCCAGTAGGTGAGCTTCTTGTTGAAATCATCTCAGTTCCAATGGACTTGGGTTCCACCCCTCTAATGCAGCTGTCCATAGAATACATCATTCTCTGCCAGGAAATGGATGGAATTAGAAACAATTGTATTGAGTAAAGTATCCCAGACATGGAAAATTAAGCACCGTATGTGCTCCCTAATACCAATTATAGTACCAAAGCCACTTAGAGACACTCAGAGACAAATCTCTGTAATATCTACAGTAATTGTAAAGATATAAACAGGAGGGATGGGGAAGGAGGGCTCCACCAAAAACAAAGAGAGGGGACCATGTTACAGCAGAGAAAATAGGCCACCATCAAGGACTGCAAGTAAGTAATGAGACATCTGGTTAAGTTCACAGACTTTCCTTCCTGATCATTTACAACTGATGGGGTACGATCTCAGCAGAAGGGGAGGGCATATAGGCTGCCAGATAGAAGGTAACCATTTTGCAAATGGGTGATTGACCCCTCTCTCACCACGGTCTCCTACTTCTATTCCATCTACCTTTGAATATACTCTTATAACAAGACTCTAATTTAACAGGTTTTTAATCTCTGGTCAGGGGGGTGACATCCAATACCCATCATGATGGAGCCAAGAGCATTGCAGGAACAGTAAAACTGAAACAAACCATAATTCAGAACATCAGAGACTCTATATCAACCACCTGGTATCAGGCCTGCCTAATCTCTCCCCATCCTGAAGCTCAGGGAAATTTGCAGAAGAGGGGGCAGTAAGATTGTAAGAGCACAAGGATGGGAAGAGTCATGATATGCAAGATAGTCCACACAAGTTAGGGCCGAAGTAATTATAATAGGACTCTGCATGATCTGCGCAATGACCAACATATCATTGTCCCCTCAAATTCTAGCATGAACTAAAGACACTAGGATCCTTAGAAGCAAGGGATTAACAGTCACAATAGTGTTCCTATTCTTAAGGGGAACACAAGAAAGAGTTCTAGGAATTGCCACTGAATCCTTACACCTCATCAGAGAGGAGGACCCAGAGGAAAGTTTGATTTACACATTAAAGGATGCTTCAGAGATGGGGGAGGGGGCTCTGGGAGAAAGGGAGGGAGGGGAAAAGGAAGGAGCAAAGGGGGGAGGGAACAGGGAGGGATGGAGGGAGGGAGGGAGGGGACAGGGGTTCCTATTACGTTTGTATGAGTAGAAAAAGATTTAAAAAAAAAAAAAAAAAGAATACATCATTCTCTTGGGCTGACTTCTCCCAGGATATACAGCTCTCCTTGGCAGATGTTTTGTGTTATCTCTGGCATTTCTAATATTTTTACTTCTCAATGGAAAACCAGGCTTTAATTCCACATCACAAACTGCCCTTCTTGGGCCTCTAAATTGCAGACTTTCTGTCACATGCTACCCAGATTCTGCCATTCTCTGAAACCTTGGTGGAAGAATGCACGACTTCTGCACTTTTTTGATGCCTATAAAACCAGAACTATATATATGACTTTGCCAAGTTTTGCTATAGCCTTGGGTTTTAGAGATTGGCCCCCTTGAGTCACAGCTGATTCAACTTCTCTGTGCTGACTGTAGAAAAAAATCTCTTTCACTTCTGGGCAGTTGCTTTATGAGAGAAACAGACCCTTCCTTTGGAACTCCATCTTTTAGCTCATTCCTTCTAAAAGGATTTGCATTCTTTTTTTATTATTATTCAATTGTGCGTGTGCGCACGCATGTGTGTGTATGTGTGTGTGTGTAGAACCACGGGCAAATTCAGGAACCCCCATGGACCGCCTCCACCTCCTCCTTGTTTACTCTGCCCCAGGATTCACAGGCTCTGCCCTACCAGGACCAGAAACGCAGGCCGCCCCTGCCTCTGCCCGGCGTGTATACGTGGGGTCTAGGATCCGAACTCAGGACCTTCCACCTGCAAGGCAGAGGCTTAACTCCTGAGCCACCTCTCCAGCCCCAAGGATTTACATTCTTATGGGTGTGAGCCTTCTCTAAGAATCTTGTACTTAAGGTAGGACCTCTCCTGTTCTTCAAATTGAGAGTAGGCTTTGGTTTACTAACGGAGGTCATTTCTTTAACAGCCAACATTTTGTTCTCTGCTTCTTCCTGATTTAACTTTTTAAGTTTGCCCTTGCATTTTTTGATCATTAGATCTTACAGTTTCTGCTTTTTTATAACTTTGAAAACAACTAAAAAGTAGCCATATCACATTGTCAAGACTACATTGCCTTGAAATTTTCTCTACTAAGCATTCAAATTTAACTTTAGGCAAGCTTTCAGGATAAGGAAAAAACTTTTCTAACTTCTCTGCCAACACATGGCTCCACTTGTCACTCATCCATTTGCAAACACAATCTCTGTTTCCCTCTGGACCATCACAAGCTGGGCTTTCACTGCCTGAATCTCTCACAGCATTGCTGCCTTCAGAGCTTTCATAAGAAAGGTCCATTTGGTCCCATCACCAAGACACAAAGACTTTCCCAGCACAAAACCCCAAAGTTCTCCATATTTCCCCCAACAAAAAGTTCCAAAGGCATACTAGCCACATCATAGCATTGACATACTGCTGGGTACCAATTTCTTTCAGCTTCACAAACAGTTTCATGTTGTGATACCAGATACTCTTAATCTCACAGCAATACCCCATTCCTGGTAACAATTTCTGTAATAGTTACTCATGTCTGTTGCTGTGAAAGAACATTCAAAGTCAAACAACTCAAGGGAGAAAGGGAGATTTATTCAACTTATGGTTCCAGAGGGATAAAACAGTCTTTCATGAAAGAGGCAGCCGAAGCTAGAATCAGACTTAGTCACTCCCATCTATGAGGTTGAGAGCTTCAAGACTGTTTGCTGCAAAGCCAGACTCCTCCTGGAGGTAGGGTAGGAATAATTCATCTCAAGGCCCACCCTTTGTGACTGCTTTCCTCCAAGCTTCACCTCTCAAAGGTGTCATGACCTTCCCAAACACATGAGACTGTGGAGGACACATTTCAAACCATGACACCCACCTCCTGCACATGTTTGGTTCTCCTGCAGTGGGTCCAGTTTTGCTGCTGTTGTCTCCAGTTTCTGGCTTCTTTGGCCTTTGTATGTGACCTGGTACCAGTGCCTCTCTAGAGTGCTTGACACAGGCAGACAGCATGGCTCGCATTAACACTTCCACCTCTTTGCCTGGCCTCTCTTGTTTCTCCAACCCCCTTCCCTGCCTGAAGATGACCAGAGAGAATTATCTGGTCTCTCGGCAGTCAAATCATCAGAAGATGACCAGAGAGAATTATTTGGCCTCTGTTCTTATAAACCTGTCTAATATTGTCCTTCATAAAATTCCATAAAGCATATAACTATATACATTTATCTTTACCACATAATTTTATAGGTAGGGGCTAAATTATAGGAGGTTTTCTTAACCATGGAAAAAAGTTTATATTCTTGATTAAATAAAAGTAGAAGTTTTTGAAATTTTTAAACAAAGGACTACTATGATTCTGTTTGTGTGTGTTAGGAGGATTGTTCTCAAGAATTTAGAAAGGAGAAAACCGGAGATTCAGGAGACATGATTGCTGAAGTCCAGACAAAACATCAGTAGCAAGAAGAGCAACGGATAACACAGAGGGTCTATGGAAATACAGGTGAAATTGCAGCCTTTCTAAGATCTGTGCTTTCACATCATGTCCTCTGCTATTACCTTACTTGAAGTCACCACTATCCTACTTGAATTACTCCAATAGTCTCACATTTGACTTCCATTTAATACATTATAACCTCTAACCTAATCCCCCTACCTTTTTGATAGCAAACATTTTTATAAAACTTAAATTTCATCTTGTCATCTGTGAGGGTTCATCTTCATTACCCAAATAATTGGGTGTGGGATCACTTAGAAGACAGCTCTCTGAGGATGTCTGTGAAGGCATTTCCATGAGAAGATGGGTGGCACCATCAGATGGCTGGGGACTCAGACTGAATAAAAAGGACAATGGGAAAGAGCAAGCTGACCACCAGCCTTCATCTCTCTCTGCTTCCTGAAGTCGAAAGGTCCTGGACCTTTTGAGCAATCTTTCCTGTTCACGTCAGGGTTTCGGTATCTCTAAGGTGTTGTAGTTCTCCTGCATGTTGCTGCTAGATTTATAACCAAACAACTTAGGGAAATAAAGGGTTCTATTCTGGTTTATGATTGTACATTAAGTTTTTAGTCCAGTCTGGCAGCTGAGTTCATACCAACATCAGGAGATGAGGGAATTGGCCACACCTAATCCATAGGACAATTTGGGATCTTACAGCCTGATTCCTGACTGCCCTACTGACAATCCCCTGACCCCCTTATCACTTGACCACATTAAAACCTTATATTACATTATTTTTTTAATTTTTTTGTGTAGAGGTATATGTGTTTTGCATGGGGGTGGGTATACATGTGTGTGCAAGTGTGTATGTAAGAGGGCACTTGAATGTGTATGCCTGTGACGTCAGTAATCACCCTGGATTGCTCTACCTCCTTATTGCTTTGCTCTGGGGTTTCCCAGGATCCACCTTATAGACCCATACCACATCTGCCTAACATTCTTATGTGGCATCTGGTGATCCAAATCTGGGTCCTTTTGCTTTTAGGGCAAAGACTTTTAACTCCTGAACCATCTCCTTAGCCCTGACATTTCTTTTTCAAAAACCCATGAAAATATCCTTCACATACCAGCACTTGTAGACTCTCAGAGCAGAGGCTCTGCTTGGCTCCTCAGTTGTTTACTTTAGCGTTAAAGCCATGAGCTCTGGTTATTAGATCCTCACAGGAGATGTGGGGGATTACCTCTAATCATAGGCAATATAAATCACCATGTATGCCGATGACATTTTAATGCTCGTGACAAATCCAGACAAATCATGGTGCACTTTGTCGGATTTTCTGGTTTAATTTGTTTAATTGTCAGAATTAAAATTAACTGTAAAAATCTGTTCTGATACCAATAACTGAAAAAGTCCCTGATCACTTATGTACCTTCTTCTCTGTCTCTTTTTTTCTGGGGGGGTGGGGGGGGCAGCTTAATGACAAGAACTCTGTAATCTTAGTGAAATAATAAATATTGAAAATGCAACCAAAGGTTTACAAATATCAATTTCGAAATATGTATTTGATGGTGTTTCAAAGTTTTTCCTCCCCATGTTCTCTTTCCTTTCTTACTTTCTCCAGTGTTGATTCAGGCTTTTCTTACCTGAACACTGTCTTCTTTAAATATATGCCTCCACAGGGCAGGTGTGTAAGTTTCCTCATATCAAAGATGAGGCAGGAGTCATGAAAGAGAAAGGAAGATAAAAATAGGAAGGAGTCATACTTCAGCCCACAAGTCTTTTTTTGTGTGTGTGTGCTTCCTTGGCTTCTAGCATAGCTGACCCAGGAACTAAAAATAATCTGTTCCCATTTTCAAATTCTTTCCAGTGCTCCCCCAGCCCACTCTCCCGCAACACTCAACCTTAACAGAATGAGATTCTGAAACACAGAAAAGCAATTATCAGCAAGCACTTTCCCCTTTCATTTCAAAAGCATGTGTAAGGAGTAGAATAATATGACTAGCTGTCTCTAAATCTTATTTCCTCTTTGTTGGATGTGGCATCGAGATCTGTGAGCTGGGGAGGCACCTCAGCAGGTAAAGTGCTTGCTAGGCAAGCATAAGGACTTCAGTTTGATCTCAGAAGCCACACGTAAAATCTAAGTATGGTAGTTCATTCTCGTAACTCCATTGCCAGAAACAGGAGAACTCATGGGAATTGCTGGCCAGCCAGCCCAGCAGAGATGAGTTCTCTGTAAAGTAAAAGATCTTGTCTCAAAAACCAAGGTAGATCGTGCCTGAGAAAGATTCCCAAGTTGGAAACACCCAAGGTTGACCTCTGGCTTTCACATAGGTACACACACACACAAAGTCGGCACAGTAATGCCCCAGATTCCAGTACAATAGACGATGTCTATATGGACAATGAAGAGTAAACTGAGACTTCTGAGAAAAGATAACTTCAAGCTGTCCATTTGTCCCTTCCCCCTGCTGGACGGGAGTCTGAAGGGACAACTGTGGTCCAACTTGCAGTCAAATTTCTGTCCCTCTCTAACGAAGAATGACAGACTAGATCCAAACCCTGCAGTATGGTTTATGTTATTTGCAGCCAAACCCTCGTCAGCTGCAGAAGCAACATCTCTGCTTATAAATCTCACACAGAAAACCTTCCTGAAACTTCAATATGTGGGCGAGGCAGTCCATTTCCATGACAGCACTATATCTCCATAACTGTCAGGCAAATTAAAACATTTAATTGTTACATAACGACTCCCATATAGTACCATGTGATGCTTATGGTACAAACAAAGCCATCAAGATGATCGAGTGTGAGAACCAAACATCCTTAGAAGAGATAAAAATGTCAGTAGAAAGTCATAATTCATCATAAAAAGATGATGCGGATTCGGTCACAGTTTATGGTTAGAATTGCAGTGGCAGAACAAGAGGAGAAGGGTGGCAGATTAATTACTGGGCTAATTGGCTGGCTTTTAAATCCATTTCTATAAACTTTCAAATATTGTTTTAATTGAAACCAAGCACACGCTCCATGGCGCCGGCAGCAGGCAGCAATTCTGACACGCACCAGAAAATTCTGTGGTAGGAAAGAGAACAATTGTCTGGCTTCTCCTCTGGGTATGTCAGCATTCCCACGCCTTATTTACTTCTCAACAGGATAGGCGCTTTTTGTACAGGAGTGAGAAAAGGGAATACTAAATAGGAATCATGATACTCATCTGCTTCACAAATCAATATCTGTTCGAAACCTTCCCACGATTGCACCACATGTGGATCAAGCAATGTTGAAGTTGCTGCAACTATGGTAACTGTGACCCCAGTTCCAGGTCCTGAGGCTCCTCCCCACCAAGGGGCAGCCCTGACTTACACACCAGGGAAAGCAGATGTCTGTCAGCTTCACGCACAGACATGATTATGCCATGGATGCTTTCTGCACACCCATCTGTCTGGTGTAAGACGGACTGTTTCAATAAGGACAACATCACAAAAGAACAGTTGATGTATGACGTGAGACTGCTTGAGGAGAGCATCCATCCGCACCAAAATAAACATTGTGTTGTTAATTGTGGCTGCCATGCAGTTTGCAAATCACTTCGAGTTGTTTCTATTAGTAACAGCCCTCCCAGGTCTGATTTTAGCTCCTAAATCTGCTACAGTTTTCTGAATGAATTTTTATGGTCACATTTGAGGAAACAATTAAGGAGTGGAAATAAAGAATTCCCTCCTCCCTTATTGGGCAAAACAAACCCTTGGAAGCACTCACTCCCTCTCACCAATATCCTTGTGGAAGATTCCCCTGAAGACCGGCCAGTCTAGGAAGAAAGAACACAATCAACTCACATGAATTACCCTTTTCAAGAACATCCTGCAGTATTAAAAATTCATCTTTCACTTTTAAATGTTGTGTTTAATCAATGAGGTTTCCCTATGAATCTATAACGGGCTTTGTTTTTGTTTTGTTTTGTTTTGTATTGGGGGGAGGATGAACTATACTATATCATTATAAAGTATTTTCTGTACAGGTTGGACTGGTCTCGTATTCTAGTCATTAGGTTCCAGTCCTGCTTACAATATTGTTATAGATGCTTGAATTATATGTGTACGAAGCATATATGTCTATTCAAAAAAGCTATCATTCTTGGGAAGCAGGGCCTGTTTACAAATGTGCTGCATATAAATGGGAAATAAGATGGAAATAAACAGCACCAATGCCAAGCGTGACAGACAATCTGAGGCAAGCAGGAGGCACATAAATAGCAGTGGGAGCAGAAACTGACTATCAGAAGAAAAAGAGAAGCCACGAAGGAAAGCAGGAGGAGGGGGGATGGGGAGAGAGGACAGGATTCTGGGTTGTTTGGGGCTTTGGCAGAACTCCACCTGGTGGAGGGCAGTCTGCAGCACAAAAAAGACAGGTAACTAGCGAAAACAGCAAAGAACAACATTCATCATGAAAACTTGGCCATGAAATGGTACTGGCAAAGCTAAGTTCCAGTTAAACAGATGAGCCACAGGAAACCATCTGGCTCTTGCACAGCTCAAGTAAAGTGGAAATTAAACTGAAAGTGGAATGGGCTGAGTGTGGGCCGGTATTTAGAAGTCTTCAGGTATCAGAGCCCTATTTGGTGTATGACCACAGTGATATTTATTGCTTTATCGTGATGTGGATCAGAGGTTTGATCTCCAGTCTGGAAGGAGCGCCTACTGGTAGTGTGCAGTGGGAGCTCTCAGCAACTGTCTTCAGGGCTGGGCACAGAGTGCACGTTCATCTGAGGCTTTCCTCTCAACTGATCCCATGAACGCCTTCACACGTGCTCTCTTCCAGAAAGGAAACACACAAATGAATCATGCAATGCAGCTCTAAGCTTCTACTTTCAGCTTGCCACGATTTAACAATCAGAACCCAGTCTTTCCCTACATGCTATGTGTCTCCAGAGTTCCTGGCTCTAAGTTAAGGAATCAGTGTAGGGGTCTATTAATTCACGAGGAAAATGATAGGTATACACAATTTTATTCAGCTATGAAAAAGAATGAAATGGTTGGAATAGGAGATCATCATAGTAAGCAAAATAAGCTAATCCTGGAAAGAAAAGAAAATTACATGTGTTCTTTCACATTGGGATAATTGGGGAAAAGGATGTAGGGAATACATCAGGGGAGGGTAACAGGGTGTAGATATGGTCAGAGTGCATGAAACATGTGAACAGAAACATAATTCTGAAACCCATTCATTTTCATGAGGAATATACACTAATAAAAATTTTAAAGAAGAGTTCATGGCTTCTTTAGACATTTGCACCTTAAGTCTCTCCATCATTTTCCAAAGCAAAGAAAATGAAAAGAGATTTTCACAATAAAGAAGATGTATGTGCATGATTATACCTAGATTACTTAGGACTAAGAAGAAGACACGTGGGAATAAATATATGTATGTATGAGTGTGTTTTCATTAAACCCAATGCCAATTTGATTTCCTTAAACACTTGACAAGATCTGTTTTCTATGAGATGCTTGCCAACAGGTTCTCAAACACATTGAATGCATACAAAGTGCATGGAATTTGTACTTTAACCACACCCATAATTTAGCTGTCAAAGTTATAGAAGCCGGATATTAAAGAAATGTTTGTTATATATTCACATTTAATCTGAAGCAGGAAAAGAACATTTCTGTAGCTTCAGGTGCAATTTATCTTTGAAAAGCCAAGGAGAAAAGATCTTTTATCACCCTCTCATTTTGTCAACTTATGTTTCCAGAGTGATTCAATTGCAGCATCCCTGTTTTCACTCCAATGTTAAGAGGAGGTGAGACCCAGATCCCTCTCAGTTAATCTCATTATTTTTATTGTTCCCTGTTTCCCACCAAAACATGTATCTTAGGGCTGGTATAGCTCCATTGATTGAGTGCTTGCCTAGCATGAACAAAGCCCTGGGTTCCATCCCAACACTTTATAAAACATAAAGAAGGTGCAGTGGCAGGCACCTCTCATCCCAATGCTCCGGGGTGGAGAGGAAAGGATCCGAAGTTCTAGGCTTTCCTCAAATAGAGACCAGACAATGCTACCTACATGAAACTCTGTCTCCACGAAAAATAAAGGGAATATTTGGATATCTTTCTTTGGACATGGTTTCTCTGCTGCAAGAGTACACAATGCCTGAGAACATAGTGAATTTCTTACAGACCTTGTATGTGTGAATTGACATTCCCCCAAAAGTTGTCAAATCTGTATTGCAGATACTGCAAGACTGATTGGCTGATTGGAACTATTGTGATTATGCAGAGTTGAATGTTCCAGAGCCGAACTATCTTGAGCTACTTTTAGCTCTTTTAACAGCCATTCACTGCCCACTTTTGTGTTTGGACCAAACACCCATCTTGTGACTTTAAGCAAATCCTTTAGGAATGTGCTCAGGATCACTATCTCTATCTGCCCAAAAGCTTAAGAATATCACTAAACAGTAGCTGAGATCTATAGCAGAAATTTCCCCATTTTGCTGTGACCTATCTGCTTAATGTTTCTACTAATGCATTAGGAAAGTCCTTGACTTAAGACTTTCTTTGTTCTACAACTATAAAAACTTCATGAAGGGCTAGAGAGATGGCTTAGAGGTTAAGACTGCCTTGCAAGCAAAAAGTCCTGAGTTTGGGTCCCAGACCCAAACGAAAGAGAAAATGTCAGGCTGAAACAGTGATGGCCTACACCTCTAGCTGGTGGGCGGAGTCAGGGAAGTCCCAAAGAGAAGAAAAAAGAGGTAGAAGCAATCCAGAATGATGATTCCCGAAGTGACCCTTTGTCCATCACAAGGACACACACACACACACACACACACACACACACACACACACATACACACGCACACCACGCACATATGCATGCACAAGAAATAAAGCTTTAAAAAAAAAACTTCATGAGCTCTTTATCACATTGAAACATAATGTTTGGGACAAACTGAATCCTTATTTGGATTACAGTCACTCATATTTAGCTCCAGAATAAACTATTTCTTATTCCCTTTGAAAAGAGAGCTGGGGTTTATTTCTTCTTTTTCCTGTACGTATGTATGGGGGTATGCACATGTGTTGTGCATGTAGGTGTACATGTGTATGGGATTGCATATACAAGAGTGCACATGAATGCGTGTATGACTATGGAAGTCCAAGGCTGACATCAGGAATCATCCTGGGTTGCTCTACCTCCTTATTGCTTTGCTCTGGGGATTCCCAGGCTCTGCCTTCCAGGGATAGAATTGTAGGCTGCTGCTATATCTGTCTGGCATTTTCACACGGGATCTGGGATCTGAACTCAAGTTCTTTTGCTTGTGAGGCCAAGGGTTTTGCCCAAGAGCCCATTTCTATGCAGACATGCAATATCCCATTTTCTTGGCTGACGATAATAAAAGGGAAAGAAAATTACAGATGTGGAACAGCTGCTGGCTGTTTGTTCTACAAGGCCCAATGTACAGAGCTGCCTAGTCCAGAATTCAGGATCAAATCTAGGTCCAGAATCAAATGTAAAACTGCTCACCTACCACCCTGCCTTACGTATCCTTTGCCTGCATCACTGAGCCTTCAGGAAACCGGCCTACTTCAGACACTTTGGAGCTTCCCTATAAGGGTGTTGAGTAAGAATCCTGCTCTCATCTTAGATAAATGCTAAAATTACCACTAGCAGCGAGACTCCATTTCAAAAGTCACTACATGCAGTTCTTTGCCTTGACCTCTGGTTTCAGCTTGAGTGACAATAAAATAAATCAACAATAATAGATGTGTAAGTGCTTTGCATAGTGTACTCGTTACTCTGTGTCTTACTGTGAGAGAACGCCCAAAGTCAAACAATTTAAGGAAGAAAGGGAGATTTATTCAGCTTATGGTTCCAGAGGGAAGATATAATTTTTCATAGCAGATGAGACATGGCTGGTGGCAGAAACCTGAGGAGGTCTAGATCACCCATTCGGGAGAGGACCGCAAGGCTGCCAGCTGCAAAAGCAGATCTCTCCCAGAGTTAGGGTGGGACTAATCCACCTTAAACCCCCCCACCCCACACTCCCTACCCCCTGTGACTGCCTTTCTCCAGCAATGCTCCGCACCTCAAAGGTGTCATGACCTTCCCAAACATATGAGACTGTGGGGGACACATTTCAAACCATTACACATAAATTGCCTAGCTGAATTGCAATGCTATTGTATTTAATTTCATAAGCAATAGTATTTATTGTTTTTCTCGTTGTCATCCAAGGAAATTGGAGCACAGAAAAGATATAAGCCCAAGATGCTGAAGGGAATTGAAGCTGAAATCCAGCTCCGAATAGCTTTGATCACGCATTTCTACCCACAGAGCCTCCTCACCAGAGAGTTCAAGCTGGGATCGTCAGCTCTGCCCAGTGATTGTCTAAAACAGAGAGAGCCAGAAATGCACCCCAGTTGAGATGTTATAAAGCCAGTGAATCAGACACAAATGGGCAGCAGACAAACATACAGAAGACTACGCACCAAAGGATAGATGGAACTTCATGGCTCCTGAAGAGTCAGGCCGACACAGGTCAGAAGTCAAACAAGCCAGCCACCACCAGGAAAGAGCAGAGCAAAGCAGATGGCCGAATGAAGGACAGGGAGCACAGCCCAGGAGCATCGTAGAGAGGAGATGCTAGGCTGCCAGAGCCTTACTGAGCCACAAAAAGGCAAGAAAGTATGAGCTGTTCCTGCAACACAACTCCGGAGTACTGACCAGTCACACGGCCCACTGGAAGCGAATTCTGAAATTTTCTCACACCACCACAATGTAATTGAAGGTACATTTCCAGGACATGAGCATTAGCCTACACTAGAACGTCTTCTTTCTAAAGGTATCAATGTGAGAAAGTTTTCTGCAGCTTCTTAACAGATTTCCCCACACATAGTTGATAAGCATGGTTGTGTACAACTGTATCCCCACAATTAGACACTTTGGAGATTCTAAATATTTTCACTATGCACTCCTGACACACATTCATGAGGTTCTTGAGTTTTTAACATTTATGACCTTCATTTCATGGGGAAAAAAAACTGAAGTGAAATTAATATAGTCATGGGTTTCTTTGACAAGAACAGACAAGTAGGGCTGGAGAGATGGCTCAGGGGTGAAGCCATTGCCTGGCAAGCAGAAAGACCTGAGTTTGGATCCCAGATCCGGTGTAAAAATGCCTGGAGGTCTGCACTTCCAGCCCTGGAAGGTGAAGCCTGGGAAACTCCAGAGCAAAGTAAAAAGGAGATAGAGTGATCCAGGATGCTTCCCAAAGTCACCCTTGGGCCTCCACAGGCACACACAGTGCCCTTTGATGCCAGAGAGAGAGGAGGAAAGAGAGAGAGGGAGAGAGAGAGAGAGAGAGAGAGAGAGAGAGAGAGAGAGAGAATATTTATGAAGACAAAAGCAAAAGGAAGTAGATCTTACAGCCTGAAGGATTTGCACTTAGGACTCAACACAACACAGGGAAAGACTCCCACAGCAGAGACCAGCTAGCGCCCCCTAGGGATTACTCTCTGCCTCTGGAGACCCAGTGGCTCTATTTGGAAACTGTCAAAGATTTCTTTAAACTTCACTTTAATGTTCTGTTTCTAGAACTATTGCTCTCAACCTTCAAGGTTAAAGATTGACACGTGTTAGACAAGGACAATGGTTGCTTTTCTCGGGAAGTCTTCAAGAATAAAATAGGAACAAAGCGTTAAATGTGAAATAGTAAAATGTAGGACTAACAAGAGATTTGCAGTTCTATTGCAAAGCCTTGGGGGAGGGGGGGTTTCTAAACATGACACTATATCCATGTGAAAAATCAGTAAATATGAAAATTCAATGTTCTATACAGCAAAAATATACAACAAGAGAAATAAAGTTAAACTCAACTAGTAGAATGAAATGGAAATCACAAAGGATTGGCTTCCCTAATACACAAAACATCTTTATAACTCAGCACCATAATGAAGCGGCAAAAGACAGAAGTTAGAAATGCCAGAAGGACACATACATGCCTTTGAATACTGTTCATCAATAGCTGAAAGGATCTAAAGTAAATAGCAGTGAGTAAATTCTTCACCTCCCAGATTGACACTTTTACTGAGGATGGGAAGAAATAAATAATCTCATCATTATGGCATGACTATTTTACATCTGGCAATATGAATTATAACTTAAAATGCATTTTCATTTTCTTCCCTCTTCTCCATGCCTAGAATTATCTTATCAAAATCATTGAGCAAGTTTTGGATGATGAACATTATAAATTTGTTCACTGAAAATCAATATCTCAGCTATTCACTTATCAGAATCATGTTATATGAATCATATTTCTTATCAATGGAAAATTATACATTCAAGCAAAGGAAAGATATTTCTGTGTTTCTGATACTTTTATTACCTATTTGTATTAATTTTAAATAACTAGAGTGAGACAGATTGTATTAGCAATCATGACAGATTATTACAAGGAGATAAATGGATGATAGACACATTGATTGATGTTCTCTGGTTGAATAATTTTAGTACAAACTTCACTAACTTCATTTGTTCCTTACGTATTCAACAAATATTTTAGTGTGTTTTCTTTATGTCTAATGTCACATTAGAATAATTAGTTACCAAAGTCCCCTTCTCACTCATTCTCTTTCCCCAAATACAGTGCAAATAGCAGTTGTTAGAACTTAGCCTGAGAAGCTAACTTGCTGTTGGGTAGCAGGATTATGCTTCCATCTAAAACCCACCAAGAAGAAACACCAAGGAGGCGCAGTCCACATGGTTGTAGAATACCACAGTGCAACTGGTCAGGAACGTAGCACTGGGACAATGGAGTCCTCCTTTGGGGCAGAGGACGCAGAGATCTGGAAGAGGAAAGTTCTCTGTTTATTGCTCTTAAAATTCTCAGTTCTCAGAGCTGGGGATCAGAATGCGTGCCCAGCATGCGCCAAGCCCTGGGCTCAGTCCCCAGCCTGTGTAAACCAGGCATGATTGTGTATGCTTATGATCCCAGCACTCAGAAGTGGCAGCAGACGAACGAAGTTCGAAGGCATCCTCACCTACACAGTGACCCTGACACCATCCTGGGTTACAAGAGACCATGTGACAAAAAAAAAGTCTTGATTCTTTTTCTCATTTTTCAATGTATAATTAGCAAAGAAATCTTTTGAAATTATGAGCTAACAGAAAAGAGAGAACTAGAAATGAACCAGTAGGTATGGTTCACCTTTAGAGAGCTTCAGTGTGTTAGTGGGAAGCTGGGCTTTCACAGTCATAAGCTGTGTCCACTCTCCTGGATGCTCAGCTTCCTCTCAATTCTCAGACCTTGTGCTGCATCCCTTCCGACACCCATGCCTGTCTCTTGTGGCTGTGGCTGGCATCCTTCTACAAGGTCAACACATGACCCAACAGCTGATGAATATTTGGAGATCATTTGCAGAATCATACAATTTTTTTTTTCTTAAGTGACTTGCTGGTCATTAGTTCTAAGCATACTTAGAAATCTCCTGGTCAGTCATCATCTCCTCCATCTTCTCCATGTTCATCACTCTGTTGTTGACCAATCCCAGGACCCCGGATCTTACATGTTGTCACACCTGTTCATCCCCTGTTCTGCCGCCGCTCCCATCATCAATGGTGCACATGCAGGACTTAGTCACCAACACCCCGTGACTTTATTCAAAGTTTCAGATCTTTTTATATCTGCCAACAAGGAGTAAAAGTTAAATGAACTGTGTAGAAGGAAAGGACTGACTGTGAGACTTGCAAATAGAGCCAGGCAGAATCATGCCTGAGGCCTCTCATTAACTGTAACGGAAAAGAATGTTCTAGATTCTCTGCCTGTTATAAGTAACTAATAACCCTTCTCATCCTACTAGATCTTTCCCATCACCAACTTTTCTTTCCTGCTTTTATCTCTTCGAACTGCCACATGGCTAGGAACATTGTCCTTCCTATGTTTATTTTCTTATCTATTAAGAGTCCCTTTACAGCTCTGAACTATCTTCATTAGAATTCAGAATCCACACTAGACTTCCATTTGATTGATAGGTGATTTTCTCCTCCCTGTGCCCATGTTTGATAGGCATTTAATAGTAATTAATGCTGTGTCTAATATGTTCACAGGGCTTTCTGATCATCGATGAGAAGTCACATTGATTGACAGGCATCACCATGAATGTAGGAAGACAGGCATCTTACGCTTCCTCCAAGAGAGATTGAGTAGACCAAATGTTTCAGAGGACTGCCCAGCCATATTTAACCTCAAAGCAGACTTATTTAAAAGGCCAGCGTGAGCTTTTATTGTCTGGTAACTACGTGGAAGCAAAGCCCAGAATCCAGATCTCCAGGGCCTACAAAGCCCCTTGAGGTCCTTGCTCTCTTCCTCATTAGCCAGAGCTCTTCAGTGGTGTGAGAGATCAACTAGAAATCTATAGCGATAAAACTGATGCTCAGGTCATCTTGGCAGGTGAGAAATTAAGACAGGACGTGAATCCTGTGGGCTTTGAAATAATGAGGAAAAATGACCAAAACCAACCACAGTGGGTAAAGGGCAGGAACAGACTAAAGAGTCTCCATGGGTCATCATTGGAAAACATATTATTTCAGTGTGCATTCTCTTGATTTAGTGCCTGCTGCCCGAGGTCTGTGGTAACACTGGAGCTAATAAATCATTGCTCTGGATGACAGCCCGGGCACCTGTGTTTTATCATACAGCGGGAAACCTTGTAAATTACCAGGAGAAGCAACTAGTGACCATGCAGCCGAGCTAAGAGAATCAGTCAAAGCCTCAGTCCATTAAGCCCATTTCATTTTATTTGCAGGTGCATTAAAAGAAATCGGGAGCACAGCGAAGGATGAGCCCGGCCTTTTGATTAGTGTTTAATGAGAATGACAGGGGGTCACTGGAGCGGGACTCCTAATGGCCTACAGATGGCGCGTGAGCACAGCAGGACCTCACGGGCTTCTGCATACCCATTGGTTAAGTAGCAATTTAGCTTTGAAAGCGAAGGGGAAACTTCAAGGGAACCGGTCTGGGACAAAGACAGAAACCTTGCTTCGGGCCTTTGAGCTTTGTTTCACAGAGAAAGTTCACTTACAAAATCACTTCATGTGCTACACTTCTCAAAACTTTTGATTCTGTAACTTCCTCTCCAACAAATGGTTTCCCCCCAAAAGCATGCTAAAGCAAGATGCATGTCCCCTAGAAAATTTATCTAAGTTAACAAGCTGTCTGTTCTTCCTTAGTTTTTATTCTAACTCCTCCCATGTGTTTATGGTAACCTCTGTGTCATAGTTAAGAATAGGTGTCAACTTGATGGTTGAGGATTAGAGCTCTGGCCATATTTGTGGAGAATTAGTGCTTGAGCCGGGCCCAGAGCAAGCCTGGAAAAGATTGTCTAGCTGATGGGGAAGGCCCAGGCTATGGTGGGTAGGATTAGGGCCTGGAATAAAGTATAAAGAGCTAGTTGAGGAAGTTGGCATCCTTCTGTACACTTGGCCAGACATGCTGATCTGACAAGTAAGGGATTGTCCATCTCTCAGCCGTTATGTGGTCACGGTATGGCCAGTTCCCTCGGCCCTGGTGTTGGTGCGTGCTCTCCTCAATCTGCATTGAGAACTGTAACCGGACAGGCATAAGGAAATAAACTCCTTGTTCCCTTAAGCCATTTGATGGTCATTTATCAGCAACCATGCAGGCAAACTGCAGCACTCTATATCCTCAAGTATTCTCTAGAGCCAGAAGGGAAAGTTCACAATGAAAGGACATGTCTGTGCAATTGAGAGAGTCACTGACCATAAGACACAACTACTGGAAGTCAGTCCCAGAGTGCTTTCCTCAGACATGTCTCGATGTCTGTCAGCTCCTAACTTAGGTCAAAATGACATTTATCTTTGTGGTGTCAAATTTCTGATTACCTAATGTATTAGTTATTTTTATTATTTTGCCAACTAAATACCTAATAAGGAATTGATAGAAGCGAGAAAAGATTTATTGTGGCTTCAAGGGGATATGGTTTATCACAGTGGGGCAGTGACATTGCATCCACAGGCCAGCTTTCGAAAGTGAGAAGAGAAGGACCTGTCATTGTGCCTAATTGTCTATACTTGGAATGACCAGATGGTCATAATTCAGGCAGCCCAACTGCATTCTCTTGCCTATCACTCCTTTGGAAACTATGAGCAGGACAAGGACAGAGGATAAACAAAGATCATCCCTTCCCACAGGCTCTCCCCATAACTCAGCAGGGAGGGTGCACCCGGGATGACCCACAAAAAGAGCCCCACTTTGTGCCTCTCTGTAAGTGACCATTGAGCCCATGCTGGATCATTCAAGGAGAGGACCCAAGAATTCTGGGTAATTTTCCTGCATTTCCTTCATACTCTGTCATCGTCTCCTCGCTTGCTGTATACTGTTTCTGGCAATGTGCTCTTTGGGGTGACAGGAAGAAGCATCACCTATTAGCAGCCCCTCCCTGAGAGCTGTGCCAAAGGCGCTTCAGTCACAGGCCACAGTTGCTAGAGTTAGCACTCCATCAGCCACCAGCTCTTGAAGCCATCAGCTCAGGATGATGTCTCTCCAGAGGGATTTCAGAGCTTTCAAACAAATAACGGCACCTCCAAAGCACATGTTCAGTGGACAAAGGATGCCCCTTCATTCAGCGTGTGCACTTGCATATTTACACAGAAGGCCCGGTGCTTGTTTGCCTAAGATAATGAAGCAGCACCAGAAGACCTCTCTCTGCTCAGGTCTAAGCACACAGGTAGCGCACGTGGGCCGATGTGAAGTTTTAAATTTCTGGTATACCAGGTATGGAAACTCTTAACATCCTCTTCTTGGGAGGGGATGCAGCTAATGAATTTCACTATGTTCTACCAGATTTTCTTCAGTATTGGATGAGGTTACTAACACCTGTGGAAAAAGAATCAGGTCTTGAGATATGAAAAGTACGGATTTGTAAAACTTGAATCTTGATACTGGAAATCAGACTTCAGGGTCTTTCAATTCCTCACTGCATGAGAAGTGCTTTCTCATGTTACTGGGATGCATCCAAAAGAGCATAATAGAATTCACTATTTCAGATTTTATATCCCTGAAGGATTTTTTTCATTAAAATATCCCTGAAGACAGTTTATTATATATATAATATAATAAATTATATATAGATAGATATAGATATATAGATGTAATGGCCAAATCAGGTTGCCACTGTAGCAGTTTGCCTATATGTTGCTGATAAATTCACGACCTTGTGGCTTATGGGAACAAGGAGTTCTATTTTGACTTATAATTGTTCAGTTACAGTTGTCAGTCCAGCTTGGCAGGAACTGTCCACACCATATCCACATGGTTTCTGAAAGAGGGACAAACTTCACTTTCTAGACAACAAGTCTGTCCCAAAATTCCCAACTTTCCTGAGCCAGATCTCTCCATTTTATCTGCCTGTCCAGAGAAAAGCCTCACCCACCATAGGCTGTGTCTCCCTAAGATTGTCTCAAGGGTATGTCTTTAACTAGTGATCCTGCACAGATGTACCCAAGTTCAGCCTTCAGTTATCAACTTGACATCTGTATCTAACTATCATACCCACCAAGTTCTTTTTTATTTTCTTTTATTTTGTGTGTTCATGGGAGAAGGGAGAGTATGTGTGCCACAGCACACATAAGACAGCTTTGAGTGTTATTCCTCACCTTCCACCATGTTGGTCTCTTCATTGTTTGCCACTTGAGTATGCCAGTTATCTGGCCCTTGAGCTTCTGAGCTGTTCCCTGTCCCTCACCCCATCTAACCACAGAAGTGCTGAGAGTACAAACGATTCAGACTTAGGTCCAAGCACTTTGCCCACTGAACTGTCTTCCCAACCCTGTCAAGTTCTTTTAAAATCGATAAGCAAGAAAACCAGATGACCAATATTCTCTTTTCCTTCACATTAAAATCATCGATAAGAAATGAAGAAGTGAATAGCATCATGATTAGAAAGGCAAATCTGACTGTTTTTTGTAGATTTGGTTGATTGTGAATGTAAAGAATCACAAGGACTCCACAGAAAAGCTACTGAAACCAATAAGTAAATGACACAAAGTCAGCAGGCAAAAAAATCATCTGGATATTCTATCAACACGCAATTGAAATCAATATCATTTACAGTGTCAGAAATTATGTCAGAGCAGTACTGATGGTAAAGTGTTAAAATTAGTGCTGTATTGACCATATTCTTGTGTGTATGATCAGTATATTGAAGACACAAACCCAAGGCAAAACAATGAAAAAAGACCTGCCAATGAGCCACAATTAATAAGTAGGTACAAATGAACAAGTTTGACTCCACCTTCATCCAGAGCACAACATTCATTTGAAATGAATTACAGATGCATGCTTGCAGCTAAAATTCTAAAGGTTTCAGAAGAAAAAAATGAATACTTTATCAATTGAAGAAAATATTTCTTAGGAAGCAAAATAGTGCTAACTACATAATGTTACCTCTCTGAAATTTAAAACTTATTAAAAAGTACTAAAAACTTTAAAAAGAAAATCATATTCTTGGAGATAATTTATAATGTTCTTCTATGACAAATGGCTTACACACTAGTAATCAATGAACTTGATAGAAAGATGACCCAAGTTTAAAATCAGGAAAGAATTTGGAATGCACATTCTGCAAAGACAGAATGGTTAATGAGCAAATGAGATGATGTCCAATCCATGAGTCACTGGACCCTCACAGTAAAAGGTTTTTTTTGTTGTTAATTAATTTATTTTTTCTACCCATACAAACTTAATAGGTACCCTGTCCCCTCCACCCCTCCCTGGACCCCCTTGCTTCCTCCCCCACTTTTCCCCTTCTTTTCCCTCCCTTCCTTCCCTTTCTCCCATCTCCCCCTCCTCCCCTCCCTGGAGCATCCTTTAGTGTGAATGTCAAGCTTCCCTCTGGGTCCTCCACTCTAATGAGGTGTAAGGACTCAGTAGCATTGCCCAGAGCCCTTTTTTGTATTCCCCTTTAGTATAGGAACATTATTGTGGCTGTTAATCCCTCACAGTAAATTTTTAATAAACTAACATCTGGAATGCACTAGGAACAATGGAAACCTCTGTTTTATTGGGTACTGATCATACAGATCAATGTTGCTCACTTTTGTCTAATCTCACTAGCCTGTCCATGAAGATCTGTTCATTTACTGTATGCAAATTTTATTCCATAAGGAAAAAAAAGAAAAGTGAAGAAGAAAAGAGAAGATACATCCCATGGAAAATCCAAATGATGAAGTCCATATTGTCTGTGACCCAAAGTATTGTCTGTAATTTAATGCAAACTGGTAATGTATTTAATTACTCATTGCATGCTTGCTATGTACTGTTTAAAATAAGCACATTAAGTAAGCTTTGCTCATTATATCCTAAAGGTAATAAATAAGGGTGCCTTTTTCTCTAATATACTCCCTTTACAGATAAGGAAACTAACTGAAACTTGAAGAGGTGGAGCCTTTATTATAGGTGGTCTACAAAGCACTTGTTTAGGGCTTAGGCATGGAGACAGTGTCTCGCCTGTGCTTGAATTGATGACAAATTGATCAGAAACAGCTATGTTTTATGTAAGAATTGAAGGGTTGGAAAAAAAAGTGTAATCTGTTGAGTTAGTGAATTCAGTGACAGTACTCATGATAAGCATACTTACCTCGATTGAACACTACATAGCAAGCATTTTATGAACAATGAATGAGTTTTAGTTTCTTAGATCTTCACAGTGGTGCTTGGAAGTGCTGTAGCCCCTATTGTTACAGAGGTGGATATGACAGCAGGGATAGTTTTAGCCAATGATCAAGAAACAAAGCAAGGAATCGGCAGAGCTGTGCGACGCTAGAGAAGAACACATAGAATGAAGAGGGGAAACCTCAGGATGCCCACTCACTTGGCAATTAGATGCTGACCTGAAGATTGCCAGTGGGAGTCATTGCACCAAGAATGTTCCAATGAGAGAAAAACTCCACCAGAGAATAAAGAGAGTAAGGAACAGAGACCCACGTGGTCTACCTGCATCTACTGTAAAGAAGGCCTAATAAGAGATCAGGGAAGAATCTGTCTATCAGATATAAGATGTCTTGGGAGAGTCTGGTATAAAATGGCACATAGGAATGGAGTCTCTGCCTGAGAGAAGTTTTGTTAGGTACAAAATATCCACTGTACCAGAAGGACATGGTCCCAGATTTTAATATAAATTACCTAGGTGTAGTGAATGCCTGTAACTTCCTGCTCTAATGCTGGCTATTGCTATACATAGGGAAATGGAAATCAAGTCAACAGTAACACATACATTCTCCTCACACTGTGGTTGTAAGTGTGGACATTCAGCAGCCATGATACTCGTGGCCTGGCAAATACTTGAGACCAGTCAGTGGGCTAAGGATAGGCAGCCAGGAGAACAAATAAAAACATAGAAGCATCTGGTATTATGAGATATGAAACAACCCCAATCAAATGCACATTGAGAAACAAAAAAAGCATGCACTATAAAAATCAGTAGGTATTCAAAGCTTCCTTCCTACCCACCAATTCAGCCTGGCTTCCTGACCAGCTCCACCCCCTATACAACTATGTCCACTGCTCTGTTGGGATGAACAGTATCACATCCCCTCCAAGAACTAAGGTTCACCAAAAAGCTTGGTAGTGAAGACGCCAGGATTACAGTGATTCTTAACAGTGGAGCAGGAAGACAGATGAACTTCAAGTCTTTCCCATTCACCCAAAGCTGCAGGCTGCAGGAGAGCTCTAGCAGAGCAGAAAAATGAAAGCAAGTAGCTCCTCTCATCTCTGTAATTCCAAGAACAACTGGTGACAATTGGAAGGTTTTTCTTAAAAGGAAAAAAAAAAAACTCACAGAGAAATGGGAGGTTGAAGGCCAAACTCAGAAATAAATATTTAAATTTTTACCAAATAGTAACAATAAACATAATCTAGGAACAGGATAAAGGATATGTCTGTTGACATGTTTTGTTTCTTTCTTTCTTGGGAAATCTGAGAAGCAATTTTTCACAGATTTGGGTGTTTGAAATAATACTTTCTAGTGTCCTGGCTTTTGTTCCGGTGTTTCTCATATACATAGATATTCCAGCCTTGAAAAAACTCCATAATGACGCTGATTATAACAATCCAGTGAGTTTTGCTTTGATCACTGTAAAGATAAAACCACTACTTCAATTACATTTTAACAGCTCGAGAGACCTGATATATAACCAGGTACATCTTTTAACATAAAACATGCGATGTTTTCTTTGTAAAACACCAATGCACACATACAACGTGACCCTGGAGGTAGCCTGGCAATTAAGGGCATAATTGCTATAATTGCTGATGGAATTACTCATATTCCTCTCTGCTACCTTTTCTAATTATCTTGGCTTAATGAAAATGTGTATTTTTGCATAGAGCAGGATGTGGCCATCATTTGGCTACCTGCCTGGATGATGCATACTGTCTGTCCCTTGGATGAACACAGAGAGGGGAGGTCACCACTTGTCTACGGGAAGAAGAGGTTTCTGGAATACAACAGGCAATTTAAATGCATGTCATGGACATTGCGCAGAAGCTCACAGATAGGTTTCATTGGAAGAAATATAGCAGTAGGGGGATATCACCATAGAAGGAGCCCAACAGCTATATAGTCTTCAGGCCTTAATGACTTGTGAAAAATAATGTGGAGGCCTCATAACATTTGCCCATTTTTATTCTGGTCTCTGACTCAAAAATAGATTCACATAGTTACCATCTTACAATTATGCTATACTCTTTATCACAAGGAAAGGACATAAAAGACTAATGTTTAAACTTAATAAAAATTTGCAAAACTTCTGAAGTATCTCTTCCTTCCCCTTCTTCCCTTCCCCCTTCCTCTTCTTCTTCCTCTCTCTGTCTCTCTCTCTCTCTCCTCTCCATCCCTCCTTTTCTCCCTCCTTCCTCCTCCTGTTTCTTCTACCCTCCATGTCTCTGCATATTATAAACACTTTTGACTGGACAACCTATTCATTTAAGGACTTGATGGACAGAACTTAAATAGATAAGCTGAACCAAGACTGTAGGTCACTCAATACATGTATCTCATATATTTTTCCTATTAGTAACTAGCATCATGGCCACTGGGCATCACTAATCAAAAGATTGATAGTGTATTATTAGTACACAAAATGGAAATGGAAGGGAGAAACAGAGAGAAATGTTTTCTTCAACTCTCCTTTCAGGACACTACTGATCTCCAGTTGCTCTAGTTAATAAATTACCATGAAGATCCTGGCTTAGCAATGACAAATTTACATTTGCAGTTCTAGAGAACCCCCTGTCTGCAGGTGGCCAGAAGGGCAGCTTTTACTTGGGCTGTGGAAGAAAGCTTGTGTCCTTCCTTCCTGTCTGCTACAGGCAATTTCCAACCTCTTGGTGTAGTTGTACCATTCCAGCCTCTACTGTGTGCCTGACACTCTGTCTCCCACTTATAAAAACCTTTTGTGATTACGATGGATCCATCCAAATGATCCAGGAAAATCTTTCTTCCTGTTCCTTAACTTAATCTTACCTTCAACTTCTCTTTTACCAAGAGAAAATAGTAACAGGTTCCTTGAGTGAGGATGTGAATGAACTTGAGGGACCATTTTTCTGTCCATCAAGGGGTTCTTTTTAAGAAGAAATGTTTTATAGTTGTGATATACAAAATTTCATGGCAGACATGTATACTTACACAAGAATTTCATGGGAACTATCCTATCAACATCTCACCATAACATCAGAAAGATGTCAAGAAGCTCCACACCTCTCTGAGAGAACGATGAGGACTAATGCTGATGGGGAAGTAAAGAAGGATGCTTTCCTCAATGACATATCCACTCATCTAGGATGCTTGCTGGAGCATAAATCAGGTCAGGCACAAGTCATCACAAACTAGATGAAACACAGTGGTCCACACAAGTGAAAAGATCTGAAAATAGGAGGGAGTCAGGCAGGGAAGATGAAGGGTTGTAAGGGGAAAAGGAAGGGAGATGGGATTTGGGACTAAAGATTGAAAATATTAAAATAGAACAAGAGGAGCTTCTTTACTAAACAATTTGCCCACTGATAAATCTTCCATTCCCCAACAGGCACTCAGGCTCTTGCTAGTACAGATATCCCAGATGAAATTCAGTGGATCACACAAACAAAAAAGACATGAAAGTTAACTGGAAAGGAGAAAGTATGAAGTGGGACAGAGAGGATTATAGGATTGAAGAGTAAATAGTAAAACACATAAATTTATTGTATTTATGTTTCAAAGTATCAAGGAATAAAACATAAAAAAATTTTAAAAAGTACTTAGCCTTCCAGAAAATCTTTTATACTGTTGCAGAACATCCTTAATACTGCCGCAAAAAGTGATAAAATATTGAGGCACTTACTACTGTGAGCCAAGTAAGAAACTGCTGTGAAAATCCCACATACATTAAAGAGACTTGGAGTCTTAAAAGATTTACCATTGGGGCTGGAGAGATGGCTCAGGGTTAAGACTCTATTTCACAAGTAGAAGGTCCTGAGTTCAGATCCTAGGTCCTACATTTAAAAAAAAAAAAGCCAGGAAGAAATGGTGGTGCCTACACTTTCAGCCCTGTTGGGCAGAGCCTGGGAAATCCCAGAGCGAAGCAAAAAGATGGTAGAAGCAATCCAGGGTGATTCCTTTTGGCCTTCACAAGGACACACAGTGCCCTTTGATACACACACACACACACACACAACACACACACACACACACACACACACACACACACACGATAGATGATAGCTAGATTAGATAGATAGATAGATAGATAGATAGATAGATAGATAGATAGATAGATAGATAGATAGATAGATGATAGATTGTTTAAAAAGAAGGATTACCATTTGGACTCAAGTATAAGTCATTCCAATAATTGATCTTCCTTACTTATGTTTACTCATTGAAACCAGAAGAAAAACAAGCAGCAAATCTCTGGTAATGAATTTAAAGTGATTTTAGCATGACCATCATTCCTGTAGAGAAAATAGAATGCAATATTCAATAAAAAGAAGGAATGTCTCCCCCCCCCCCATTACTTTAGCTTACATTTAAGAAGGCCACCACATGTGCTGTGCACCTACAGTCACAGCATTCAGGAGGAAGAGGCAAGAGGGTGGCACTTCACAGTGAGACCCAGCCTCAGCTGCAGCTTAGGACTTATAGACTGTTTGCTTAGCTGGCCAAGGGCATGATGTGATTCCCAGCACCACAAAACAAAAGCATCAACAACAGCTCATTTCGCAGAGCCAAATAAGTTAGAAAGAGATTCTAGTATAGATCATAGAGATGCTTATGACTTTCCCACTCTTGCTTTTGCCTACCCAGTAGATGGATGTTCCCACCATAATGCCAAATATCAACAGAACATGTACTTGGGTATGTTCCAAACAAAACAAGTTAAATTCACATTCAAATCTGTAGCCTCCTGTCTCAGTGCACTGACACCAACAGAGGGACCTTTCCCTGATTCAACTCTCAAACTTTAAGTCTCTTATCTGATTTCTTTCTTTTCTGTGCTTTTCACTCTATGGGACAGGACTAGGTCAATAGCAATCTCAAGTATTTGCTCATCATGGAGTGCAGAGTTAATAACAAGGTGATCAAAGTTAAGGTCCTGTAGACTTCCTGGGATATAATATCTATTATTTTATGTGTTTTTTGCATTCGTGTATATGCATTTTCACATATATGCAGCTGTACATGTCAGTGTATACATATATATGGAGGCCAGAAGACAACCTCGGGGTCAGACCTCAGACAACATATACCTTTTTTGTTTGAGATAGAGTCTCTCATTCACTGGGAGTTTGTCAAGTGGGCTACCCTGGTTGGCCTACTCCAGGGTAGCTTCCAGTCACTGCCTTGCCAGGGCTGGGGGTACCTGCACATCCACCAGCACACCCAGATTCTTTTTGAACATGAGCTATTGGTGATTGAAATCAGGTCTTCATGCTGGCAAGGTTAGTCCTTTAGTGACCACAGCCCTGGATTTTTTTTAATAGTTTAATGTATCCATTTAAACTGCTAAAAGCGTTCATGAAAGTACCAGCAATGAAGTAAATATAGAGAGCTCTAAAATAAGAAAAGGGCCCTCAAAGGACTGGAGAGATAGCTCAGTAGGTAAAGACCACTCAAATTACAAATATGACAACCTGATTTCAAATCCCAGAAATCATGTAAAAAGCCAGATGTGGCCATTCATGTGTGTTGACCCCAGTACTGTGGGGAGTGGAGACAGGAGGATTACAGGAGCTGCCAGTCTAGCTCCAGGTCCAGTTGAGACTCAGAGGAATCAGGTGGACAATGATGGAACAGGATATGTGATGTTCTCCTCTGGTCTCCTTGATTATCTATTATCTTCCAGAGTCTGGATCACAAGATGAATTAAAAATAACCCTTTCATGGAGGGCTTAAAATCAATAGAAACATAGACATTATACATGGTAAACAGATAAAATTTATATTAGAGAGTATGTGTTCCAAGGGACAGGAATTAAACAAGGAAGGGAGATAGATGGTTGAAGGTATTGAATTATTATATTTTGGCAGGATGACCAGAGAATCCCTAAACTGAAAAGGTTGAGGTGAGAAGCAAGAAGTCAGTCACGCAAATGACTGAACGAAGAACATTCCACATAGAAAGGCTAAAGGCCCTGAGAGAAGATGCAAGAAGACGGGTGTCATGGCTGCTTGAAAGATGAAAAGTGGCAGGACAAAGGTAGAGACAGGATACACAGGGTTTGTAGGTCGTGATGGACATAGCTTTTTCTCTGGGGAACCAGAAAGGTGTTGAGAACATCTTGACAGTGGATTTGGACTGAACAGTCAGGCTAGCTGCCATACTGAGAACTGAATGGAGAGTAAGGGTGGATGCAGAAGCCAATCCTAAAGCTACTACATCCAAGCATGACGGCATCTTGTACCAGGCATTATCTTTGGTGCAGTCGGCAATGTCCAGGTTCTGAGAGAGAACCATCAGGTGCTGAACCGAGGCTTGGAGCTTGACAAGTAGGAGCAGAGGACTGCCAGGGTTGATGGGAAAGAATCTAGGAGGAGCTAACATGGGGAAGGTCAAGAACGGAATGTTTGGCAAACTTAGCTTGCAGTGTGTGTAGATAGCCAGTTGGATACTTGTGTAACATATTCAACTGAAGGCTCCTGCTGGCTGGTGGCTAGCTGGGAGTCCAGCTCAGTCTCCATCATAGTCACTTTTCTCACCTCACCACACCACATGAGGCTCATGGGCATAAGCAGTCCAGAAAAGCTGGAAGGGACTACCCTCACCCCAGTTGAGGTCACTCCAAACAGGCCACTACCTGACCTTCATGCCATTATCCAGGACTGATCCTATATTCCTGAACTGCCCACAGAGAAACACCTGCAGCCTTCAAACCTTAATGCAAGTTTCCTGAGCACAGGCTTTAACTGTGCAAAAGTCTACTTACTTTGGGATCTGACTAAGTTATTTAGCTTGTGTGTGCTTCGTATCTATATAATCACTACAAGATACAAGTCCCAGAATCTGACATAAAGGTGGTATGCAAGTGACACGCAAACTACTAAACTTTTCAACATTCCCTTCCCTGTTGCCTAACTCAGTCACTTTCACCTGCATTACAAGCTCCTGTCCACTCTCAAAGATTCTGAAACAAGCAAGCCACATGTAGACTTGGAGAAACCAAGATTCAGTTTTTCAAGTGTTTTTCTTGAGACATTTCCACAGGATAAGAATGGGGAAAGGAGATATTAATATGATTTGTTTCAATAGCACATCCTTGATATGATGAGTATATTCGTGCATAAGCATACCCTGCTTTGCCATTGTTTGGAGGTAGGAAAGCACAAAGAATAGTATACCAACCTAAGACTGTGTTTGACTTAGGCTGTACACACACCGCTTTCTGAATGCAGCTAGCAACTTGTTAACAAGCTAGTTACATCATCTGCTTTGAGGTTCACATAGCCCTGTTTTAAACAATTATCAACCCCTTGATAATGCCTCATGTCTAGTCAAATACATCCTGGAACACAATCCAGGAACAATGGGCTATAGACTGATCCAGTCCAAACCAGATTTGAGTGCATGCACAAAAAGGCAAACCGGATCCTCAAAATGAACTTTTAGGGACAATTTCCTATTTGCTATCTTATACCTAAGCATAATTGGGTATACAAAATGATTAAAACCAGATGCATTATGGGAAAGGATATGTATGGTCAGCAAGGACCTGTGCAATCCAGTCCTCTCAGGCAAAATTAAGAACTCAAACTATATCCCTTAGCAACCAAACTCATCATTCTCTTGAATCCTATATAAACCCTAAATAATAATCAAGGCCCTTGAGTAGCATCAGTTCAGAATTTTCCATGGCATATAAATACATAATAATGTTTCTGGGATATTTCCAGTTAAAAAACAAAAGTTCTCATTTGCACTAAAACGTATTGTTCTAACTGAATAATATGACCCAAAGCAGCAATTTGATCACTTCATCTTACTTACCTAAAAAAGTAAATATCCCTTCTTTTTAAATTTGTGTTTAAAACCTGGTGTCAGAAATCTTCACACATTGTCAGAAACATTCTTTCTTCCTCTTTTATTTAAAAGTAAATTTAGGGGCTGGAGAGGTGGCTCAGGGGTTAAGCCTCCGCCTTGCAGGCGGAGGGTCCTGAGTTCGGATCCCAGATCCCACGTATAGACGCTGGGCGGAAGCGGGGGCGGCCTGCGCTTCTGGTGCTGGTAGGGCGGAGCCTGTGAATCCCGGGGCAGAAGGAGGTGGAGGCGTCCATGGTGGTTCGCGAATTCGTCCGTGGTTCTACACACACACACACACACACACACACACACACGCATATGCACACAGTTGAATAAATAATAATAATAAAAAAGTAAATTTAAATTCAAAAATTCCCTCCAAAGAACTCATGTATTTCAGCTGAAAACAATGAATCTTTCTATTTAAAAAATACTACATTTAGCTTCTTTCAATGCAGAATTCCTTACGGGTTCTCGACCAATCAGTAACATACTTGGTCTTACGTAAGTTTTCACTGATTCTAGGCAAGAGTATTTGACAAACAAGTTTAGCATTGAAACCAACAGGTGCAATTCAGTAGAAAGAAGGCCTCTCTTTTTCATTTTAATAACATTTCTGCACGAATTCCGAAGCGCCGAGGTCCCTGTTGCTCTGGGAACAATGCTCATTACTCATGTCTACCAGGCATTATGGGATGTATACTTTGGAATAAAGAGGGCTTTTACGATGTCGAATATGATGCCCTGTGCAATCAGTTATTAGTCTGGGCATTGCCTTGCCAGTTAATCATCCCATTACGGAATGAAAAACTCCAGCGACCCCAGAGAGATTGAAATGTAGGGTGCTACAGGATTTGAAATAGCTACATGAAAATGAAGGATAACAAATGCTATGGATTTAACCCACAAAATAAAGGATGCAAAGGATTTTGGCTTGGAATATCTCTCAATGGCCTTACCAGACAAGAAAAAAGAGCAGCACACAGAGAGGCAGAGAGTGCTGAAATCTGACACAGGTGAGGATAGAAGCTGCAATGGGTGGAAGATTTTCAGGAAGGTACCAGATGCAATAAAAATCAAATCAATACATTCATCAGTTCTCCATTGACTTGCCCTGTTATGTAAGAGCAGAAGAGGCTGCGGCACTTTGTCAGAGTCCCCTGTCAGAGCAGCACAGCGCCCCGAGTCTGGCCACTTGTTCATGCAGTGTTGCTGGTGCTCAGGCTACTGTGTACTCTGCTGCCATCTGGAGGAAACGGTGATGGTCAGAGCTGCCTGCCCTGGTGAGAGCAATACCACACCACGCAGTCAAAAAGATGCTTTAGAAACTCAAAATATTTGCAACTATTCCTTATATATTTGAAGCAAGTCATGCTAAACTGCAAGCTTCATTAACAAAATGCCAAAATTAGAAGAAAACTCAGCGAAAATAATTCTTCTGGTTTCCACAGAACTGAAGATGATAGTAAAACATTTCTCATGATGGTCTGATAGCTGCAACTGTCCTGAACATTTATAGTGAGTTGAATTGCATTAATGGATGGACTGCTATAAATTCAAATGCATTTTTAGTGCATAAGTGCTCTATAAAAGACAGTGTTTACTGAAATACCATTTGCTAGTTCTTATAAATGAGGAGACTCAAAGAGCTGAAGACAGGCAGGAATTTGTGTTTGCTGGAGGAAGTGCCCAAAATCTGGGAGAGCTGAGATGCTTGTAAATTGACTCAACTATAAGATGCTCACTGCTGAAATAAGTCCCATAGCTGTCATGGAAAAAGGAAAAGTGTTCTCTCAGCCTCAGTGGGCAACAAATGGCCTAGGTTCAAATACATGCATGACAAGACCCATAGACTTAGTTTTGAAATACAGGAAAACTAAGTTCTAGGGGAAGAAAGAATCCCAATTCTGGCCTTGATTATTTGAATTTGATCAAAAATATTCAATATGATTGTTGCACAAATCCTTATTTTGTGGATAACATTCAAATGTTCAGAATACATAACTGCACTTAAAATAAACTTCCAGTAACAGTCCATAAAACAATACTTTGATTCTCTGGAAAAGGTATATTCTAATTGACCAATATAGAAGAATAGATCCTTTAATATATTTTCAAGAAATTCAAAACATACACAGTGTATCAAGCCAATACCCTAAATAGGAAATTATGATCTTTTTTCTCTGGACTGTGCAGGGACAGGATTTTACTTTTCTGTGACCCCAATTTTCGTCACTGAGCCCCTAAGAGTGGTTCAAGTTGGTCCTTCTAGTTTTCCTAATATTCTCATTTTAAAAGATGTTTTGCTACACAGGGTAGAGCACTGAAGAAGCAAGAAAACTACACACTCAAAAGTCAATCTGGATTACAGGCAAGACCTGTCTCAAATGTCTGAAATGTCTCAATAAATAATGTAATTATTGACACAATCTAGGTGAAAATAAAAGACTTTTTAAAAGGAACAACTTGTAAAGATATCAATAGAGGAAAAGGTCAGTGAAAGTTTCCTCTACATTCAACAAAACCTGCATAAGATTTGGACTATCAACACTAAGCCATGAAAGATAGAAGACCCCGTGAAGCATACACTCTCCTTGAGGGACTATTGAGGGTAGAAAAGGGAGCTTATTTCTTTAGTGGCACATGCACTGATACATCATCTATGCCCCAGCAAGTTCCCAAGCACATGTCACTGAAAGCAACCCATGTGAAACTCAGGGTGTTGCACATGTACAAAACGACATGGAAGCAGAGGCAGAGTCTTAGGAAATAGAGGGTTTTTCAGTGGGAGAAGCAGGTGTTATGGGATTGAGTAAAACAGGAGGAAAGCAATTTAAATGCATCATGTTCACATGTGAAATTGTCAAAGAACTAAACTAAAATATTTAAAAGGATTCTTCTATAGAAAAAAGACCTTGACAAAGAGCACAATAAATTAAAAGTAGTTAACTGTTGACATGAAAGCATAAATGTAAATCATAAAGATATATATTATTTTTATTATTTATTTCATTATTATTTAGTTTCATTATTTATTTCATTGCTTATTTACTTCATAAATATGTATAACAAACTGAACCACTGGAATTTTTCAGAAAATTTCAGGACTTTTTTGGAAGAATAAAGATGAATGGCTCATAAATTTTGAAATTATACAAGTTTGTTTATCAATAAAGTTTGAAGTCAAATTTACTTGATACAGTCTACAGTCAACCCAGACAAGGACAATGATCAGCTCTTAAAAGCTGCATTTCTTCTTCTACCCATTGTATTAACATTAGGCTGGAGGCATGAATACAGCAGCTGTTCTCTCTGGCAACTAGTCTATAACACAACCAGAGTCATGGCTGCCGTCTGCTATGTCAGCTGCACAGACTTCCAGAGAGGAGTCATGTTGAATGAGCAAGGGACCGGTCATTCTCCATCTTCTCTAGTAATTAGTCTTCATTCCACTCAGCACAAGGCACAAGAAAGGGCAGGACCTCACAACACAAATGCACCAGGTGTTCCGTTTGTACTGGAAAGGAAAATGATATCTTAATTCCAAGACCTGAAAAAAAGCATAGTTTTTAGTACATCAGCTGTGCAGCAGAATCTGCTCCTAACGCATGTGCATTGCTAAGCTGTGAAATTTGTTTTTATTAAATATACACTGACATATCCCAAAGCTATATGTCCAACTTAACTTATGTAGGTGCAGTTTTAGGATTTACAATATCAATACTGCTACAAGTTGCCTTTGTGTGTCCCATCAGTACCTCAAGAATCAATGATGTGAATGTGAAATGCAATGCGGAAAGTAGTTTCCATTCTTTCTGCCATTTCTTCCTTCTGCACACTATCATAGTAACTTCCTCTTTCAAAATAAAAAGTCTACCTTTATATTTATCTCTTAGAAACAGTAAATAAGGTAATATACCTATCAAGTATTTGTAAAAATGCAATATGAATTTTTACTAGCTTGAATACAGCTTCACTCCAAGTTGAAAATAAAGTACTCTCAAAGTAACTACAAGTATAAGCATATATTAAACCAAACAAGTATTGCATGCACATTTAGAGTGACAGTCTTGTTGAGATCTTAAAGTTCAAAGTCAAGCAAGAGTATCTTTTCTCATGATGGACTAGCTGCAGCACTGGTTTCCTAGAATGGGCTTATGAAGACGGCCAGGAAAAGGGAAGCTCAGAGTAGTGGGGAAAAGAACATGGGGTAATATGGGGTCCCGGTTCATGGTTACCTGAGACTTGGGAATAGTGCAGTTCGGTAGTGACACCATCAATGGCGTCTCTAACCAGATCAGCAGGGAGGACAATGACTCCTAACTACCACGTTCTCTCTTCAATTCCTCTGTCCCACAACCACTGCCATGAGCAATGGGAAGGATGGGCTGGGTATAAGGAAGAAAATGTCCACAGAAAAGGAAAACATCCTCCATGAAGTAATCTTTCAAAGTCTTGAAAGCCACAAGACACTTAAAATATTTCTATTTTGTTTTGAAAATGTACAGAAGTCCAGCTGTTTTGAGACATATTTGACCCTCACTCATCTCGGCTCACAGCTTCTGGTTTCTCTCTTGATTTGCAGAACAATTAAGTATTTGCATGCCCATGGCACTCAGTTTACTTATCAGTGGTTTTTATTGTTTTCACTGTTAATGATTGACTTTGTATTTGTGTATTTTTCCATAATTAGCTTTTCCAGGAGGAGCTTTCATTCTTTCTTGCAGTCAGAATGCACCTACTTGAATATATCTTTGAAGAACATTGAAAGCATAAAGAAAGACTTGGGTTAGCTCAGGAATATAGCACTTTCCTAGCATGAGAAAGGCTCTGGGTTCAATCCTCAGCCCGCGCGCACGCGCGCGCGCGCACGCGCACACACACACACACACACACAGAATAATAAGACGTATTTTGAATCTTATAACCTATCAGATGAACTCAGACTTATTTTTTTAAGAATTCTCCTTTTATACAAACATAATGAGTGATTGTCCATTTCCCCCTCTCTTTTTCCCCTCTTCCTCTCCTTCCTTCCCCTCCTTTTACCAATCTCTCTCCCTCCCACCCTCGTGTCTGTCTGCTTGCGTGGGCTCCCAAGTTCCCTTCAGGTTATTTGCTCTATAGGGGCTTAGGCCTCTCTGGCAGTTAAAGTGACCAGATGTGCTCAGATTTATTAAGTGAGCACTTCACATTAGTTTACTCAAGTCCTGAAATTATTTCTATGTCAAAAGATCTATAGACAATCCGGGTAAGCTAGCATGCTAAATGAAGCTCAGACACCATCACAGATATGCACTAAACCAAACTTACTATATAAAGCACTTTCTAAATGGATTGTAGAAGATCTCGATTCAAAGTTTGGAAGAGAGCTTGCAGAGTCAAAGGTGAATGAGAATTTGGGAACAATGTTTGCATCATGACAGGTACAACAGTTAGGGTTGAACAATTTTCTGCTTTCCATAATTCAATTCACTTCCCTTGTTCTCTCAATGATCATTTGTGATTAGTAACATTTCCATGCTAACCCACAGTGTATAACCAGCACAGTGTTCTGTGTTGAATGTGAAGGCAAAGCAAACGCTAAAAGGTCCACAGGGCTCTGCAAGGCTCTTTGAAAACCCATTCAAGAACAAAGCAGACCTGCAGCATTATCTCATCGGACAGCCTGCTCCAGCTGGTCCTGAGTCTCTTTGAAATTATGCAGTGTCTTGAACTCTGGCCTGGGTCCATCCAAGTGCCTGGACATGAGTGCTACTTCCTGACCTTCTCAAGTGAAGCAAGTGGCCTGTGATCCTTCCATGTTGTCTCCAAGTGTTGGGAGTTTGCTACTTCTCAGCAGTGACAATATGTATCATTTCCATTGTTTTATTCTGTGTGTGTGTGTGTGTGTGTGTGTGTGTGTGTGTGTGTGTGTATGTGTGCAGTCTATATGCCTCAGGAGGCTCAAGGGTGACATCAGAAATCATCCTGGATTGTTCTACCTTTTTTCTGCTTTACTCTGAGGGTTTCCCAGGCTCTGCTTTCCAGGGCCAGAAGTATAGGACGCCGACATTTCCACTTGGCACTTTTGCCTAGGATCTGGGATCCAAACTCAGGACCTTCTGCTTTATGAGGCAGAAGCTTAAACCCAAGCCACCTCTCCAGCCCTGTGTCATTCTTTTGTCTTCGCTGCTGTTTTCCCGGATTTACAATAAGCGTTCAGTTGCATAAAATTGACCATATTTTGTCAGTTAAATGTTGAACCATCAAAAATTCCAGTGGAAATATATTTTAGATTACATTTTAAAGAACATCTCATCCCCAAGGGACTTTTCAGAAATTAAGTATACTCCAAAGGAAAGGAAGCGAGGAGTAAAACTGGACCATAAAAATGGCTGGTAAGTATAAAGTAATTATTGATGAATTTCTTCTTCTTTTAAAGTAGAACTCTTTTTTCTCTTAGATTTTATTTATGTGTGTGTGTATATATCTGTGTCTGTATGTCTATGTGTATCAGAGAGCATTATGTGTGCCATTGGAGGCCCAAGGGTGACTTTGGCAATCATCCTGGATTGCTCTATCTATTTTTTCTACTCTGGGTTTTCCCAGGCTTCGACTTCCAGGATCAAAAGTGCAAGCTGCTGCCATTTCTGCCTGGCATTTTTATATGGGATCTGGGGATCTAAATTCAGCTTCTTCTTGCTTTCCAGGAAGAGTTTTAACCCATGATCTAGCCCCTGATGAATTTCTTAAGAACCAGAAAATAGCATGTGCTAGTTTTACATAGGTGCAAGTTTGAAGACTGAAAGCTCAGTTCTGGGCACTTGTGATAGTTGATAGTTAAGGCAAGCCCTAATTGATACAGGAAGACCCAGACTATAGTGGGCATGTGTATAAAATGAAGAGAGCTGGTTCAACACTTGGGCATAATTCAGCATACTTTAACATATTTTTATCATAGATTCAAATTTAAGGGGTTAAATTATTTGAAATATAATGATTTATCCTAAATGTGGGTGGTGCCTTCAGTGGCAAACCACATAAAGCGCTCTCTGTCTGTCTGTCTGTCTGTCTGTCTGTCTGTCTGTCTCTCTCTCTCTCTGTCTCTGTCTATCTCTCTCTCTGTCTCTCTGTCTCTCTGTCTCTCTGTCTTTCTCTCTCTCTCTCTCTTTCTTCTCTCTCTCTTTCTTTCTGTGCCAACATATCTTTCCTGCTGCCTTTCAGCTTCCTGGAGCTTCCAATGTGTACTGACCACCAGTGACTCTTGGAGAATCCTCCAACTTTTTCCTGCACTGAGCAGCTACAGGCAGCCACTGTTGGAACACGAGACCTTATCCTGTAAGCTGATCAAATAAATTCCTCTTATATATTCAGTCTATCAGTTCTGTTTCTCTAGTGAACCCTAATACATACTGAAAGATCAATATGAAATATTAAGTTGCTGGTATAAGAAGAAAGAGACTAATATCATACCTATCAGACATTTAAATTATTAAACTACACTAAACAAATTAGTTCAATATGGTATAGGAATGAAACAAATTATATCAAGTATGGATTCAAGTGTATAATAACTTACACCATAAATATTGTAAGGCACATGTCCAAAAACTGTAAGGCATGATTTTAAAATATATCTGAAATTAGGAAAGTTCTTCAACAAGTAAAGTCACTAAAATAAAAGGTCATATAGTCAACCAATAAGCTACATTCTTAAGTGTGCACAAAACTTATGGCAGCACATTATATTCATGCATAAGTGTGAATGCATGTGTGCATATCCTTAAGCATGCATAAAATTTATGGTTGTGCATTATATTCATGTGCAAGTGTGCATGCATGTGTGTGTGCGTGTGTGCATGTGTGTATGCAGGTGCGTGCATGCCATGGTGCAGGTGTAAAGGTTAAAACACAAACTTCAGGTGTTAGTCTTGTCCTTCTGCCATATCTGAGGTAAGATCTCTTCACCATTGCCTAAGCCAGGATAGCTGACCAAAAAGTTTCTGGAGATAATCCTATCTCCTATTTCCCTTAGGCTCTCTGAGATTACTGATACTTGTGCTACTGAGGTAGTTTTTAAATGAGTTCTGGGGTTCCAAACTCAGGTCTCCAGACTTACATGGCAAGGGCTATTCCACTAAGTCATCTCCCCATCCTCAAAATTATACTGTAAATATACAAAATCTTTCTTTTAACTAATTCTTTCATGGAAAAGTGTTCAAACACAGATAAAAGGACAATTTAGTGAAGAAAACAAATGTTAAATGTTAAAATATAAGAAAAATGGAAAGTGAAGCAGCCACATAACATTTTTAACTCATAATTATGGCAAACAACTAAGACTGGGAGGCCAAAATAAATTCTATTGTCCTTTAGTAATTTCTAATGTCTTTCATTGATAAATGAAAAAAAGTATTGCACCTTTTGAAATACACCAAATGGATTGAATTCTTAATTAAAACAATTTTTTTCTTTCTTTTTTTCTTTATGGCCTTGTCAATTTCTACATGCTTAATGTAGATTTCAGCTCAGTGTGTGTGTTCCTAGAACCCTGCTGAAGGCCCAGCTCGTAGAGTTCCTTTTAGGGGTGGTGCTGGAAGACATGCCTGCTATCATCCTTCAGGCCACAACGTTGTGGGCTTGTTTCATTAAGAAACTAGTGGCATGTGGAGCGTGGGGGAATACGTACCAACATGGGGGCCAGTCAGAGGTAACCTCTTTTTTTTTTTCCTGTCATACATATGAGGAACCTTTGAGCAACTGAGTCAAGCGCTCTTGTTTAAAAATCATGGCAAGAGTCTTATGACTCTTAATAAGTGTTAATAGGGATTTTATCAGATTGTTTTCAGTCTCCAACTTTTAAAAATGTTTTAGGTAATCTTCTCCACCGTCCCCAAATCCTAATTCTTGTAGATTCATTAGTATTGAACCAGTGCTTTTTCATGTCTCAGTTCTTTGTATATGCGTTCTTTTCAGATGTATTAAACAAACAAAACCCTTCAAAAAAAAAAAAGGAACAAAAAAAGAAGACAAGACTGGTAAGAGCCAGCACCGGCATGAAATCTCAAGTTCATCTGAAAACATATTTATGGTTTTCCACCAATACCAAAAGATCAAATTAAAGTGGCTTTCTGGGTTAAGGACTCAGCTGAACACAAATATGAATATTTATCATTCATAATAATGTTTTATACTAACTTCTATAATATTTATGATTTTCCTCCCAAAAAAGCAAATATTTTTGTAGATGATCCAGAATTGTGAGAGAAATATATTTACTTGCTTGGTTCTCACAATAAATTAGATTTCAAATGGCTTTATATTAAAAATCTGACTTAATGTAGACTTCCTGAGGACTTGTACCTGTATACAAAACAAGCAATTCCTTCTCTCAAGCAGTCTGAGAGGTTGGCCAACCTTTTTTTAAAGAAAAAGGTACATGATTGAGTTAAAAATAAAATATCAGGCAAAAACTGGTTATTGTTGTTCTGTGTTTCTCTTAGTAGACTCATTTTTTCTCTCAAAGATTAGAGTATATTTCCAGTCTATTTTCTGAACTCTTAAACTTATGATATATTCAGACTAATTTTATTATGGAACTCATGGTATTTATTTTCAGTGTAAATATAAAACTCAGCTACTTAAGATTTCATGACTCTGAGCCAGAATCAGGAAATCCTATAAGAACATGCTACGGTCTGTGTGTCTCCCGACAAAAGCACACCCAGAAACATATGCAGTATGGACAAGTGCAGCCTATTGAGAACGGATTGGTCATAAGGTCAGAGTTGTGGGAATGGATTCACTATCAAGAGCAAGGTAAGTATGCTCTAGTATATAAAGAGAAATTTGCCCAACTTCTCTCTTGCATGTCTACCTTCCACCATAGTATATGGCATAGCATAAAAGCCTGTGCCAGATACAAGACCCTAAATCTTGCACTTCCTAGCATCCAGAACTATAAGAAACAGATTCCTATTCTTTGCACATTACCATTCAATATTTTATTATTGCAAAACAAAACAGACCAAGACAGAATTACAACCTAAGAGAAGAATTATTTTAATTTTTATATTCCCATGATTCTTTGGAACCAGTAGCTAGAAATGATAGGCATGTTTGATCCATCCCATCTATGCACCTAATATGAATATGAATATGAAGCCATGCGGACTCTAGCCCCATTCCCATCCCACCCCTCCCAGACTCCTCTTCCTCCTCTGAACCACTTCTAACCCTGACATAGAATTTCCCCTCTTCTCAGTTAATACAACTTATCTAACATACCATTAGGACAATTCTTGCATGCCTGGCAAAGAGGTTGAAGTAATCTGAAATATTTATAAAATTGCTTAGAAAACAAAGACAGTTGAATTGTATCTATTGCTTCAGTAATGATTTACAGTTTAACACTTCAGTGACTCACTCACCTGTCTACATAATAAACCATTTTGCCAAGAGCTACAGCTTGCCTCTCACCTAATTATAGTTTGCTACTGGAAGAATTTCCAAAGATGTTACTTTCTATTTCACTATTCCACTTCATGGAAAAACTAAACCACCTTAGAGGTATCATACATTTTTATTTCCAAGGTTAATTACATACTATAATTGGCTTTTGCAATATGTCACAAAATGGTTGATAGACAATAACTACTTCCACTAAATTTGGCTCCTAACAATAACCTCTTTCTGCAAATTTGCTCTTTATGTTACATTTTCACTTTTATTATAACCTAAGCCCTTATGATAAAGAAAACAAAAATGACTTTATTTCCTTCCTTTCAGACATATTTCTTAAACATTCATTTCACATACTCAAAGTAACCTGAACAAGGTAACCAGACCATTTCTACAATTCTTTTTTTCTAAAAATACAGTCAAAACAAATAATGAAATTCATTTTCCAGTGTATGCCCTTGGTCACCATAATCCATGGGATCCATCTTCAAAACAAAACATGATACAATATAATTTGTTTAGATATTTGTTTAGAAATAGCATTCATTATTTTTCTGAGACTAATGGTATTTAAATCTGTGGGGCATCCTATGTCTCTCTTTAAAATTTCACTCTGATATTCTCTTCCAAAATAACATTAAAATTTCATACTTGAATCTCATCTGTATGCATCGCTTACTTCCAGTTATGTATTCTTACAGTTGTTTATGCAGAATGGCTATTAAGGTAATCCTACTTATTTATTCAAAATATACATTTAAGCCATATTGCAAACATTCTCACTCAGGCAAACACAACTGATTCATTTACTCAGCCAACATTTACCTATCACGTGAAGGCAACACAGATCAAACAAAGCCTTGTCCTTGTTGAACTTATATTCTAGAGTGTAGGAAAGTTGGCAAGCAAATAAGCAAGTGGGAATGGTATTCAGCAGAGCAGAAGGCAAAAAGCAATGAGAAAATGAAGGGATGGTGAATGAAGGTTTGGGAGAGAGACGGGCAGCTACTGTTGTATGAAGGGGTGATACTCTAGCTAGAGATCAAGCTATAAAGTCTATAAAGATCTCTTTCCACCCAGAGACCTGACCTGTACGAGAAATTTCTAACTCTGGTGAGCTCTCTCTACTCTTGTCTCCAGTCTCATGAGGCAGATTAGTGCCTACTTCGTTTCACACACTAACGATCGCAGCATAGGGCAATCATTCTAACTTCCTGGGTACTGGCTTCAATTCCACTGCATTTAATAACTCTAATGTAACTAAAGCAAAGATCGCCTTTCCTTTTGAAACTCATCTTTGAGTTTATCATATTCTTGGAAGTGGTCAAGAGAAGCCCTAGGGCTCAGTAAGAACACATTCGGATCAGAGATGAACATTTGCCAGAGGTCTTCAGAATTCTTTCTCCTTTCTTTGAAGATGTACCAAGTCTTTTTTTTTTTTTTCTCTCACTCAAACCTGGGGGGAATACAAGAGCACAAAAAATTAACAATAAAATCAATATAGCTATCCTATATGAAAATTACCTAAGTTGCTACTAAAATTAAACTGACAGCATATATTCTGCAGGAGTTTGCAGTGTTGCATTGTCATGCCTGTTAGCTTTGGTGATCATATAATTAAAACTTAGCCAGAATCCATCACTTGACATTTTTTTTCTCCATCTACTGCAAAGCCTGTTAGCATGATGCTACTCGTTGAAATTCCTGTCTGAGGTTCTAAAAGAGGCTTCTCTTCCTTGTTTCCTCCTTTGACCATCATGAAGAGACCGTCTTCTGAATTCTCCTCCTTGTCTGTGGTGGCTGACATTACACTATTTGCCTTTATTAGCCACCTTGAAAAGTTACAGTTTCTCAATCAAATTTTTAGTTTCCCATCCTAAATCTGAAGACTTTGCAAATATCATTTTGCAATATACACTATCACAATGCTGACAGCATAAGGATGAGTTATGTAAATGTAAAAGATTCAGGATGCATGAGAAGTCATCACAAAGTATGTTCAGGGTGTGAGCAACTATAAGTAAGGATAGGGAAGCTCACAAGGATCCTCCAGAATACCAGGCACTTTTCCCGCGGCTCTGTTTATCTACAGGCCTTCCCCCTTTCACACCCAAGATAAAGACTTCACAAGACATATTTCACTGTGGCCTTTCTGGAACAGAACCACAAAAGTGATCAGCTAGAACAGAGGAAATTAAAAAGTTTAAAGATTAAAGAGCTTGTTAATTTCAGGGAGAATGAATATGGTGAACAACTACAAAATTTTTCTTAATGGAAAATGGCTTTTCAGTCACAGAAGCATTAGAATGTAAATGACTGTCCCGTCCAAATCTGCTTTCTCATTGTGAGATGAATGATGCTAGGTGCCACGCTGGCCTGTTTGCATATTTCTAAGATACTTTTCTGGTGGTCAGTGATTCGCAAAGTCAATGTGTCATCTCAACTTTCAGTAAGTCGTCTCTCCCTCTCCCCCTCTCTTTCACCTCTCTTTCTGTCTCTCTCTTTTCCTGTCTATCTCTCCCTATCTCTCTCCATGCTTCTGTGTCTCTCTATATCTCTCACCTATCTCACTTTGTGCCTCTCTGGTTCTGTGTCTCTATCTCTCTGTTTCTCTCTGTCTCTGTCCTCTATCTGTCTGTGTTGTCTGTCTGTCTGTCGTCTATCTGTCTCTTTCTCTCTCTCTTTGTGATATTCCAGAAATGAATGCCAGCTAGGGACGGTAATGGTCAGCATACTTCAGTCTTCCAAGTGAATAAGAACCAAGAAGCATTTTGCTATGGTATAACTTATCTCTTCAGAAATAGAAGTTTTTCAGTCCTGAGTAACAAAAATACTGCTGGAGGTAAAACCATACCAAACCTTAGTCTATACTACAAATCCATAGTTGTAAAAACAGCCAAATAGACACACAGATCAATGGATAAGGGTTGAAGACCCAGATATAAGCCCACACAACTATAGCCATTTGATCTTTGACAAAGGGACCCAAAAAATCCAATGGAAAAAGAACAGTATCTTCAACAAATGGTGCTAGCAAAACTGGATTTCCACATGCAGAAGATTAAAACTGGACCCATACTTGTCATCATGTACAAGAATTAATTCCAAATAGATCAAGGACCTCAATATAAGGCCAGAGACTATACAAACCATAGTTGAAAGGGTAGGGAACTCCCTCGAGCTGATTGAGATAGGCCAACAGTTCCTAAACGGAAATACAATAGCACAGTCACTACAACCAACACTCAATAGATGGGATTTTATAAAATTAAAGAGCTACTGTTCAGATAAAGAGATTGTAACTCAAGCACAAAGGCAACTCACAGATTGGGAGAAAATCTTCACTAACCACATATCTGATAGAGCTCTATTATCCAGAGTACACAAAGAACTTAGAAAACTAAACACCAAGAAAACAAATGGCCAATTAAAAAATGGGCCTTGGAACTTAAAAGAAACTTTGCCAGGAACGAAATTGAAATGCCTAACAAATATCTTTAAAAATGCTCTACATCCTTAGCCATCAGGGAAATGCAAATCAAATCTTCCCTGAGATATCATCTCACCCCAGTCAAGATGGAAAAAATCCACAATACAAGCAACACCAAATGCTGGAGAGGATGTGGACAGAAGGGAACTCTCCTACATTGTTGGTGGGAATGCAGCCTCATACAACCACTCTGCCGAGCCGTCTGGTGATTCTTAAAAAAATTAAAGATTGAAATGCCAAATGATCCTGCTATACCACTTCTGGTAATAACCCCCCATACAGCAAAAATTCACCTTGATAGCACAAGCATGACCATGTTATAGCAGCACTGTTTATAATAGCAATGTCATAGAATCAGCCCAAATGTCCTACAGTTGATGAGTGGGTAAGGAAAATGTGGTACATTTATACAATGGAATACTACTCAGCCATCAAAAATGATGAATTAATGCAATTTGCCAGGAAATGGATGGAATTAGAAACAATTGTATTGAGTAAAGTATCCCAGACATGGAAAATTAAGCACTGTATGTACTCCCTAATATCAATTATAGTACCAAACCACTTAGAGACACTCAAAGACAAATCTCTGTAATACCTACAGTAATTGTAAAGATATAAACAGGAGGGATGGGGAAGGAGGGCTCCACCAAAAACAAAGAGAGGGGACCATGTTACAGCAGAGAAAATAGGCCACTATCAAGAACTGCAAGTAAGTAATGAGACATCTGGTTAAGTTCACAGACTTGCCATCCTGATCATTTGCAACTGATGGGGTGCGATCTCACCAGAAGGGGAGAGCATATAGGCTGCCAGATAGAAAGTAACCATTTTGCAAATGGATGATTGACCTCTCCCTCACCACGGTCTCCTACTTTTTTTTATTCCATCTACCTTGAATATACTCTTATAACAAGACTCTAATTTAACAGGTTTTTATCTCTGGCCAGGGGGTGACATACAATACCCATCAGAATGGAGCCAAGGGCATTGCAGGAGCAGCAAAACTGAAAAAAAAAATCAACAAACCGTAATTCAAAACATCACAGACTCTATATCAATCATCTGGAAATAGGCCAGCCTAATCTCTCCCCATCCTGAAGCTCAGGGAAATTTGCAGAAGAGTGAGCGGTAAGATTGTAAGAGCACAAGGATGGGAGGAGTAATGATATGTAACATACTCCACACAAGTTAGGGCCAAAGCAATCATAATAGGACTTTGCATGACCTGCACAATGTCCAACACATTATTGACCCCACAAAATCTAGCATGGACTAAAGGCACTAGGATCCTTGGAGGCTAGGGATTGACAGCCACAGTAGTGTTCCTATGCTTAAGGGGAACACAGGAAAGGGTTCTAGGAAATGTTGCTGGGTCCTTGCACCTCATCGGAGAGGAGGACCCAAAAGAGAGTTTGGCATGCACATTAAAGGATGCTCCAGGGATGAGAAGGGAGGCACTGGGGGATGGGGAAGGAGAGGGAGCAGAGTGGGGGGAGCAAAGGAGTCTGGGGGGGGGTGTGGACGGAGGGAGGGGACCGGTGTACTTGTTAAGTTTGTATGAACAGAAATAATAAAAAAAAAGAAATAAAAGTTTTTTACTTTTTGATTTTTTTTAAGAGTCATAGTGGATAGTGGTTGATTTTTCACTGGAAAGAACTATACTCTTCAAAATTTCTTTCACAATTTTAATTTCGCATCACAGCAGCATGCAGTATCACAATAAACACTCCACAGAGCTAGCCAGTGCTGAAACATCTCTGAGCTGCAGAGAAAATCAGTCATTTGATTGTTTTGGATACTTTGTTAACAAAATGATCAAGCAAAAATGATCAAGTATTATGTCATTTGATTTCATTTATTTTTCTGGTGATGTTGCTGCTCTGGATGAAATTAAAAGAATTTGCTCCTGGTCAGCTTAGGAAAACAGACATTGTCACCTGTGGGGCTATAGTATTATACCTTCATCTTTTTTGCACATTTAGTATATGAAAGCATTATCCTAAAACTGATAAGGGATGGAGAAAGTACCATTGCATTAGGTGGTACCAGTTACTCTTCTCTGCTGCTGTGAGACAAGACTCAAACTCAAATAACTTAAAGGGTGAAAGGAAGATTTATTCAGCTTACAACTCCAGAGGGGACATACAGTCCAGTACAGCAGGAAAGGCAGGGCTGGCTGACAGAAACTGGAGGTGGTCTAAGACACATCCATCATGGAGGCTGAGAACTGCAAAACCCCTAACTGCAAGAGCAGACTTCTCCCTGAAGTAGGATGGTGCTAACTGACCTCAAAATGCACCCCTTGTGACTCCTTCCACCAGCAAGTTTCCACCTCTTAAAGGTGTCATGACCTTCCCAAACAACTAAAGATTCAAACACATTAAGTCTGTGGGGGGCAAGTTACATTTCGACCATGAAGATGGCTTTTTTCTTAGACAACAAGTTGGAGGAAGGAAACTGCAGATTTTGCATGTACAATAGTAAGTCACCCTGGTTTCCTGGCAGTTCAGAACTATGGCTTCTAAGGGTATGATAGCATCTAGTAGTCTGTATGCTAAATATTCACCTCTTATTCTGAGGCAAACACACACACACACACACACACACACACACACACACACACACACATACACACACACACACACACACACACACGATATTAGCAGACTGTCAAAAATCCAAACAAATATTTGCAATTCTTCTTATTCTCTTAAACCAATAATATGGATACATGTCATACAGAACTTTTTGAGATTACTTAAATACGTGGTCTTTAAAAGTTTATGCAATTTTAAGAAGTCCTAAATTTAAAATCAAGATGTACCTAAGCCACTGGAGAACTCTGGTTCAATTTACATAATCTTTTTTTACCAAACCACTTTATGCTTAGCCTCTCTTGAAATTTTCTTCTTAAGTACAGGCAAAGTTCTAGTCATCAGAGGGGCTATTATTGTGTGAAGTCAGCAAGTTCATCTCAAATTTCAAAACTTTCATTAATAATTCCTGAATCAGTAATTGGCCAAGAGTCCCAAGGACAGCACTGCAGTGGTACCCATATTCATAATAACAGCTGATGTACCTACTTGATATGATCTCAAGTGAGTGTTCTCTTCATAATGACTTCTCCCATCAATATCAGTCGACTTAGTCACCAGAATTGTCGATATGCTCCTCACCTCATGAGTCCTGAAGTGGCAGGTTCTCCTTCTCCAGCTTGTTATTTATTTGTTAGCTTTATTGATTCATGGTCCAACTCTGATTCAGTCCAAATGTCCAGAGGAGAATAATATTAGCACAGACATCACAACAAAGATGCAGCAAACCGCTTAAAGTGATCACTCCCAGATCAATCTGCAAAGTCAAAGGGATTTGAAGACACATGCAATTTTAAGAAGCTGCCTTTACCACTATTCTCTATTTATGCTGGACTAAATCCCATAAAAGTTTTAAAATTTAGCTAATATTTTATTTTTGTATAATAAAGAACCTGATTCTGTTACTGGACAAATATATTTTAGGATCGTCTTCATGTCTCCTCCTGTATAAGCATTAAACACAGAAAAATAAATAAAAAATGCTCTTTGTTCATAGACTAGTGTGGGGGGAAGCTTTTAAAAAATCGTACTACAATTCAGTGAATGATGAGGCAGAAATTTGGGTTTTCAAATGCTTGTTCTCATTGGGCAAAATTACAAGTTTCTCCTAAGAGAACTAAAAAGTTGGAAGTCCTTGGTGGGATTAAACAAGTTTAATGCCTCAACAGTGAAATTTCTTTGCATATTAAGAGGAAAAATTGACAACTGTTGAATATGGCTATAGTACAAGTCTTATCTGTAATTTTAAAAATTTGGTAGTCACACTATTTTTAGAAATATTAAAGAGATAAAAATAATAAAATAGTTTTAACAGTACATTTTATTTAACTCAATAAATTCCAAAATATTGTCATTTAAAAAAATGAATATTTGATATCAATCAATACTTTTTAAATTATTATGAGTTATTTCACATTTTTCTTTACCAACTGTCATGTGAAATTTGTCCTGTATTGACCCTCACAGAACAGCTAATCTAACAGTGATTCATTTCTTAGCCATAATATTAGACAGTGCAGATCCCATGAGTCAGTGGAGAGGAGCAAAGACCCAGTGAGGTGACAGAAGCCTGTGGCCATGTGATATATCTTTTCCTCCCCACACACATTCATAGACACAGAGGGTACACCTGCCTAAGGTAAAACATCCGATCCTGTAAAACATCTGTGCTCAACCTGTCCCACAAGCACTTCACATCCATTCCTTCTTCCCTCCTCATATACTTGAAATCAATCTCTCTCTCTCTCTCTCTCCCTCTCTCTCTCTCTCTCCCTATCTTTCTCTCCTTCCCTAAACTGTCTCATAGCCTATTTCTCATATTGGTTGCCACAACTGGTTTCCCTTCTCCAATTTGATCTGTTTCAATATATTCTGTACAGAAAAATAATTTTTTTCAAATGCAAAGCAAATTATTATGTTCTCTTTCTTGCTTGCTTTCTTCAAGAAAAATTTTAATCTCCTTAAATTGTTTTCAAACACTCTGAGTGATATGAAACACTATACCTCTCTGAGAGATTGTTGAATGTTCATGCCAGACAGGAATGAAGCCAATTTCCTCAATGATTTACACAGTAATGAGTCATCCTTGTCCCCAATAAGTACTTAGACCCTTGCCAATACAGGCATCCCAGATGAAACCCATAAACAAAAAGACATTAAAGTAATAGGGATAACTGAGTCCTTACACCTCATCAGAGAGGAGGACCCAGAGGGAAGTCTGACATGCAAGGATGCTCCAGAATGGGGGGGGGAGATAGGAGCCACTGGGAGAAAGGGAGGGAAGGAGGAAAGGAAGGAAAAATGGGAGGAGGGAACAAGAGGGCCCAGGGACAGGTGGAGGGAGGGAGGGGAATGGGGTATTTATCAACTTTGAATGAGTGGAAGAAAGAAACAAAAAAAGAAAGAAAAAAGTAACAGGATAAAAGCCAAATAATACACTTACCAAAGCCACTAAACACAAAAAAATTCCCGAATTAAAAATAATTTCTCATTATAACATTAAATGTCAATAGAATTACCTCACCGATCAAGAGACACAGATTACAAACTTGGATTAAAAATCACAACCCATCAATCTGCTGAATGCAGGAAACCCATCTCACCACAAAAGATAGGCACATCCCAAAAAATAAAAGGCTGGTCAAAAATTCTGCAAGCTAATGGAACCAGGAAACACGCAGAGGTAGCCATTATGCTATCAGACAAAGTAGACTTCAAACCAAAAAAAATCATAAGAGACACAGTTGGATATTACATTTTAGTCACAGGTACAATTCACCAGGAAGACTTCACAATACTGAACATATATGCACCTGATACGGGCCCTCCACATTCATTCAGAAAACCTTACAGCATTTAAAACAAGAAATCAACTCCAAAACAATAAGTCTTAGGGATTTCAATGCCGCCCTCTCAACATGGGATAGATCAACAGTTCAAAAACTTAACGGAGACACTTTGGAACTTAATCAAACCCCTACTGAAATGGATCTTACAGATCTCTATTGAACTTTTCACCTATGCACCAAAGAATAAACACTCTTCTCAGCAGCACATGGAACTTTCTCCAAAATAGACCACATATTGGACCACAAAACGAATCTTCACATATACAGGAAAGTTGAAATGCTAGCCTGTACCCTATCAGACCACCATAGTCTAAAATTTCAAACCAAAAAAAATCATAAGAGAAACAGTTGGATATTACATTTTAGTCACAGGTACAACCAACAACAGAAAATACACTAACTCCTGGAAACTAAACATTATGATGCTGAATGACAATTGGATTCAGGAAGAAATTAAAAAGGAAATTCAAGATTTCCTGGAAGTGAATGCTACTGAAAATACAACTTATCAAAATCTTTGGGACACAATGAAAGCCGTCCTAAGAGGTAAGTTCATAGCTCTTAATGCCTACATCAAAAAAAAAAATAGAAACATCAGAAATAAATAACTTAACAATGCAGCTTAAAGCTTTAGAGACACTAGAAAAATCTGATCCCAAAAGCAGTAGAAGAGAAGAGTTTAGCAATACAAGGGAAGAAATATTTGAAATTGAGTTTAGGAAAACAATACAGAGAATCAACCAGTCAAAAAGCTGGTTCTCTGAAAAAAATCAATAAGATTGATACACCCCTAGCTAAATTAACCAAAAGCAAGAGAGAGAAAACCCAAATTAACAAAATTAGAAATGAAAATGGAGTTATGACTACAGATACCCAAGAAATCCAGGGAATTACAACATCATATTTCAAAAAATTATACTCTGTGAAATTTGACAACACAAAAGAGATGGACGAATTCCTAAGTAAACACAACTTACCTAAATTGAATCAGGAAGTTGTGAATTATTTAAATAGTCCTATAACATATGAGGAAATTGATGAAATAATCTTGAATCTTCCACCAAAAAATGTCCTGGACCAGATGGATTCAGCACAGAGTTCTACCAGACATTTAAGGAGCTCATAACACCAATACTCCTTAAAATGTTCCATCAAATAGCAAAGGAAGGAACACTACTAGATTCTTTCTACGAAGATAATATCGTCTTAATCCCAAAACCTAATAAAGATACACTTAAAAAAGAAAACTATAGGCCAATCTCTCTGATGAACACAGATGCAAAGATTCTCAAAAAAGTCTTAGCAAATCATATTCAAAAACATATCAAAAAGATCATTCACGGGGATCAAGTAGGTTTTATCCCAGGCACACAAGGTTGGTTCAACATATGCAAATCAATAAACATAAATCAATAAACATATAAACCAGTCTAAAATTCAAGACCACATGATACTCTCAATAGATGCAGAAAAACCTTTGGACAAGATCCAACAGCCTTTTATGATCAAAACCCTAGAGACAGTTGGAATGGAAAGAACCTTTATCAATATAATAAAAGCTGTATACAACAAGTCAACAGCAAGGATTATACTCAATGGGGAAAAACGTGAAGCATTCCCGCTTAGATCAGGAACTAGACAAGGCTATCTACTCTCACCACTTCTATTCAATGTTATACTTGAAGTCTTAACTGAAGCCATAAGACAAGAAAGGGAGATAAAAGGGATTCAGTTCGGCAAGGAAGAAGTCGAGTTGTCTCTATTTGCAGATGACATGATCATATACCTAAGTGATCCCAAAAATTCCACCAGGAAACTCCTGGAACTAATACAGAAGTTCACCAGGGTGGCAGGATACAAAATAAACGCACCAAAATCAGTGGCCTTCCTATATGCCCAGAATGAAAGAAGTGAAAAAGCCCTGAGAGAAACATCCCATTTACTATAGCCCCTAAAAAAATGAAATACCTTGGTATAAACCTAACCAAGGAAATAAGAGACCTTTACAATGAAAATTTTAAAACCCTAAAGAAAGAAATTGCAGAAGACACCAGAAGGTGGAAAGACCTCCCATGTTTCTGGATTGGCAGAATCAATATCATAAAAATGACCATCCTACTACAGGCAATGTACAAATTCAATGCTATACCAATTAAAATCCCAAAGCAATTCTTTAAAGAAGTTGACCAAACAATCTCAAAATTCATATGGAGGCACAAAAGACTCAGACCCAGAATAGCAAAAACAATCCTGAATAACAAAAACACTGCTGGAGGTATCACCATACCAAACCTTAGTCTATACTACAAATCCATAGTTATAAAAACAGCCTAGTACTGGCTCCAAAATAGACACACAGATCAATGGATAAGAGTTGAAGATCCAGATATAAGCTCACACAATTACAGCTATTTGATCTTTGACAAAGGAGCCCAAAAATTCCAATGGAAAAAGAACAGCATCTTTACCAAATGGTGCTGACAAAACTGGATCTCCACATGCAGAAGATTAAAACTTGACCCGTATTTGTCACCATGTACAAGACTTAATTCCAAATGGATCAAGGACCTCAATATAAGGCCAGAAACTATAAAAACCTTAGTTGAAAGGGTAGGGAACTCCCTCGAGCTGATTGGGCTAGGCAACAGTTCCTAAACAGACATCCAGTAGCACAGTCACTACAACCAACACTCAATAGATGGGATTTTATGAAATTAAAGAGCTTCTGTTCAGATAAAGAGATTGTAACTCAAGCACTAAGGCAACCCACAGATTGGGAGAAAATCTTCACTAACCACATATCTGATAAAGCTCTATTATCCAGAATGTACAAAGAACTTAGAAAACTAAACACCAAGAAAACAAATGGCCCAATTAAAAAATGGGCCTTGGAACTTAAAAGAAACTTTACCAGGAACGAAATTGAAATGCCTAACAAATATCTTTAAAAATGCTCCACAACCTTAGCCATCAGGGAAATGCAAATCAAAACCTCCCTGAGATATCATCTCACCCCAGTCAGGATAGCAAAAATCCACAATACAAACAACACCAAATGCTAGAGAGGATGTAGCGAGAAGGAAACTCTCCTACATTGCTGATGGGAATGCAGGCTTATACAATTACTCTGGCGAGCCGTCTGGCGATTCTTAAAAAAGTTAAAGATTGAAATGCCATATGACTCTGCTATTCCACTTTTGGGAATAACCCCCCATACAGCAAAAATTCACCTTGATAGCACAAGCACGACCATGTCCATAGCAGCACTGTTTACAATAGCAAGGTCATGGAAGCAACCCCAATGCCCAACAGTTGACAAGTGGATAAGGAAAATCTGGTACATTTATACAATGGAATCAGCCATCAAAAATGATGAATTAATGCAATTTGCCAGGAAATGGATGGAATTAGAAAAAATTATATTGAATGAAGTATCCCAGACACAGAAAATTAAGTGCTGTATGTACTTCCTAATAGGTGGATCCTAGTACCAAACCCACTTAGTGACACACTCAAAGATAAATCTCTGTAACACCTATGGTAATTGCAAAGATTATAAACAGGAGGGAAAGGGAAGGAAGGCCCCGTCAGCAACAAGGAGAGAGGGGATCATGCTACAGCAGAGAAAATAGGCCACTATCAAGGTCTGCAAGTAAATAATGAGACAGACTTTCCTTCCTGGTCACTTGCAACTGATGGGGTATGATCACTCCAGAAAGGGAGGGCATAGAGTCTGGCAGATAGAAGGTAACCATTTTGCAAATGGGAGACTGATCCCCCCCCCTCCCCATGGTTTCCTACTCTTATTCTATCTACCTTTGAATGTACTCTTATGATAAGACTCTATTCTAACAGCCTTTTATCTCTGGCCAGGGGGTGACATTCAATACCCATCAGGATGGTGCTAAGGGCGGTGCAGTGGCAGCAAAACTGAAAAAAAATCAACAAACCATAATTCAGAAAATCAGAGACTCTACATCAGCCACCTGGAACCAGGCCAGCCTAATCTCTCCCCATCCTAAATTTGCGGAAGAGGGGGCGCTAAGATTGTAAGAGCCTAAAGATGGGGAGGAGCAACAATATGCAAGATACTCCACACATGTTCGGGCCAAAGTAGTCATAATAGGACTTTGCATGATCTGCACAATGACCAACATATCATTGATCCCTCAAAGTCTAGCATGGATCACAGGCACTAGGATCCTTAGAGACAAGGGATTAACAGCCACAATAGTGTTCCTATACTAAAGAGGAGCACAAAAAAGAGCTCTAGGCAATGTTACAGAGTTCTTACCCCTCATCAGAGAGGAGGACCCAGAGGGAAGTTTGACATGCACACTAAAGGATTTTCCAGGAATGGGGCGGGGGGGGGGGGGAGGTGGTGCACTGGGAGAAAGAAAGGGGAAAAGGGGGAAGGGAGCAAGAGGATCCAGGGAGGGATGGAGAGAGGGAGGGGAATGGGGTACTTATCAACTTTGTATGAGTGGAAGAAATAAAAAAAAGTAACAGGGAGACTAACTGGAAAAGAAAAAGCATGAAGTGAGACAAGAAGGGGGTAGGATTGGATAGCGATGAGTGAAAACACATAAAATCACTGTATGTATGCAAGTGTCAAAGAATAAAAAATAATTTGAAAAAATAAACCAAAAAAGAGGAATATCCTGACTGAACTGGTTTCTAATTTTCTCTTAAGCTTTATTCCAACTTTCTTTTTTTCCTTCTCTCCTAATTAGAGTAAGCATTCTTCAGTCCATCACTTGTACCACTCTGAGTCTTTGCAAGGGATATTTTTAAGGATAATCCCTAAACTGCTGGTATCCATACAGATGATCTTCTTTAAGGAATTATTTCCAAATGTCACCCTATGAATCAAAGTTCTGTCTCATATAGCTACCTAGTATACTCTACTTTGTGCATCATAAAACTTAGCATACTCCTTTGTAATTTCCCATAAGTGTAATAGTTTACCTGGAAACTTTATTTTCTCCATTATCACAAACAGTAACCAAATATTTCCCCTACTGAATCTCCAGCATTTATCATACCTGGTAAAAATGGGGTGCTCTGAAATTGCCTGTCAGATGATTAATTTACATCAATAGATTGGAGAGTTAGAGATTAGAGAAAATAGCAAAGGAAGTTTTAGTAGTAATCTACAACCAATTGATGTAAAAAGCCATGACTAACACATATGTACTAAGAATGAAAAATATCTACATGGAAAATTTGATAACTCCCTGCATATCAGAGCTAAGAATGAGATGATAGTTAAGAAACAGTCTTAGTTTTAAATCTAGAAACACACACACACACACACACACACACACACACACACACCACACACACACACACACACCATCAAGTTGCTTAGGAAAAAATGAAGCAAATACTACAACTATGAATAAAATGATATCATTTTTTTCAAAGAAAATACCAATACCCTAAAGGAACAACTTGGTAGAAGAAATGAAAGTTTCAAAAGGATGAATTTTAAAAAGAAATTTGGGAATACTATGGAAAATTAGGCAGAAAAATAAAGATAAAAAATTCCAAGTCTAGTTTAGAGGTTAATGGAATCTGAGCACTTCAAAGAACAGAGAAAGGGGAGTAAAGAAAACCATTTACATTAAGTACCAACCCATTGTAGCAAATCTCTTGCAATTCTAGATGCCAGAGATCTGCAGTCAGCTTCTAGACTAAAGTCAAAGTCTAAGTGTGACTGAAGGCTCCAGGGCTCTAAGGGAATCTGTTTCCCTGCCCTTTGCAGCTTTTGGAAACTGTCAGTATTTATCGTCCGTTGCCCTCATTGTCCAAGTACTTCACTCTGAAAGTTGCTTCTGTGACCATGCCTCCTCCTCTGTCTATCTGATAAAAGCCAAACCTACCAAAGTTACCCAGAATGATTTTTTCTGTCTCAGGTTACATAACTTGATCACATCTAAAAGGTTGACAGTTCCAGAGATCTGGTATCAGGATATGGCTGTCTTTGACACAATGATTTTAGACTGTCAAAGACATGCAAAGCCACTATAGGTTACAGTATAAGACACAATGGCCTCATTCTTCTCAAGAGTTTATTGAATATGAAGAGGGCTGGAGAGATGGCTCAGGGGTTAAGACTGCCTCCCCTCTTTCCACCCAGGACTCGCGTTCCAGGGAGGACCCACTGCTCCTCAGGGGGTGACATCCAATACCAATCAGGATAACCCAAGGGCGGTGCAGGAACAGCAAAACTGAGAACAACAACAAACTATAATTCAGAACATCAGAGACCTTACGTTAATCACCTGGAACCAGACCAGCCAAATTTCTCCCCATCCTAAAGCTCAGGGAAATTTGCGTAAGAGGGGGCGGTAGGATTGTAAGAGTCTAAAGATGGGGAGGAGCAACGATAAGCAAGATACTTCACACAAGTTAGGGCTGCAGTAACCATAATAGGACTTTAAATGACCTTCGCAATGACTGAGATATATCAATGACCCCCCCCCCAGAGTCTAGCATGAATCACAGGCACTAGGATCCTTAGAGGCAAGGGATTAACAGCCCCATACTAAAGGGGAGGACAAGAACGTGCTCTAGGCAATGCTACTGAGTCCTTACACCTCATTAGAGTGGAAGGCGCAGAGGGAAGCTTGACATTCACACTACAGGATGCTCCAGGGATTGGGGGGTGGGGGAGAGAGGGAGGTACTGGGAGAAAGGAAGGGAGGAGGTGAAAGGAAGGGGACAAGGGGGAGGGAGCAAGGGGGACCAGGAAGGGTTAGAGGGAGGGAAGGGACTGGGGTACCTGTTAAGTTTGTATGAATGGGAAAAAAATAAATAAATAATAAAAAAGGAGACAGTCCAAAAAAAAAAAAAAGACTGCCTCCCAAGTAGAAGGTCCTGAGGTTGGATCCCAGGTCCCACTAAAACTACCAAAAAGGGGCAGAAATGGCCAATGCTGGTACTTCAGGCCCTGGTGGACAGACCCTGGGAAATCCCAGAGCAAAGCAAAAAGGAGGCAGAAGCAATCCCGGATGATTCCCAAAGTCATCCTTGGCCTACACACACACACACACACACACAATAAAGTTTAAAAAAGACAGCAAAGGGGCTGGAGAGGTAGCTCAGAGGTTAAGTCTCAGCCTTGAAGGCAGCAGGTCCTGAGTTCGGATCCTAGACCCCACCTATAGATGCCCGGCGGAAGCAGAGGTGGCCTGTGTTTCTGGTCCTAGTAGGGCAGAGCCTGTGAATCCCCAGGCAGAGGTGGAGGCATCTATGGTGATTCTCGAATTCATCCGTGGTTCTACACACACACACACACACACACACACACACACACACACACGTGCGCGCACACATATGCACAATTGAAAAAAAATGAAATAAAAAATATTAAAAAAAGACAACGAAGCAACATTTAAAAATTTTAAAGGAAATCATTATAAACATAGTTTCGATAACCAACTAATCTGTTATTTGCTGAAAGCAGTGAAATCCTGATATCAAAACTTGACAAAACCATTATTAAAAGCAAAAATTCATAGCATCTCTTACACTTTAATATTGTGAAATAAAATGTTAACAAAACAAAACCAGCAACATACTAACTAAATAGGACATCAAAACCAAGTAGAGTTTCTTCACAGAAGGCAAGATTGAAACACAATAAATGCAAGTGATAAAACTCACTATCTACTTATATTAAAAACTTTCAGTAAGCTTGCAAAGATATTTCTCAAATAATAAAGGGCGCCAAGAAAAACTTACAACTAGTTTTAAGTCCAATGTTAAAATTTATAAAATATTGAATATTCTCCTCCTGAAAGAAATAGAATAAGAAAAATAAGAAAGGACCTTGATATAAGGCCAGAGACTATAAAAACCTTAGTTGAAAGGATAGGGAACTCCCTCGAGCTGATTGGGCTAGGCCAACAGTTCCTAAACAGACATCCAATGGCACAGTCACTGCTACCAACTCTCAACAGTTGGGATCTGGTGAAATTAAAGAGCTTCTGTTCAGATAAAGAGATTGTAACACAAGCTCAAAGGCAACCCACAGAATGGGAGAAGATCTTCACTAACCACATATTTGATAGAGCTCTATTATCCAGAGTGCACAAAGAACTTAGAAAAAGTGCACAAAGAACCAAGGAAACTAATGGCCCAATTAAAAAATGGGCCCTGGAACTTAAAAGAAACTTTACCAGGGATGAAATTAATATGTCTAGCAAATATCTTAAAAAATGCTCCACTTCCTTAGCCATCAGGGAAATGCAAATCAAAACTTCCCTGAGATATCATCTCACCCCGGTCAGGATGGCAAAAATCCACATACAAACAACAACAAATGCTGGAGAGGATGTGGAGAGAGGGGAACTCTCCTACATTGCTGGTGGGAATGCAGGCTCATACAACCACTCTGGAGATTCTTAAAGAGATTAAAGAATGAAATGCCATATGACCCTGCTATTCCACTTCTGGGAATAACCCCACATACAGTAAAAATTCACCTCGATAGCAGAAGCATGACCATGTTCATAGCACACTGTTTACAATAGCAAAATCATGGAATCAACCCAAATGTCCAACAGTTGATGAGTGGATAAGGAAAATGTGGTACATCTATACAATGGAATACTACTCAGCCATCAAAAATGATGAATTATTGGAATTTGCTGGGAAATGGATGTCATTAGAAACAATTATATTAAGTGAAGTATCCCAGACCCAGAAAATTAAGCGCCGTATGTACTCCCTAATAGGTGGCTCCTAGTACCAAACCTACCCATCCCACCTAGAGACACTCAAAGATAAATCTCTGTAATACCTACAGTAATTGCAAGGATTATGAACAGGAGGGATGGGGTAGGAGGGCCATACCAGAAACAAGGAGAAAGGAGACCATGTTACAGCAGAGAAAATAGGCCTCCATCAAGGACTTCAAGTAAGTAATGAGACACCTGGTTAAGTTCACAGACTTTCATTCCTGATCATTTACAACTGAGGAGGTATGATTTCACCAGAAGGGGAGGGCATATAGTCTGGCAGATAAAAAGTAACCATTTTGCAAATGGGTGATTGACCCCTCCCTCACTGTGGTTTCCTACTTTTATTACATCTACCTTTGAATGTGCTCTTATAACAAGACTCCAGTTTAACAGCTTTTTGTCTCTGGCCAAGGGGTAACATACAGTGCCCAGCAGGATGGAGTGAAGGGCATTGCAAGAGCACCAAACCTGCAAAAGAAAATCAACAAACCACAATCCAGAACTTCAGAGACTCTATATCAACCACCTAGAACTAGGCCAGACTCTCTCCCCATCCTGAAGCTCAGGGAAATTTGAGGAAGAGGGGGCGGTAAGATTGTAAGAACACAAGGATGGGAAGAGCAATGATTTGCAAGATACTCCATACAAGTTAGGGCTGAAGCAATCATAATTGGATTTTGCATGCCCTGAACAATGTCCAATACACTATTGACCTCACAAAGTCTAGCATTTGCTAAAGGCACCAAGATCCTTGGAGGCAGGGGCTGGAGAGGTGGCTCAGGGATTAAGCCTCTGCCTTGCTGGCGGAAGGTCCTGAGTTCGGATCCTAGACCCTACGTATAGACGCCAGGCGGAAGCTGGGGCAGCCTGCGTTTCTTGTCCTGGTTGGGCGGAGCCTGTGAATCCCGGGGGCAGAGTAAACAAGGAGGACGTGGAAGCGGTCCATGGTGGTTCCCGAATTCGTCCATGGTTCTACACAAACACACACACACACACAGGCACAATTGAATAAATAATAATAAAAAATTTAAAAAATAAATACAAAAAAGAAAAATAAGAATCATTAACTATCATCACCTATTGGGTTGGGAAGATTATAGTCACTAAAATCAGACTAGAAAACCATTTTAAGGATATAATTAAAATGGAAGATTTTTACTTTTCATTATTCATATATAATATTTTATGTATGTAAAAAAAACAAAATAATCTACAAAACATTTTGAAGAAGCAAAATTGAGAGAGACCATTGGATACAAATTCAACATCCAACAATTATATTTTATATGCTTATATTTTATGTACCATCAACAATCATTGCCAAGTGAAATTTGAAGATATAATCATCCCCAACACATCAAAAAACATGGGTGGGATGAATACAAAATTAAATAAAACTAAAATAAAAAGTGGGATAGATTCAGTACAAGCTACACGTACCCTCTATGCTGAGAACTACAAACAAATCAATAGTAAATGTTCATATCCAAATTGTCTCTATGCTGGTTTTGTTGATTTGGGTGGACATTGGCAGGCTGGTTTTTAAATGTATGCGAAATAGAGAAATATGAATAACTAAGACGACCTTGAATAATTAACTTGAAGGATTTGTATGTGAAGATGCCAAACTCACTGTAACTCGTAACCATCAAGACTGTGCTACTAGACCAAAGATAAACAAATATGTGGCTATCTGATTTACTTCAAAAGTGCTTGCAGCTCAGTGGTTTGTACGATGCCTTTTCAATAAATGTTCCTAATGATTGGACATCCACATAAGCAAACTATGATCCTTAATTTATGTCATAAGCAAAACATTGATATTAGAGAAATCAGATGTACAAATATTAAATGTGAAACATATTTTTAAAAGATTCCAGAACATAACCTGAGGTATATTTTGTATTCTAGTCATACCTATAACATTAAACAACAATAATAAAACTACTGATAAACAGCAAATTATGAATGAATCTCAAAAGACATACTGAGTGAAAAAATATATAAACACAAAGGTACTTAATATATATTATGGTTGTATTTTAGTGTTACCTTGACAGTTGCAGAATGTTTGGGATGCAGCTGTGGAGGGTTAATGGTTGGAATGGCCCCTGAACAAGTCTGCAGGTACTTGATTGATTGCTATGGAAAACTCAGCCCATAGTGGGTGGTGCTTTCCAGTGGTGGACCAGATAATAGGAAGTGCAAGGAGGAGGGACTTGCTCTTCCCTTATCCTATGTCAATTTGCTGTGGAGTCCACTCTGCGTGCATCATTCACTTTTAGATCATCGTGGCCTTCTTTGTCGCTGCCGCTGCTGCCTCCATCCTTTTCTGAATCAGAGCTTCATCATCCACCACATTGTTGTTGTTTCTGCTGCCTTTGGAGCCTGGTCTCTAGGCCTTGCTGCTATTCGCTGTTTATTGCTGATGTCAGAGCCCAGCTGTTCTTCACCTTGTCAGAACCCAGCATTGACTCTCAGAGAAGTAAAGGCTTGAGACCTTCTTGGGATCTTTTGGCTTTGTGGAACATTCTGGTCAAGAGCAAGGTGGCTGCCGGCGGCTACTTTGAAGGACACTATTTTTTTATTGTGAGTTATTTTAATAAACTTATTTATATATATCACAGTCTATAGATTCTGCTTCTTCAGAGAACCCTGACTAATACAATATATGATTCCAGTTTTAGGAAGTGTTCAAAGGCAAATTAGTCAACGTCGTGGTTGTCACAAGCTCTGAAGGTACCTTCAGAGATACTAAGAAATGAGGTACTAAGAAGCAAGCGCTTTTGACTGTTTGAGGTGCAATATATGTGAATTTGAATGGTGACTAGACATATACACATTTGTAAAAATTACTAATAGTTTGTCTAACTTACTTCTATAAATTATAACTAGATAAGATATGAAAGGCTTAGACTAGCTGTGCTTCTGAGGAAGCTGCAGTCCCACTATTTGAATGGGTGAGAACAGAGAACTGAGTTCAAGTTCAATCTGCACCACACAATCAGACTTAGTCCCTAAAGAAAAGTCAAGGGACTAGAGGTGTAGTTTAGTCCTACAGTATCTGTCTAGCATGTATGAGACCTGGGTTCAATCCTCAGTCCTACAAGAAATTTTAAAGCTTAACTTTTAAGCAACAAGATCAAATACACTTTTATACACAAAAACCACAACCTATTGACTTTCTGGAAAACTCCATGAAGAACAAACCAACAATGAATAAGACCCAAGACAAATAAAAAATAGAGACCTAACAAAAGAGAGATGGTCAAGGAATCCCCAAAAGGATGTGGCGTAAATCCCAGAATGTCTACTGTACCCGGATGTGTAAGAAAACAGTCGAGACAGGCACAAGGTATGAAAGTATGCCTCCAGATGTAATAATTTATAGACTATCTGGTAAGTATGACCCATAAGGAGGGAATTAAGGTTTAAGTAATAGAAGGTCCAAAGAACAAAGAGTAAAGAAATGTGAGACATTCCACTTTTTGTTTCATTTACTCTTGCATTCATCTCATATTTTTGATCCTTTGGGGATGAGTATATTTTCAAATTTCATTTGTCAGATCAAATCACTGGGAAAATTGAAAGTAACATTGAAAAGAACATATACATAGCTTGCTATTTAACAGCTTTTTGAACACTATTTACACAATGATAATAATGTGATACATGAGTATGCATCTAACCAACGTTACAACTAACTACATGGGGGAGGTATTGAGGTTGTATATGTGTGATGGAGAAGTGAAGAAAATACAGCTAAAGTTTTACCCTGTAGTGGGAAGTTAAGAGATGATGCCTAATTAAAAGCATCAGATGAACAGCAAAACAACCACATACGAATTTATCTCTTACATAGAAAATGTAGTAGGAAGCACATCTGAGAACTGATGCTTTTTGAAGTAATCCTGAATGTCTCAGTTTCTTACATAATATACATGTACAGTTTTTACTTTAATAAAGACTTAGAGATATTTTCAAAAGAGAATGGGAGTGAAGCAAAAAGTCCTGAGAAATGATATAGGAGACAGATGAGAAACTTCGAAAGAACCATTGGTGGGATTGAGTGACAGATTGCAGCTGATAACAGTCTACACAGAATATCTCAAGGTTTTCAAATCAAAATTTTCAGTGCTATACTCTTACATTTTAATTTAAGCCTATCATTTTTTAGAGCAAGACAACCTTTCTTTTTGTAAGTCCTTTTTTAATGCAAAATGCTTTCAATGATTTGTGAGGTATTCTGTCAGCATTTTATGCTTACGAGAAAAAGAAATTTCTTTCCCTTTTGTTATTATTGCTAGCTAATTTATTACTTACTAAAGCAGATGACATTCCTTGAGAGTTTTCAGGAATTAAAACAATTACCGGAAAAAGAAGTGCTTGCAATACCAAAAGAACAATAATGATAGAGTCCACTCTTGAATATGCCAGCAAGATCATAGGGTGTGGAGAGCAAGCAGTGTGTTAACCTTTATTCTCACTGATAGGAGATGATGCAGTATTCTATTATCCACATTGACAAGTGATTTATTGGGTTCCTCTCTTTCTTCCAAACTATTTCAAGCCATTGTTCCCCCCCCCACCAATTATACTGATTTTTCATCTTAGAACATGGATAGGACTATGGGCATTCTCAGCTCTACAGATATTTTCACTTTGTTCAATCTGCATCATAAATTGAAGTTCATCCTTGTTGCATACCAGGCAGCTTTTATTCAGTCAGAATGTTTTAATAGCCTGTCTCTAAAAATAAGCAAAGGCTTAACACATTCATTTCTATACACATCTTCCCCCAAAATTCTACTTCCTAAAATAAAAATATTCTACTTCTTAAAATAAAAATATTGTTTTAGGGGAAAAATACTGTGATAAAGCCTAATGTTTTGTCAGAAGAGAAAAATCATTTTAAAATAATATTCCCAAGTACTTGAGGATAGAGAACAAATTACAGGCTGATTAAGGAACAGCGATGATTATGTGTGCTGCCATTTTGAGGCTTGAAGTCCTAGTAGACATATTCTTTGTCTTCAAAAGAGGGCAGATGGTTTCAGTAGTCTTTCAGGGAGGTATGGAGCTCTTGAGATCTTCCCCCTTCCATGGTGAAATGTTGACAGACTGAATATTGTGCAGATCTTGTGGAAGTGAACGTCACTGCATGTGAGTTCTTGAAAAAGGAAGGGTCAGATCAGGTAGTATGGGGTGAAAATGACATAAATTCATTGTATTCATGTATGAAAGTGTCAAAGAATGTTTTAAATGCGTTTAGAAAGAAGAGATAGGTCATATCGTCCCTCCTACGGTATTGGATCAGAAAACCATCCAACAAGCAGTTTTGATAAGCTCTGAAATGAGAGAAAAACCATTAAGAAACTCCCTCCTGAGGCTGTTGGACAATGGAGAGAAAGTTCCACAGTCCAGGTCACTGCCACCGGCCAGAGGATCATTTAGTTTTCAGGCAGGACGCTGGGGAGCTGCACTACAATGCAGAATCTAGTGGTGCTTTTCAGCACAAATGTCTTCTGACAAATCGGCCAGATTTCACAGATAATGATCCACTCTCCTCCCTGCTCTGAAGATGTACAAAGTTAAAGCTCTGAAACAAAGAGGACTCATTCTAGTGCACTTTCTGTTATCTTCTTCCAAAATTTTGTTACACACTGAAATTCATAATTGTACAAGCATGAAATGAAGAAAAATTCAGTATTACAGAAAACAATCAGTACAGTTCAGTTTGCTTTTCAAGAATTGCACTATAGCAAGAAAAATCTAAAATATTAACAAACCTAAAATTAGGAAATAAGAGTACTGGATTCTAAACTATCTACCTGGATAAATATGAGGAAATTAGTCAATCATTGTACACTGGGGCTTTACCATCTTTTAAGTGAATCATGTCACATTTATCTTTGATTTTTATCTGTGTCACAGTTATTCCACATGTCACCCTTTTCTCTTCATCTCGAGTTTGGGCTTCAGTACCTCTAAAATGAGGTGTTACAGATCACCTGCATGAGTTTACAACAAAACAGCTTGTTGTCCAATTAGAGTTCTTAATCCAACTCATACCAACACCAGGAGCTGAGAGAACTGGCAAGACCATCCTCACGGGACTGCTGAGAGAGTGGCAAACCTCACTTGCCAGACAGCATGTCTATCCAAGTATACCAAAGAATGCCAATGTACTTAACCAGCTCGCTCCACTTTATCCACCTGCCCAGGGATCCCAACCATCCACCTGCCCAGGGATCCCAACTATCCACCTGCCCAGGGATCCCAACCACTGTGATATCCTACCCCACCTCCCATCAATTACACAACTGTGTGGTCCTACCCCACCCCCATCAATTACACAATTTCCTAAGGGCTTGCTCAGGACTTAACTCTTACCTCAACTACTAATTCTTCACAACTGTTCCAGGTTCAAGCTTTAACTTACCAAGCTGACACTTGCCCTATCACAATTTATCTAAAGCTTTTTTCTATACTTGCACATAAAGACAAACACTACATGTTATTTCTTACATGTAAATGCTAGCACTGAGCTTTCATATCAGATTGGTACACTTAATTAGAAACATCTATAACAGCAGTAAACTAGAAAGGCAACAAGCTGGTGGCGGGTGGGTGATCTTAAGAGAAGTAAAGTGGAAAAAAAATATAGTGGTAAGAACAGGTGGGAAGGGGAATGTTAGGAGAATGTTTTAAAGAGAAAATAAAGGGATTGTGCACAGGAGGGATGTGGAAGTAAAAATTACCAAAACGAATATAGTTCTATAGTTCAAATCTATCAAAAATGTAACTTAAAAAAAGTATTACAGGGGATCACTGAGAGGGGAAGAGAAAACAGACACAGCCCTGAGATGCTCATACCAAAAAACATAGGCAATGAAACAAAATTCCTAGTACCAGGTGTCTGATGCCTCCTAATGAGCTGTTAGTCAGTGAGACCTTAAAGATTCTCAATACAATACAGACATTTACCATTGCTCACAATTTCCTCAGAGCCTGGTAGTAAGGCCCTGATGAATACTGATGAATACACTGCAAAAACAATAGGTCATTGAAAACCAGTCCTATCTGCCAGCTTTCATAATGTCACAAGGTGGGATATGGGTTGCCAGGTGAGAAAAGTAATAAATGATCTTACCCACTTGTGAATGAATGATGTAAGCTAATAACAACCACTCTGACAAGAGGTGACCATTGGTGCAATAGTCATAGGGGTAACCAACTGCTTTATGATTTTGGTTTAACACCTGCTTTTTGGGAAGGAACACATGCCTGGTACAGTAAACCAAGGAAAGAACACCACAGGCCCTGGGTGGGAGCAGACTCCTAAGGTTTAACTGTAAGTACTTGATAGTAAACTACCATCTGAACACTTACTATACCTGTGGATGAAAGAAACACTCAGCACTCAAACAAAAAGTTATCTTTTGCAATGGGAGCTTCTTCACTCAATGATTTACCCACTGATACATCATTCATGCACCAGCAAGTGCCTGTCAGCACAGGCAGCCCAGATGAAAGCTTTAAGTGCCATAGGCCCTATGACTGAAGCCTACAGATTTTACAAGTAGAAAGAAAACAAAGTGGGGAGCCACACATGGACAGTACAGACACACATGCTATTCCTCGCTGTGTAATGCACTGTGACACCTCCAGACTCTGCCAGCGAAGAGAGCATCACCAGATATGGGCCTCCAACTTTGGACCTTCGTAACTACAAGCTGAATAAACCCCTTGTATTGATAAAGCCTCCCAAGGTGTTTCATGATAGTAATGGAAAACAGACCAATGCTTCAATCATATGGAAAAGATGTCTCTACCTCTAAGTAGAAATCTATTTCCTATGCACGATGCTGATGCCCAAAGTCATACACATAACATACAGCCTCTTTAAATGCCTGCCATCCTTCTGAACTCATTCTTTTTCCCCAACTGTGACTCTAGTCTCTAAAAATTCTTGTCATTCTTATCATGTTACACCTTAGTTTTTGTTTCATTGAGTTTTAAAGGGTTTTTTATTTTGTTTAGAATATAAAATTATCATTTGTATTTTTATAGTCTATGAAACACTTCTAGAATTCTAAAAAATCAGTGAATGTATAATGATTTTCAAGATAAATAAAAGATACTATCTAACTCAAAGTGATCATTTTAAATAAAAACAGATAGCATCATTATTTCAAATATAAGCTCTTAAAGCTTATATTAAAAAAGTACAATGTCACATAAAAAGTGTAACAACCCAAGAATAAATGTCTCTGGATTCCTTCAGAGAGAATTAGACTATCTCCTAAGATATTGTCCATCTTTAATATGCTAATATTCTCATCAACTTCATGTACATATTTGCATATCAGTCAAAGCTCATAGTGTTTATGCTAGCAATGAGGTGATCCAGACCAGAAAGGTAAGATCACCAAATACTGATAAGGTGGAGTCCAAGGGAACATTCCACCCACGTGCCACTGGAAGCCATGTGGTAGAGACCCAAAATCACTAGAAACAGAAGTTCCATTGTGCTGTCTCTCCAGGGCTTTCTATTGATATACAGTTCAGCACTATGTATGATGAAAACAAATATTCATAGGATCCAGCTCCATTTTTCAGAATTCAGGCAATGAAGATGGATATAAGAATGAAAATATAAATTACATTTCATTCACATTGACTCCAACTTAGGAACAAATTTCCTAAAACTTAAGAGGTGGATGGATGTCTACCTTTGAATGTGCTTTTATCACAAGACTCTAACAGCTTTTTGTCTCTGGCCAGGGGGTAACATACAATGCCCACCAGGATGGAGTGAAGGGCATTGCAGGAGCAGCAAAACTGCAAAAGAAAATCAACAAACCACAATCCAGAACTTCAGAGACTCTATATCAACCACCTAGAACTAGGCCAGCTTAATCTCTCCCCATCTTGAAGCTCAGGGAAATTTGCGGAAGAGGGGGCGGTAAGAGTGTAAGAGCAAAAGGATGGGAGGAGCAATGATATATAAGATACTCTATACTAGTTAGGGCTGAAGCAATCATAATTGGACTTTGCATGCCCTGAGCATTGTCCAACACACTGTTGACCTCACAAAGTCTAGCATCTGCTAAAGGCACCAAGAGCCTTGGAGGTCAAGGATTGGCAGCACAGCAGTGTTCCTATACCTAAGGGGAACACGGGAAAGCGTTCAGGGAAAGGCCACTGGGTCCTTGTACGTCATCGGGGAGGAGGGCCCAGAGGAAAATCAGACATGCACAAGAAAGGACTCTCTGGGAATTGGGGTGGGAGGCACTGGGGGATGGGGAGGGAGAAGGGTGGAGAGGGGGAGCAGGGGGTACGGGGGGGGGAGGAAGGGAGGGAACTGGTGTACCTAATAAGTTTGTGTGAGTTGAAATAAAAAAAAAAAGAGGTGGATGGATGATCATGCAATAAAATGAGCAATATAAACTGGAATTAAAATATTTAATCTTTTTCAGTAACCAAAATGTTACTATAATTTAATTATGTCAAATGTAAGTATGGTGGCTCAATAAATCTATATCTTCAACATACTACATGATTTTATCTTTGAAAAAATATTTTACCCCTTCCACATCTTTCATAATTTTCATTTTCAAAAATGCTATGAGTTCTGTATTATGTTGGAAAAAATGAATTTGTAAATTAAAATGAAGCAGCATCTCATGTTTAGTTTGTTATCAAACAATAAATCATTGATATGGACCTCACCATGGTTTTGATGCCCCCCCTCCACCCCCGGCTCATGTGTCTGAATCCTTAGCTGGCTAAGGTTTAGGGAGGATGTGGCACCTTTAAGAGGTGGAGCTTTTATGGACGAAGTTCTATCACCTTGAGGTTTTGTGGCCCGGACCTGCTTCCTCTTGTTATCTTGCTCTCTCTGCCTCCAGATGGTTGCAATGACCTGAACATTCCTCCTGTTTCTGGCTCCTGCCATGTCTTCCTTGACTCCCAGCACAATGGACTATCTCTCCTCTGGAACTCTAAGCCAAATAAATATCCCTTTTTCCCCTAAGCTGGTTGGGTGTATATTGTCTCACAGAAACAAAAACTAATTGTAACAGACCTCTATAAGTTGCTTAAACAGGTAGACAGCAATCAATAGAATGAACTTCTTCTCTCTACTATCAATGTCATTATTGACGTATGAAGAAAATTCTCATAATCTTATGCAACAATGCAGAGTAATTAACATCACAGACAGTAAAACTATATTGAATAGATCTGAATACTGGCTCTCACAATTATGGCATGACTTTGCCTAACATCCTTAAGCAAGATCTCTCAGAGTTTTTACAAGTGTAAAACAGGGATAGAATACTTGCCTCAGAGGATTGTTATCTATGTTATATGCATTTATACAAACAAAGTAGTTAGGATTTGCCAAGAACATAAAAAGTGTTCAATGAAAATCTGCTATGGTTTTTCTTATATCTATATACTTGAGAATAACTGTCAAACACTTGATTGATTATAATGACTGTTAGGAAGAAACAACTGATTTCTCCTAAAACTCTCTAATCACATCAGAGAATAGAGACATAAATCTAAAGTGAATTCTCTGTCCAGAACCTCTTTCTTCAAAGTGGAAACAAGCATATTTCTTATATCCATTCCAGCACTCTGTCAGATAATCACAAGTGATTTTTCTCCATCACTCGTGTTTTAATCCATCAGTTTGAAACAAATTAAGTGTTTATACTTTGATATGTCTTCACCTAGCTTTAAAAGATCCTGTGAGAGATCTGGAGTAAAGTTCTTGAGTCTTCTAATTCTATGACATCTTAAAATTTCCATCTCAAGGGCTGGAGAGGTGGCTCAGGGGTTAAGCCTCTGCCTTGTAGGCAGAAGGTCCTGAGTTCAGATCCTAGACCCCACGTATAGATGCCGGGCGGAAGCAGGGGTGGCCTGCGCTTCCGGTCCTGGTAGGGCAGAGCCTGTGAATCCCAGGGCAGAGCCTGTGAATCCCGGGGCAGAGTAAACAAGGAGGAGGTGGAGGCATCCATGGTGGTTCCCGAATTCATCCATGGTTCTACACACACATACATACATACATACATACACGTGCACACGTGCATACATGCACAATTGAATAAATAATAAAAAAATTTCCATCTCAAGCATGTGTAGGAATACTAGATCAGTTACGCACACAAAGTTACTTCAGAGAGATATATAATGGAGAAGACACATGATAGAATATTCTTTTCTTGCCAGGCTTAATAGATTCATGTACCAGTAGTTCATTCATAATCATTTAATAAAGTGAACATTTGTAGCCTTAAATGTTAAGAAAGAAACAGGCTATTAAAACTTAAACCCCTACTTGCTTTATCTATGTTTAAAAAAATAATCCCAGGAATATTGTAATGAGATCTAGGCTTAGGAGCAAGCATTGTGCAAGTTAATGTAAGTAATGAACCTTTCCCGTGAAATGATGTAGTGTCACAACTCATTTGCATCCCACTTAAAGTGTAATTAACTTTCCCTGACAGCATGGCTTATGGCTGGAAGCACAGACCTGGCTTCTAAATTAATCCAGAGTCCCTCGGTTAATAACACTCAGCAAGGAAATCTTGATACTCTTTCATTTAAAGTTCCCAAACTCCAGCTTATGGAAGTGTATGATTGACAGCCCAGCAAAAAAGCCTTTGGATGAAACCAGTGGCTAAATAGAATCTATCATTTGAATTCCTGAAAACTGGGCATTGTCATGTCAGAACATAAGAAAATGCTATTTCACCCCAGCGGAAAAGTAGAAGGGCGGGAGGATCATTTCACATCTATATTTTACTATGTTTATTTCCCAGTTGTAGTTTTCAAACTTCAATCTGAGTTATTAGTAGTTTTGGAATTTATAACCTAGCTAGCTTTCCTTAATAAGTGCTCAGAAGTAATACAATTCTTCATTTGTTCTTCTGAACTTAAGTACTTTATGTAAGTTTTCATGTATGATTGTAATATAAATAAATTTCCTGGGGCTGGAGAGGTGGCTCAGAGGTTAAGCCTCTGCCTTGCAGGCGGAAGGTCCTGAGTTCGGATCCTAAACCCCACGTATAGACGCCAGATGGAAGCGGGGGCGGCCTGCATTTCTGGTCCTGGTAGGGCGGAGCCTGTGAATCCCAGGGCAGAGTAAACAAGGAGGAGATGGAGGCGTCCATGGTGGTTCCCAAATTCGTCCGTGGTTCTACACACACACACATACATACATACATACACACATGCATACAGTAATAAAAAAATTAAAAAAAATAAAAATAAAAAATAAATTTCCTTTGTTTGCTATTATCATTGTGATTTTTCTTAACAATATTCATGTTTACAAAGTTAAAATTTTCAATATACTTAGCCCTTAGGGAAATGCAAATTAAAAGTGTAAGATTCATCGCACCCTAACCAGAATGATCAGCATCAAGAAAGAGGGACCCCTGCCAACTGCTGGGGGTGGGTGGGTGTTAACTGGCTGCACTACTGTGAAAATCAACACTAAGATATATATATATATATATATATATATATGTATGTATAAAATAACTCCAACATGGTCCAGCTATGCTACTCCTGGGAGATATTTACACATCCACATTTACTGCTACACTATTTGCAATAGCTAGGCAATGGAGCTAATCAAAGGGTCTGTCAACAGATGATTGGATAAAGCAAATATGGCACACACGTACATAATTTAATCAAGCTGTAAAGAAAAATGAAGTGAAATTTTCAGGGAAATGAACGGACATTATTATGTTAAACAAAACAAGTCAAACTCAAATACCACTTGTCTCTCTCATATGCAGATCTTATATCTTAATTCTGATATGAGTGCATTGATATGTGCATGGGAGGGTATAGTCAGGAAACCAAAGAGAAAAATAGGAAGAGGGAAAAAAGAGATATGGGGATTCGAGAGAGAAAGAAAGAGAGAGAGAGAGATTGAAACATAATGCATGTGATGTGAAAGCAGAAGGGGAATATTGGGGGAGAAAGAGGAAGAGCAGGAGAGGTGTAAGAAAATGGAGGCTCAGCCAAAGCAAAGTGTGCATGAAAATGCCACAATGGACCGAATGCTTTGCATGCTAGCTTTAAAAAGTAGCAAATATTTTTGAGTAACCAAATAATATATACTTTTTACAGTCCACAGAACTGATTTTTACTCTATTTAAACAAATTTTAACTAAGCGAGGATTCAAGATGTAAGGAATTTAAAGTATTTTCTCAGAGACTGACAAGAGAACAGCAGTATTCTGATACCACCTCTCTGCCAGCGCACCACAGGAAGCTCGGCACTGGATGAGGCGTGGCTGCTCTTTGATGCTCTTTCCCTGTTCTCTTCTGGTCACATCAGTGCAGATCAATGTGAAAAAAAAAATTATCCTTAAACTGACAGCCTCAAAATCGACCACTGTTGCTCTACTGATTAAAGTGCGTCCTCAGAGTAAAAAGGTTTGGCGACAAGAAAAAGACAACCATATTCCCCACAAACACACAGGGCAGTGCTGAGCTTACAGGGACCCAGCCTGATTATGCCTTGTGTATTTACCTCTTACACCAAAATTGTTGAGTGTCTTTCTGGCTTAGTTTTTTTTTTTTTTTAATAGATGAGCTGTATTCGATGCCTGAAAAAGAAAGTTGTCACATTTAGAAGTTAGATATGTTAAGGTGTACTATAATATTCACCTCTGTGAATCTGCATAGCACTGAGATATCCCTAAGGCAAAATTTGCAGCAGCTAAAGACAAATTCAGCTCAGTCCAGTGGCACTTTAACAGACACATTACATGTTCTTTTCCACTCTTGTAAAGATGTACTTCAGAAGCAGGAAACTAGCCAGAAAGGCAAGCTGACAGAACAGAAAGACCCATAATTTTATTCTCCTCCTTTGTTTATTGAAAGGATCACAATGTACTGAGACCTAAAGAATAAAACTTTATGTACAATCAAGTTATTGTGTTTGCCATGTTTTTGGATTAATTGCAGTGGGAGATGGCAAACCTTTTAGTTCAGCCATCCAACTGAAGCGAAAAGGTAGAGAGACATGGAGATGTGTTTGTGATGTGTCCTTGACAGCCCTCAATATTAGAAGGGGAAGAATCAGAGTTCTAGTACTGCTCACAGTGACCTCCATAATCTACTTCAGACTGAAAGGTGATGGCTTATGGTTGAATGAGGAAGAACTCTATCGCTTTTCGGCCTTTTGGCTAAGATCAAGTGTGGATGAGGAAGAACTCAAGCTTTAGATATATTGATACACATCATGTTTTTATAATTATGAAGAAATTCAGAAGGCAATGTGATGTGTCTGTTAAAATGTCAAGACAGAGCTGAAGCCTTGTCTTGAACTACTGCATATTTTGTCTTGGGGATATCTCAATGCTATGCAAATACACAGAGGTGGATATTACAGTTTCCACTCAGTGGTAATGTTGTTAGCATAGTATCTAAGTTCTAAATGTGACACCTTCCTTTGTCAGGCATTAAATGTGGCTTAAGAATTATACATAAGGCTTGGAGAGATGGCTCAAGGGTTAAGCCACTGCCTCGAAAGCAGAAGAATCTGAGTTTGGATGTCAGGTCCACTTAAAAAAATTTCAGGTGGAAATGGCAGCAGTCTGCCATTCTGGCCTTGGAAGGCAGAGCTTGAAAAACCTCAGAGCAAAGCAATAAGAAGGTAGAACAATCTAGGATGTTCCCAAAGTCACTCTTGGGCCTCCACAGGCACACTCAGTGTCCTTTGACACACAAACACACACACACAGAGACAACCGCATACACACACAAAATAATGAGGAAAAAAGAATTTAACATAAATACATATGTTGTCATTCTGTAATATTAATGCAAACATGATTAATTCATATATAAACTTTTCTTATGTTAAAATGTATGGGATTTGCTTCATAAGTAATCATTCTTTTAATACTAATACATGGTTATAGCGCACATACACATAATTTATATAAAAAGGAACATGTATTTAATCCAGATCATACCCAAAATGTACATAAAACAATTTTTTGGAGTCACAGATGTTATGTGTTAAGACAGCTCAAATATAAGTTTCATTAAGTAATAATCATGCACTCTCCTGTTGATACTTACTCTCTCTCTCTCTCTGAATTCTACTACAACACGGGCTGCCCAGTCTACACCACAGTATTGCATATTAAGTAACGTCATTCACACAGCACTCTTAGAAGAAGAGCTTTGCTTAAGGCTTATACTCCCTGCAGCAATATTATAGAATTTTGCAGAAGAGCAAACAGGAAATAGTACTGTACTGAGCATCTAAAACAAAGTTGACCCTAAATGACTATTAAGTTGATTAGCTGAGCATTTCCTAGACAGTTTCATCTAAGTTTTTGAATTGCTCAAATTTAAAAAAAAAGAAGTTAGACTTGGGCATAGCTAGGTGGTAGAATACCTGCCTAGCATGTATGAGGACCTGGGATTAATCCCCAGTATCATACACACGAAAAAGTATAAGAAGCACTTAAGACAAACATATCAAAAATATTTACCTCCTATACAAAACTTTGTATAATAGATATATTTATAACTTGCTGTACATTTAAATTTTAGGCACTGTAAAGAATGGTGGAATATTTAAAATACCCTCCCTATAATGTATAATATCAACCAAAAATTAAAATACTATACTCTGAAAATATTGTGTTCATAAATACAGATAGAATATTTGCAAAAGATATGCCATAAATGCTTTACATTTGGGTTTTGGTCAGAAAATGATATAGGGTTTGGAGAGATTGCTCAGAGGTTAAAGCCTCTGCCTTGGAAGCAGAGAACCTGAGTTTGCATCCCAGATCCTAAGTAAAATCACCAGCAGAAAAAGCAGCAACCTGCACTTCTAGCCCTGGAGAACCCCTGAGCAAAACAAAAAGGAAGTAGAACAATTCAGGAATGATTCCCAATGTCACCCTTGGGCCTCCATAAGCACACACTCAAGTGCCCTCTAGGAGAGACACACAAAGAGAGAGAAAGAGAGAGAAAGAGAAGGAGAGAGAGAGAGAGGGAGAGAGAAACTCTTTTTTTTTCACTTCCTTTTTTCTGGTCAGAGAGAGAGAGAGAGAGAGAGAGAGAGAGAGAGGAAGAGAAATTAAAAGCATGAGAAAGTTTACTAGACGTTTAATTCTACCTTTAAAAAGCTTAAGTGATCTATAATTATCCCTCAGCATTTATCTCTCAACATTTTCAGTTATTGCTTCATGTTAGTCATAGGTACAGCTAGAGAGTGTTTCAAAAGAAAATTAGTAAAGATCCAATTTACTGTGAGATCTACTTATTCCTACCATCAGAAAAACATAGAGATCCTTTAAGGAAGTGTTGTTAAGCCTCCCCCCCCTCTGTAATTCATTATAATCCGAAAACAAGTGTTTAATCCAATTATTATGACACGCTCAGACATCAGGGTTTTGTTCATTCTCAAGTAGAGAAATGCTCTCAAGGAACTAAAGCGATCCTTATCGTACTTGCTTCAAAGAATGTTAACTTTAAACTGTAAATTCAACTCTTTCTTTCACAGTTAGGAAAATAATAAATAATTTAAGAGTGGGATTTAAAAATTTCAGATTTATATGCCCCTAGAGGGGCCTCACATGTGGCTGCTGTGTGATGCATATGCATCAGGAGGTGGCAGAAGATGAGAGAGGCTATGTTTGTGCTCAGTGTCTCACCCGTGAGCATTTGATTGATTAGTAAGTAACTTGACTGCCTGCCAACCCCCCTGAATTCCATTATCCAATGCTCACGTGGTGTCACAAAAATCCAACATGGACAACCAACCCCTGTGGTCCAGGATTCCTGTGCTCACACCACGGGTTCACTCAGCCTCACAGCAAGCTGACAAAACTGCCATTCTTTAGTTTTATCTCTGAAAGCATAATCAGAGCAGCTAGCCCTGAATGTGTGCCCTCTTACTGCCTATATTTTATATTATAGTCCAGTTTGAAAGAAAAAGAAGACATGAAGGTGGAAATGGAAGAAAGGGGGAAGATGTGATACGAGCAAGGGGGTAGATATGATACAATCAAAATGCACTCTATATATCTATGAGACTGTCAAAGAATGAATAAAATATTATTAAAACTAAAATTACAACTGTACAAAAATTAAAAAACTAAGAAAAGAAACATGGCTTCGGTTAAACAAAAATTATATCATTGCCCTATAAGACAAGCTTGTCAGTAATGTTTTCTAGGTTGGCACTCCATTAACAATTCCATTAACGATTCCATTGAGAAATGGTTCCATTCGGTTTCATCATTTATGAAAATTCAAAGATTTGGATCTAGAAGAAGGAAATGAAATCACAAGTCAATTTGTGGGAATAGCTAATTTTTAAAGGGACCATAATGAGGAAGCTGAATAGTCATGGCTTCTTCGTGCTTGATCTGAGGAAAAGAAGCTTTGGGTCGCGTTTGTCTATCCATCCTCCTCAATTGAGACCCATACTGACTGCAGAACACAAGGTTCTACATAGTTCTAAGACCGGCTACCTTCATCTTTGCTTGCAGAACTTGACCTGATTCAGAGACTATAACTCCAACATGGCCCTTGGTGCTTAGATAAAAACTGTTTTTCTCATGCCTTCAGTAGCTAAGCTATATGATTGTTCATTGGCTCATTCATTGGCAATTATCTTATTATTCTAAAGGCTTCCCAATCTATTACTAGTTCTGTTGATATCAAAATATCTATGTTTTGAAGCTGTTTATATTCTTATGATTGTATAAAGGAATATGTTGGGCCTGCCCAGGAATAACAGTCTGGGAGGGAGTGAGGAGGGTATGGCTTAGCACATGGGACCAAAGATGGCGCTGGGAGCTAGTGTGCTGGGCGTAACCCTGTTTATATTACAGAGAGCCCTAATTGGCTTATAGAAGCCAACATAGATATATGTTTAGTCTAACCTATGCAGCCTGAGTGCTGTGCTGACCATTAAGGTAATTGGCTAACTGATTTGCACCCTGCAGTCTGCTGTCTATATAAACTGTTTCATTGCCCCCAATAAAGAGAGTGAGTGAGTCTCGCCTTGACAAACTCCCTGCTGTATCCGGAGTCCCCTGGATTTGGGTGAGGGGGTGAAGGACCTGCAGCCCGTTCGCCTTTCTCCGCCCTGGCGGCCTGGAGTAGTCACAGTGTGCGCGAGGGAAAATCATCCCCACAGGAATAAGGCACTCTTTATCCCAAACAGACATTGAACTTCTTTATTCAGATTCTCTCTCCACAGACATGCATCCCTGCTCCCTAAGCACATCTTGTCGGCCCAAATGAATGCAACTTGATTGAAGGCAGGCAGGACCATTAACAGTCCCTTTCCATTTGGAAAGTGGCTAAAATAGCCAGATTACCTTTTCTGCTCCCAACTCCACTCCCTCAGATATCAAAATAAATTCATCTTAAAAATTGTTCGGGCAGGTTGGGTCTCAATGTGAGCTAACCAATGGGGGTGGGGCTTACCTAGGTGTATAATTGGTCCACACCCTGGCAGCCATCTTTGATGCCTGCCCCGCACAGCACTCGATATGTGGGGTCTGTGAGTTCTTTTCTAGCTCCTTGCATCTCATGGATTCCATACCTGGAATCCAAGAATTCTCTGAGGTGCCCTAGCCTCTCATGGCACTTGATGTCTGGAGTCCATGAGTTCTGTTCTTTCTGGCCTCTAATAAACTCTACCTTAATCCTCAAATAAAAAATTGTTCAGGTAGTGGGAGCCCTGGGGTGGGAATGGGATAGATTGAGGAGGGAAGGGAAAGGAGGATGGGTGAGAAGGCATATGGAGGGAAGCAGGAATGAGTGCTCAATATGCTTGTAAAACTAGAAAAATAAAATAAATTAAAAAATTGTGCAGGGATTTCTGTAACAATATTGCATATTTAGAACTTCTAGAAGAATATTGCATATTTAGAACTTCTAGAAGAGAGCCATAAACTAGGATCTATGATCGCTGATAAACATGGTCTATAGATCAGTAACATCCACTGATTCTCAACTAAATCTGTTGCTTTGCCTCTAAAAAAGGAAATATGTGAAGAATTTTTGTGCAGGGAGCCCTCGATCCAGCTCAATAGACCTGCCAATAACTGTCTCTCTTTCAGAAGTTTTAAGAAATAGAAATTGGCTCTCATAATGTAAAAGGTCCAGCTGCTGGGATAAACCTATATAATGTGTGACTCCCTTTCAAAATAGGAATTTGGATGTATTCTCCAGTGTAGGTAGATCTTCTAGATTCATTGTGGGAACATAATAAATAATAATCGTTAATTGTCTGGAATGTCCCTTTTCCCAAAAAGAGTCATCACAAAATGATTGTAAAGATCTTGTAGCCTATCAGTCTCCAAGAAGTGTATGAGGTCTACAGGAAGCATTATTATTTTTTGCTTCATTTGACTTGCCTCCCCACCAAGAAGAATAAATTACTTCCTGAATCCATCCAGATATGGATGTCGTTCAGCACATGTTTCTTTGAGGAACTGAACACACATGTGATAGTTAAACCTGGGTGTCAACTTGACACACCTGGCATTAACTAAGATCAGCTAGATCATCTGAAGAGATTATCTGAATAATACAAAGACCAGCCCCAGATCTCACTGGAACCTCCTAGTGTCAAACCAGATAAAAGGAACCATAGAACAGGAGACTAAGAACAAGAGACAATCTCTAGGAATCTTCCAGCCTTCTGCCATGTTGAGCGTATGGGTGTGACGTAGCTTGTCTCCAGCTTTGGCCAGCCAGCCATGCCACTTCCACCGTGAGAGACTGTATTTCCCCTCTGGAACTTTTTCTCCCTTACGGTGAATAAATTTTCTTTTCTCCATTAAGTTATTTGACTTTGGGTGCTCTCTCGCAGCAATAGTTAAGAGTAACCATTACAGTATGTAATCAATGATATGATCAATGAAAGCAAAGTTTTTGCCCTCACTGAACTTGTACCTTAGCCATAGCCATGACCTCTTGAATATTAGCAGACACTTAAGGGAAGAATCTTTATTCCTTTACCTATTTACCAGGAGAACATGATGTCAACTTTGATTTGCTGGAAGTACTGAAAAAATTGATTAATCTTCACAATTCAGACTACAGAAATATATCATACAACTGAGCAACATTTTATTTGTTATTTGCTCTTCTTTTCTGCTTCAGGAGAATATAGTTTTCAGAAGGCAGTAATCATGTCTGTTTTGTATGTTAGCATCTTAACAGCTGGGTCATGCCCACTGTTGATATTTTGTTGGTGACTGAAGGAGCAACAGGCTAAGCAATGAATGGAAAAATGATTACCATTTAAATATCTATTCGTACTTACTAGATAAATAACTGTAATTCATTAAACAACTTTAATTTTTACAGTGTTAAATTTCTTGATTCACAATGAGTCTTGTCAGATTGATTCCTCTTATGTTAATTACATAGTAGATTAAATCACGAAGAAAGAGAGAAAGAAAGAAAGAGAGAGAAGGAAGGAGAGAAAGAGAGAAAGAAAAAAGAGAGAAAGAGAAAAAAGAAAGAAAGACACATACAGCAAGCTCCATATGTACAAGTCCTAGTGGGGGAAAAACAAAAGAGAAACCAAGACAGCATGTCTCCTGCAAAATTATTAATTCCATAATAATTATTTCTAATGAGAATAACCTGAAAGAACTTCCAAACAAAGAATTCAAAAGAATAATCATAACTATATTCAGATAACTCAAAGAAAACATCAATATACTCTAAGTAAACAAAAACAAAGACCTGAATAAAACAAAGAAGTCAATTCATGACATGAAAATGTAATTTTACAAGGAGATAAAACTGCTGAAGAAAAGGCAAATTGAAATAGGGCTAGAAATGAAAAAACTCAATGGGCTAAAGAAATAAGGAGCTCAGAAGCCTCACCAATTGATTAAATCATGTGGGAAACAATATTGGCACCCAACAGACCAGGTAGAGAAATTGGATCACTCATTAAGGTCAATGATTTTTTTTTTATTTACTAATGAAACATTAGAGAGGTTTGGGACTCCATGAAAAGACCAGACTTTGAACTACGGGACAGAGGGAGAATCCAATTTCAAATGCATATAAAATATTTTCAATAAAATCATGGAAAAAATTCCAAACTTATAGAAATACCCATCCATGTATAAAAGCCCTATAGAACACAAAATTTACAGGGCTAGAAAAAAAAAACTACTCATGGCATATTACTACCCTGAAAACACAGAATAAAGAAAGTGTATTTAAAAGTACAGGAGATCCCAGGTCCTATGTTAAAATACCAGGTTGAAATGGAGTCAGCCTGCACTTTTGGCTCTGGTGGGCAGAGCCTGAGAAATCCCAGAGCAAAACAGAAAGGAGATAGAAACAATCCATGATGATTCCCGAAGTCACCCTTAGCCCTCCACATAGACACAAAGTACCCTCTCTCACTCTCTCTCTCTCTCTTTCTCTCTCTCTCTGTCTCTCCCCTCTCTCTCTCTCTCTCTGTCTCTCCCCTCTCTCTCTTTCTCCCTCTCTCTCTTTCTCTCTCTCACACACACAAGATAAATAAACAAACAAAGTTAAAAAAATTAAAAAATTACATATTGGTTTCTCTGATGAACACAGATTCAAAATTTCTCAATAAAATACAAACCAAATTTGAGACTTCATCATAAAGGTTATTTGGAATAATCAAGGTAGCTTCACTCCAGAGATTCAGGGATGGTATCCATAAGTAAATCAATAAATGTTATTTAGACTTGCATGATTATCTCTATAAACACAGAAAAATCCTTTGATAAAATTGAACACCCCCTCATGATAAAAGTCACGGAGAGCCTAAGGAAGAAGGAAGGGACCAGGCCTCAACATAACAAATGGTGTAAGCAACAAAATTAAAATTAGCATAATTCTAAATGAATATCATCTCTAAGCATTCCAACTAAGTTCAGGAACAAGATAATACTTGAGGTCTTCTCTAGAACAGTTAGACAAGAGAAGGAAATAAAAAGAATACTAGTAGGAAAAGAAGTTTAACTATCTATATTTGAAAATGACATTATTCTATACATAAGAGACCCTGAAGACTCCATCAAAAAACTCATAAGAGCTGATAAACATTTTCAGTAAAATAGCAGGATACAAAGCAATCTCATGAAAATCAGTTGCCCTCATATATACAAGTGACAAAGTGAAAAACAAATCAAGAAAGCATTCCCATTCACACTAGCCAATAAAATTAAACAATGCCCATGATAAACCTAACCAAGGAAATGGAAAACGACTGCAATGAAATCCTTAGGAAGATGAAGAAGAAGAAGAAAAAAGAAGACACTAAAAGATGGAAAGACCTCCATGCTCATTTATTGGAAGAATTACCTTTATGAAAATGTCATCTTGGGACCAGTGAGATGGCTCAGTGGGTCAGGCACCTGCTCATGAGCCTTATGACCTCAGTTCAATCTCCAGAAGGTCACATTGTGGACAGAGAGAACTGACTTCTGAAAACTGTCCTGTGCCTTCCACCCACGTCCCTTTGCATGCAAATGTGCTTATTCTCTCTCTCTCTCTCTCTCTCTCTCTCTCTCCCCCCCCACTCCCTCTAATTTTTTCCATTCTCATAAATAAGTGAAAAATAAATAATTAAAAATATCATTTTCCTACAAAACAAGCCAAGATGTAATGTAATCCCAATAAAAAATCAAGGCTCATTCTTCACAAACAGAAAAAAAAAATCTCAAAATGTATATGGAGGCACAAAAGACCAATAATATCCTGAATAAAAAGAACACTGTAGGAGGTATTACCATACCTGATTTTAATTCAAATTACTCTGTAGATACATAACACTAAAGGCAGCATGGTATTTGCATAAAGTTATGTGTATAGATCAGTGGAGTAGAATAGAGGACTTAGATGCAAATCTACCCAATTAAAGAGACTTGATTTTTTTTTACAGTGATGACAAAAACGGAGAAAAAGAAATATTCCTAATGATTGTGTTAAAACCTGGATTTCGGGTCTGGAGAGGTGGCTCAGGGGTTAAGCCTCTGCCTTGCAGGCGGAAGGTCCTGAGTTCGGATCCCAGATCCCATGTATAGACGCCAGGCAGAAGCGGAGGCGGCCTGCGTTTCCGGTCCTGGTAGGGCGGAGCCTGTGAATCCCGGGGCAGAGTGACAAGGAGGAGGTGGAAGCGTCCATGGTGGTTCCAGAGTTCGTCCGTGGTTCTACACACACAGACACACACATACATACATACACACGCACACACACTCACAATTGAATAAATAATAAAAATAAAAATAAACCTGGATTTCACCATACAGAATAAGTAATTGGACCCTTATCTGTCACTCTGAACAAAACTCAACTCTAAGTGGATAGAGCGCCTGGACATAAGACTTGATACCCTGAAACTACTAAAGGGAAAAATTTGGAAAATGCTTCAATTTATGAGCACAGGTAAGTACTTGCTGAATATGATCACAGGGAATAAAACTCAAAGCTGACAAACAGGATCTTATGAAACTGGAAAATCCTCTGTACAGCAAGGAAAAGAAACACAAGAGCCAAAGGATGAGGAAGAATATTGTGAAATGCTGTTTTCTTGGCACAACATGGGCTTTGCACATAGAAACCCACAGAAGTTGTTACCTGCACAAGAATTGCAAAAGACCACAGTGGTTAAAACTCCAGCATGAATGGCAGAGGTGAGGAACTACAGACAGGTGATAACTTTGGAGATGTGGCTACTGATAGGTTATCTCTAACCGATGTAAAGCCCCACAGTCACATGCATACAGGCAGCATTAACTGAATTCTGTCAATTACTTTAAAAAATATATAAAGAAGACAAAAGTAACAGAGTTCAATTCCCAGAATGGTATCTTAGGCTTAGTATATACAAAGCAAGCATCTGTTTAGAAAAAATACTGGAAAAATGCTTTGATTGATAAAAACAGATTTTGAGAATAGAATTTCTGATTTTTCCCACCTGCACGTTGTTGCTGTAAATTTTTTTTCCCCCGAATGTTAGTTCCCAAAGGCAAGAACCCTTGCCACATAAGCAATACCCAAACCATTAGAGATAACACATGAAGTTTTTGAATGAATGAAACTATGAACCACCAGGTAGACAAATTTAATGCTGTACAATAGTACTGACTTGAGCCCAAAAGGTTAAAAGCTAACACAAATGACTTCAAAACATTTTAATAGCCTTACTGTCTTGTTTCTTCAAATGGTAATGTTTATGGTTCTCTTGCAAAGGTATGTAATGTCTATCATTTAAAGAAATTCTTTTGCTTTTGACGGTATCTTCTTACAGGATTGCATACTTGCAGCCACAAATGTGAAATCCATTAGTTGAGCATCGTGCCGATTTTCATGCTTAATATGAATGTTTCTACAAGCTAACAAGTCAAAAATTTACCCTAGTAGAAATACAGTTTTCTTTAACATAGAAAGAAAATATTCTTCCTTACTGAGCAAAGATTTTCTTTTAGACTTCTAATTAGTGGTGTCATTTCATGTTGTTTCATTTATTTTTATTTTTGCATCTGTATTATGCATTAGAATCAGAGGTATCTGAAGTGTATAAAATGTTTATATAAATTGGAAGAATATTAGTTTAAGAAAACAAATAACATTAACTAAACTAATAAAAAACATTTAAAGAAGGTGGGTTGGAGAGATCGCTCAGAGGTTAAGACTTTGCCTTGCAAGCAGAAGGACCTAAACTCAGATCCCAGAACTCATATAAAAACCACAGGTAGAAATGGTGGTGGCCTGCACTTTTGACTTTGGAAAACAGAGCCTGGGAAATACCAGAACAAAGTAAAAAGGCAGTAAAAGCAATTAAGGGTGACTCCTGAACTAATCCTTGGGCTTCCACAGAGACACACAGGGCTCTCTGATACACACACACACACACACACACACGCATGCAAAAAATTGATTAATTAATATAAAGAATGCATTTGATTAGTATAAGAGCTTTAAGAAAACAGAGACTTGGGCTGGAGAAATGGCTCAGGGGTTAAGACTCTGCTTCTCAAGCAGAAGGTCCTGAGTTCGCATCCCAGGTCCCACATAAAAATGCCAGGTACTTCCAGCCCTGGTGAGCAGAGCTTGGGAACTCCCAGAGCCAAGCAAAAAGGAGATAGAAGCAATCCAAGATGATTCCCGAAGTCACCCTTGGTCCCCCACAGGGACACACACACACACATAATAAATAAATAAATAAATACATAAATAAATAAATAAATAAATAAATAAATAAATAAATAAATGAAGTTCTAAAAAAAAAAGAAAGCAGAGACTTGTTTGACTTTACAGTCATTGCCTATTACAGTCAGGTCCACTGAAGGTATCTAATAACTGTTTGACAAATGAATCAATGTCTTGCAATAACTAATTTTGTTTTATTAATCAAGCACATTTTAATCTAGTAACGTGCCACTTAACAGTAGCAATTTGCTTGATAAGTGAGCAAACTTATTCTACATAGTAAAATGTAGATGTGACCCAAATTTATGTAGATGCTACAGCTGACGGTCAACCTTTAACTCTGACACTTAAGTAGACGGTGGTGTTACATCTCACTGTATTTCCTTTTCCTCTAGAACTTATCATGGGATTTTAGTGCAGTTTGCAGCCATGCAGCACTTCACTCACAGTTCTCAATGTTCTTTATTTCTCCCTTTCTCCAAGTAGAAATTCAAATGATAAAAGTTAATAGAGCTATAAAAAATGTAGCACAAAATTTCTTTGAATGGCAGTGTGAATGTCAATGGTTTAGGACATCTGCTCTCTGAATAAGTGCACCCAGAGTCCAATAACTGTGCAGAAAGAGACCAAGGCAAGTGTCCAACTACGGCCAGTGGATTACGAGTCTCCTTTGTCATTTCAGGACAAGCCTGCCCAGCTGCTTCTGGATACAGAGGTTGCTGGATCGATTTCGTACTGGAATAGATTTCTCACCAACAAGGATAATCCTTTATTTGAGGTTTAGTCACTTGAATTCCTCTCCATATTCCACTGTCAGGCTTTGCAGTTTATTTATTCTTGCTGGAATGCACTCAGTATTGTAGCTGTGACAGTCTTCACTCTAAGCCCCCTTTTTATTCTGGGCCTTTCAGGGTGGGGGAAAGGTCTTTAGCTAGAAATTTCTCATGCTTGTTGACAGTATGGAAAAATTTTTAAAAGGGAATAGAGGTGAGAAAGTAGAAAGAAAGATCATTTATTCTACCATCTTTAAAAACTTGGCCACCTGATAACCACAGGTTTATTACTAGCTTTCAACATTAAGTTTTAATTGCATAGAAAAAGCTTTAACCTTCCTTTAAGAAACAGCATTAAAACAAACAGACTAAGAATATCATTATGGCTACCATATATTTAACTTACTCTCCTATATTAATACAGTAAAATGAATTACTATAATAGCACACAATGAAACTTGCCTTCACTTATATATTTACATATACTTTATTTTAGTTTTGTGTTTTGGCATCTTTTAAGATATTTTAATACTAGATTTATCCACACTTATGAGTATTCATATTAATAAAAATCTCTGATTAAATGCCAAACATGTTAATCCATCCTTACAAAACTTTTTCTTCACAAAATTGTTTTACATATGTGTGTATGTGTACATGTGTGCACATGCACATACTTAAGACTAAATGATATAATGGTATAATGATTAACCACTTGTCATGGTTTGCAATGTGTCCCTCCCAGGCTCATGTGTTTGGAAAGGTCAAGGCACCTTTAGGAGGAGGAGACTTGCGGGAAGAAGGCAGTCTCAGTGGGTGGACCCTAAGGTTGGATAGCCCTTGCTAACCCTGCTAGAGTGAATGAGTCTGCTCTTGAGCTTGCATGCAGCACCCCGTCTCCATGATGTCTGCAGTGACTTAGGCCTCCTCCAGCTTCTGCCAGCCAGCCTGCCTTCCTCACCTATGAAGGATTGTATCTCCTCCCTGGAACCATAAGCTGAGTAAGTCTCCCCGTTTTCCTGTTAAGTTGCTTGACTTTGGGTGTTCTCTCACAGCAACAAAGAGTAACCAGTACCCTCACTCAACCATATTCGAAATGCATCAAATTCTGATTTTGCTATACAGAAATAAAATATTTTGATTGAATTATTTACAAGACAGAAAGATTCAAGGTATTCTACTGCATCAAAGTCTCCTTTTTTCTAGCAAAAAAAAAAAAAAAATCCAAAGCAAGTTGTTACTAGTTACTTATCAGCACATATGGAAAAAACATTAGAAGGTTGGTTTTAAAGACTACTTACAATCCTCAAACGTGAAGTCTTCAATGTCATCTATAAAAAGAAAGAGATAGCAGGAAGCATGCAAGACTGCAGCTAGATAAACCTACTAAGAATTTAGAAGAAATTTGGCAATATCATTGTAATGAGATGTCAAGAGTAGGCTGTTTATGGCCATGAAGCCCTCTGCACTTATTTCTGATTTTCTACACTAAATTCAGAGATTTTACAATGAATAAAACCTAGTGAAACATTGATGCACATACAGATAATGATTTCTCAAAGACGAATTTAATTCAGCAGTAAAAGAAGCAAGGCTCTATATAAAAATATAGCTATATAATGTTTCCATTACCTTTTTATTCTATGAGTCCTAGATATTCAATCCATCTCAGATTTACAATTAAAACTATAAAGTTAAAATAAATAGTATTTATTTTTCCCTAACAATGTTTAACTCAAGGCAAGGCAAAGAGTAAGTCATTAAATTTCTCTTGCTTCTCTTAGGGTCGAAATAATAACAATATTAATAGAAAGCTGTATGTGAATATTTTTGTTAGGAAATTTCCAAAACTGAATGCCATAGAAAGATAGAACTTAAGCTGTGATTTAAAGTGTGCCCTGAGCCAGCCTCCCATGAAGTTGCATTAGTATTGCTCCACAGAGCATGAGCAGGCACATAAGGAAACTATCTAAGAAAAGATAATCATCTTTCCTTCATCTTTAGTATGTTACATTAAAATCACCTTCCTTGGTATAAGACAAAACATATGCAGCAATGGCCTAACTTTCTAATATTAAAATCTATGCTCATTTGGAAAAATCTATTATCAACACAAAAGCATTACTTATTACAAATTCTCAAATGCATACAATTTTGCTAAAAATTTATGGTCACTTTATATGGAACACAGTAGGATCATCTGTATATTACTTGAAACATAAGTCTCAGTCTGTGTAAAAGAAGTCACTGTACAAAATGTTCAGCTAGTGCTCAAAATAAAAACATGCAGGAGCCATTCAGAATTCACAAATAAATAAAAATGAAAAGGTCACCATGGTCTTTCTTCCTCACTGTGACTAAGCCTTCAAAATAAGGTCAGGAAATGTATGCAGGTGTTTTTTGATTAATTTGATGGAGGTACATCCATAGAACCAATTTACAAGTGATTTGCAGGCAGACTGGCATTGCTGAAATAAACAGTGCTATTACTATGATTTATGCTGCTATTCCTAACACAAATAATAAAGTGAAATTTACAGTCCTTAATTACCATCATGAAAAATTGGGAGGAAGAAAAAGGATTAAAGATTGACAATTTGCAAACTTGTCAGTAAGGCAAGATGCAAAAATTCAGTCTCTTTATTTTATAGAAAAATATATTGTATCACTTTGTCTTACTTATTATTATTAATCCATTAGAAGATGGAAAGGATTTTTTTTAAAAAATGACCAACACTTAATCTTGGTTTTCCAGGAAGCATAGTCTAAGAATCATCTAGCATAGTCTGCAGTCATTCAGGGCAGGTCAGTTGACAAGACCCAGGGCAGCTCATTATTTTGGGTCACAAGCAAGACTTAGTTTACTTTTCTAATCTTACTTCATTGGGATTTTTTAATGTATTATGACACCAAAGGGAAAAGCAAATTAATGAATCCTTATCTGCCATTTTAACTCTTTTCTCTTGCACCATTGATATCTGATTAATATTTATAGTCTGTTAAGATACTCAATGACATTCATAGAGACATAGATGCTAAGAAGCACAGAGAACTTATCCTGGGAATCATGGCTCAAACGTGGTTGAGGATAATGTGACTTCCTCTATTGTTGGGCCCCTAGACCATTCTCTATCTTCCCTCATCTCCTGTTTGTGTGGACAATTTTAACCACTTTAATGAAGCGAGAAGGAAAGGCTTATTCTGACTCATGGCTTCAGGTATTTTGGTCAGTTCCTTCTAATGTTCCTGGGCATTTGTGAGGGAGAATATCATGGCAGGGAGTGTGTGGTAAGCAAAGCTGCCCACAATATGGTGGCTAGAGGCAAGAGAGAGAATGAAATAATATCCTGCCATAGTTAGATACAGGTGTCATTTGGCCATTCAAGGCTGAGCTCTGGGCACAGTTGTGAAGAATTGATAATTGAGCTGAACCCTGGACAAGTCTGCAGGAGACAACTGTCGGATTGATGGAGAAATTCAACCTGTGGTGGGTGGAACTAGGCAGATGGAAGGAACTGTTAAGAAAGTTGGTATCTTTATGTATACTTGGCCAGGCATGCTGATCTGACAAGCAAGGATTGTCCCTCTCAGCAGTCTTGTGGATTTGGTGTGGCCAGTTCCCAGAGCTCATGGTATTAGTATGAGCTCTCCTGCTAGGAACCGTAACCAAGAACTGTAAACCAAAATAAAACCCTTTGTTCCCACATAAACCATTTGCTCATGATTATATCAGCAACATACAGAATAACTGCAACACATCCCAACATCCCTTCATGGCCACACCCCAATATCTTCACTTCCTTCCACTAGGCTTACCTCCTAAAAGTTCCACAGCACTCTACATGTACAAGAGACTGGAGGTTATTTTTAATATGTAGACTTTTACAATACCCACTAAACCATTCAAAGTTACTTTAGCAATCTAGCTATTTCATTACATTATATTACATTACATAACTGGCCTGCTAACAGGGAATTCGAGGATTCTAATGGACCAGTATCTCAAATTTGACATTTCTGGAACTAATCAATTCTCAGCCTTTGGTGGTAACTTCCTGACTCCTCAAATTGTACTGCTATCTGATAAATAAAGGCAGATGGAAATGTTTGTTACTTTTGAGTCTTTTACCTCTTTTGCCTTGGGTAGCTAGGTATGACACCTAGTTGTGAGCATCCAATAAACAACATTTAAGAAGGTAAGCCTTTTGGGGATGGTGAGATGGCTCAGGAGTTAAGACTCTGCCTTGAAAGCAGATAATAAATAAATAAATAATTTTTTAAAAATTCAAGTGATTAAAAAAATGCCAGGTGGAAACAGTGGCTGCCTGCAACTCTGGTCCTAATGGACAAAGCCTGGGAAATCCCAGAGTGAAGCAAAGAGGAAGAAGCAATTCTGGATGGTTCCTGAAGTCATCCTTGGTGCTCCAAAGGGACATACAATGCCCTCTGATACACACACACACACACACACACACACACACACACACACACGATAGATGATAGATAGATAGATAGATAGATAGATAGATAGATAGATAGATGATAGATAGATAGATAGATACATAAATAGATAAATAGATAAATTAATTCATTGCAACTTTTTGAATTCTGAGTGTCTTCCCAAAGAATATATGTGATGCTGCTTTACTACTGTTTTTATTTTAAGGGCACATGTCAAAATATATATCAAAGTCATTTAACCTTTATTGCATAATAAAATTATAAAATGATAATAATTTTTAAAAGAATGCACATTAAATCCCTAGAAAACAAGGGCCAGAAGGGGGTGACATACAATGCCCACCAGGATGGAGTGAAGGGCATTGCAGGAGCAGCAAAACCGCAAAAGATCACAAACCACAATCCAGAATTTCAGAGACTCTATATCAACCACCTAGAACTAGGCCAGCCTAATCTCTCCCCATCCTGAAGCTCAGGGAAATTGGCGAAGAGGGGGCGGTAAGAGTGTAAGAGCAAAAGGATGGGAGGAGCAATAATATGCAAGATACTCCATACAAGTTAGGGCTGAAGCAATCATAATTGGACTTTACATGCCCTGCACATTGTCCAACACACTATTGACCTCACAAAGTCTAGCATCTGCTAAAGGCACCAAGATCCTTGGAGGCAAGGGATTGGCAGCCACAGCAGTGTTCCTGTACCTAAGGGGAACACGGGAAAGGGTTCAGGGAAAGGCCGCTGGGTCCTTGTACGTCATCAGAGAGGAGGGCCCAGAGGAACATCAGGCATGCACAAGAAAGAACTCTCTGGGAATTGGTGCGGGAGGCACTGGGGGATGGGGAGGGAGAGGGGTGGGGAGGGGGAGCAGGGGGTACGGGGCGGGGGGGAGGAGGAGAGAGGGAGGGAACTGGTATACCTATTAAGTTTGTATGAGCTGAAATAATAATAAAAAATGTATTAATAAAAAAAACAAGGGCCAGAGAAAAAGATTAAAGAAAACTATGAATAGAAATTAAGGTTAAAGGCAATCAAGACCAAATGACCAATGGACCAAAAGAAAATAATGAAACCAAGTCTGGAACTGTAGAACCTTGAAAACAATCATAAAGAAAAAATGATCATCGCATAATAAGTATGTGAATAACCATCTCAGTGATTTTTTTTAATCTCTTACTACTTGAAATTACTATTGCCCTAACTGGGTTTATGGATTCCGCATGATTTGGGCATAGCCATCTGGAATCACAACCACCACAAGTGCCTTGAGCAACCCTACTCAATGTTTCCCAGCATGCAGTGAAGAGACAAAGTATTAAACTGGTGTGGAACTTGATGAACAGACTCTGGCACCTCAGCTCCCATCATGTATCTGATGTTTCTTGTATTAGCTTAAGTAACAAGGGAACATTCAGCAAGGACTTTTCCTCCAGTTCCAACTTGCAGGAACTCACTGGTCTTGCCACACTCCTCTCATTAGGTGTTCAATATACTATATTCTGCAAAATCCTGGATGTGCCTGGTTTTGTCTGTTTGTCCCACAGCACCCTGTGGCCAGTTCTCATAAACACTGGGACTGTGCATTTTTGGACACTAAATATTATAGGGTGAAGAAATGCAGCTAATTATGTTCCTTGGTATGTAAGACCTCGGTAATCCTGATGGATTCTTATCTTAGCCTTCTTCTCAGAAACGCTTAAGGTTGCTGAGATGTATTTATAGCCAAGTTTCTTTTTTTTTTATTATTATTATTTATTCAACTGTGTGCATATGCGTGTGTATGTGCGCGCGTGTGTGTGTGTGCGTGTGTGTGTGTGTGTGTGTGTGTGTGTAGAACCACGGACGAATTCGTGAACCACCAAGGACGCCTCCACCTCCTTCTGCCCCAGGATTCACAGGCTCCGCCCTACCAGGACCAGAAGCGCAGGCCGCCCCCGCTTCTGCCTGGCGTCTATACGTGGGATCTGGGATCCGAACTCAGGACCTTCCGCCTGCAAGGCGGAGGCTTAACCCCTGAGCCACCTCTCCAGCCCTATAGCCAAGTTTCTTTCCACATCTACTTCCCACCAACTCAGACTTCATTACTATCCACAAAACTTAATTTTATGCATCTTTTTCCCCATTTCATCTATTTTGCTCAACTGTAAATTACAATATAATTTCACAAATACTTTAATAACCCCCTCACTTCCAATTTGTAAGTCTCACACTTCTCAAGACTTGCCCACCCCTCCATACGCTATCATTTGGAAACTGTCTCTAATGTTTCCTGCATTTTCCTCCTCGTTTTTAAAACACATCCCACAGGATTTGCAGTGCTGGTTTTTTTGTCATATGTAGGTGTTTTTTATCAATATTTAACGCCAGCTGGCATTGAGGCTGACTTGATGTATTAAACATTACGTAAGTGCCTGACATTTGTTATATCATTTCATCCTCTTTGAGAACCTTTGAAGTGAAGAGTTTTATTTTCTCAAAATTCACAGTGAAGGAGCAAAGGAAGCTGAGTAATGGAAAGGTTAGACCCCTATTCCAAAGCTGGAGTTTGAAGCTGATTCCAATGTTCATCATATTCTTTGTAGAAAAATCCATCTTGATTATTTCAGTCGTACTTTAAAAGTATATCAGTTACTGGCTAATATATTCCATTATTTAAACCCTACACAGAACAAATGCTCATTAGTGAAAGCAACCTCGACTTGTCAGTACTGGGTCTTTCTAACTCAGAATACCCGAAAGGTAAAGTTCAAGAGCTGTTTTCTCCTTCCCCATTTCATTTCACTTGCTTGTAAGTCCTGTTTTGCAAGAGCCCATGTGATAGAATCCGTCCCTCTGTCACTCCATTGTTTTCCTATCCTAATCAATCTGATTTCATCTTTGCTAATAGACACATTGATAGTCACATATTCTAGAGTTCACTTTTGTGCATACATTGTTCCTTATCAAATTTAATGTATCATGACCCTAAAATATCTATATAAATACTAGATATATTACAGTCAGAAGTACATAAGTATATATGTATACATTATACATGCACTATTTATAACAAAAGTGTATACTTTTAATTCAAATACACACTTGTGCATGCAGATATGCATATATTTAGGTAGCTTAGATATGCTAATTTCTCTTTTTATTTCACTGGATAAAAATATATTCACATATATGTACATCAATGACATTAAACTAACAAGACATCTAGGAGTATAAGTAGTTCTTAGGCAATGCAATGCATGTATTCTTTACTACAGCCCTTTGATTACTTTTCACAACTGAAGTATTCATTGCTTTTACATCTTCTCAAAGATAAAAAGAATAAAGCAGACAATTATGCTTAAAAGAAAGATGAAGATCTCTTCCCTGCATGTGTGCAGCACTGTCTCTATTCAATATCAGTAGCCACTAACCCGGCTATTTAAAGTTGCATGAATTGAACTGAAGTTAAAATTCAGCTTCTCAGTTACAATTGCTATAATTCAACTACTAAAAAACTAATAATGGGGGCTGGAGAGATGGCTTAGAGGTTAAGACTCTGCCTTGAAAACAAGATCCTGAGATTGGATCCCAGGTTCCATGTAAAAATGCCAGGCAGAAAAGGAGAAGGCCTGTATTTTCCATCCTGGAAGGCGGAGCCTTGGAGACTCCAGAGCAAAGCAAAGAAGGTGTGGTCTCCACAGGCACACACAGTGTTCTCTTCGATAGATACAGACACACACATACACATGGAGAGAGACACACATACAATAAAAAACCAAATAATGACTAGTGACTGCCATTTTATATTTAAGATATAGAGAACATTCTCCATGGTCACGGTAATTTCTACTGACCAACACTAATCTATGAGGTTCAGTAGTCAAACCAATCTTTAGGATGCCTTGACATTCTCTAGATCTTGTACTTCTTCATTATCTACCACATTGCAATGACAGTATGGGGACTATTTTATACCATAATGTCAACAATGTGTCAAAAAATTTAGTTTTCCATGGTTTTTCAAAAACAGACATATTAGTTATTTAGCTTGATGCTGCAACAAAAGCTTAACAATGACTGGAAAAAGGAATGGTTTGTTTGGATCAAGAGTTGAGAGCACACTTCATCATGGTAGAGTAGTATCAGCGGCATGATCAGGAAGTGGTTGGCAATTATAACCCATAATCCCATAATCCCATAACCAGGGAGCTGAGAGTGATAGATGCCTGTGCTCAGTTCATTTTCTCCTCCTTATTCAATTCAGGATCCCAGTGTATGGAATAGTGACACACATGTGTAAGTTGAGTCGTTCTGCCTCCATTAACCTAGTCTAGAAAATCCCTCAGGCATGCCATGGCAATACTAAATCTTGCCAAGTTGACAATGAAGAGTAACCACCAGCCTTTTTGCCACAGACCCGGAACAGGATCCCTGTTCCTCAGGATCATGTCAGTGAACATCCTCCAGCTATGAAATGGATCACAGATTTTGTGTCTATGATTCTTTGTATGAGTTTCTGTGTGCGTGTGTTTGAGTGATCTTTTCCAGTAAAACAATAAAGGGAAAAAAAAGATGGGCTGGAGAGGTGGCTCAGGGGTTAAGCCTCTGCCTTGCAGGCGGAAGGTCCTGAGTTCGGATCCCAGATCCCACGTATAGACGCCAGGCGGAAGCGGGGGCCGCCTGCGCTTCTGGTCCTGGTAGGGCGGAGCCTGTGAATCCCGGGGCAGAAGGAGGTGGAGGCGCCCATGGTGGTTCGCGAATTCGTCCGTGGTTCTACACACACACACACACAGACACACACACACGCGCACACATACACACGCACATACGCACAGTTGAATAAATAATAATAATAATAAAATTTAAAAAAAAGAGTAACTACCATAAAATGAATAAACCTTGAGTTGCTTCTTTATCATTTCCACATTTCCTCATACTTTTAAATACAAATAAACACACACACACACTTCTCTAATAGAGTACCCAACCATTATACATTCCAAGGTGAAATTATTTTTTCCTGTAGTTAATCACAGTTGAAAACTTTTTTCTAAAGTTTGCTGTACTTTCTGTAAATAGTTCATCATTTTAGCTGATAGGTTCTATATATTTTATCACCATCAACAATTTTATACATCCAATTTGTTTTATACTGATTTTCTTACTTTCTGGAAGCCAATGAGCATGCATGTAAAGATATGAAAAGTCAGGTGATCTATAGTCATAGAACGTGGATGGAGAACTGGCCAAGATGGATCAAGCACGAAGGATGTGGAGCTATTTCCTGCAGACCAAAACATTTCTTCCTAAAATGTTCTTCCAGCCAACAAGGCTCATGAGCACCTAAGATTCCCCAACCTCACAAGTAGCTTAGGTACTGAGAAACTCATGACCTGAACTCTTGAGTCTCCTCCCCATGGTTACATGACTGTTGACAACCGCTGAGCTTGTGGTAACCTTCAGTGGTGTAAGCAGAGACCTAGAGAGATTCAGCTTGTATCAGCTCACCCGTGATAGCAGGGACTCAATAATGACAGGGCTGAAGGAGTCCCAGAAACTGTCACCCATACTTCCATAAGTAATACTTCCCCAAGTCACTATAAATAACCCTAAAAATACATTACATCTTTGGAGGAAACCATTTCTTTAGTCTGTCTTCCCTTTCTATCAACATAATAGAAATTGACTTCCCAAGAAAAGTCACATCATTTTAATACCTTAATCTTAACCTTATTGACATAGACTCTTGGACAGAGATATTCTTAAAATGACTACTCATGTGGGTTCAAATTCTACAAAGGTATGGAAGATTTTATTAATATGCCTTTGTTAGAGGAAAGAAAATAAAATATTCTAGTGTTTTCTTCATAAACCACATACTTTTAATATGAAAATCAATTTATGTCCAGTGCAAACTTTCAATAACAAATCAAGTTTATGCAATAACAAATATGTGGTAGTTGATGGATGATATCAGGTAATGATATGAAACAGCTAGGTGTTTTTAAAGGTTTTCTTTTTTGAATTATTTTCATATATTGGTGGAGAGGTTCATTCTGCATCTGTGATACCTTTTATGGATCACTCATAGAGGACTGAGAGAAAATCAGAAGACAAAGGGCAACCACGTTGATAGTCACAGGAGCCGACACTAGCCCGCCCTGTATCCACCTCTGTGCTGGAGAAAGCAGAGACTCCTCAGATATCAGAGCACCTTGCACTTTCGCCTTTACCACCTGATGCCAAGTGTCAAAGTAACAGGAGTTATACTTTATGGAGCCCCATTGCTGTAATTACTCTGCATGTTTCGAATAGAATCATGACAAGACAGTTTAAGAGAACAAAGGCATACTAGTTACTCTTTTCTGTTGCTGTGAGACACCACTCAAAGTCAAGCAACTTAAGGGAGAAAGAGACATTTACTCAGTTTATGGTTCCAGAGGACAGATAGAGTCTTTCGTGGTGGAAACGTCATGGCTGGTGGCAGAAGCTGGAGGCAGGCCAAGTCACATGAATCCCTAAGGCTAAAAGCTGTGAGACTGTCAACTTCAAGAGTAAACCTTGCCCAGAAGTAGGGTGGGACTAATCCACCTCAAGGACCACCCCTCCACTCCTCACCCCCCATCCCCTTATTCCCATGACTGCCTTTCTTCTGCAAGGCTCCACTTCCTAAAGGTACCATGACCTTCCCAAGCACATGAGACTGTCAAAGACACGTTTCAAACCATAACAAAAGGGCTTCTATTCTAGCTTATGATTCTTGGTTACAATTCTTGCCCATCTTGGCAGAAGAGCTCACACAAACACCGAGGGCCAAGGGAACTGGCCACTGCATATCCACATACAGGCTGAGAAAGAGACAATCCTTACTTGCCAGACAACTATGTCTGGCCAAGTATACAGAAGGATGCCCACTTCCTCAACCAGTTAACTACATCCTATTCACTTGTCCAGGGATTAATCCTGCCCACAATGGGCTGGACCTCCCTCATTCAACAAGACAATCTCTTGCAGGTTCACTCTGGCTTAAAACTACTAATTCTTTATCAATGTGCCCAGAACCCAAACCCTCAACCATCAAATTGAATCTGTATCTAACTGTGACAGCCGCCCAATATGAGAACTCACTAGGCACTTCATATTTTCAGTCGCCTGCCACTTGTCTTCCTTCATCTCATCAGACTGGGACTATGTCACCCCAAAGCAGACAAGAAGAATGAGGAAAGTGTGGTGAGGTGCTTTCAAAGGAAGAGAAACCACATCCATAATATTTACTACATATTGCAATTGTCCCAATTATTATTAGATATTGTCAATCTTTACTAATTCATAATTTATAAGTTGTTTTATAAACTTATTAATACAGATTATAAGCAATTTTACTAATTCATAAGCTAACATACTGGTTTATAGATGCAGTTACTACTTCATGAACTTATAGTTTATACAATCTAACTTTAAAATTCAACTTCAGTATAAGATTATATGTGGAAGAAAGCACAATATGGATTGGTACAATCTACAGTTTCAGTTATCCCTATGGATTGAAGAATATACTCCTATGGAATCAGGGGAGGTGTACACTTGACTTATAGTCTGCTATTTATAAAAGCACTTTGGTGGATGAATCTTATTAAGAATGATACAATCTTCAAAAATATGTAGTACAATAATTTTAATAGATACAGATATTTAAATGCATGAAAATAATGCGGAAATGACCATCTTGCATAGTGCATGTGAAAAGAAACTGAACAAAATCAGGAGAGAGGGAAGGAAGAGGAAGAGCTAAACAAACAGGCTTTAGCTGTATCTATGATGATTTAGTTTTCAAATTTTTATTTAGTCTATATAGTAAATGCTAAACCTAAGAGGTAAACATTATTACTTTTTGTGTTTTTCAGTTTTTGAAATATTTTCGTGTCTTCAAAAAAATCTTTTTGTATAGTTGAAATTAAGCTCCATTTGTGTAAGATTTTTCAACCAAGTTTGTACCATTTTTTTATTACTTTTTTAGGGAGTTGAATAGGAGCAGTTTCTCTTCTCAAGTACAGCATGCAGAGCCCATAGCAAGCCATGTCTTATTGGAAATCCACCCATAAAGCATCCAAGCTAATGGGTCATTAAAAAATCATTAAACTATTCCTTAATTTCATATTTGAAAAAAGAGTTTCATTCACATAACCCTTTATTTTCTCATAGTCTTTGAGAAGAGAGTCTAGGTCAAAAAGCAAATATGTAAATATCCAAGTTCTCAAAAGTGCTATGAGGTCACTCTGGGGTCTGTGTATGTCCAGGTTCTTATGTTTGGGTGTTGAAGATTGAAACCAGAACATGTAAAGAGGATTATAGCAGAGTTTATTAGAGGAAAGAATGGAACTCATGGACTCCAGACGTGGAATACTATGAGGGAAATGGGCACCCTGGAGAACTCATGGACTCTGGGCATAGAATTCATGAGAGACAAGGAACTGTAAAAAAAACCTCATGACTCCAGATATGGAGTGCCATGAAGGGCAGGCACCAAAGATGGCTGCCAGGGTCAGGTATATTTATACAATTCGGCAAGCCTGGGGAAACTGACTTTTCCTCATAGGTTTCTGTAAACCTGATTGGAGCTTCTAGCCCTCTACATTTCATTGGTCTGTTCATATTGGGGCCCAACGCAATTGATCTTGTGCCCACCTCCTGGTAGGATTTAGCTACAGTGGAGAACTAATTTCCATATTCTTTCATGAACAGAGATTGGGGCACGGTGGTGACTCATTAGAGTGGTTCCTCCAGATTAATAGGGTGTGTTCTTTTGGGATAATCTCAGCAGTAGTGGGATGATCTTTGAAGATCTTCAGAGACTGTCCCAGCATGGCTGCTTTAAAAGCATCAAAGTCTTCTTTTCAAAATACAGTGATTACAAAAGAAGGGTCAAATCAATTGTTGCAGTTCACCTACCTGGTTGCTGACCAATGACCATCAAATGGCTTAAGGAAACAAGGGATTTGTTTTCTTACGACAATCCAGTTACAGTTCTCAGGCCAATCTAGATGGGAAAGCATGTACCAACACCAGGGCCCAAGGAAGTGGCCACACCATCTTTACATAATGGCTAAGAGAGGGACAATCCTTACTTTCCAGACCACGAGGATGCCAACTTCCTCAACCATCTCTGTATTTTATTCACCTGTTCAGGGCCTAGTCCCCCCCACCATGGGCTGAGTCTGCCCCATCAACTAGACAATCTCCTTCAGGTTTGCTTTGGGCTTAACTCATCTACTAATTTCTGTACAAATGTGCCCAGAGCGCAAACCCTCAACAGTCAAGTTGACGCTTGTGCCTAACTATGACATCAATTGATATCTAAATTACTCACTACAAATGATTCACCACTGCAAAGCTGTATGCAGAAGCTAGTGCCAACTTAACCAAACAGCAAGGAATCAACATGAGTTGATAGTAAGCTCATGCATTTCACACTAAAATGTCATCCAATATTTTTAAATTTTATCCATGATATTCCTAATAACTTATTCTCAGAAATCAGCTGATTGCCTGACAAATTGGGGCTCAAAACAAATGGAGGTGGACACAACACATGGATTTATATGTTTCAAAGGAATGCTTTTGTGTTTTCTCCATTTGTGTAGATCGCAGACCTTTTTCTACTTCTTAAAACACCTACTTTTAACAGTGTACTAAGCATTGTCCAAAAATCTAAACTTCATCTGAATTTTTAGCTCTTCCTGTAATAGGGGATGTTATCAAATGAGAGAATATCACCTTAAGGATCAGCGGTCTGTGGTCACATTCAGGATGCTGGCCACACAGTACATACTACTTTATGGTATTTCATTCCCAAAATAAGAGATGGCAATGGACCAGCGCTTCTACATTCCATGATTAAATAATAGCTTTTTTACCCACTGCCTGGGCATTTTGGCCAAAGTGTGCATTAAGTATACACTTGCCATAAAACTGCTTCAGTTTAAAAGATTAAGAACTTAATAGAAATATCTTTTAAGAGTTGTTTCCAATTATGTTTTCGAAGTAAAAATCAGCACTAAGTTTATCATGCTCAAATTTAGTGACACATTAAATTTCAGACTTTTGATGCCTATTTTTTTCTCCAAGCACTCTGGTCAATTCATTTGCAATGAATACATCATAATTGTCACAAAGTAATGGCATTCAATGCAGCACTCTCTGACCCAATTTTTACATTTTCTTATAGTGATATGAGTCAGGGTTTATTTGTTTCTGAATATTATCATGCTTTGACATTGTATAAATATCTAGCGGGAGCAGTAGGATCCTTAAAGGCAAGGGATTAAACAGTCATAATAGAGTTCCCATACTAACAGGGAGCCCAAGAAGGGGCTTCCAGCTATGCCACTGAGTCCTGAACCCTTACTTGGGTGGAGGACTCAGAGGGAGGTTTGGCCTTCATACAAAAGGATGATCCAGGGGATGGGAGGGAGGAAGGGGGAGGCACTGGGAGTGAAGGAAGAAGGGGGGGTGAAAGGAAGAGAAAAAGGGGGAGACTGCAATAAGGGATGACTGGGGAGGAGCGGGAAGAGGGAGATGACTGGGATACCTATTGAGCTTGTATGATTAGGAAAAATATAAAATGTGGGAGAAAAAAATCTGGCGGGAGAGAGACTGCGCAAGAGGAACCAGCCAATTCTTAGAGGTAGCTAAGGTTTCAGTTAGAGCCTTTGATGTCCAACCAGCCACCCCATAACCAGCTCTGTTCTGATTGGTCTGCAAGATTCCACTGCCTACAGAATGCCAGGCTAGGTAGCAGGTAACTAGCTGAAGCTTAAAGCATGCCAAAATTATTCTAACTGGCTGGCTCTAAACTGCCATACTTATCTTTCCGGTAAAAAACTCCAACAAAAACCATGGCCAGATGCGCCCTGCGCCTCCTCACCGGCACTGAAGCTTCCCCACATGGCCGTTCAGGGAGTGCTGTGTGTCCTGTGCCCAGGACCTGTGAACATGATCAATCTTGACCATTGAGTCACTTCTGGATCACCTCTGAAGTCATACTTGATAGCCCATCCTTTCAAGGAAGACAAAAATAGTATTTATATTCCATCTCTTTTTCTGGCCATGCTTTTATTCCTTTTGCATTTATCTATCTTGTTATGTGTGTGTGGGTTGTGTGTAGGGGGATATGTACATGACATGTACATGTGGAAATCCAAGGACCACCTGTGGGATTCGTTCTCTTCAGCCATTATGTGGGCTCTGGGTGTTAAACGAAGGTCATCAGACCAGGTGATTACTACCTTTACTCACGGAGTTCTCTAGTTGGACTATTCTCCCTTTACCGGTTTTATAATACCACTTTACAGAATGATCTCTCTGCTACTGGGTTTTGCTGGCCCACAACTGTCTAAAGATGCTATATTCCAACCTCCTTTGCATATAGCCCCTCAGATATGGGCTGGTGATTAGGCACTAAGCAAATGTATCACTCAGTTAAGAGAAAAAAATTGCTTTTGTTAATGAAATAGGTAAAACTTGATACAACCTTTAGCAAGCATGTAATAGCGAATTTCAATTAAATATAGAAAACTGTTTTCTAGGCCAATATCTTTGATGAACACAGATGCAAAGATTCTCAACAAAGTCTTAGCAAATCAGATTCAAAAACATATCAAAAAGATCATCCACGGGGATCAAGTAAGCTTTATCCCAGGCACACAAGGTTGGTTCAACATACGCAAATCAATAAATCTAATGCACCTTATAAACCAGTCCAAAATCCAAGACCACATGATACTCTCAATAGATGCAGAAAAAGCTTTGACAAGATCCAACAACGCTTTATGATCAAAACCCTAGAGACAGTTGGAATGAAAGGAACCTTCATCAATACAATAAAAGCTGTATACAACAAGACAACAGCCAGGATTATACTCAATGGGGAAAAACTTGAGGTGTTCCTGCTTCGATTAGGAACTAGACAAGGCTGTCCACTCTCATCACTTCTATTCAATATTGTACTTGAAGTCTTAGCTGAAGCCATAAGACAAGAAAGGGAGATAAAAAAGACTCAAATCAGCAAGGAAGAAGTCAAGTTATCTCTATTTCATTTTACCACAGAATTTATATATATATTGAGAGACATATATACATATATATATGAAAAACACTACTTTAGAAGCATGAACTCGGGAGTCAGACAACTCATTTTTAAATTTTACAATTATTATTTGCTATGTATAAATATATGAGCAAATAATTTTTCTATGACTTCTTTAACTTTCATAATAAATAGAAAAATAGCCGGTAGAAGGTTTAAAGACTGAAAGAATTTATCTACATACAGAGTCTGAAAGTGTAATTGGTACTTGATAGGCATATATAGTAGATAGCTCTTAGCTGCTATTAAGATTTTAGCATCCTCCACTGCTCTGTAAATCTATAGCTACAAAAAGAAATCACTTTTTACAAGAACAAATTTAAGTTTATATTTTGATTCCCTATTTTTAAATGCTATTGATTTACAGGTAGCAGATTCATTTAAACTATGTATACTCAGCAAGCCAACAGCTCACTATGATTTATTGTGTCAGTTGGAGATGCTTACAAAAAGATTCAGATATTGTACCTTTATGTAAGTTTATGTAATTTTGATAACAGATGTCTTAAAAAATTGAATAAATATGTCTTACCTGCAACTTTACCTTTATGGAAGTTTATATATCACTTTTTAAACATTATTGTTAATTGAACTATATACTATATCTCTATTTTGAGTGATCCCAAAAACTCCACCAGGAAAGTCCTGGAACTAATACAAAAACTCAGCAGGGTGGCAGGATATAAAATAAACATACAACAATCAGTGGCCTTCCTATATGCCCAGAATGAAAGAAGTGAAAAAGCCCTGAAAGAAACAATCCCATTTACTATAGCTCCTAAAAAAATGAAATACCTTGGTATAAACCTAACCAAGGAAGTAAGTGACCTTTACAATGAAAACTTTAAAACCCTAAAGAAAGAAATTACAGAAGACACCAGAAGGTGGAAAAACCTCCCGTGTTCCTGGATTGGCAGAATCAATATCATAAAAATGACCATCCTACTACAGGCAATGTACAAATTCAATGCTATACCAATTAAATCCCAAAGCAATTCTTTAAAGAAGTTGATCAAACAATCTCAAAATTCATATAGAGGTACAAAAGACCCAGGATAGCAAAAACAATCCTGAGTAAGAAAAACACTGCTGGAGGTATCACCATACCAAACCTTAATCTATACTACAAATCCATAGTTGTAAAAACAGCCTGGTATTGGCTCCAAAATAGACACACAGATCAATGGATAAGGTTTGAAGACCCAGATATAAGCCCACACAACTACAGCCATTTGATTTTGACAAATGGGCCCAAAAACTCGAATGAAAAAAAAACAGCATCTTCAATAAATGGTGCTAGCAAAACTGTATGTCCACATACAGAAGATTAAAACTCAACTTGTACTTGTCACCATGTACAAGACTTAATTCCAAATGGATCAAGGACCTCAATATAAGGCCAGAGACTATAAAAACCTTAGTTGAAAGGGTAGGGAACTCCCTCGAGCTGATTGGGCTAGGCCAACAGTTCCTAAACGGACATCCAATAGCACGGGCACTACAAAACCAACACTCAACAAATGGGATCTTATGAAATTAAAGAGCTTCTATTCAGATAAAGAGATTGTAACTCAAGCACAAAGGCAAACCACAGATTGGGAGAAAATTTTCACTAACTACATATCTAATAGAGCTCTATTATCCAGAGTGCACAAAGCACTTAGAAAACTAAGTACCAAGGAAACAAATGGCCCAATTAAAAAATGAGCCTTGGAACTTAAAAGAAACTTAACCAGGAAAGAAATTGAAGCGCCTAACAAATATCTTAAAAAATGCTCCACATCCTTAGCCATCAGGGAAATGCAAATCAAAACCTCCCTGAGATATCATCTCACCCTGGTCAGGATGGGAAAAATCCACAATACAAACAACACCAAATGCTGGAGAGGATGTGGACAGAAGGGAACTCTCCTACATTGCTGGTGGGAATGTAAGCTTATACAACCACTCTGGTGAGCCGTCTGGCAATTCTTAAAAAAGTTGAAGCTTGAAATGCCATATGACCCTGCTATTCCACTTTTGGGAATAATCCCCCCATACAGCAAAAATTCACCTCGATAGCACAAGCACGACCATATTCATAGCAGCACTGTTTACAATAGCAAAGTCATGGAATCAACCCAAATGTCCAACAGTTGACGAGTGGATAAGGAAAATGTGGTACATCTATACAATGGAATACTACTCAGCCATCAAAAATGATGAATTATTGGAATTTGCCGGGAAATGGATGTCATTAGAAAAAAAAATTATATTGAGTGAAGTATCCCAGACACAGAAAATTAAGCACCGTATGTACTTCCTAATAGATGGATCGTAGTACCAAACCCACTTAGAGACACACTCAAAGATAAATCTCTGTAACACCTACAATAATTGCAAAGATTATAAACAGGAGGGAAGGGGAAGGAGGGCCCCACCAGGAACAAGGAGATAGGGGATCATGCTACAGCAGAGAAAATAGACCACCATCAAGGTCTGCAAGTAAGTAATGAGACATCTGGTTAAGCTCACAGACTTCCTTCCTTGCAACTGATGGGGTATGATCTCACCAGAAAGGGAGGGCATAGAGTCTGGCAGATAGAATATAACCATCTTGCAAATGGGAGATTGACCCCCCACCTCACCGCAGTCTCCTACTCTTATTCCATCTACCTTTGAATCTACTCTTATAATAAGACTCTATTTTAACAGCTTTTTATCTCTGGCCAGGGGGTGACATCCAATACCCATCAGGATGGAGTCAAGGGCATTGCAGGAGCAGCAAAACTGAAAAAAAAAATCAACAAACCATAATTCAGAACATCAGAGACTCTATATCAACCACCTGGAGCCAGACCAGCCTACTCTCTTCCCATCCTAAAGCTCAGGAAATTTGCAGAAGAGGGGGCAGTAAGATTGTAAAAGCCTAAAGATGGGGAGGAGCAATGATATGCAAGATACTCCACACAAGTTAAGGCCGAAGTAGTCATAATAGGACTTTGCATGACCTGCACATGACCAACATATCATCCACCCCTCAAAGTGCAACATGCATCACAGGCACTAGGATCCTTAGAGGCAAGGGATTAACAGCCACAATAGTGTTCCTATACTAAAGGGGAACACAAAAAAGAGCTCTAGGCAATGCTACTGAGTCCTTACACCTCATCAGAGAGGACGACCGGGAGGGAAGTTTGACATGCACACTAAAGGATGCTCCAGGAACGGGGGGGGGGTAAGGGGGAGGGCGGCACTGGGAGAGAGGGAGGGAGGGGGGAAAGGAAGGGGAAAAGGGTGGAGGGAGCAAGAGGATCCAGGGAGGGGTGGAGAGAGGGAGGGGAATGGGATACCTATCAAGTTTGTATGAGTGGAAAAAATAAATAAATAGATTTTTAAAAAAAGAAAACTGTTTTCTAACAATTCATTCTTTAAGTGAGATGCACAGCCTGAAATTTCCAAATGAATCTTTAATGAGATAAAAGAGAGATTTCTGAACTGAATAGAAATGTGGCACTGGGAATATTTTTCCTGCATAATAGTTTATGATTCTATGTCAAGTGGGTAATAGATAGTTGAGATGTAAAATGAAAGCCATAAAAAAAGATGGGCAAAAAAAGAGAAAGAAGAGTATGATGGAATGGGAGGGAAATGTGAAGGGAAGGGAGAGGATGGGAAGGAGGAAAAAGGAAGGAAGCTATGATTAATACTCAATACACTTGTAAAAGTAGAAAAAGAAAGAAAATGGAAAAAAGAAAGAAAATGAAAAGAAGGCAATAAGGTGTAAAATGAAGACAAATTTTAGTACTAAGTTCTTTATAATCAAGGAGTAGATTGCTGGGAAATAATAATGACTAGAAGTAACAATTTAATGACATACTTTTTATGAAATGTAAATTTTCAAATGTTCCTATCTTTTAAAGAAAACAAACAATCACATTACTTACACAAAACATTTGAAAAATCTAGAGACTAAGTTCTAGATGCAGAATATAGAATTAGAATTGTGTTTTATGACTTTATGATTAACTGAACTGGAAATAAAAATCCCTTTCATTCATCATTTACAACAGTTCTTTTAGATTTCTTGATGGTTCATGTTAAAATCATGAAGTAATTTTACTATCCTAATTTACAGAATGCTGTTTGTACCTGCATTTTAGGATTAGTGTATAAAGTTCTTACATGTATGGCACAAAGCAAGTAGTCAATAAATGTTTGTTGTTGCTCTTATTAGTATTATTTTTGTGTTAAAAATGAAAAAGGACATGTTAGGCTAATAAAGTTCTGAAGGCTTTTTCAGTTATTGATATACTAATATTTGTAGCTTTTACACAAAGGACAGAGTTTACAGTATTTTCCCAACATCTTTCACCATGAAACTTTTTTCCCTTTATATTCATTTTCAAAATAATGCCAACAGGCTTGAGGACTATATGTAAATAATAAATGATTTTCAAAAATATTTAAAAGTTATAATAAAACATGTTTTTTTTAATAGTATCATTCTAGTAAGGATTTTTTAAAGCTCTTCCACATCACTGGATGGTGGTTAAGTTCTGACTTTAAAATCAGACATTCTGGCTCTATGAGACAGCTACGTTATTTACCAGTAATTGACTCAAGGCAAGATAATGGCTTCTCTGGGCCTTTGCAGAGGATGTTGCAAGATTACATGAAACAGTATTTGTAAATCGATTGCCAGACTGAGGTCCAGCTGAGACAAAGACAGACACCAGTAAGCCTCCATTCTTCTCACTACCCCAATGAATTCATGACCCTCTGAGGCTGAGGCTAGCTTCAAAAGCAGGAAGGGTACAAAGAACTCCAACTACTTCTGAGAACATATGCCTAGCATAAGAGTCTTTTGGATAATCATGCAAATCCCATCCATAAAACCACCCATGAGCTAACAAAGGATTAGCTTCTCAGAGGCATTATGACTGAGCCCAACTCTACTGTCACTGCCAAGACTCTGGAACCACAGAAAGATGTTCTTTAAAAATATTCTATAGTATTTCCTGCCTTATAGGTTCTTACATCTGCTGGATTTCTATATTTTTGCTGTAAATCTGAGAATGAAAAGGAAGAGGAAGAAGAGATTGAGAAGGGGAGGAAGAGGAAGGCGATACCACAGGTGGCACTAGAATTTTATATTCAATGACTTGGAGGATAACAAACAAAACTGAAAAGTTGGAAATACACTAATTTTGTAACAGGACACACTTAGATTTGAATTTGTCCAGTTTAGGGTAAAAAGAATACATTAAGGTTTTCATACAAGTAAGGAAGTTATAAATATGATTTCAAGAAAAATTTCAGAAAAATAATTTCTACCAGTTTAACTCTAGTAGTTTAAGTGATTTTTTTTAAAAAGATAATCAGCATATACTGTAAAGGTCTAAAATGGAAGGGAAGAAGCCCAAGTTGATGATATAGATATATTTAGGTGAACTAAATTACTATATTCCTCACAAGCAGAGTTCCAAGATGATGTAATTCCATGAAAAGGTCCTTTTACTTTCCCCTAAATTTGTTAACTAAATCTATAAATTGCAAAAACATAAATAGCTATATGTAAAATCTTTTTTCACAAGATATAATTTAATTCTAAAAAATAAAAACCTCCCCCCCCCACTACTACTCATGGCATTCCATGTCTGGAGTCTGTGAGTTCTTTCCCAGCTCCTTGCCCCTCATGGATTCTATGCCTGAGTACATGAATTCTCCAGGGCTCTCTTGCTCTCACAGATTCCCATCTGTGAGTTCCTTTCTTTCTCTCTTCTAATAAACTCCTCTTTAATTCTCAAAAAAATATAAAATAAAATAAAAAATAAGAACCTCAATGCTGCTTTAAATTTTTAAAGGGTCCCAGTTTTAATTTATAGTTACCAGAATTTAAAGAACACTACCAATTTAAACTCAGTGACACATACTCTACAAATAACACTCAGCACCTGAAGAAAGCGATGATCTACATTGATTACTTGGATAAATATCTGTTCATGATTGGTAATTAATGCTACCTCATGCATAATTTTTGAAATACCTATCAGATGTAGATTATGCACATGGAATTCTCCTTTGCAGATCAGACAGTTTCCACGACAGTTGTCAACGTCATTGGATTTTCAAGTACACAGCTTGAGTAGCGCAAGTTATATGGATGGGTAAAAAATAAAGAAAACATTAAGGTACATCACAACTTGTTTCTCCATTTCTGTTAGCCTTGGAATTCAAATACAAAATTTCTAACCTTAGACCTCCCAGAAGTCATTGAAAGCACTCTGGGGATGTTGAGTGTCTGTCAAAAACAGGAGAACTTCTGACCAGCAATAAACCAGAAGCCCTGGACTTCCAAGTTTTAAACTGGGCCTGTGCACCATAAGGCAGAATGCCAGCAATCCTGCAATGCTCACCCAGAATCAGACCAACCTAATCTCTTCCCATCCTAAGGCTTAAGGAGTGTCACAGAAGAAGAGGCGGGAAAATTGTATGAGCCTAAAGATGGGAAGGTTCACCGTTGGGCAAGACACTCCATTCAAGCATATCTCAAATGCTTAGGAACTGCTAATCAATTGGTAAATGATGACTCTACTGTACATCCATACTTTTCTATGAGCTTTTGGAGCTACAAAAATATGATTATGGAATCTGAATGTTTTGTGCTCTAATGGAGAACACAGCACTGTAGACAACATAAGGGAAAAGTGTAAAAATAAAACAGCTTCATAGAAGTCCTTAATGGAAGTATCGGCACATGGGAAGAATGGGATGTGAAGAGCGGTGAGTGGCAGCAAAGACATGACAGGATGTCCAAGAAGGGAACAGCAAAGGAAGAGAAGCAGGAATAACACAAAAGGAGCAAATAGAACAGGCAAAATCCTAGAACCATGTGCAAGTTGAAGAGGTGTAATATGATGAGGAATAAGGTGCATGGGGGATGAGATATGCCAGGAGGATTGATGCTGATGAAAGGGACCCCAAAGAGATGCCGAGATGAGATAGAAGCCCTGTGCAAAATGAGGATGCTTAAAATTGGTGAAGATTATGTTTTAAAAAATTACTCTGAAGTCCCTAAAGAACAAGCAGCTACTTTAAGAAGCTTTAAGTCATATTTAAAACATATTTTCCAACTTAATTATCTCTAACTACATTGATAAACTTTCACTTTCAAATTATGGTCTTTATATCAAATGGTTCTCAGCAATACCTGGAAGAGAAAAGGATATTAAAGAACAGAACTAAAAGCAATTCAAGGAAACTTTTTATTTCCTTTCTGTAACACAATACTACTCCAATCTCCTAGTGCTATAAACACCCATGACTTCTCAATCATTCACTTCTCATTATAAAAAGAAAATTTACCAAAAATTATTCTAACAGAAGGGGGAAGCAAAATTTAGATCCCAAGAATAAATTGCCATAAGCATTGAGAGGTATAGCTTCAAACAGTCGGTTAGATAAAATGATCTCATCACAAAAGTATAAGAAATCTGCATGCAGGGAAGATTGAAACCCCATATAGTCACTATTCTTTTGCTTTCTAAATATTCTCAAACCGTGTTTAGCATTGAGCTATTTTTGCTTAGAAAGATTTGAAGGAATTTTAATGTATTATGCTGAATTATTCTTCCTTTCTGTATGAATGGGCTATGTTCTTTCTAATATCAGAACAGGATCAAAGGTATTCTTTTGGCAACTTGAAAATTTCAGAAAAACTGTCACTCCTACTAAAAATTCAAATTATCAAAATGATGTTCATTTTAGTAAGAGGTTTCAGTTGCTCTTATATTGTTTAGAAATACCAAATGCCAACAAAGTGTGTGGGATAGAGTAAAATAAAATGGATGCATGTAAACAAGTAGCCATATTTCTCTAAATTCTAATGTTCAAATGTTCTGTACAATGAAAATTCTTAAGTGAGTTTCCTATTTTATAAAACTCTTCTTGTATGTGAAGCTCATGTGCAAAAAAAACAAAAACAAATCATACTGTGCGGCATAAATAAATCCTATACCCATAGAGGCTAAGTCACCGGTAGTCAAAGGATGCATTTTATTTTTATTATTATTATTCCCATTCATACAAACTTAACGGGTACACCGGTCCCCTCCCTCCCTCCACCTTCCCCCAACCCTCCTGATCCCCACTCCTCTCTCCCCTCCTCCCCATCCCCCAGTGCCTCTCCCCCCCCAATCCCCAGAGCATCCTTTAATGTGCATGCCAAATTCTCCTCTGGGTCCTCCTCTCTGATAAGGTACAAGGACCCAGGGGCATTTCCCAGAACCCTTTCCTGTGTTCCTCTTAAGTTTAGGAACACTACTGTGGCTGTCAGTTCCTAGCCTCCAAGGATCCTAGTGCCTTTAGTCCATGCTAGACTTTGTGGGGTCAATAATGTGTTGGACATAGCGTAGGTCATGCAAAGTCCTATTATGATTGCTTCGGCCCTAACTTGTGTGGAGTATCTTGCATATCATGACTCTTCCCATCCTTGTGCTCTTACAATTTTACCATCCCCTCTTCCGCAAATTTCCCTGAGCTACAGGATGGGGAGAGATTAGGCGGCCCAGTTCCAGGTGGTTGATATAGAGTCTCTCATGTTCTGAATTATCGTTTGTTGATTTTTTTTTCAGTTCTGCTGCTCCTGCAATGCTCTTGGCTCCATCCTGATGGGTATTGGATGTCACCCCCTGGCCAGAGACAAAAACCTGTTAAATTAGAGTCTTGTTATAAGAGTATATTCAAAGGTAGATGGAATAAAAGTAGGAGACCATGGTGAGAGAGGGGTCAATCACCCATTTGCAAAATGGCTACTTTCTATCTGGCAGCCTATATACCCTCCCCTTCTGGTGAGATCATACCCCATCAGTTGCAAATGATCAGAAAGGAAAGTCTGTGAACTTAACCAGATGTCTCATTACTTACTTGAAGTCATAGATGGTGGCCTATTTTCTCTGCTGTAACATGGTCCCCTCTCTCCTTGTTTATGGTGGGGCCCTCATTCCCCATCCCTCCTGTTTATAATCTTTGCAATTACTGTAGGTATTACAGAGATTTGTCTTTGAGTGTCTCTAAGTGAGTTTGGTACTAGGATCCACCTATTAGGAAGTACATTCGGCACTTAATTTTCTGTGTCTGGGATACTTCACTCAATATAATTGCTTCTTTTTTTAAATCTATTTTTTTATTAAAAATGTAATTATACATTTTAAAAATTTTTACCAGTTCCCTCCCTCCCCCCTAACCCTCTCCTCCCCCTCCTCTCCCTCCCCATCCCCCAGTGCCTCCCCCCCAATTCCCAGAGAGTCCTTTATTGTGTATGCCTAACTCTCCACTGGGTCCTCCTCTCCGATGACATATAAGGACCCAGTGGCATTTCCATAAGCCCTTTCTCTTGTTCCCCTTAAGCACAGGAGCACTACTATGGCTGTCAATCCCTTGCCTCCAGGGATCTCAGTGCCCTTAACAGATTCTAGACTTTATGAGGGCAACAGTGCGCTGGACATTGCGCAGGGCATGCAAAGACCCATTATGATTGCTTTGGCCCCAACTATTGTTGAGAATCTTGCAAATCGTTGTTCCTCCCATCCTTTTGCTCTTACAATCTTACCGCCCCCTCTTCCGCAAATGTCCCTGAGCTCCAGGATGGGGAGAGATTAGGCTGGCCTAGTTCTATGTGATTGATATAGAGTCTCTGAAGTTCTGGATTGTGGTTTGTTGATTTTCTTTTGCAGTTTTGCTGCTCCTGCAATGCCCTTCACTCCATCCTGATGGGCACTGTATGTCACCCCCTGGCCAGAGACAAAAAGCTGTTAAACTGGAGTCTTGTTATAAGAGCACATTCAAGGGTAGATGCAATAGAAGTAGGAAACCTCAGTGAGGGAGGGGTCCATCACCCCTTTGCAAAATGATTACTTTTTATCTGCTAGTATATGCCTTCCCCTTCTGGTGAGATCAGGAAAGAACATCTGTGAACTTAACCAGTTTTCTCATTACTTACTTGCAGACCTTGATGGAGGCCTATTTTCTCTGCTGTAACATGGTCCCCTCTCTCCTTGTTCTGGTGTGGCCCTCCTACCCCATCTCTCTTGTTCATAATCCTTGCAATTACTGTGTTACATAGGTTTACTTTGGAGTGTCTCAATGTGGGCTGGGTGAGTTTAGTACTAGGAGCCACCTATTAGGGAGTACATACGGCACTTAATTTTCTGGGTTTGGGATACTTCACTTAATATAATTGTTTCTAATGACATCCATTTCCCAGCAAATTCTAGTAATTCATCATTTTTGATGGCTGAGTAGTACTCCATTGTATAAATGTACACATTTTCCTTATCCACTCGTCAACTGTTGGACATTAGGGCTGATTCCATGACTTTGCTATTGTAAACAGTGCTGCTATGAACATGGTGGTGATTGTGCTATTGAGGTCAATTTTTGCTGTATGGGGGATTATTCCCAAAAGTGAAATAGCAGGGTCATATGGCATTTCAATCTTTAACTTCTTTAAGAATCTCCAGATGGCTCGCCAGAGTGGTTGTGTCAGCCTGCATTCCCACCAGCAATGTAGGAGAGTACCCCTTTCTCTACATCCTCTCCAGCACTTGGTGTTGTTTGTATTGTGAATTTTTGCCATCCTGACCCAGGTGAGATGATATCTCAGGGAAGTTTTTTTTTTTTTTTAAGATGAACTTAAAGTTGAGTCTTTTTTTTAATTTTTTAATTTATTATTTCAGCTCATACAAACTTAATCCCTCCCTCCCTTCTCCTCCCCCCAAACCCCCTGCTCCCCCTCGCCTCCCTCCTCCCACCTCATCCCCCAGTGCCTCCTGCCCCAATTCCCAGAGAGTCCTTTCTTGTGCATGCCCGATTTTCCTCTGGGCCCTCCTCTCCGATGATGTACAAGGACCCAGTGGCCTTTCCCTGAACCCTTTCCCGTGTTCCCCTTAAGTATAGGAACACTGCTGTGGCTGCCAATCCCTACCCTCCAAGGATCGTGGTGCCTTTAGCAGATGCTAGACTTTATGAGGTCAATAGTGTGGACATTGTGCAGGGCATGTAAAGTCCAATTATGATTGCTTCAGCCCTTCAGTATCTTACATATCATTGCTCCTCCCATCCTTTTGCTCTTACACTCTTACCGCCCCCTCTTCCGCAAACGTCCCTGAGCTTCAGGATGGGGAGAGATTAGTCTGGCCTAGTTCTAGGTGGTTGATATAGAGTCTCTGAAGTTCTGGATTGTGGTTTGTTGATTTTCTTTTGCAGTTTTGCTGCTCCTGCAATGCCCTTCACTCCTCCTGATGGGCAATGTATGTCACCCCCTGGCCAGAGACAAAAAGCTGTTAAACTAGAGTCTTGTTATAAGAGCACATTCAAAGGTAGATATAATAAAAGTGGGAAACCATACTAAGGGAGGGGTCTATCACCCATTTGCAAAATGGTTACTTTTTATCTGCCAGACTATATGCCCTCCTCTTCTGGTGAGATCATAGCCTCTCAGTAGTAAATGATCAGGAACGAAAGTCTGTGAACTTAATCAGATGTCTCATTACTTATTTGAGTCCTTGATGGAGGCCTATTTTCTCTGCTGTAACATGGTCCCCTCTCTCCTTGTTTCTGGTGTGGCCCTCCTACCCCATCCCTCCTGTTCATAATCCTTGCAATTATTGTAGGTATTACAGAGATTTATCTTTGAGTGTCTCTAGGTGGGCTGGGTGGGTTTGGTACTAGGAGCCACCTATTAGGTAGTACATACAGCGCTTAATTTTCTGGGTCTGGGATACTTCACTTAATTTAATTGTTTCTAATGACATCCATTTCCCGGCAAATTCCAGTAATTCATCATTTTTTGATGGCTGAGTAGTACTCCATTGTATAGATGTACCACAGTTTCCTTATCCACTCGTCAACTGTTGGACATTTGGGCTGATTCCATGACTTTGCTATTGTAAACAGTGCTGCTATGAACATGGTCGTGCTTGTGCTATCGAGGCGAACCTCTGCTGCATGGGGGTTATTCCCAAAAGTGGGATAGCAGGGTCATATGGCATTTCAATCTTTAATTTCTTTAAGAATCTCCAGACGGCTCGCCAGAGTGGCTGTATGAGGCTGCATTCCCACCAGCAATGTAGGAGAGTTCCCCTCTCTCCACATCCTCTCCAGCATTTGGTGTTGTTTGTATTGTGGATTTTTCCCATCCTGACCAGGGTGAGATGATATCTCAGAGAGGTTTTGATTTGCATTTCCCTGATGGCTAAAGAAGAGGAGCATTTTTTAAGATATTTGTTAGACATATTAATTCATTTCCATTTCCCTGATGGCTAAGGATGTGGACCATTTTTTAAGATATTTGTTAGACATTTTAATTTCGTCCTTGGTAAAGTTTTTTTTAAGTTCCAAAGTCCACTTTTTAATTGGCCCATTTGTTTCCTTGGTGCTTAGTTTTCTAAGTGCTTTGTGCACTCTGGATAATAGAGCTCTATAAGATATGTGGTTAGTGAAGATTTTCTCCCATTCTGTGGGTTGCCTTTGAGCTCGTGTGACAATCTCTTTATCTGAACAGAAGCTCTTTAATTTCACAAGATCCCAACTGTTGAGAGTTGGCAGCAGTGACTGTGTCATTGGATGTCTGTTTAGGAAATGTTGGCCTAGCCCAATCAGCTCGAGGGAGTTCCCTTCTTTCAACTATGGTTTTTATAGTCTCTGGCCTGATATCGAGGTCCTTGATCCATTTGGAATTAAGTCTTGTACATGGTGACAAGTACGGGTCCAGTTTTAATCTTCTGCATGTGGATATCCAGTTTTGTCAGCACCATTTGTTGAAGATGCTGTTCTTTTTCCATTGGATTCTTTGGGCCCCTTCGTCAAAGATCAAATGGCTGTAGTTGTGTGGGCTTATATCTGGGTCTTCAACCCTAATCCATTGATCTGTGTGTCTATTTTGGAGCCATACCAGGCTGTTTTTACAATTATGGATTTGTAGTATAGATTAAGGTTTGGTATGGTGATACCTCCAGCAGTGTTTTTCTTACTCAGGATTGTTTTTGCTATCCTGGGTCTTTTGTGCCTCCATATGAATTTTGAGATTTTTTTGATCAACTTCTTTAAAGAATTGCTTTGGGATTTTAATTGTTATAGCATTGAATTTGTATATTGCCTTTGGTAGGATGGTCATTTTTATGATGTTGATTTTGCCAATCCAGGAACATGGGAAGTCTTTCCACCTTCTGGTGTCTTCTGCAATTTCTTTCTTTAGAGTTTTAAAGTTTTCATTGTAAAAGTCTCTTATTTCCTTGGTTAAGTTTATACCAAGGTATTTCATTTTTTTAGGAGCTATAGTAAATGGGATTGTTTCTTTCAGGGCTTTTTTACTTCTTTCATTCTGGGCACATAGGAAGGCCTCTGCTTTTTGTACATTTATTTTGTATCCTGCTACCCTGCTGAACTTCTGTATTAGTTCCAGGAGTTTTCTGGATCACTCGGGTATAAGATCATGTCATCGGCAAATAGAGATAACTTGACTTCTTCCTTGCCGATTTGAATCCCTCTTATGTCCCTTTCTTGTCTTATGGCTTCAGCTAAGACTTCAAGTACAATATTGAATAGAAGTAGTGACAGTGGACAGCCTTGTCTACTTCCTGATCGAAGTGGGAATGCTTCAAGTTTTTCCCCATTGAGTATAATCCTTGCTGTTGGCTCATTGTATGCAGCTTTTATTATATTGATAAAGGTTCTTTCCATTCCAACCTTCTCTAGGGTTCTGATCATAAAGGGCTATTGGATCTTGTCAAAAACTTTTTCTGCATCTATGGAGAGTATCATGTTGTCTTGAACTTTGGATTGGTTTATATGGTGAATTATATTTATTGATTTGTGTATGTTGAACCAACCTTGTTTGCCTGAGATAAAGCCTACTTGATCCCTGTAAATGATCTTTTTGATATGTTTTTGAATCCAATTTGCCAAGACTTTGTTGAGCATCTTCCATCTGTGTTCATCAGAGAGATTGGCCTATAGTTTTCTTTTTTAAGTGTATCTTTATTAGGTTCTGGGATTAAGATGATATTAGCTCCATAAAAGGAATTTGGTAGTTGTCCTTCCTTTGCTATTTGATGGAACAGTTTAAGGAGTATTGGTGTTATTAGCTCCTTAAATGTCTGGTAGAATTCTGTGATGAATCCATCTGGTCCAGGACATTTTTTGGTGGGCAAATTTAAGATTACTTCCTCATATGTTATAGGACTATTTAAATAATTCACAATGAGTCAATTTGGGTAAGTTGTGTTTACTTAGGAATTCATCTATCTCTTTTGTGTTGTCAAATTTCACCGAGTATACGTTTTTGAAATATGATGTTATAATTCTCTGGATTTCTTCGGTATCAGTAGTGATAAGTCCATTTTCATTTCTAATTTTGTTAATCTGGGCTTTCTCTCTCTTGCTTTTGGTTAATTTAGCTAGGCATGCATCAATCTTATTGATTTTTTCAAAAAACCAGATTTATGACTGGTCAATTTTCTGTATCATTTTCCTAATCTTCGATTTTGGATATTTCTCACCTTATTTTGCTAATCTCCTCCCTTCTACTGCTTTTGGGGATTAGATTGCTCTAGTTTCTCTAAAGCTTTAAGCTGCATTGTTAAGTTATTTATTTCTGATGTTTCCATTTTTTTGATGTAGGCATTAAGAGCTATGAACTTCCCTCTTAGGACAGCTTTCATTGTGTCCCAGAGATTTTGGTAAGTTGTATTTTCATTATCATTCACTTTCAGGAAATCTTGAATTTCCTTTGTAATTTCTTCTTGAATCCAATTCTCATTCAGCATCATAGTGTTAAGTTTCCAGGAGTTAGTGTATTTTCTGTTGCTTGTTTTGTTGTGGATGTCAAGCTTGAGGCCGTGTTGGTCTGATAAGATACAGGCTAGAATTTCAACTTTCCTGTATATTTGGAGATTCATTTTGTGGCCCAATATGTGATCTATTTTGGAGAAAGTTCCGTGTGCTGCTGAGAAAAATGTGTATTCTTTGGTGCATGGATTAAAAGGTTGATAGAGATCTGTAGGTCCATTTCACTAAGGGTTTGATTACCTCCAAAGTGTCTCTGTTAAGTTTTTGACCTGTTGATCTATCCCATGTTGAGAGGGCGGTGTTGAAATCCCCAAGAATTATTGTTTTGGGATTGATTTCTCGCTTTAAATGCTGTAGGGTTTGCTTAATGAATGTGTGGGGGGGGGTGTATTGGGTGCATACATGTTCAGTATTGTGAAGTCTTCCTGGTGAATTGTACCTGTGACGAAAATGTAGTATCCATCTGTGTCTCTTATAAATTTTTTTGGTTTGAAGTCCACTTTGTCCAATAGCATAATGGCTACCCCTGCCTGTTTTCTGGTTCCATTAGCTTGCAGAATTTTTGACCAGCCTTTTATTTTTAGGATGTGCCTATCTATTGTGGTGAGATGGGTTTCCTGCAAGCAGCAGATTGATGGATTGTGATTTTTAATCCAAGTTTGTAATCTGTGTCTCTTGATCGGTGAGTTAAGTCCATTAACATTTAATGTTATAATAGAGAAACTATTTTTAATTCCAGACATTTATTATGTTTAATAGCTTTTGTAAGTGTTTTGTTTCGCTTTTAGGTTTTGGTGGTATCATACTTCCTTTTGTTCTCCTGAATATGCCTGTTTTTTTCTTCAAGCTTGAGTATCATTTCTAGCATTTTTTTGAAGGCCTGGTTTGGTGGACATGTATCCCTTCAAGTAGTCTTTGTGCTGGAAAATTTTTCTTTCTCCCTTGATCATGACGGATAGTTTTGTGGAGTATATCAGCCTGGGTTGACATTTTTGTTCATTCAATACTTGAAGTACATCTCTCCAAGCTCTTCTTGCTTTTACTGTTTCCATTGAGAAGTCATTTGTTATTTTAATAGGTTTACCTTTATAAGTGACTTGCTTTTTTTTCTCTTGAAGCTCTCAGCACCATTTATCTTGAACGTGGAGTGTGTTAACTATTATTTGCCGTGGCAAGTTTCTATTTTGGTCATATCTGTTTGGGGTGCGGAATGTCTCTTGTATATGGATGGGCCTCTCTTTTTTTAGATGAGGAAAGTTTTCCTTGATGATAGTTTGAAAAATTTCCTCATGTGTGGTATTTTGGGATTCTTGTTCTGGTATTCCATGAATACACATGTTGGGTTTCTTCAGGGTGTCCCATATCTCTTGAATATTTCTCTCGAGTATCTTTTTGGCTTTAACAACCTCTTCCATTGAGCTGATTAATACTCCCACTTTGTCTTCAAGGTCTGAAATTCTATTTTCTGCTTCATTAGTTCTGCTGATAAGAGTCTCTGTTAAGTTCTGGGTTGAAGATAACTGGTCTTTTAGTTCAGTTTTAATCTCTGCTTGAGTCTGTTTTAACTGCTCTATGCCTGTTTTTATTTCTTGCACTGTTTTTCTCAACTCCTCCAAGTGTCTGTTGTGTTCCTCTTCAAAGTGATTGATGCGGTTATTTAATTCCTCCTGGATTTCCTCTTTCATAGTATTGAACATGGTAATGATCATGTTTTGAAAGTCGTTATCCTGGGTCAGGCTTTCTAGGTTATTTTCCGTGGGTTTGCTCTGGTTGGAGTCTATCATTATGGGATTAATTCCTTCAGTGGGAGATTTGTTTTCTTGGGTGTTGTTTCTCATGGATTTGCACTTTGACTTGGGCATTGTCGTTTTAACTCTTATGACCCTCTTTCAATTTCTGTGCGGTTTTTCACTGAACTGAATTATTTGGCCTGGAGCACCTCCTGCTCCAGCTGACTGGTGGGAGGAGCTGTGGAAGTCCCGGGCAGGCGGGGAAAGGGAGGAGTTGGTGGTGGCAGAGCACTATTTAACCTGGGGTGTTGGGGCGTGGCCCAGGGGATCCTCCCCAGCCTGGCTCAGCGCTGACTCTGGCTGGTTGGTGGATAGGATCTGGGTCCAGTAGGCTGCCTGGGGTTTGGGTTGGGGGTGGGCGAGGGGGAGTCCCAGCTGGACTGCGCGCATCCCGGGTGGGTGGGAAAAGGCACAACCATTTTTTTTTTTATTCAATTGTGCACGTGTATGTGTGTATGGGTGTATGTGTGTGTAGAACCATGGACGAATTCGGGAACCACCATGGACGCACTCCACCTCCTCGTTTACTCTGCCCCGGGATTCACAGGCTCCGCCCTACCAGGACCGGAAACGCAGGCCGCCCCCGTAGTTACATTGGGTCAATAGAATCAATGTAATTACATAGTTTGGGTAACTGAACTAAAACTTCTTGCTATATCATTTCTTCATTTAAGCTTTTTTTCAAATAATTGCCTCAGCTCTATGCCTTGGCCACATGTGCAAAGTATTGAAAAGAGTCAATATCAAGTGAACTTTTGTAGCCAACTTCTCCCTTTCTAAAAAAAATGCATTAGGTGTTCTTTTTCATAGTTAACATTATTATGAATTCTGATTTTTTGAAACACTGTAAACGTAGTAGGCAGGAAAGCCTTTAAGTCAAACCAGTATCATTCTCCTTGTAGGGAATCAAATCATGTTTTATAAAAAAATTAAATGAAGGGGCAGCATAATAGAATTATCAACTATATTTATGATATGTTAAAATCACTAAGATAATTTTGAATTCATAAAAACAATATATATCTTTTAAAGTTTCTTTGGAAAATAAAAAAGATGGTGGTGTTTGTAATCCAAATGCATTCATTAGAAATTATATATGTACATACATGAATATTTTAGGTAATAATAGTAATTTTTATAGCATCACACATTTAGCAGAGTTAAATAGGATTTAATTCTTAGTATTTTTACTCATTAAGACTAAGTAGAATTTTCACACAAAAAATGCAACATAATTTTAACTTTAGCTTTATCTGATAACAAAACACAGTAAAAAATTAAGCATAAAATTATGTAAAGTGTCAAAAATTAAGTTAAAAATATCTAAATTCTCCTAAGTGCATTTACAGCATTTAAAGTACTGATGACTATAAACATGCAATGTCACACGGATAGCATAAATCTGAACTGTGAAAAGAAACAGTTATAGGTCCCTCACTGAACTATACAAAATTACAATACTATAAAGTTTGACCCACTAGAGAACAAAGTGATCACTAAAATACAAGGCAGTGAATTCAGAATTATAGAAAGGAAATATTACTTCATAACCTGTAGCACAGCTCCACGGGAGGTCATAAAATCAAATTCTGTGGTGGATTTACAAGCTGGATCATTTTACAGGTGCTCATATCACAGGATTCAGATTCATTGGACTCAATGACTACAGCAGAATGCTCACAAATAAGACCATGAGGTCAGAAGGTGATAGGAGATGTGACCTTAAAGGTTACATGCTGGATCCTTGTAGCTAAAATCAATTTGGTGTCTTGGTCTCCTTGCACAAGACATGCACAAAAGTTCTGAAGAATAGAGAGGCCACAGGAAGCTCTCTTGCAAGTCAGAATTTAGAATTCTCTGTGGAGATTCACTGATTTCCAAATGCAGGTGCATGATAAACCTATTCAGAACACCATATGGGATGGATGACAGAATTCTCATTTCATCTTTTCATTTCCAAATGTGCCTCCATTTCCAAGTTGAAGCTTCACTCTCTCCCCGCACTGAGTCCTTCTCCTCCATATGGTACTTTGGCCAATGAGGATATTTCATGTATCTCTTATTTCAAACCATGAAATAACCGCATGTCCCTGTGAACTTTTAAATTGCTTTTAAAATATTCTGTCCTTTCACCTTTCCACTCCCTCCCCCTTTTTACTGTCATTTCCTACATCGACACCTCTCATTCTGCTTCTCTCCCTGGAATGCAGATTCCTGTTTCTCCTACTTGGAGGACACATGTTAATTCCAGTTTCTTCATAAAGTTATTTCTGCTGTTCTCAGATGAAAGCAATAATTCAAATGTTTCTCCCACCCACCAGGTACATGCAAAATATTGCATCTTTATTTTCAAATATTTATCAATTTCTGTCTTATTTTTTAACTGTATATCCATGCACTCGCCCTCCCTTTTGCTCAGTTCCCTTAGAATGAAATGTCTTTTAAACAAAAACTGTTCCTGCATCTCCCTAATGTCTTCAATGAGTCAATTACTCAGCACAACAGACAAAGGAACAACTAAATACCTGTGTTTAAATACCTGATGCACATTTCCTTGAACGATAACATATACTCAGCACTCTTTCTTGGTATACCTGTTTCCATTATTTTTATATAATGCTTACTCTCTTTCAGCTGAAGATTATTTTCTTTCTCACTTATTTTTGAGATTTTGAATTCTTTGAAAAAAGTGAAAAGAGGTTAAACTCTGTAAAAATGCTGTTATTAGAGCCAACATTCATATGAAAAAGTTTTCTGGGTAGAGTTGAAGGAAGCACCAACAATATCATTTTGTTAACCTGCTTCTTCCATCTAGTGGCAAAAAGCAGTAAGAAACAATATCTTCAAAAAACACAATGAGCAAATGGTTCCAGCTCCCATTTCAAGAAATATCCATAGTGAGGGTCCAGCATCTAATGTTTAAATTATAATTATATAATAATTTTAGCAAACTGGCAATGTTAAGTTGGAAGCAAATGCCAAAGTTAATTAAATCCATGTAAATATTTTCATGCTTTCTCCAAGATTTAAAGTACATACAAAAAGTTACATGCCATTCCACATTAAATTAGGATAGATGTATTTGGACTGCAGTCACAAATCTGGAAAGAGTTATTAGATTTCATTATTTCATACTACATTAATTCATTTACTATGAGCACACTAGTTACTACACTATTGTAACTTTTAAAGAAGTAAAAGCAAGGGCTGGAGAGGTGGCTCAGGGGTTAAGCCTTCTGCCTTGCAGACATAAGGTCCTGAGTTTGGATCCTAGACCCCACATATAGACACCAGGCGGAAGCGGGGGCGGCCTGCGTTTCTGGTCCTGGTAGGGCGGAGGTGGAGGCGGTCTATGGTGGTTCCCGAGTTCTCCCGTGGTTCTACACACTCACACACACACATATATGCACACACACAATTGAATAAATAATAAAAAAATTAAAAAAAGAAGTAAAGGCAAGATATAGAACTCTTACTTGGATCAGTGGTTAAAATACTTCTGCGGTCATAGGCAGTAAAATGATTTGTGAGTGAGGCATAGGTTCAGTGCATGGGAGAAGCAAAACTTAAAGACAGAAGACTCAGTCACCTGCTGCATTATCTGAGTCAAATCAAAGACATTAATGGAAAAGTATATGCAAGGCATAGCTAAATTGTGCATTCCTTGCTCTCAAAGGCTGCCAGCTAATTCCTAATACATGAGATCTGAGTGCCCTTCTTATGCTTCCTATTTGCCTCACTGCAAATGAAATTAATGTTTTAGAAGCTTAATATGAGCTGTGCAGAAATGAAAAGAACATTCTCCAAGACAGCTAATTTATACTTTCCCCTAATGAGTGAACCAGTTAAAAAATGTATGATGATACTATAAATTAGGAGCTGTCACAGTTTTTAAATGTTAAGACTATATGATAAAGTGTAAGAATTCACAACATCATTATTTTAAACTCAGTATTATTTAAAAAACATACAAATTGTTTTGCTTCCTAATTGTTTAGAAGAAGAAAAACAAAACTACCTAATATTTTTAAATATCAAAGTAAATACCAGCAAAGTTCCTGGAATCAGTCACATATCTGGAACTAAGTCTTGTGAGACTTCATTGTTTCAGACTACATCAGTTCATTTGCTGACAACATACAGTTACCACACTATTGTAAGATTTAAGAAGTCAAAGCAAGAGTCCCTGAAATACAACTGTTCTACTTCAAAGGAAGGGTTTTTAAATTATTTTCTCTCTGTATGGGGTTGTGGAGGATAAAGGAAAGCAGGATAATGTTATAATGGAGAAGGTGAAGAAGAAGTTACCATCGCAGGGTAACTCCATCCTGGAAGCAGAGGCTGCAATGGTTCAATGTCTCATTGCCTAACTGTCAGTCTCCCTGGAAAGAGACAAGGAAAGCAGTGCAGTGAGCCAGCTGACTGCTGAAGACACAGCTATTGCTTAGATGCTCCAGCATAAAGTCTCAACACCCAGAAATCTCACACAACCATTACTAGAACTACTAGACATGCTCCAGTTATAACCAGAATTATGAAGCTTATATGGATTTTCTTTGCAGATTATTAAAACATTCTGTTTTATCTACCACAAAAAATAACATTTTATGCAGAACATTATTCAGCAGTTCTTAATTTTTCAGCTAATGATTCACTAACCAAAGGGCCTTTGGCATACAGTTTTCTTTCTCATCTTTTTAAAATTAGAAATATAATCCATAGTGATGGATTTCATGAAGATATTTCTGGTATATTATGTACCTTGAATATATGCACCCCATATCTTTCCTTCCCACCACTATTCCTTTCCACTGCTGTTTTTTCTCCAAGGGTCTTGATTTTGTTTTGCTGTGTTTTTTATGTTCTCTCTCTCTCTCTCTCTCTCTCTCTCTCTCTCTCTCTCTCTCTCCCCTCTCTCTCTCTTTCTTTCTGTCTCACTCAGTGTGTATGGGTGTGTGAGAGGTGACAGAACACATGTGTAGGCATATGTATGTAATTTTTATGTATTTTTTATAAAATGAGATATATATATCTCATATATACATATTTCAGTTTGTAGGCATCCTTCAATTAGTTCTCTGTAGTGTTATTTTTGTGGTCATGAACTCTGTTCCTGATTATTATGGAAAACTTCTCTTCCTTATTCAATTACAAAGAATAACTTTATTGAATATAGTAATCTGGGTTGACACTTACTGTCTGAATTTTGTACATGCTTGATTTTTTTGAAGAAAAACTGGGACGTTTGGCAGAAAAAGGTGCTAAATAAAGTTTTTGGGGGAGACTGATGGCCTTTTCTCAACTTCTTATAGTAAAATGTGAAAAGGAAGAAATGAGTTAAGGACAGAATTTGTAATTAGAAAAGAAGCAGAGTATGAAATTTTTGAGTATTCTCAGAATAGGCACATTAATAGGAGGGGGAAACAAGGGCATTACAGGACTACATTTTGGTATGGAAATATTGATGGATAGAAGGAAATCTGGTGTAATATTCATATCAATAATAACATGATCCTGAAAGCATTTTAGAGGTTGTCGAAGCATTCCCTTCACAGGAAATTGAGAGAGAGTCCAGGACACTTTCAGGACTGGGGATTTGTTATTCAGGGCCACTTCAAGTCCCTCCCAATTTTCTGCATGCAGTGCTACTTGGATACTCCCGCGATGGCTCAAGTGGGCCCAAGTACAGCCCAGGCCACACAGATCAAGAGAATAAATGCTATGGATCTAGCAGTGTTTACATGGGGCTAATTCTGTGAATGAACATGGTGCACAGACATCTCCACCTAGACTTCAAAGGTGCTTTGAATAAGGAACTGTCACTGGGAAAGATCAATGTAGAGTCCTCATTATGGCAATACCTAGCAGAGCCAAGGGGCTGTGGTCAGTGTAGAAAGTCCTTACAAGGGTGAGGTCAAGTAAAGTTTTCAAGACAGGACCACCACACAGTCCTTACCAGGGCAGTGTCTGGCAGAATTGTGAGACTGGGACTGCCACTCCCCCCCAGAACTACTGAGCCATAGAGTGCATCCTAACCAGGGAGACATGTAGATATTAAACCATGAATTGTGAGCTGTTTTGTGGGTTGTGCTCAGCAAAGCTATGGGAATAGGACCCCCAAAGACCTCAGGATCCCAACTCCAACCCCAATATGTCTAAACATGGGGTATGGAATTAAACATTACTTCTCAACCCTTAACATTCACCATTTGTTTATTGGTTTGTGGATTTTGTTGGGACTTGTTACCTTTTTTTTCTTATTTATCCTTTTTGGAATAATTTCTTTTTTTTATTTTATTTTATTTTTTTTTATTTCAGCTCATACAAACTTATTAGGTACACCAGTTCCCTCCCTCCCTCCTCCTCCCCCCATACCCCCTGCTCCCCCTCCCCACCCCTCTCCCTCCCCATCCCCCAGTGCCTCCCACCCCAATTCCCAGAGAGTCCTTTCTTGTGCATGTCTGATTTTCCTCTGGGCCCTCCTCTCCGATGACGTACAAGGACCCAGTGGCCTTCTTTTTGGAATAATTTCTATCTATGCCTGTCATCATTGAGTTTTTAAACCACATAACTTTATTTCAAAGGCTCAGATGAGGAGTAATTGACTTCAGGATGAGTTGTATATTCACCCTTACCTTTATCTGATTTAAATGATACTTCAATGAGACTTTGTAGTTAGACTTTAAAAGTCATGCTGGAATAAATTAAAGACTTAGGAGTCCATTGAAATTGAACTAATGTGCTTTGTATGTAAGTAAGGCATGAAATTTAGGGGGCCAGTGATAGAAGGTTATGATTTGAATTATAGTATTATCCCTTCCAAATGTTGACATGTAAAACCAATGAAAAAAAAGTTAAGGAGTGTGATCCAAGGGAAGTGATTAAGAAATGAGAGTTCTGACTTCACAAATATGATTAGCACCTTAGAGAGGTCTACGGCTCTTTGATCCCTTCTGTACTATGAGAAACAGAATTTATCCTTTCAAGAGGATCCCGACAATGGGCATTTAGGAAGCAAAAAGCAGATTTCACCAGACATGGAACCTGCTGGTAACTTTATCTTAGAATCCCCAGACTCAGAACCGTGGGAAATGAATTTCTACTATTTAATAAATTATCCAGTTTGTAGGATTTTGTCAGAGTCCACAAACAAACTGAGACATAATCTCACCCCAAAACTTGGTATCTTAAAGTAGCATTTAAATGATAGATGATACATTTTAAAATCATTAAGAATTTTAAATTAGAATTGCTGGTAGATTTTAAATATTAACAGAAAAAAGTATGTGGTTGATATTCTAAATGGCTCCATTATGACCATTTAACAATTTGCATATGACACATATAACATCACATTATTTCATATTCTATAAACATACACACTTTTTTTATTTTTTACTTATTTATTGTATGTCTTTGCTTTATGAAATCAAGCCCATGTTCAGAGTAGTGGCATAACAGATTCTAGCAAGCATCTGCAGAGTTTTCTGACTTCTTAGGTTAGGATTCACTGTATATATGTCTTTATCTTCAAGTGATCACATATATTTCTCTACTTCAACTACAATGAGATTTGTCTCAAAAGACATACCTTGTCAATCTATTTATTCCAACCCTTTTCTAATACTGTCCTTTATTCCAGCCAAACCTGTTCTTTTACAGTTTCTCAGAATCCTTCTATTTTTTTCCGCTCATACAAACGTAATAGGTACCCCTGTCCCCCCTTTCCTCCACCCCTCCCTGAATCTCCCTACTCCCTCCACCCTTTTCTCCTTCCTTTCCTTCCTCCTTCCCTTTCTCCCAGTGCCCCCTCCCCCATCTCTGAAGCATCCTTTAATGTGTAAATCAAACTTTCCTCTGGGTCCTCCTCTCTGATGAGGTGTAAGGACTCAGTGGCATTTCTTAGAACTCTTTCTTGTGCTTCCCGTAAGTATAGGAACACTATTGTGACTGTTAATCCTTTGCTTCTAAGGATCCTAGTGCCTTTACTCCATGCTAGACTTTGAGGAGTCAATGAATGATATGTTGGTCATTGTGCAGATCATGCAGAGTCCTATTATAATTGCTTTGACCCTAACTTGTGTGGAGTATCTTGCATATCATGACTCCTCCCATCCTTGTGCTCTTACAATCTTACCACCCCCTCTTCCGCAAATTTCCCTGAGCTTCAGGATAGGGAGAGATTAGGCAGGCTTGATTCTAGGTGCAAATAGAGTCTCTGATGTTCTGAATTATGGTTTGTTGGTTTTTTTTTTTCAGTTTTGCTGCTCCTGCAATGCCCTTGGCTCCATCCTGATGGGTATTGGATGTCACCCCTTGCAGTCCTTGATAGTGGCCTATTATCTCTGCTGCAGCATGATCCCCTCTCTCCTTGTTTCTGGGGGGGCCCTCCTTTCCCTTCCCTCCTGTTTATAATCTTTGCAATTACTGTAGGTATTACAGAGATTTATCTTTGAGTGTGTCTCTAAGTGGGTTTGGTACTAGGATCCACCTACTAGGGAGTACATACAGCACTTAATTTTCTGTGTCTGGGATACTTCACTCAATATAATTTTTTTCTAATTCCATTCATTTCCTGGCAAATTGTATTAATTCATCATTTTTGATGGCTGAGTAGTATTCCATTGTATAAATGTACCACATTTTCCTTATCCGCTCGTCAACTGTTGGACATTTGGGTTGATTCCATGATTTTGCTATTGTAAACAGTGCTGCTATGAACACGGTTGTGCTTGTGCTATCGAGGTGAATTTTTGCTGTATGGGGGGTTATTCCCAAAAGCGAAATAGCAGGGTTATATGGCATTTCAATCTTTAACTTCTTTAAGAATCACCAGACAGCTTGCCAGAGTGGTTGTATGAGCCTGCATTCCCACCAGCAATGTAGGAGAGCTCCCCTCTCTCCACATCCTCTCCAGCAACATACACAAATTTTATTTGGCAATTGAAAAGAACACAGAAAATGTGTCAGGATTTGGGAGGGCTCAGTTGGGAGATTCTAAGCTAAGGCTGCCGTTTAGCTGATGGCCACGGCTGCAGAATCGCCAGAAATTCAACTGACCTAGGATCTGTTCCTGTGCTCACTGGGCTTTCTGTTGACATTCAGCAAACAATCTGAGTGGAAGAAGAGAACCAGTACATACACCCAAAGTAGAAGCTGCAGCATTCCGTAACAAAATACAAAAAGTGCCTCAACCACTGTTATGGTTGCATTTCGATGTCAACTTGACAATTGCAGACTGTTTAGGGTGCAGCTGTGGAAGGTTAATGATTAGAATGGCCTCTGAACAAGTCTGCAGGTACTTGATAGATAGCTGTGGAGAACCCAGCCCATAGTGGGTGGTACTTTCCAGTGGTAGACCGGATAATAGGAGGTGCAAGGAGGAGGGACTTGCTCTTCCCTTATCTGGTATCGACTTGCTGTGCAGTCCACTCTGCATGTGTGGTTCACTTTTAGAGCATTGTGGCCTTCTTTGTTGCTGCTGCTGCTGCCTTCGTGCTTGCCTAACTTGGAGCTTCACCTTTTCCACCACATTGTTGCTGTTCCCACTGCCTTTGGAGCCTGGTCTCTAGGCCTTGCTGATCGCTGTTCTGATGCATGACATTAGAACCCAGCGTCTTCAACCCTCCAGAGGAGCAAATGCTTGAAACCTTCTTGGGATCTTTTGACTTTGTGGAACATTCCACTCAAGAACGAAGCTGCTGCGGTTGGCTAACTTGAAGGACATTATTTTTATTGTGAGTTCTTTTAATAAATTCATATATATTACATATATTCTATAGATTCTGTTTCTTCAGAGAACCCTAACTAATGCAACCATATTTATGGTTGCGACTTTATGTTCTCCTTTTGTTGAGTTCTTTAAGTTAGTTTTAGCCTGAAAGTCAGGTGCTCAGTGATGGGCTCACTTCATTCCCCCCTTTTCTTGTTCTACTCATTGTCTAATATAGTTACATGCTAACTCCAAGTTTCTAGTCACTTAGTATGTGAAGGTAACTCTTTATAACTCTCCCTTCATGATTAGAAGTGAACACTGCAAGACTCTTAAGAGGTCAGTCATAATTGTGCCATGCCAATGCATATTTTGCCAATAGCAAAATCATGCCAATGGTTTGTCACTTCAGTCTCTGAACTGTGCTATCTCTTAAGCCCATATGCAACAATTCTTCCTCTTCCTTGTGTTAATTCTAACTTGAGTTACTCAGTTGCTCCTCAGATGCACCCAATGCAGAGTTGGTTGAGTCATCCTTCCTAATATTACCTGTCTACAGCAAGCAATCCCAGATAACTAATGTCCTCACCTAAATTGAAATCTTGCTCAAATGTTTCTTATCACATAAGCTATCTTTAATACTTGACATAAAATAGCAATTTCCTTCCTTGTGCGTTATTTTACTTACTCTGCTTTATTTCTAATAGTACTTACTCCTGCTTGACATATTACTTATTTTAGATCATCTCCCACTAAAACACTCCACAAACCACATTGGGAAATTCTTCCTTTGCTCCTATAACACAAAAATCAAGACTTTCAGAACTATACATACTCTGATGACCTTTTTTTTTTTTTTTTTTTTTTTTGGTTTACGGAGATTTATTTACTTAAAATATTTACTTGTTTATGAAAGAGAAACTGAGAGGAAGGGGGGATAAAGCGCATGGGTGGAGGTCAGAGGTCATTTAGGAAGCCAGTTTTCTCCTTCCACCATATGGGCTTCCAGGCATCAAACTCATGTCACCAGGTTTGGCAAACAGGCACCTTACCCACCTTGCCATCTCTCTGGCCCCAACTGACTGTTAAAACTGTCTCTTGAAATTGTATAGACTGGCCTTGAACTTGCATTCCTCTTGCCTCAGCCTCAAGAGTTTGCACCTTGGGGCTGGAGAGGTGGCTCAGGGGTTAAGCCTCTGCCTTGCAGGCGGGAGGTCCTGAGTTTGAATCCCAAATCCCATGTATAGATGCCAGGTGGAAACGGGGGCAGCCTGAGCTTCTGGTCCTGGTAGGGCGGAGCCTGTGAATCCCGGGGCAGAGTAAACAAGGAGGAGGTGGAGGCGGTCCATGGTGGTTCCCGAATTCATCCGTGGTTCTACACACACACACATACACACACATGCACAATTGAATAAATAATTTTTAAAAAATTAAAAAAAAGAAAAGAGTTTGAGCCTTGCTTGTTCTTCCTGTTTTTCTTAGTTTAAGTACCTTCGTTCCTTTATCATCAACTGTTTCTTTTCACTCTGCACAAGGGGGCCAGGCCGGCATCTTGCATGTGTGAAGGATGTGCAGGGCCCTGTCCCCAGCACTGCAGCACAAAAATCTGAGCGTTTCTGTAGCTTGGTGGAGAGTTGGAGGCTGAATTTTACTTCCTCTCTGTTCAGATGAGCCAGGCACTTTGACACGTAAAGCAAGGCCTCCAAACCTCTGATCGGACGAATATCACCTTGAAGTCAGGATTCCGATGAATATCACTGTGAAGTCAGGATGACTGAAGCCTCAAGCTTGGGCTTCAGCGGTAACGTAGAAGGCTTTCTTCCCCAGATGCTGGGTGATGCTGGGTGGAGCTGGTGCACAGCTCAGAATGCGCAGATCTGCTTCCCTCCGCTGCAGCTCTGGGACATTCTTCTGCTGCCTGGGGGTCAGATCCAGACCTCCTGTGACACACCCTACAGGTCACTAGCTGTGCCCCCCCACCCCACCCCCAGGAGCTGCAGCTCAGGTACACACACACACACACACACACACACACACACACTAGGGGGGGACACAAATGACTTCCTTGCCGGGAACTGAGCCAGACTGACGGTGATAGTGACGTGACATTTTCCCACATCCTCTCCCCGGCCTGCTGTGCTGTTGCTGAGTCAAGGTCCTTTTGGGGACTGGCAGGCAGGATGTGACTCGTTTGGCAGCCCTTTGTCCTATCCAGGGCAAGGAGAAAAAGAGCCAGAAAATTAGAGAAAGGACAAAGTTACCTGGTCGCCACAAGCAGATGTCCCTCCTCCACTGTGGCTCAAGGTCTCCCCTCAGACCTTCAAGATGAGGTGCACTTTTCTCAGGGCACGCCCTTCAGGGACACTCACACCTATCCCAGAGCAGTCCCAGGAGGCACCCCTATAGGGATGAGCCCTGGAGCCGCAGCCCTTCCCTTGCCAAGGATTCCCTGCAGACCCCAGGGGGATATGCTCCTAACATTTAGGATCGGACAATTCTTTGTGTGAGACTGTTCTTTATAGTACATAGAGTAAAACCCCCAACTCATAAATTTAAAAGATTTCTGGGCTGGAGAGATGGCTCAGGGATTAAGACTCTGCTTCGAGAGCAGAAAGTCCTGAGTTCTAATCCCGGGTCCCACATAAAAGCACCAGGCAGAAATGGCGGCAACCTGCACTTCCAGCCCTGGGACAGCCTAGGAATTTCAGAGCAAAGCAGAGAGGCGGTAGCACAGTACTGGAGAGATGCCCTTTGCCTTGCAAGCAAAAGGACTTGAGTTTGTACCCTAGATCCCACTTAAAATGACAGAAGTGGTGGTAGACTGCATTTCTGGCCCTAAAATGCAGAGTCTGGGAAACCCCAGAACAAAGCAATAAGGAGGTAGAATAATCTAGGATAATTCCCAAAGTCAGACTTCCACAGGCACACATGGTGCCCTCTTACACACACACACAGACACAAGACACACAGACACACACACACACACACACACACGTGCAATGTAACGGAATAAACAGAAAAATCACATATAATCTTAGCTCTTTGGAAGTGGAAGCAGGTTGTCTTACATTAACAAGTTTCAGACCACCCAGAGCTACGTAACAACACCTTCTCTCAGAAATCAAACAACAAAAAGAATCCCTGTCATGGTGAGGACAGAGCCAAGACGCTCCCAGACAGCCTATGTCTGCTTCTGCCCCAGCCCAGTCCTGTTGAAATAGTAATATACTCTGTTATCCATGGTTTGCAGGAAACATATCTGGTCCCAGGTGGCCTCACAGAGGTGGGGTCTGTTTCCTCACAGCAGGGCTAATCTGTCACCAGCACCAAAATCCAGGCATGTTTGTGAAGGAGTCTCGAGGGATTCCAGCCTCTGATTTTCAAAGATTTCTAGCTACAGCCCCACACAGCTTGCCCCCTAAAGTACTGACCCACAGAGTACTGTGAGCACGGGGGTGGATGCATCTGAAATAGGAAGCCACATCTACTTCAGGTCAGAAATCAAGAGGTTCTGTTGCAGAACAATCAGGACAATCCCTTTGTGGTCACCAAATGTTGCACGGAAAATGGTCTCATGTTCCGGAGTCGAAGATTGAAACCAGAGAGCGGTGCGGAGGATTAAGGTAGAGTTTATTAGAGAAGAGAAAGGTTGGAACTCATGGACTCCAGATGTGGAGTGCCATGAGGGGCTAGGATGCCCTGGAGAACTCATGGTGCCTAGGCATGGAATCCATGAAGAGCAAGGAACAAGAAATGGACTCAGGGCACTAGAGTGCCATGAGGGGCTAGGGTGCCTCTGATGACATTTTGATTACTGAGAAAGGAAACTAATTTTTTTTACAGTTTCCTCCCACAAAGCAAAAACATGTGCCTAAACATGAAAGAATGAATGAATGAGTGAACAAATGAATGAAGAAAAATTTCTCCTGAGACCATGCTTACATCCCATTTGACTTCTAATGTTCTGTTGATAGCAAAAATCTTTTTTGAAAAATTTCATAACAATTTCTCTATTCATGTCTTCCTGCTGTACTTTGTTAGTTTTGGCTTTCATCTTATCTATTTTATCCTGAGCTCCTGGAAGCCAGGAAATGTGCCTAGATGCCTTTTTGTCACCACAAAAAAGTGGACACTTTTTAGTCAAAAGGCCTTGCAAATAATGTTGAATAAATATAAATAATTTAGCTAATAAACACTTTACCTCAAGTTTAGTGTGGCAATACATAACAGTTACTACATTAAGGGCCAGAAGTGTATTGCAGGAATTGCTGTGCAAATATTGAAAAATAAGTATTTTTCTCTTACCTAATAGTGGTATTATTTTTAGTGAATAATGAACCTCAAAAGAAGTAGGCATTACTTATGCTCACTACAAATTGCCATCTCAGAGTTAGGCTATGTGATTTTGATCTTAACACCTTGCTCGGACTATGTATTTGACAAACAGATCTGTCATATTGTCAATCAATAAACACAGCCAAGGACAGTAAATATTAGTCATCAGAAGGTTTCTCAGAAAAGAGTCAAACTTAATGCCTTAACCTTGATAAGAGAAATAAAGTATGAAAAGGTAGAAAATGTATTTTTGTTCTATGCCTTGGAAGGCAGAGGCAATCCTGATCCTAACACATACTATAGCATGCTGCACATGATCTGCAGACTACTTTTTTCAAAAAGGAATTTGATTTATTTTTACATTTTTCAATCCCATGGGGAAATGAGTTATGTGTTAAGAATGGTCATAATTCTTCCTGCCTTATGAAAACTCTTATCGTTCCCTTTTTATCTTGAGCTGATATTAAAATTGGCACAGTTAGTATCCTATTAGACATTAGGGACTTGAGGAGGAAAAGGTAAAAGAGCAGATGGGTTCACTTTTGGACATTTAAGTATGCAGTGCTCATTTGATAACTGGTGGTATTATTTAGAGGCTTGATGTTTAGACATGCCTGAGGAAAATGAAGATGTACATTTGGGAACCGTTAATGTATACATTTTAAATCACGATATCGTCTGAAGTGACCTGAGTAATGGCATAGAAAGTAAGTCTAAGAACTGAATCTAAGGCATCAAATTTTTATAGTGTAAGAAAAGGAACTATCCAAGAATAGTTAAAAGGGAAGTTGAGAAAGTGACGTATCAAGACACATGAAGGAAATGTTTAGAGTACCGTGTTATCACAAGTCCAAAACAATAAGGCCAAATAATCAAAGTCTGGAACTTACGAAGCCTTGAACTAAAACAAGCCTTTTCTTCTTTGAAGTTGGTCATCTTATATATTTTGTCTTAGTAACAGAAAGCTGTCCAACACAACAGAATGATGTTTTCTCTTATGATGGGATGCTCTAGAAAGTAGTAAAACATCCTCATAAACCAGATTGTGACAAATCTCTTGGCAAACAAAATGACATTTGCTACCCAAAAAGTCTTTATCTATGGAATGCTTTTCACAGGCTGTATTTAACTGGTTAAAGATTGCTTATGCCAAAAGATACACAATATTTATTAATAGGCCACAAGTCTTTTAAAAATTGTACACAAATAGTGTGATTATCTGAATTAAACATATGTATATTATGTAAAATATCACCTTTCTGGTGTTAAGTTTTGTGTCTGAGAAACATAGGCCAAATTAATATCATGGCTGTTTCTGCAAATAATATTGTTTAAGTCTACTCTTCACTCAGTTTTAATTGGTTGTACTACATGAGAAATCTTAGATGGGTGATTTGATTTCCACTAATTCCTTTTTTATCATTTTTTAGCTACTACACAAGTCAGGTGATCCCTGAAATGACACAGCAGAGTGCCAAGGACCAAACAAGGTCTCTCCTCCAACTGATTCATGTGCATCTGAGAATCCAGGTGCTGGAAATAAAGTAAAGGAAGTAAAGCAAGCCAAGGAGGCCTAATGCTTTCTTGCATCTGATAATGCCTTATTGACTTTGGAGTTCAGGTACAGTTTGCATAATATAGAAATCGGTATCAATTCACTGTATTACTACAGCAGTATGTGAATTTCCTGGCAAATTGCTATGATCTAGTGAGCCAGTATATTGGATTTAATAATCATAAAGGACAAGTGAGTGTACTGCATTGATGCTATTATATTAATTTCTCTTCAGAGGAAAAAGGTCGAGAGATCCAAGGACCAAAACTGACAGGTCATATCCAAGTTCAGTACATCTGAAAATTTCCTGAGTAGTTTAAATTATTATTACTCAGATTGAGAAGATTGTCTCTCATAAACTTCCATCAAGCAGGAAGTGCAAGGCTAACAGGTATACACAACTAGGTTAAGTTCTGAGGAGAGAGATTTACAGAGAATGGTGAGGGACCCAACATAACTTCTTGATCCAGTTGCTCATGTCATTCTAGAAAATGTTGTGCCTCTATAGCATGCAGATCTGAAGTCAGACTGAGCAACAAAATAGGGCTACACAGCAATGTTCTCTTGGGTTCAGAACTTGGAAACCAATCAGGACAGATGCTTTTTTCAGCCCACTGTAACAGTTACAGCTTGTTACTGGGACCTGGTAAGTTGTCCCCTGATCACATCATACAGTTCTGAAAAAAAAAATGTCCGACTTGCCTTGAATGATGTCAGAGGCACTGAGTAGGGAACAGCACAACATAGCTCCCTGAAAGTGCAGACATTCTACAAGGATGAACGCAGAAGGATGGGCATTCAAGGGACTGTACCTGTTACGAGAACAAGTTGCCCTTACAGTCCCGGGATATTCACATGGCTGTGGCCCAGGCTCCAGGAATCTCTCCCAGCTGGAGCAGAGCACGCACCCGTGGAACTGATGGTAATTCCTGGCCACAGTTTGGAACCTGATGACCTTGACCTTAACCTTGAAGAAAAAAAAGAAAGGGCTAAGTCAGAAAATTTGGCAGAGCCAAGAGCTACTAATTTAGTAGAGAGAAAAACTGGGCTCCTAGTCTCAGAGGATCTACTGGGTATTTGCCAATGGCAAACAGGATCTAGATAACTGAACACTAGACAACAGCGTATGTGGCACTCAGTTAAGGAAGCATCTGCAGAAATTAAGGATGAAGGTGGGTCATGTGGATGCTCAGAAAAAAAGCTTAAAATGCTAAGATGAATGTTTTAATCAGATTCCTCAGCTAACTGTCAGGATTCTTAAAACAAGGAGGTAAGCAGCTTCAGATATAGGGCCATAATGTTATCTTCCCTAGCATGGGGAGATGTCATATAGTGAAATCTGTGAATACCTGTTATGTCAGATGTCAAATAAGATGAACCCCAATGATGTATTGTCTCGCTACCTCTTACAATGGGGACTGTGCATATAGGAAGAAATCACTTTTACTGGTTAAGAATGACTGAGAACAATTACAGCTAATCATTCTGGCTAGTCTGAGTGATCAGAAAACTCTTGGATCCACTTGTCTCTACTCACATTAGGGTTACAAGCATACACAGCCATGCCCAACAGTTTATGTGGGTGCTGGGGATTCAAACTCAGGTCTTCACATTTCAAAACAAGTGTCTCTTACCCACTGAACTCTTTCTCCAGCCCCAAGTTGTTTTTTGAATATGAAGAATTTGCACTTTTCAATAAATGAGTTCAAGTCATGGTGGTGATCTCAATTCTAATAAGTTTATCCTTCATGTAAGACTTCATAGAAACTGCTTAAAACAAATAATGAAAATATGTCTGAGAAATAAATGTCAAAGAACTTCTGAATAAGGTTGGAAAGTGAGCTGAGAAGAGAGTAATTAAAGTTGCTGGCCAGTAACACTTTTCTCCAATCACCAGAGACCACTCTTAGCGTGTCTGTCAGTTAGGCACAGGGGTCAACTTGACTGTTGAGGAATGAGCTCTGGGCACATTTGTGGAGAATTAGTTGTCGAATTAGGCCTAGAACAAACTTGCAGGAGATTGTCTACCTGATGGGGAAGGCCCAGCCTATGGTGGGTGGAACTAGGCCCTGAACAGATGAATAAAATACTGAGTTGGTTGAGGGAGTTGGCATCCTTTTGTACACTTGGCCAGACATGCTGGTCTGGCAAGTAAGAATCATCCCTCTCTCAGCCGTTGTGTAGAGATGGTATGGCCAGTTCCCTTGGCCTGGTATTGGTGCATGCTCTCCCATTAAGCTAGACTAAGAACTGTAACCAGTAATCATAAGAGAAAATAAATTCCTTGTTCTCTTAAGCCATTTGATGGTCATTTATCAGCAACCATGCAAGCGAACTGCTTTTGAGCATGTGGATTACAAATACTGTTCTGCAGAGTCTAATGAGCCATTCGGATAATGAAAATGCTGAAAGAGTTGTGGATTGTTTGGGCCCAGTTTATGATGAGGGGAACAAGAACTTTGGTAAAGTTGAATTTAAAGATGATGGACTGGTTTGTTTAATAGAGGAAAGCTGTGTTCATGGCTATGAAGCTCTGGATGTGGAAAAGCCAGGCAGCAGAACAGCTGCCATTGTTGGAGAAATGAGTATCAATGAGGAAAACCTAGTGACTTGCATTGGGATGGTGGAAAACATGAATACCACTATATGGCAATTTGTGGTTTGAAAACCTGGATTCCTTCAGGGGCCAAAAGCCCAAGTTGAAGCAATTTCTCGCCCTTTGGAAGTTTCAGCTACCTAGAAAGAGGCTTTTCCAGAGTCAGCATGCTGAAGTTAGTATAGCTGTAGCTCGAGTGGACCAAGCTACGTTTCAGCCTCACTTGGGAATCTTGCTGCATCCTCCAGGTGGTACTGGTTTTGGTGTACTACTGAGGGGTTCATGGAGAGCAGCAAATGCTTGGCACCAATTCACAGGTGTAGAGTTTCTGCAAGGAAAAGTGAAGCTTATAGCTGCAGAAGTGAACCCAGAGTGGTGTTGGAGATGCCAGAACTATGGGATGGGTGCTGAGAACAGCTGTGAGTGGAGATTTTCTGGTTCAGAGGAACTTTGCTTCTACAACTTTGAGCTGTGAATAGGGACGGGAATTGCCTAGAATTTTTGAGCTACCGTGACTATGTGATGAGACAGAAGATGGACTTTGAAACACAGGATGCAGTATTTGATTTGCTGGACTTTGATTTTAATTTAATGGTTTCTTATTGTATCATGATACTTCTAATTTGGTGTTTTATCTTGTCAAAGTATTTAACAGATAGATTCTTATGGTTAAAAAATTTGAGACTTTTTTAAAACTTTCAGTTCCAACATTTTAATAATTGAACTTTTTCAATTACAGAACATTTTAAAATTTGTCTATGAGAACTTTTAGAGATACTGAATTAATAAAATTAAATGTATTTATATTTTTAAGATAAATTTTAACATCTGTGGGGACAAGAATTAAAGGTTAAAGTGCTATGTTTCTGTGTCAAGTTGACAAGGTAGAGTTAGGCACAGGTGTCAACTTGACTGTTGAGGTTTTGATCTCTGGGCACATGTGTGGAGAATTAGTGGTTGAATTAGGCCCAGAGCAAACTTACAGGAGACTGACTGTCTAGCTGATGGGGAAGGCCCAGCCCATGGTGGGTGGGATTGGGCCCTAGAATAAAATACAGAGCTGGTTGAGACAGTTGGCATTCTTTTGTACACTTGCCCAGACATACTGGTTTATAAGGATCGTCCCTCTCTCAGCCATTATGTAGAGATGGCATGGCCAGTTCCCCTGGAAGTCAAGCTGGAAAAATAGCTAATGAACCTATAGTAGGAAGACAGTACACCAAACTTCTCTGTAAATAGGTGCTATTATACCTATAGATTTGAAGAGCACTTAGCACTCAGTCTAAATGTCTTCTACAACAAAGGTAGAGGATCTCAACATCCTGACAAGATGGAGCCTAGGCCAGCAGAAGAGCATGAAGTAGGAAACAATGGCTGCCATAATACGAAGTAATGGCGACCTGACAATACTCACCCAGAATCAGGCCAACCTAAACTCTCCCTCTCCTAAGGCTTAGGGAACCTCACAGAAGAGAGGGGGCAGTGAGATTGTAAGAACCTAGAGATGGAAAAGTTCACCATTGGACAAGACATCCCATTCAAGGTAGGACAGCTGCATCCAGGAACTCACTGCAGTGAGACTCTTCCTTACCAGACCTGAATAAGAACTGATATACCAACATGCCCCCATAGGGCTATCAGGGATCTCAGGAGATATAAGAAAAAACAGTGGAAACCTTAAGGACTAGAACTAGACGAGTGAAGGTAAATGTCCCTATCAGTGGGGTGGCTCAAAAAGGGGCAACTTGGTATGCTGCAGAGGCCTGACCCCCACAAAATTACAAGTCAGGAAGAACCCAGGGGTCCATAGAAGTGGCCAGGCAGGAGGATGAGAAGGAGTGGAATGGATGAAGGGAAGAGAAGAGGATAGGAAGGAGGGGGAACAGAGGGAAGCAGGGATAAGTACTCGATAAGCTTGTAAAACTAAAAAATATAGATAATAATAATAAAAAATCCAGAAATGAGGAGAAGAGGAAATGAGAAGAAATGGAAATGTACTTGAGAACAACATCAAGCAGGGTTTTTTATTTTTTATTTTTGTATTGTCTGGGCAAGGTAAGGAAAACTGCCACTAACAAGGCAATGGAGCCAATCTGCTAGTCCAGAGGTTGTGGGAAAATCTGGGATTCAAGATGTGCCAGAATAGTCTCAGGTAAACATCACATCCAAGGTCTCAATACTGTGACTTACACTTTATTACAGTTGAAGGAAAGCAAATTCCATCCACACCTATCATACTGTGACTGTATCAAATTAATTACTTGCTACTGTCAGGGTCTTTTTTTTTTTTTTTTTTTTTTTTGAGCAGCAAGAATGAAGATTTATTGAGAAATGAGAAAAATATCCTGAAAGCTTATGGTGTCCCAATGAGGAATACCCTCTGTTTTACCTTCATTACACACCATTGCAATAAAATGCCTAAACCAGGCATCTTGGGGGAGACATGACTGACTTGGCTCACAGTTCAAGGCTACAGCCCATCATTGCTGGGAAGTTACAGCAGCAGGAGCCTGAAGCAGCTGGTCCCATAACACTCAGGGTAAGTGCCCTGCATGCTTGCTTGCATGCCTACCCTCGGCTAGCTCTCTCCATCTTTACACTGAGGCACTTGCCTAGAGAATGGTCCCACCCACAGTGATATGGGTCAGCTCGAATCAACAATTCCCTGTAAGCAGACGCAAAGTCTAGATCTAGGTAACTCCTCTCAGGTGGACTTGGAGGCCTAACTCCTATGTCAAGTCTATGTAATGTCAACTCTGTAACGTCAACGTTTGAAAAAACATTTGTGAACTTATCTAAGAGCCAAGTAGGCCACCATGAAATATTTAAACATTCTTTTTATAAAGTTTGTTATATAAGAGATTACTTTACCCCAGTTCTTCTTTCAGATAGGAAATGTATCAAGCCACTTTAGCACTACTTTAAAGAAAAAAATATAAACTCAATGTAAACTTGAAGGTAATATCATTTAATTTCCAGCTTAGGTTATTTTCAACCTAAGGTATGATTTATATGTAGAAAATATACAGAAAAATTGCAAATCTACATATACAGCTTGTAATATGTTGACAAAGGTATGAATCTTTATAGCAATCATCCAGACCAAAGTACAAAATTTCGATTGTTCTGCAAACTCCCTCATGTAGCTTCCCAGGCAAACTGAACCCCATGCAATCAAGAGCAGCTTCCATCTCACACTTTTGCCAATAACCGACCTCATTATAAAAATAACTGCTGTGGTCCCAACACTTTCCAGGCTAACATAGGGTCATAGTGGAAATCTAGCTATTCTGCCCTATGTTGCTCAGCATTCATTTCTGAGCTTCATCTATGTTGGTACATGTATTAATAGTCTTCATTTTTCCTACCATTCTTTATATATAGTAGTATTGCATTATCAAGTTGGGATCTTAAAAATGTCCCCAAAAGGTCTGTGCATCAAAGATTTGTGTGCTGGCTTGGGAAGTGCTGGTAAACTGGATTCTTTTTTTTTTTTATTAAAAATTTAATTATACATTTTAAAATTTTTTACCAGTTCCCTCCCTCCCCCCTCCTCCCCCTCCCCTTCCCCCAGTGCCTCCCCTAAACTGGATTCTTGAGAGGGTGTGAACTAGTGGAGGGAACCTAGACCACTGGTAGCATGTTCTGGAAGGGGTTGAGATGCTGACCCCTCTCTCTTTGCTTCCTGGCTACCAAGAAGAAAATGATGATCGTCCCCCATGCACTCTGCCATGGTGTTCTGCCACTGCACAGGTTCAAAGGCAACAGTGCCAAATGACCATGGACTGAATCGTCTGAAACTGTGAACCAAAATAAACCTTGCCTCCTCTCAAGGTATCTTTCACTTTGTCACTGTAACAGAACTGACTACTAACACATCCACTGCCCCAACTATGTCACGGTTAGTACATTCTCCTGTGGAAGGGAATTTGATTGTTCACTACTCCGAGATATGAATAAAGATGCCACAAATAGACTATATAATTTTAGGTCTTTTTCCAAGAGATTTAAGAATGTCATTGGAATTTTGAAGTAATTACATTGAACTACAGCTTTAGATTACTCTTGGTTATATGATCATTTTTTTCCAGCATTAAGTCAGCTGGCCCAAGAGCATGAGAAGTAGCTCCCTCTTCAATTATTTTCTTCTATAGATGTATGTCATAGTTGGATGCAGGCGTCAATTTGATGGTTGAGGGTTTTGAGTTCTGGGCACATCTGTAGAGAATTAGTAGTTGAGTTAAGCCCAGAGTGAACCTGCAGGAGATTGTGTAGTTGATGGAGAAGGTCCAGCCCATGGTGGGTAGGACTAGGTCCTGGACAGGTGAATAAAATACAGAGAGCAGGTTTGAGGACGTGGGCATCCTTCCGTATATTTGATCAGACAAGCTGGTCTGGCAAGTAAGGATTGTCCCTCTCTGTCATTATGTGGATATGGTGGAGCCAAGTTCCCTCAGCCCTTGTTGATGTGGGCTTTACTGTCAAGCTGGACAAGCAACTGTAACCAGACTATTGTTAAGACAATAAACCCCTTGTTCCCTTAAGCTAGTTTGGTAGTAATTTATCAGGAACAACACAGGATAGCTGAGACAATGTCTCTCACCTCCATGCCAAAGTATGATGGTAATCTCAACTGTTAACTGAATTTAGAATCACCTAGGAACCATACATAGTATGTTTTATACTAGATAGACATATATGTATATATGTCTATCAGGATATTTCCAGAAAGGTTTAACTAAGGAGGGCATACCCACCCTGAATATGGACAGGCTATGGTCCTGGGCTAAATAAAAAAGAGAAAACAGGGCTGGAGAGATGGCTCAGGGGTTAAGACTGTCTTGCAGAGCATTGCATGAGCTTTTAAAGAAAAAGTACATTCTGAAACCACTGAGTAGAATATGCTGTAGTCATGTCCATTGAATCTATGGTACAGATTTATGGTTCTTTTGTTGATTTGCTTTTGTCTGCATCACCTATTCATGTGTGAGTTGAGTACTGAATGACTCATTATTATTGTACTGAGATCTGGCTTAGACCAGAATGCTTAGAAAATACACTGAACCTTTTGATATCTCTTTAATGAAAGCATCAAGTGTATTGCCTGAATTCAAAACAACTTCATTGCTCCTACATAGTAAACAAGTTTGGGTAAATAACTCAAGCATGTTGATGTCTTAACAAATACGGATCTCTTTACCCACTGAAATAGATCATTGTTTTCTACTAATTCAGGTATTGGAAACAATGTATATAATGTGTATAAAATTATTCTACAAAAAATTTCAAAATGTATAAGAAAGATATACTAGTCTCAGGCTGGCAGAAGTTCATAGAAAGTGGGGAGAAAAAAACAATGACTTCAGTTGACAGAGTAAGAGATATTTGACTTCATAACGATACGATGAAAAAGGCAGAACCCGGTAACATCATAGTTCCTTCAGTAGAGACTGACAAACACTTTCATTTTATAGGTAAAATCATCCACAAACTTTCTATTTTCTTGTTTATTTGCAATTTGCTACAAAAATGTTACATTTCACTGATCTCCATTAAAATGTTTGCAGTTGGGAAGTGTTATGTGTCTTACAGGATTACCTTAAAAGGTAGAAGAGAAATGATTGACGTGGTCGGTTATCTCTTATGTGCCTATGCATCAGGCTCCTCTTTTAGCCACAGGTCTGATTCTGGCTGTCTCCATCCTTTTTCAAGCAATGTGTTAAAACTCAAAGGCTTGAAATATTCTAGGCGATGGCTAAAAGAGAAGAAAAGGAAGGTGGGAAAGGAAATGAATTATTCATCTGTGAAATAGTGGTTCTAGAGGGCTGTTTCTTTTGTCGCATCGGTGACAGAACATTTTATTTTAAGAAATATCAAAGGTAGGATATATTCTATGTGTACAATTTTCTCATTCCAGCTATCAAACACTCAGCTCTGAAAACATTCACCTACATCTCAAAGCACTCTTTTCAATTCACCACATGATTCTCTCATAGCTCAAGGGAAAAATAAAAATCAGCCTACACAGAACTCGAGAAAGCACTTGCCGATGCAACATGAAGACCTGAGTTTTGTCCCTAGGACCCCAAAATGGAACATGCTGGAAATCCTGGTGCTGGGGAAGCAGAGGCGGGATCCCTGGGGCTTACTACCACCTAGCCAACTTGGTAAGTTCCAGACCTGTGACAGACACTGTCTCAAAGTAGGTGGGCAATATTCCTAAGGAACAACATAAAAGGTCGGCCTCTGACCCACACATGCGTGTGCATATACATGTGTACTGATACATCACCATACACACCAACACACACACACACACACACAAATGTACCTACATATACAACACATGTAAAAAAAATCACTTTTTAAAATGCAACTCATTGTATCTAGCTTTAAATCAATTATATTAAACTCTTGCACATTCTTATATTTAAACTTCGAAATAATTTACATTGATCTTATTAACCAATTTTTTAAAAAAGCTTCTGGTCCATATTAGAAGATGGATTTATTTTCTTTCTTTGTTAAAGCAAGGAAGGCTAACAAAGAACAATAATCTTGGTTCTTTTCTTTCCAGAACAGTAACAAAAACCAGTTAATTATCTTTGAAGATTTCTCTTGTGGCTTAATGAGAGAAAGGTTTTCAAGCATGCTGCAGTGACAAGCAGTCACTCTGCCCTGCTTCATCCTGATCAGTGTGCATTCATACTTGTCCAGTGTAAGATCTTACAATGTATGAATAAGAAGCATGAATACAGGAAGATAACAATAGAAGTGAAGAGCTGGGGTGACATGCTCTTGTAGTTCTACCCCTTTCTGATCACATGGCTAGGAAAAACATGTTTTATAGTTATTATATCGGTCATCCCAGAGTAAGATGCTAACAAACAAAAGGTAAGGATGAGACAATGAAAAAGAGAAAAGGTCTGTTAGAAAGTATCTGGGCTAGGTAAAGCAAAGTAAAAGGTGAAAGAACATAAAGCAAAATAAAAACATGATAACAGAGATCAAGGCAAAGTTATACCATGTAAAAGATGAGATGAGAAAAGCCCACAGGGAAGGAAAGACAATCTTACTCTCTGCATAGTTCGCCTGCATAGTTGCTGATAAATGACCATTAAACTGCTTAAGGAACAAGGGATTTATTTTCTTACTGATAGTCTGGTACAGTCTGTAGTCCAGCTTGACAGGAGAGATGTACCAACATCAGGCAGAGGAAAGTGGCCACACCATCTCTATGTAATGGCTGAAAAAGGGACGATCCTTACTTGCCAGACTAGCATGTCTGGCCGACTGTACACAAGGATATCAACTCCCTCAACCAGCCCTCCATCTTTTACTCCAGGGCTAGTCCCACCCACCATAGGCTGGGCCTTCCCCATCAGCTATACGATCTCCTGAAAGGCTTGCTCTGGGCTCAACTCAACCATTAATTCTCCACAAATGTGCCCTGAGCTCAAACCGTCAACTGTCAAGTTGACATCTGTGCCTAACTATGACACCAGTCATTAACCTTCCACAGCTGCACATCAAACAGTCTTCAACTGTCAAGTTGACACCAAAATGCAACCATTACAGTTACCTATCCTTGAGGTAAAAGGTAGGAAGTTACCTGCCATGACATGATGCTCACCAGCATAGACCTGGTTAGGCTCCTCTAAACCTCAGCCTCAGCTCTGCAAACAGCACTGGCCACATAGTTTACTCTGAGCCATAGAGCAAGAGTCACAGTGTCCCTAGACAGTCCATGAAGCTTCGCAAGGCTACCAGGAGCTATATTCTTCCTTGGTGACAGTTTCTGCTACAAGGAGACAGGATCAAAGAGGAAAGGTGTTGAAGATACCTTGGCTTGAATGCCTACTCCCATAAGAGCTAGCACTGTTCAGCATAACTTCCAGAGTCCCACAGATGGCATGACTGGGAAGAGAAATCCTAAGCCATGATGTCTCTATCAGATGCTTGGAGCTCACTCAAAATTATTCTCAGTCCAGATGTCATTTACTAATTAGGAGTCTTTTTTTTTTATCACAAGCAAGTTCACCTAGAAACAAAATTGACTCTCCTATCCTAATGAGGTTACTAAGAGAATAAAACCACAGGCATAAATAAGTACAAGCTCCTTAGGAGCAAGGGGAAAAAATTCACAAGCCCTTTACTCACACCAGGAAACATGGGTTGCTCTGGTCATTTATCTAGGAGAGGATCATGAATGAACCTGAAGTTACAGCTCTATGTAAGCTGATGGAATACTTGCTAAATATGAATTTTTTTCTGACATGATTATGAAAATCCAGACTGTCATGGTTTGAATGTAAGTTGCCCCTTACAGGCTCATGTGTTTGAATTCTTAACTGATATTAAGGGAAGGTTGTGATACGTTTGAGACGTGGAGTTTTGATGGAGGAAGGAATGTCACGGGGGATGGGCCTTGAGCTTTGGTAACCCAGTCGTTCATCAATTTGCTCTTGCTATCGCTACCTCTCTGATAGTGGCAGTGACCTGAACCAGCTTACTGTTTCTTCCTCCAGTCATGCCTTCTGCTAAGCAATTCCCGCCATAATCAATTATATATACCCCTTCTGGAACAGTGGGTCAAATAACTTTCCCTTTCTCCCCTAATTTGTTTACATATGAGTATGGTTTTGCAAAAGAAGAAAGAAAAGCAACTAGGGTGAAAATATATAGATTCATTGTGTATATGTATAAAAGTGTCAAGAATTAAAAAAAGAAAGAAGATAAACTATAACAAAGACTATGCCACTCCAAAGGTGATCTTTAAAGATCTTGAGAGATGGCTCAGTGATTAAGAGCACTTTGTGTAAAACATGAGGACCAAGTTGAGATCTCAGAACCCACATCACAAGCTGTGAATGGTCTGTGTTTCTTCAATTTCAGTGCCGTGGGGACAGACAGGAGGATGGCTGACACTTCCGAGCCACCATCCTAGCTGAAAAACTCAAGCTCCAGGTTCAGGGAGAGATCCTGTCTCAAAGGAATAAGGCAGGGAGAGATAGAGAAAGATACCTAATACCATCTTCCACATGTATGCACACCCATGCATGCACACATAGCACACCCACACATATAGCACATCCACACATATGCATATAACACAAACACACATGTGCATATAGCATACACACATTTACATATGTACATATAGCATACATACATGTGTATGTACAGCACACACATGCATAGAGCACATATACATACACATATAGTATATATATCATACACACATATAGCACACACACATATAGCATACACATAAATACACGTAAGTACACACACACATGCACATACATATGTATACAACACCCATAATGCACATATGGCACATATATACAAATCAGTTTCCAAAAACTATACTTGTAACACATCTCAACCTATTTTTTCCTTACAAATCAGGTGTTTGTCCATGTTGCAGCTCATGCTGTGGCACAGGATAGAGAGCTTCATATTTTCTTTTGTCTTTTGATCCATGAATTGCATAGGAATTGAATTTTGTCACATTTGGTGGGAAATAACTCCAAGGAAGATAAGCTTTGCCTTCCCAGTTTGCATCTTCTCTGGACACTTCGAATGGCAAATCAAGTTCTTTCTACAGAAATGTGTGAAAAGCAAAAGGTAAGTTCAGGTTTATGTTACAAATACCCAAATATTACACAATTAAGGTTTTGCTGCATGTGTTTAGTTACTTACTTTCCAAATGTTTCTTCTTCCAGACAACAGAAGCACTAAATGCTGTCCATGGCTGTCAAAATTAAGATTCCTCATGAGTGTATGAAATAAACAATAACTTTCTTCACTATCCTTCATATCTGGAATGGGTGTGTTTATAGCTAAATTTCCAAGGAAGTAAAAAAGTACAATGCAAAAGTCAGATCATTACATTAGGTGAGAGCCAGTGTGCTCATTCACTTAGAAATGAAATCTTTGGATTTACCATCTTCTAGACAATCACTTTGTGTCCAAACACAAAGTTTCACAGGCTAATAGTACTTTTCACATTCTTTAAATAAGAAACTATACAAATTATTTCACCTGGTCAAATGAAACAAAAGTATGAGAAAGCAATGGAAAGATATGTGAAGTTTGTGATAAAACCAGTGAGGAAAAAACAAAGAAAGTCCTCTTAGAGAGAAAGCTCTGTTCACATGGGGCTGCCACACCCAAGAACTCAATACAAGGATGCCTATTTCCCCTAGACCTCCTCGAAGCTCACCTATCAAAATTTCACCCCAGAAGAGGTGGGTTCTCCAGAAATAGGGGTACCATTCTGAGAGGCAATGTGTCACCCATACAGGTCATGAGAGGGGGAGATATTAACTAGTGGTTAGCCCACTAGTAAGTACTCAGGCACATGGCAGTGTAGGCTTCCTGGATCCGGCTCAACAGTCACTCTGGCAGGGGGCCGGAGGGCAGGAATGAGACTGGATGGAAAGGAGAACAAGTCCAGTGGAGGGAAAGGGGGTGTGAAATAGCAGAGGATAAAATATAAAGCTATTATATCTGTATATGACAGTTTCAAAGAATAAAAGAAAATAAACTAAAGAAGTTGAGACCAACTTCCAATTCTAAATTAACAACTTTACTAAAGGCACTTTCCATAACAGAACTATCTTGAGGTTCATTAGGAAGGTAGAAAATATAAAAGACAATTGACTGAGGCTAACACTAGCCTACAAGCCAAATGCCTTAATCTGTATTTTCTCTCAGCCTCATCCTTCACCAGTCCACCTACTGTGTTTCCAGCTTTCTAGCATTAGTTGGGTATCAATGCCACAATCTTCAAAAACAAACAAAATACATTCAGAAAAGGAAACTCAAATAAGAATGTATAAGTAGGATTAGCCACATTGATAAGAAGCAAAGAACTTCATGTATTTACATGAAACAAACTTAATGCCTCTAGAAGATTATTAAAATTTCTATCCAAATGGTGCTTTAAAAGAAACTGTGGAAGGAGGATTTTCTTCAGTAAAGTACTCTTAACAGAAGACAAGCATCGATCCTCTCAATATTTATATACTGTTTTCTTTTTCAGTTTTAGGAAAATTTCAGTAAAATTTTCTGCAGATTAAAACATTATTCTTCTTGCTGCCTTTCCTAGGAGTTAATTAACTGCTACAGGAATTTACTGCCTGAGGCAAAAGCATGATTCCTGATTACTAACTGTTCTGATGCACATGAAATCAAACCACTCTGGGACTTTGTTATATCTTATTCATTTTATACACAATGATTATTATGCCATTTTTTACACCAGATTATCTGCATTTTTCTATGCATCAGTTTTAGGCCACAAATTCATGAAAATAAGTTGATATCTTGTAGTAAGAGTTCTGGCACAAATGACAAAATAATTGTCTTAGCTTTCTCACCTGAATGATAAGAATAGGACCACAATAGCTGAAATTTCCTTTCTCTTCATGACAGTTTGCAAGAACTAATCATAAAAATATTTTGGAATGCTAACCAAAAGATGACATAAAACATAATTATTCTGACTTTAAAATACTTGCAAATAGCTATTATTTTCCATAAAGTTAGCAAAAAATTGTTACATGTGTTTATCGACTCACTTTCCCAATATTTCTCTTTTTGATTTTTTTTTTATTTTGATCAATTGTTTAGGGCTCTCTTGCCAGTCTAATAAGAAACACAGGCTATTGATGTAGACAGGTTATTTAAATGCAACTTAAACAAAAAAATGACAATATACAGAAATACTTCATTTATTAAATACTTTGTAATTTTAAGTCATGCTATAATTTAGATGGCAGGTAAGTTTACTTTCACATCTACACAGGAAAGAGAAGGTTGTCATCATGTAGAAAAAGATCCCAAAGGAATATTAAAATTTGGGCAAAGAGACTCCAAAGGTAATATTTTTAATGTAACTTTTAGAAAAGTCTAGGTACGATTTAGATTTTATTCTTTGCATTAAATACAAGAGTGATACAGGGTGAACATAAGAATGAGTAATGAACAAAAAAAAAAAGAATACTAAATTATTCTTTATATGTGAATGTCTCCCTTTATTTCTTAATACTTAATATATAATAATGAAAGTAAAAGGTATCAGTTTTACATAGTGATTCTTTTTACCTTGCAAAAAAACTTTACATTTATTATAAAGCTGTATTAATGAACTGAAAATAATAACACAACATACTCAAATATTGAATATATATTTTAAATACATGCATTTTACATCACAATAAGTATTTAGAATTCAAACTGATTCTACTTAGCATTATCTCTATTCAGATAGAATGAATGTGCTTTACTATTTTACTATAACCATATGATTTATGACAAGAAACATTATGTTCAAACTGTGTAGTGATGATTAAGAAAATTACCGTATACTTACGGACAAAGCTCAACTTCTAAGTACTGCTCAGTTGCATCATTCAAGAAAAATGCTTCTACAACTTAAGAAAACAGACAGTACATGAGACATTTAATTTTGCTTCAGCAGTAATTGATTCCTTTGGAATATAAAACGAATTAACTAAGCTTTTAAAGTTTTCATGTTATCTCTAGCAGGAAGAAGGGCAAAATAATGGTGCCCTGGAAGAAGATAGACAAGAAACAAGTCAACACTCTTGTCCTTTGCTGTAAAATTCCTGAGGTTAGAAAGATTCATGAAGCCTAACACTGGTGATGTCACAAAGAGGATTCTGCTGGGCCGCTATCTGCCTCTAGGAATTTATCCTGAGGGAACAAAGCCGACAACCAGGAAAAGAAGTGCAGTTACACTTATCAAAGTATTATTCAAAAAACTAGAAATAGCATAAATACAGTTATTTCTTCTTATATAACATTATTTCTTATAAACAAATTGCCTGTGTCAGGACAACCGATAAATTATAGAATTCAATTCATGTATCCCATGAAATGGAATACAATAACATCTTTAAAATTAAAGACACAGTGGCATGATAAGATATTTGTGACATTTGCAGGTAAGTTGTACAAAAGTAAATAAATGTACATAAAATCAACCAAATGCACATAAAGTTAAAACTACATGCTGATGGCTACATGTCTGTAACGCAGACACAGAAATAGCATGACTGGTTTTCTGTGATCTGTGGTCTTTTTTATTATGAGTTCCGGAAATTTTTTAAACATTAACTACTTTTAAAATTATTTAACTGTGAAAGCAATACATATTTCTTGCAAATACTTGAAACATCACTGCAAAAAATTAAAGTCCTTTTCTTCACTCTTTGGATCAAAACTTATCAGCCTTTTTCTGTGTTCCTATCACCTATTTTACTTAACTTATATCTTGAAAAAGAAAAAGAAATCATACTTGTTTAGAAACTTGCCTTTTGTATTAAAAAAATCTTTAGCTGAGGGACAAATTTAAATTTTCATTTTAGACATATCACTATGGTGTCAAAGTGAAAAATGATAAGACAAAAAGAATATTTAGAAGATCTATGGTAACTATGTAAATAAGTTCTTAATGAATGCATCCAAAGGCAGCAAGTGATAGATCTTGGGGAGAAACTCATAATTTCTATATTTGATGATATGAGATAGTATTAGTACCATTGACCTTGATAAGGAGAGTCTTTTAAAAATTAGATGAGTTCACATCAGAATTTGTTTCATTTGGGCCTTATAATCTTAATAGACAAATTGTACTGATATATACCCTAAGGAACTAGTTATACAATTTACCTAAAGAAGACAACAGGGCTGGGACATAGCTCATTGGTAGTATGCTTATCTAGCATGCACAAGGCCCTGGGTTCTATCCTCACAACCCCAGCACAAAGGGAAGTTTGAACTTTACAGTACGGTAGTGATATTACTTAAAAATTGTCAAAGTCATAGTCTGGGACATGGCAACCACGAAGACTTGGTCATCCATCTTCACTAGATCAATTAAAGAGAGAAATAATAGTTTAAAGCAGAAAAAGGAGATTTATGCAATGTGGTCCCTTTGGGAGGAGGAACAGACATCCAAGCAGTCCTGGTCAAGGCGTGGTCTTCTCCACCAGTTACCAGTTTCTCCTTCAAGGTGGTATAACAAGTTATCAGAAGTGTGTGAAATCTCTTTCCTGAGACAAGTTCCACCCTCCTCTCCCCCTGGATAGCACAAAGACTGCAGTCTTTCTTTTTTTTCTACAGCATGAGATTCATGGGTGTAGGGTGGAATTCCCATTTCTTCGGATTTGTTATTTCAGTACTCTCACAGCCAAAGGGAAGGGCACAGGTATCTCTCTGGAATGCCTTAACTCCTATCAGGATGGTTAGAGCAATGATTCATGATCTGGAAGAATGGCATCATGAGGACTGGTTTGGAAATATAAGTCTGGTTACTTGGTTATAGAATTCAGTACACAGGGATGTGATCCTGTGTGCTCTGTGGAGCAAACCTGAAACCATTTAATTTCCTGATGTATTTTTAATTTGATATATAAGATTTATCGACAGTATAAATATTCTCATTTTGAGGTTGACAGTATTTCTCCAATACGTAAAATACCCAAAATTCCCATAAATTAAGTTTATAAGGTGAAAATTAAAATACTTAGAGACAAAAAAAAGGGGGAACATGAAACTTTTTCAGATTAACTTTTTTTTTCTATTTGTAAAGAAAAAGCTCCAATCCATTTTTTAATTTTTTTGGAAAATTTCTGACATTAGAGAATTAAACTAACATGTATTAATATTCCACCCTTACATTTTGATGACAAACAAAAATTCACGAGGCCAAAAACATGGCTCTCAGCCTTAACATTTAAAGCTAAAAAATCACGAGTGGATGATAAAGTGTGCAGAAACTGAAAAATTGACAAACTATTTAAACCCTAGAATCACTGACTGTTCAGAAACTACAAAGATGGAACGTGGGTGGTGGGGGGTGGGGGGGTTCCCTGTGCCACCTGTCTCCGAGGAAACTCTGATATTGATAAAGTACTGAGCCAGGATAATGGCTGGCAGCAGATCCAGTGATAGTAACCTGCCTATCAAGATCCTTCCACAGGGTTCAAAATTTTGATCTGGACCCCAAACATCTGATGAATTTCATTGATTTTGGTGCCTTAACGCCCAATTATGCAGCCAATCAAATCCTTTGGAATGGTGAGTTCATGAGTAGTCGGAGCAGATGCATCCAGACCTGTACTGAATCTGGTGTTGCCATGTGCCATGGGAAAATGAGATCGTTGCATTGCCAACTGATGCAGCTTGGTCAAATCTGGCTGTAGAATAGCAGACTGTTCTTGAATGGTATAGGCCTAACCACCTGCAAAGATGAGTGGAGAACTTGAGGGCTTGGGGCAGTAAGGGATGATCACACCCATCGGAGAGGATGCCAACGTGACCATGCAGATCTGTTTGACACATTCAATGATGGATTGTGGAATGCCAGCAATGGTGATGGCCCGCTCAGTCAAGTTAGGGAGCATATCGCCTGCCACCTGCACCTGAGCCCCTGTACCCTCTCTGATCTTGTTCTTGCAACCACCTTTTCCAATGAGAGAACCACACTGCCTAGCAGGGACCACTAGTCTTAGGATAACCGGAGGTTTACTGGCAGCTGTGCTATTGGTTATAGAGTTGCTAATATCCTTTTCCAGTTTGTCAATGATCATGTCAAAGGCTTTGAAGATGGCATTAGTAGATCCAGCCAAAGTGATAATTCCCTTCTGAGATGTTGATACGGGCACCACTCTCCTAGAGCATCTTCTTAACAGATTCTTCTTTCTTTCTGATGATACTGTCAATTTCCTTCCCGTGTGTAAGTAGTCAGATGGTTAGAGTGACATTAATCCAACTTCAATCACACCGGTGTCCATGTCTAGCAGAATCACAGGGAGCTGGACTTTGAGTGGTCAAGTCCTCTCTGGTGAGAGTGAAAGCCAAAAACTGTAGGCAACTGAGGGGAAAAGAGGAGACAGCAAGAAGGGAAAGGGCAATGGGGTGTTGTAGAGAATAGAGGTGAGTGGGAAGGGAAAGCCCCCCTCCCTCCCTTTCCCCTGCCGGTGGGTGGAGAAGGGGTGATGGAGGAAGGGGAGGAGGAGGAGGAAAGGGGAAAGAAACCCCAGAAAGGGTGGAGGTGGGCAGGAGAGGGGGCAGGCTATGGCTGCTCTGGCTGGTCTGGGCAGATTAACTTACTGAAGTAAAGGAAGAAAATATGGCAGCAATATAAAAATCTGGACTTGTAGTTGCTGTTTTTTACTGTTGTAGTTCTATATTGAAGTTCCATGGGTAAGGAGAAATGTCAGGATGACAGATTGGTAGGAAAAACCAGAAACTGCACATGGCAGTTGTTTAGAAGTACTTACTTTCTAACAGCAGGATTAAAAATAGTTCTGTGAGGGGTTAATATAAAAGATTTATGTTTGCAGTAGAATGCAGGGCTTCCGCTTACCTTCATAATCCCACAGTTCATTGAAAGGCTTTCCTGGCTCTCCATCAGGGGCTGGAGGGTCATTGAAAAGTGGAGCTCTGACTTCCATACTCACTCCCCCATCGCCGGGAGTCAGTCTGATAGTCACTGGCTCGTGTGCCACTGGAAAACCATCCCAAGTGTGTTCAATTTTAAAATCCATCTGGAGATTCATTTTAAAACATACAGAAGATTCCTTTAGTCAAAAATGAAATGGAAATCTGAATGCCAGATAGCAGACAGCAAGGCATCAATAGAAACACTTGGGAGGCAAAGGGTCATCTGTGTTGTGCCTAATCATGTACTTATGAGTTCTGTTCCAAAGCAGATAGCTGATTTAGATATGGCTCTGCATCTGTACAGTGTACCAAATCACTATAAGAGTTAAGCCCACTGTGGAAATGTAAGATTACTGTACTTACGTATAAGCACATGAGTTTTTGTTTCATCCCGTCTTTTTAAACTGAAAATATGCAGGGTCTGAATTACTCAATCCTCTGGAAATAAAGCTCTCAATAATAAAACTCAGCAACAAATCTTTAAAAATTTGTAGAAGCAGTGATAATAACACCTAGCTTTTATTTTAAAACCTTTATTTGGTTTTTATTTTACTTTAAAACCTTTATTTGGGAGGGACTGTAATCATTGAGGTTGAGTAGAGTTGAATTTCATGTTCCTTCATTCCTGTTATATATTTCCTCTGTGATGTCAATTGTTTTCATTTCAACTATTAAATGGTCACTTGTCTAGCTATTAACTTCAATTGAAAAATAAAAACAGAGTCTACTATTGTTTAAACATTGAAACAGACTAAGATACCTGAAGCAAACAATATGTCTTTTCTGTTGTTTTTTTTAAGTTTTCAATGGAAGGACTCAGAATTAGATCAGTAAAATTATGTTTTGTTGAACACTGTGGATGGCATTTTACAAATGGCTCATACGATTCCACTACAAATTTATTTTTAGGAAAGTTTATATTGCTTAAAGAATACTCATTCATTTATTAAGCACTTATCTTGTACAGGTACCATAAAGGGAACCAAACATAATTAATTTGTAAGATGCCCATGGACAGTTAGATGATTCTAATGTAGTTAATCAATCCAGCTACTTCTTCCATTATCAACTAGCTTATCTTCCAATCTAATTTCACAAAGTGTAAATCCATTCACAAAACTAGGTTTTTTAGATTGAAAAAAATTCAAACCATATAAAAATAGGGAAAAAAGACCTTAAAGGTAGTAGACAAAGTCCAAATATTTGATTATATATAGAATCAACAGCAGCAGCCTCTCACACCATTACAACAAAAGAGCTTACTTATATGCTGCTTTTAATTCATAATAATAAGTAATTACTTTAAAAAGCAACACCCCAACAGAAAAGTAAGTAAAAGAGATTAGCTAATAGAGATAAAATGCCAAAAATTTAGCCTATTTACAATGAGAGAAATGCAAATTTAAAAAATCTATTTCCATTTACATTGGCAAGAATAAAAGTCTGTTTGATAACACATTGTGTTAACAAGGACTCAAAAACATAACAGTCTTATACTGGGGTAAAATTGCTCCAGGTTCTAGTAAGAGCAGTATGGCAATATTTGTAAATGAAATGCAAAGATCTCACGACTCAATAGTTCTGGCTTCAGGAGTTGTAGCTAGATAAAATAAAAATGGTATAATCGTGTGAATATTTGCAGTGGTATCATTTTATAACAGCAAAATGCTTGAAGCAACTTAAATATCCTTCAAAAGCTCAGTGGTAGAGAAATTTTGCCGTATTAGACAATGAAATTCTCCATAGCTGTAAAAATGAGTGAAGCAGCTTTGTGCATGAACATTACATTGTGAAGTTAAATAAAATAAGTCAAAAAACATGCACTGTTCAATAAGTTAATCGGACAATCTACTGTGATTCATATACACTCTCAGAATAATATGAGAAATTGGAAGTAACATTAGTTGCTCTTCTGAAGGGAATTATCTGCCTCACATATGTACAAAGGAAAGTTATTTCTACCTTTATCACTTAAAATATATAATTTGACACTATAATAGCTGTATATATATGATTTTCAAATAAATGAACAATTTGAAAGTATTTTTCTAAAGTCCAAATTAAGGCTAATTTCTTAAGTAGCATCATAATGAAGCATTTCCAGAAAGAATGAATATAACCAAGGTAAACACCAATTCATTATGCAATTATAATACCTTCTTTCTTAAAGACATTTTTAATCTGTATTTTTCACTTTTAATCTCTCTTCTGTAACTTTTCTCTTATACCAAAAAAAAGTTAAAAATAAAAGACAACTTTACAATTATTTCCATTGATTTATCATGACTTTGGTAAGAGTTGAACGCAAAGGGAGATAGATAGTCCTGGAGCATTAACCACGCAGGACAAGAAAGTATTCCACAAAGTTTAAAAGGAGGACGTTAAGAGAGGAAAAGTCACAAAAACTTCTTTACTTTTTTAGCAATACGTTCCTTCTTTCTGGTTTGCTTTCCACCCAGGACCGCCCAAGTCAAAAGAAATGGAGGAAGGAGGAAGTCCGGCAGAAGAGCAGAGAAACCCGTACCCGCAGGAGAGAGGGCAGAAGTAAAATATTTTTCAGTGTAAGCCAATGAGAGCCTTGGAAAAGCTCAGAAAGACGCGGTGAACGAATAAGGAAGAAAAGGGAACACAGACCCGGAATCGCTTCTCCCGTCCAACTGCTACTGTGCCTTAGGCTCCGCCCAGCTGCGCCGAAGTTCCCAGGGAGGGTCTAAAAATCCAGACAACTCTGGATTTTCCAAGAAAACGTTGAAAGGACACGTAAATGAACATCTAAATGTTTTTTAACTATATCACTTAAGTCTGAGTGTTGTCAAATTTTTAAGGGCTCAGAATGATTCGGCAACTGTGCAACCATTTTAAAATTAACTACAAATCACTGGGGTTGCAACAGAATTCGCAGGGCAGTAAGTTATTTATTGCAGCTAGAGACTAGATGGATAGATACATAAGCAAAGACGATGAGCATTAAAGCCCCAGTGGGCTGTGTCACATGGTACTTACGGCTGTGATATTGAAACCATTCTTCCTGGATTCAAGGCCAGTTTGGCAGTGCCTGAGTTAGGGTGGCATCCGGTGTCTTGGTTAATTAATCCTCACTTTTAAAAACATTATTTAGCAGTCTCCCAGGGATCCCGGAGCTTGACAATCGGGCTTGCCTGGCTGGCCAGTGCACTCTAAGATCCTCCTAAGTCCCCTCTCCCGCGCGTAAATTGCATTTTCCCACTGCCACTCCTGCTGGAAATTTTACCTGGGCGCCTAGGATGCGAACCCAGATCTTCAGACTTGCGCAGCAAGCCCTTGAGCCGCCTCACCGGCTTAAATAAAATATACTAAGAACCTTTTTAGAGAAACATTTTTCTTTGTTCGTGTAACTTCCTCTAATTTTTTTTCTTCTTAAGTTCTAAGATTTAAATTCAGAGGAGAAAAAAGTTTTTAAAATTGGAATTTGTGATCTATCTCCTATTGTAAACTGTCCCTATTCTGTTCTTGGCAAAAATAAATAAGTAAGTAGATAATAAATGCGGGGGCGTGGTCACACCGGACTAAAGGGGCGGTGAAGGAATAAAAATGCAATTTTAAGCACTGGGTTTTGCCTTCGCTTCTGTGGAGGAAAACAAGGCAAACCCGCGCTGTGCGCTTCAGCCCGCGTTCCGAAGGCCCGCCCACCTCGTGACAGACAGCCAATCGCACACCTCAGCCCGCCTTCCGAGGGCCCGTCCCGTGACTGCCAGTCAATGACACATCACAGCTCGCACTCCGAGGATCCATCTACCTCGTGACAGACAGCCAATCGCTTGCCGAGGCCTAGGCAGCGCGACGACGCAGCCGCGGACGCCCGCGTGATGACGCAGGCGGCGTCGCCGTCTCCAGGGAACGGTCCGGGGCACGGCTTTCAAAGTCGCAGGGCGGGCCGAGTGCGCTCCGCGGCGGGCGCGGGCTTCCCCGCGGTCCTGGCGTCGCCCCGCAGCCCCAGTGACGCCGCCGCCGAGCGCCCACGGGGCCTAACTCCACGGAGGCGCCCGTCTGCCCGCGCTGACTGAATGATTGGGCGACTGAGGAGCCTCGGCGCCCGCCCGCACTGACTGACAGACTGAAGAGCCTCGGGCGCCCGCCCGCCCCGACTAACCCGGGAGCCTTGGCGCCCGCCCGCCCTCCCGCATCAAGAGATCGAGGACCCTGGGCGCCCGCCCGCACCGACTAAGGAGCCTGGGCGCCCGCCCGCACCGACACACTGCGGAGCTTCGGCGCCCGCGAGATCCGGGGTTGCGAAGGGCGCCGGATGCCGAGGCCGCCGCTCCGGGGATCCGCTCAAGCGACCCTATAGTTTTTGTTTGTTTGTTTCTCTGCACCACGCGCCCCCGCCTCCCGCCAGGGAATCGACAGTAAAGGTGACGACAGCTCCGAAAGAAGATGCTCATCGATATGGCCTCGGAAGTCGGCTTGTGCGGAGACCCAAGTAAGCGCCGCGCGCCCCGGCGGAGATCGCGCCACGGGGGTGCAGCGTCGGGACCCCTGGGCTGCGGATGCATGCTGATTGTGTATGCCCTTTGCTCCCCAGCCTGGACCTTGGGATAAACTCGAAGTGGCATCGCCGCGGGGTCCGTGCTTGCGGGGGTCTCGATCCTGCGAGGCTGCGGGGTCGCCGGCGGGGAGAGTTCCCTTCCAGGCTGCACTGCGCGGCTAGTGGGTGTGAAGGGTGATTACTGCGAAAAGCTGGGGCGGGGATGGGGACGGGGGTCTGCCCCCTCCATCAATCCCGTCGACATACCGAGGGCACGCTGCGGGAGGAAGCGCACGGGAAAACACGGCGACGGTGCAGAGCTAACGATTCGCCCTTTTGGCCAGAAACGGACCTCTTACAGGTCTGGTTCAGGGCTAGCCCGCGGACGTGGCGTTTGGGCCGACGAAGCGGCGATCGGAACTTACTGTACGGGAGAAACGTCCACTGCAGAGCGGGGTTCGCAGCGCGAATGCGCTATTCTCAGAAGCTGAGAGTGGGTGGTCCCGGTGGGAACGTCGAGGCCCTGCAGGGAGAGAAGAGGCTTGCGGTGCTCGAGTGGGGACCGGTGCTGGGGCCGAAGGTTGCGGTGCTCCAGACGCCGCAGCGCTATATGGTGGTGGAGACCCCCGGAAGGAGCCCCGGTGACCGCGACGGGGTCCAGCTGTGCGCTGGGAAGCCCATCCTGGCATTCGGTGGAACAAGGGTGAAGTAGCCCAGCACCCGCCAACTGCTGGCAGGATCCGGGCGAGAAGTGGCCGAGGGAAAATGATGCAGTGCTTGAAGGTGAAGAGATAGGAGACAGAGACTGAGACTTGAGTCAGGGAAGCGAAGGGGGTGCTGAGCTGGAATTTGCAAGCTCGTAGCATGTTTTCTTTAGGAACACACCTTCATGTGATTTGGTCCGGGTGGGCTTACCTAGCCTCTTTCCAAGTCTTTGTTTTGGAGCAAATTACTTCTCTGTGCCTCGGGTTTTTGGTTTGTTTGTTGGTTGGTGAGTGTAAGGTCACTAACCATTATGGAGTTGTGATGCTTAGAGGATGTAAATAAAACCCTTAGCATGGTATATGGTATTTAGTACCTGTTAAATTTACATTATATATGTGTTTAAGAGAAAGCGTGTGAGAGAGATCCAAAATAATGACACTGTAAAGTATTGTTTCTTAGGTTTGAAGGGGAAACAACTTGGCTCCTTAAGGATGACTGACTAGCTAGCTGCCCACATCTGAGTGATGTGGAACAGAAATTTCTCAAAGTTTTGCTTAGGTGCAGGGAGTGACTAAACTTAAGATAGAATAAGTTTTAGAAGATGGAGCTGCCCAGAATTCTTAGGATAAAATAGAGGTCTGAATACTAGAGAAAGCTGAGTAAGAGCATCAAAGGATGTTAATTTATTTCTTGGAAACGAGTGATAGGTCACTAGAAACTGGGTGGAAGAAGAGAATCTTAAGCAGAAGCAGCAAAGACTTAAAGACTACTTGTAATTAGTGTGCACATTCAGAAAACAGGTATGGAATTAGAAGGTGTACATAAAATTAAAACAAATATTGTGAGTCTGTAATCTTCTCCCTTTCTGTAAATGGATCTGTGTACACAGGTTAAAAATGGTAGGTTTGCTATAGGCAACTGAACCTACTACACTAGAACAGATGATCCAAGGGGAAACCTGGGACCTTTAGAAGCTGATGGACAGGTGGGTGGGAGGGAATAGGTTGAATTCATGAATGGAGGGGAGGGAAAAGGAAGTGGGCACCCACACATACAGACTCATTGTTTTGCTAATTTTATTTAATAATAAAATAATTTTTAAAAAAAACTTAAAAAATGGTAAGCTGCAGGGTGGGAAATGACTCAGTGGTTAAAGTTTTTGCCTCAAAAGCAAACGGACCTGAGTTCAGATCCCTCCACTCTATGTTTGTTTGTTTGCTGTTTGTTTCTTAAAGGGCAATTCAGGTCCTGATATGTAGAGCCAATCCACAGCAAAGTAGTAGGTGAAAAAACAATCCAGGATGATTTTTAATGTCATCTTTGGGCCTCCACAGGCACATGCACATACCTTCTTGTACACATGCCCACATGAACACACACCTATGTAAGTACATAAGGTTGCTTCGGCAGGTGAATCACCTCACTGCCCACTCAGATGTAGATGGATGTATTCCGTTCTCCCACCTGCTTCTACCTCCACTGTGAATCTAGAATCATTCTTCCCATTTGCATTAAAAAAAAACTGTCCTTTTAAGACAGGCCTTTAGCATTAAGTCAACAGTTCATTCAGTTTTGGGAGCTAGTAACCTGGCATAACATTATTTATAATAATTTATGTATCAATGTGACAAAGAACCACAAACAACTACTCTTCAGCCAATAAGGCTTCTAGTAAGCAGCGTATTTGCTTTGTACCATATTTCCATCTCACCAGGGAACAAATATCTAACAGTACATCAGTGTGAGGAACAGTATTCATAGGATAGGTAGCGATTCGTTCATATTTTCTTTTTTTTTAATTTTTTTATTCAATTTGTGCATGTGTGCACATTGTGTGTATGTATGTGTGTATGTGTAGAACCATGGGCAAATTCGGGAACCACCATGCACCTCCTCCTTGTTTACTCTGTCCTGGAATTCACGGGCTCCGCCCTACTAGGGCCAGAAATGCAGGCCACCCCCACTTCCGCCAGGCATCTATACGTGGGGTCTAGGATCCGAACCCAGGACCTTCCGCCTACAAAGCAGAAGCTTAACCCCCGAGCCACTTCTCCAGCTCCTCGTTCATATTTTCTTTACATTCTTTTAATGGTGTTTTTTGGAGATTATTTTTAACATTTGTGAGTTGTGCTTTTATGAATTTGTGCTTTTGCTGTCCTATCTAAGAAGTTATTGCCTAATCTAAAGCCATGAGATCGTCTTCTCTGTTTTCTTCTAGAACTTTTGTGGGGTTTTACATTTAGAGTTACTCTTCAAAGGATACAATTTTGTAAATTGTATAAGATAAATATCCTGAACTACTTTTAAAAAAAAATGCAAGTGCCCTCCTGGATTACCTTTCCGGTTAATGTTTTCCATATGTGTGTGTATGTTCATATGTATGTGAACACATGTATTTGTGCAGGTGAATGTAGGGGCTACTGATCAGGGATGCAAAGACACATCCAAGAACCACCAAATAATGCACACAAGAGATTTTATTAGCAAGTAAGCAGACTGGCTGTTTCTGAATCAGACAGAAGCAGCCCGAGATCTAACTTTGGGGGTCTCTTATAGGTCAGGGACATGTGACTATAGGGCAGGGGCACATGGCTGGAAGAGTACTGGGACGGGAAGGGGGGCTTTCCTCAGGGTGGGTAAAAAGTCCTTAGGAGAATGTGTCAGTTTATCTGGGGGTTGTGAAGCTGCAGACAGTGTGGGGGCTGTGGAGAGTCCTTGGGAGAAAGTACAGGCAGGCTGCGGCTGTGAGGTTTTTTGGTCTGGACGTGTATACCAGAGGAGGGCCAGGGCAGGCCTGAGGCATTTTGTGTTTTAACAAACATGGCTAACAATGAAAATGCATGCGTGAGTGTCAAGGCCCACAGAACATAACCAGGAATCATCCTTCATCACTCTTCCCTCCTGTTCTTTTGAGGAAGGGTTGTCAATCAAATCAGCTGGCCGGGATTCTCCATCTGAGGCTCGAATGGCTGGTGTACCACCACGTCTACTTGTCATTTACAAGTGTTCTGGTCTCTGGCTGGTGCTAAGTGCTGAGCTTACCCCTCCCACTCTCCCACTTTCTCTAAAGTCGGTAATCTGTGATATGGACATGGATTCATTTCTGAGCTGTGTGCTTTGTGTAATCTACTTCTATATTTGTACATCTGGTCCCCACTATATAGTGGGGTTTATAATGAATCAAATAGTGTTTAATCCCTAAGTTCATTATTTTTTTCAGTGTTTTGTTGAGTGTCTTAAGACCTTCGTGAGTCCCTAGAGTTTAGACTCATTTTGTCAGTTTCTACAGCCCTTCCCTCTTTCACAGTCCCCTCCCTCAGCCTCCTTTAAGTGCTAGTCACAGGGCCAGCTGCAATACCCAGCTGTGCTTCTTAATATATGGGTTTTGTACACCTTTTATCAGATTTAATCACAGGTATTGAAGCCTGATACTATTGTAAATGCTATTATTGTTTATATCTATCTCTGGTTTTTCATTTTCATTACAGTTATTTAAATACACATTTTGTGTTTTGTAACCTGCAATCTTTTAATTTCATTTGTTAGTTCCCCTAGGTTTTTTCTTTTTTTTTCTTTTTATTTATTTATTTTTACCCACTTATACAAACTTAATAGGTACCGCAGTTCCCTCCCTCCCTCCACCCTTTCCCAGTCCCCTTTTTTTCCCCTTCCTTTCATCCCCCTCCCTCCCTTTCTCCCAGTGCCCCCTTTTCTCTCCCCCCCAATCCCTGGAGCATCCTTTAGTGTGAATGTTAAACTTCCCTTTGCCTCCTCCACTCTAATGAGGTGTAAGGACTCAGTATCATTGCTTAGAGCCCTATCTTGTGCTCCCCTTTAGTATGGGAACACTATTGTGACTGTTAATCCCTTGCTCTAAGGATCCTAGTTAGTACCTGTGATCCATGCTAGACCTTGGGGATCATTGAAATGTCAGTCATTGCTCAGGTCGTGCAAAGTCCTATTATGGTTACTTGGGACCTAACTTGTGTGGAGTATCTTGCTGATCATTGCTCCTCACCATCTTTAGGCTCTTACATTCTTACCGCCCCCTGCTGCAAATTTCCCTGAGCTTTAGGATGGGGAGAGATTAGGCTGGTCTGGTTCCAGATGATTAATGTAGGGTCTCTGATGTTCTGAATTATGGTTTGTTGTTGTTTTCAGGTTTGTTTTTTTTTTTTCCAACATTCATTAGATCTTCTACATAGCTTGTCTGGTCATCTGTTAGCAAAGTTTTCCTTTTTCTCTTTTAATTTGAAAGCCTTCATTCTTTTTCTTGCTTTAGCACACTATTTCAAATTTCCCACATGGTGTTGAAGAAAGGTAGCAGACAGGAGCAGATAGAGCATCTGTATTTTCAAATTAAGTTTGTACTAGTTACGGATAGTCTTAAGTTGGTTTCTATTCCTAGTATGCTGAAAGTTTTTTTCAGTATGGTATGTTTGTTTTTTTTTTTTTCAAATATTTTCTCTTTATCTATTGAGATAATCACTTCATTTATACTGTTAACAGGGCGTGAAATCCATTGTAATTTCAAATGATAAATCTTCCTTGACTTTATGGGATAAACTGCACTTTGTTGTGAAATGCAATCTTTTTCTTTACTGTTGGGTTAGATTTTACAAAAGTGGATTAAAACTTTAGCATCTGTTGTCTGAGGTCACCCCCCATCCCATCCTTGTTCTCTTTTTCTGTCTCTTCCCTTCCTTAGTCTCTGCCTGATTTAGTGCAGATAGTGTGGATTTTTCAGAATTACATGGAAAACATTTTGTCCTCTTCAAGTTTTTTGAATATTTTTATTAGCGAGATAGATCATTTAAGTCACTGATTCTTTAAAATTTACTCTTATTGTTTCATATATGAATACAATTAATTTGTGTAATTTTCACCCCTTATCCAATCCCATCTCTTCTCCTTTTTGCATTGTAACCCTTCTTCTCAACCAGTTTCCCTGTTACTTTCGCATCTCTTTGCGTGTGTGCCTCACTGAATTTCATCTTGGTTGTCTCCATCAGCATGTCCCTGAGCATTTGCTGGAGCCTGGATATCAGTGGATGTAACATTGAAAGCAGCTCTTTCCTCCCCAAATCCAGGAGTGACCTTTAGTAGTTTCTGAGGGGGATGAGGTGCCTCTTGATTTCTTGCCCCTTTCATAGTGAAGCGTTTACAGGTCAGTTCCTGTGTGGGTCTTATGGAAGTAAACCCTGGTCTGCTATGTCCAGAAGGGGCTGTTTGGCAGCATCCTGGCACTGATATTTTTGGAGATGCTGTAAATATCTACCTTTTATTACTTACATGGAAATGTAATTGATGTTTGTATTTTGACCTTCTATAGAGCAAACTTTTTCATTGATTTTTTATAAGAATTTTTCTCTGTCCTTTGGATATTTGATGAGTTTGTAACTGTATGTGAGGGATTTTTGTTGTTGTTTTTGTTGAACCTTTATACCTCTCATTTTATTCACTCAGATTTCCAGTAGAGTATTGGGTACAGCATGAAAATTTACAATAATAAATTTCCCTGGGGAAAGTTACAATCTTTCCTCCTTAGGTGTGATGTTTTGTTATATATTTTATAGGTATTTGTTGAAAGTTCTCCTCATGTTCCTGATAAATACACCAACAAAACAGGAAACAAGTTTTATTCTTGCTTATGATTCTTGTCGCTGTCCACAGTCAGCTTAGCAGAAGAGCTCATGCCAACATCAGGAGTTCAGGGAACTGGCCACGGCATCCACAGGAACTGCTGAGGAAGGGGCAAAGCTTCTCACTTGCCAGGCTGCCCCCAGGCCAGCTCTCCATATCGTCCACCTGACCAGTCCTAGCTGCTATGCACTGCGTCTGCCCACATCAGTTAGATGACCTTCTGCAGGCTTGCTCAGGGCTTGCTTTATCTGATTCTTCCCAAATGTGCCCAGAGGTCAGTCTTCACTTGTCAAGTTGGCACCTGTATCTAACTAGCACTGCATCCATTTTACACTAAGGAATGTCCTTCTCATCTCAATTTACGACTTTATCATGAATATATCTTGAATCTTTAAAAAAAAGACATGCAATTATCATATTTTTCAAACTTTTGTAAGTTGATTTTCTGTTTCTTTTCCTGTGTTTAATTTTCTTTGAGTTTTATTTGGTGTTCTATTTATTTATTTATTTATTTATTTATTTATTTATTTATTTATTTATTTATTATTTTGTGTGTGTGTGTATGTGTGTGTGTGTGTGTGTCTCAGAGGGCACTCTATGTCCCAGTGGAGGACCAAGGGTGACTTCAGGAATCATCCTGGATTGCTTCTACTTCCTTTTTACTTCCCTCTGGGATTTCCCAGTCTCCCCCACCATGCATGGCTGGAAGTCAGACCTCCACCATTTCCTCCTGGTATTTTTACGTAGGACCTGGGATCCAAACTTAGGACCTTCTGCTTGCAAGCTAGAGTGTTAATCCCTGAGCCCTCTCTCCAACTCCTACTGTCCTTTTTAGATTGTGTTTGTGTGTTGTGTGTGTTGTGTGTGAGGTGTGTGTATGTCTGTGTGTGATATGTGTGTAAATGGGAATGTGCAGGCCACAGCATGCATATAGAAGGCAGAAGAGAGTTTTAAGAGCCAGTCTTCTTTCCACCTTGTATGGGGCAGTCCCGCTTGTTCCTGCTGCACTATTGCTGCGGATGTACACCTTCATATCGGGTTTCAAGGATGGGCTTGCATTGCAGGAACACTGCATGCTGAGACATCCTGTAGATCCTAACTTGCTGTTCTTTTTCTAACTTGTTTGCTGTGAATTCATAGCTTCAGACCTTTTTCCTAGTACAGATTGAGCATACATAGCTTGAATATACAAATTTCAGTATAACAAAATTTTAGATAGTGAAGCAATAATAGATTTTTAAAAGAAGTTTGGATTTTGCAAATTACTCAGTAGGTAGATTCTATACAATTTTTTAAAAATCTGAAACGTTCCCTATCTGAAAGACTTCTAATCCGGAGTATTTCTCTGTCAGCAAGTTTTGAGGTGTATCACACTTAAACTGTTGCTCAGATCAAAATGTTTTTGTAATTCTTCCAGCCCATGAGTTATTTAAAAGTATTTTATTTTTGAATTTCATCTACATGGAGGATCTTCCTTCCCACCCTTCTTTTTATTCTTTGTTCCTTGTTTTGGTACTTTAATGGAGATAATAATGTTACTAGTAACCTATTCCTTTTGTCATTATTTTGAAAGTTGGTGAGATTTGTTCTGTTGCCAGTAAATGATCAATTTTCTGAGTTTCTTATTGTCTTGGAAAGGATGTATCATTGTGTATGTGTTGGGCACTGTCTTATGTAGTTTCTTTTCTTGATATAAATGTGACCTTTATTTAGTGAGAGCTTTTAATTTTATTGTGGATCTTCATGATCTCATGACGCACTTCTGTTTAATTTGGGTTCTTTGCCTTGCAGTTTCTCTTCAATATAAGCAATTATATTCAAAGAGTTTTAGCTCACACCTGCAATCTCTTCATAGAACACTGAAGCATGGGTATTACACTGAATTCCAGGACAGCCTGGGTTAACAGAATGAGATCCCACCTCAAAATACAACAGCAAACACAGAATGAAAATGATCACATATTATCTTCTGAACTCTTTTCAGTTGTTATCAATAGAAATAAAACTGTGGAAAATGTGTTTTTGCTTCTGCCAGGAAAACCTGAGAATTCATATTTATGAGATCAGAAAAGTTAGTTTTATGTGGCTACTCTTCATTCCACTGGAAAGTATTAGCTGTTTTAGGAATATAAAAGGACCCAATTTTAAGTTCTAAGATGATGTGAAATTGATGATTCATCTTATGAGACATAGTAGAGACTAAGCTTTCATTGGATTCATCAAAAAATGACTGCTGTATTTCTAGTTTTCAAAAGTTCAGCATTATTCAGTTAGCTTAAATTGTTTTTTCCCTTTATTTCAGATGATAAATTAAACGATCTAAGACATCATCAAGTTGAAAATTTTTGCAAAGTTTCAACTCTGGAGGTAAGTAAGATAATTAAAATTTGACAAACTAGATAGAAATTTAATTGTAAATATGTTTACAGCAATATTAGCTATTATAGATTAGATTATTTTCAGCTTGAATATACTTATTATTATAGATTTTTTTTGATGTGTAGTTAGTATTAGCTTGCTGCTCTATTTTTATTTCTAAAAACTGGTTGAGAGTCCACAGACCTTGAAACTATCCATGCACTGTGATTGGTGCACTTGTTTTTCTTATTATACCTATTCATACATACTTAGGTAGAGATATAGTCATTGAAGTGATAGAAAAAATTTTTAATATTTTATTTATTTTACATGTGTGTGTGTGTGTGTTTCATACGGCACTGTGTGTTCCTCTGGAGGCCCAAGGGTGACTTTGGGAATTATCCTGGATTGCTTCTACCTCTTTCTTGATTCAGGGATTTCCCTGGCTCCTCCCACCAAGGTCCGAAGTGTGGGACGTTGCCATTTCCACCTGGCTTTTTACATGGGACTTGGGATCTGAACTCAGGACCTTCTGCTTTAAGACAGGGTCTTAGCCCCTGAGTCATCGCTCTAGCCCAGAAAATTTTTTAATACATTTTTATTATTTCCGCTCATAAAAACTTAATAGGTAGACCAGTTCCCTCCCTCCCTCCTCCTCCCCCCAAAACCCCTGCTCCCCCTCCCCTCACCCCTCCCTTCCCATCCTCCAGTGTCTCCCCCCTCAATCCCCAGAAAGTCCTTTAATGTGCATGCCAGACTCTCCTCTGGACCCTCCTCTCCGATGACGTACAAGGACCCAGTGGCATTTCCCTGAACCCTTTCCTGTGTTCCCCTTAAGCATAGGAACACTACTGTGGCTGTCAATCCTTTGTCTCCAAGGATCTTGGTGCCTTTAGCAGATGCTAGACTTTGTGAGGTCAATAGTGTGTTGGACATTGCGCAGGGCATGCAAAGTCCAATTATGATTGCTTCAGCCCTAACTTGTGTGGAGTATCTTGCACATCATTGCTCCTCCCATCCTTGTGTTCTTTCAATCTTACCGCCCCCTCTTCCACAAATTTCCCTGAGCTTCAGGATGGGGAGAGATTAGTCTGGCCTAGTTCTAAGTGGTTGATATAGAGTCTCTGAAGTTCTGGATTGTGGTTTGTTGATTTTCTTTTGCACTTTTGCTGCTCCTGCAATGCCCTTCACTCCATCCTGATGGGCATTGTATGTCACCCCCTGGCCAGAGACAAAAAGCTGTTAAACTGGAGTCTTGTTATAAGAGCACATTCAAGGGTAGATGTAATAAAAGTAGCCCAGAAAATTTTTAATGATTCAGGAGCCTCTTAGTTTCATAATTTTTTGTTTTTCTTTTTCAACCGTGGCTTAATATAGCATGGGCCTGAAAGATGGATTCAAAGAACAGATTATTGACTCTCAGGATGAATCTGTGGGTGTGGTGTCGCAGCATATCTACTCACAGTCTGGCTGACTATGAAAGTTGTTTACAGATAACTTAGCAATGGCTCCAAGGTGGTCCCCAGATGCACCTGTGTTATGTATTTTAATTGTAATTATTTAAAACTGGAGGCTGGTAAACTAGGCAGGAACAAGTCTCCTTAAAGAATTAATAGCTCCTTCAGTTTTCAGGAGTTGCAGATTCTCTTCTACGTGCACTATTTTTATAATCATGATCTACAAGTCAATAAATCTTGATTCCTGCTGATTGGAAAAGAAACTTGTTGTTACCGCCTAATATTCCTTTTTTTTTAGATAACAAATATTTTAAAATATTTATTTACTTATGAGAGAGAGAAGAAAGGAAGAGAGAAAGCGTATGCCCTGGTAAATGGTGCTCAGATAACTGTGTGGGCCTCAGGCTTGCAAGCAGGCATCCTGCTGCTGACATGTCTTGAGGTCTCAGCTACCTTCATTTCAGATCCATGGAAACCAGAATGAAGAACTCAGTGCTGTATTGGTTTCTATTTTTAATCCAATTACAATAATTACTTTGCAATTTTTTTTTTTGATGAACACTGTATTGCAGAACCTATAAAGAGAAGAGGGTCATATTATTTAACTTTTCTTTCTCAAATATCCAATGCGGTCCATCAAGATTGCTCAATAGATAAAGGTTCTGTGTTCAAATATGGCAACCTGAGAAAAATTCTCAAAGTCCACATGGTAGAGGAAGAGAGCTGATGAACTGGCCTCTTAAAACTGCCTTTGCGAATCATGTCATGTGAATGATTTTCCTCACAATAAATTAAATTGAATTTAAAAGATCCAATCTCTCATCCCTTAGCTTCTACCTGTCTTCCTCTTTTGCCACTAGAAGCTTCTCTACTTTGTGCCCAGCTAATTAAGCAATTGTTTGTGAGTCTCACTTTTTTTTAGTATTTTTTACTTTCAGAACAAATAAATGATTTATTGACAAATCATTCTCAAGGGTTCTGGCTTTGTTTCTTTTCTTCTTAAGTGATGACCCGAAGCTCTGAAGTATTCTCTCTAACCATTTCTTTTTTTTTTTAACTTTTTTTAAAATTTTTTTTATTTATTCAATTGTACGTGTGTGCACGTGTGTGTATATGTGTGTGTGTGTAGAACCACGGGCGAATTTGGGAACCACCATGGACGCCTCCACCTCCTCCTTGGTTTACTCTGCCCCGGGATTCACAGGCTCCGCCCTACCAGGACCAGAACCGCAGGCCGCCCCCACTTCCGCCTGGCATCTATACATGGGGTCTAGGATCTGAACTCAGGGCCTTCCGCCTGCAAGGCAGAGGCTTAACCCCTGAGCCACTTCTCCAGCCCCTCTCTCTAACCATTTCTACTGGTGTCTTTTCTCAGTGACTCATCAATGGTGGTGTGGAACAAATGAACTCCAACTAAACTAGCTAGAGATGAGAGTCGCTAAAACAGAGTGAGCCTGGGGGTCCATAGAAGCATACAGGCGGAAGGGTGAGGGGGAGTGGGAGGAAATGGTGAAGCAAAGGGAGGAGATGGGAGGGAGGGGATAGGGAGGAAAACTGGGGTGAATATTCAATATCCTTGTAAAAGTAGAAAAATAAAAAAATAAAAGAGTCGCTGAAAGACAAACAGTGGCCCATTGAATGAAAGCAATAGTCAGTCAGCAGGCCTTGCAAAGCACAGATAAACCAGAAAACACAGAACAAGGCCTCACCCGCCGGCTCTGGGCCTCTACCGTTCGATGAATCAGTGTCAACTATTTTCAGTTCTTTTTTCTTTTTTAACATTTTTTTATTATTATTATTATTTCCGCTCATACAAACTTAACAGGTACACCAGTCCCCTCCCTCCCTCCACCTTCCCCCGACCCCTGCTCCTTCTTCTCCCTCCCTCCCCATCTCCCACTACTTCCCCCCCCCCAATCCCCGGAGCATCCTTTAATGTCCATGCCAAACTCTCCTCTGGGTCCTCCTCTCCGATGAGGTGCAAGGACCCAGGAGCATTTCCCAGAACCTTTTCCTGTGTTCCCCTTAAGCTTAGGAACACTACTGTGACTGTCAGTCCCTAGCCTCCAAGGATCCTAGTGCCTTTAGTCCATGCTAGACTTTGTGTTACCACCTAATATTCCTGTACAGTCGCCATTGTTGTTCAGATTTCATCATCACATAGTTTGCAGTAGTGAGAGAAAAGAGGCGATGTGAACATGAGAAGAAATGAATCTGCATTCTAGCAGTAATGCCAGTAATGTGCAGTTCTTCCCTGAGGTTCAGCCTTGAAGCATGTGTTCTCTTGGAGGGGTTCTGCAAGGAGTGGGTCCAGTGGCCCGTGGGTCCTTCAACATCTGCAGCTGCTTCACTGCCGCATGTGGTCTGGCAGGTAGTACTGAAAACTGGTGCAGGTCTCACTGCACTACTTCAGCTCCCCCTTGCCACAGTGGGTTACTATCCCATGTGGTGTGAAAGCCCAAGACCTGCAGCCAGTGTTGGGTTCCTCCCGTTCCCCTTCCCCGTGTAAACATGGAGCTCTATGCTTCTTCTATTGTCTGTATCTCGACTCGGTAACTTTTATGTAACAGTTTGAGGAGTGTTGACTTAGTGTTTTTAAGGTTTAATCAGCAAATCTATCTGATCCTGGGCTTTTTTCTTTGTTGGCATATTATTACTGTGTAAGTCATGTTTGTTATGGATCTGTTTAAGTTGTTTTATCATGATTTCATTTTGGTGAGCCATATGTGTCTACATATTTATCATGTCTTCAAAATGTTCCAGTGTTTTGCTGGGAAAAAAAATCAACAAACCATAATCCAGAACTTCAGAGACTCTATATCAACCGCTTAGAACTAGGCCAGCCTAATCTCTCCCTATCCTGAAGCTCAGGGAAATTTGCGGAAGAGGGGGCGGTAAGATTGAAAGAGCACAAGGATGGGAGGAGCAATGATATGCAAGATACTCCATACAAGTTAGGGCCGAAGCAATCATATTTGGACTTTACATGCCCTGCGCAGCGTCCAACACACTATTGACCTCACAAAGTCTAGCATCTGCTAAAGGCACTAGGATCCTGGAAGGCAAGGGATTGATAGCCACAGTAGTGTTCCTATGCTTAACAGGAACACAGGAAAGGGTTCAGGGAAATGCCACTGGGTCCTTGCACCTCATCGGAGAGGAGGACCCAGAGGAGAGTTTGGCATACACATTAAAGGATGCTCCGTATGGGAGGGGGAGGCACTGGGGGATGGGGAAGGAAGGGGGAAGGGAGGAGGTCACAGGGAGATAGGGGATTGGAGGGGGGGGACCTGGTGTACCTGTTAAGTTTGTATGAGTGGAAATAAAAAAATTTTAAAAAAAAATGTTCCAGTGTTTTGAACTATAGGTTTTCAGAGTGTTCCCTGGTGATTCTCTGGATTGTATTGTATTTTGTAGTAATAGCCTGCTTTTCATCCTCAGTTTGTTAATCTGTTTCTTCTTTTGGTTAGATTAGTTCAGTGTTTGTCAATCTTGTTATTTTCAAAGAACCTGCTCTTGGATTGAGACCATTTTCTTTCAGTTGCCATTTCGTGTTTTTCTGCCTCATAAGTGTCTTCTTGCCACTTACTGCCTTGGGACCTGGATTATTCTAGTTCTGAAGCTTTCCATTGCATCAGCAAGGTTTCTATTTGAGATTTTTCCAGTTTTTTCTGTGTGAGAGAGAGACCGTGTGTGTGTGTGTGTGTGTGTGTGTGTGTGTGTGTGTGTGTTGTCCCTGTGGAGGACCAAAGATGACTTTGGGAATCATTTTGGATTGGTTCTACCTCCTTTTTGCTTCACTCTGTGATTTCCTAAGCTCCGCCCACCAGGACTGGAAGTTCAGGCCACTGCTGTTTCCACCTGATGTTTTCATGTGGGACCTGAGATCCGAACTTAACACTTTCTGCTTGGGAGGCAAAGTCTTAACTCCTGAGCCATCTCTCCAACCTACACTTTGTAGTTTCTTTGTTGAGTTTCAGTCTGACTGACTTACCTGAGAAGCGAGCATGGTATTGTATCAGGACTTATCTTTTATGTTCATTCAGGTTTGTCTTGTGAGGGGAGAGCCCCATACATATTGACAGTTGTTTACAATTGTTACATCTCATTGCTGAATTGTCAATACAGTCTCTTGTCTTAGATATCAGAAAAGCTACACCAGATTACTTTAGCTTTCTGTTTGATTCTCAGTCTGTTGGTATATTTATCAGTGAGGCATTTTGTTGTAGACAGCAGATAGTCAGATCTAGTTTTTAATCCAGTCTGCTACTCTGTTTTTTTTTTTTAAATTGGTCAGTAGAGGCCATGTACATTTATGGTATTATCAAGAGACTTCTGTTAATTCCTATAACTTTTTAAACATTGAAGAAAGAAATTGAAAAAGACACTAGAAGATAGAAACACATTATGATCAGATGAATTGATATTGTGAAAGTGGCTTTATTGTCAAAAAGAATCTAGAAATTCAATGCAATCTCCACCCAAATTACAATGAAAATCTTTACAGACAAAAAAAAAAAAAAAAAAGCCCTAAGAGTAATACAGTACAGAAGTGCACAACAACCCAAAATAATCTAAGGCAAGAAAGATTCTCTCTAGATACAAGCATGAAACCAATATCAGACTTAGCATTTGTGCTCCTGAGCATTTATTTATTCACACAAATGGTCTCAAGCCTGTGTGTGTTTGCCTTACACTTGTTCAGCTTTCAGTGGTGTGAAAGTAATACGCGTACAAATTATTTTTGTATGTGATGCATAACTTCTACGGTGGTGGTCAGCCTCAATGGCAAGCCAAGCTTTAACTCCACAGCACTTTAACTGCCCTTCTCCGGTCTCTACTACATACTTCCTGCCACACACTGCCTGGCTTCCACCATTCTCTGAAACCTTGAAGCAGGGATCCAAGACCTCCTGCCTCATGCATCTTTGATGCCTCTAAAACCAGGACCACGTGGGTGACTTTGCCAAGTTCTGCTACAGCCTTGGTTTAAGACTGGTCCCTTTGAATCACAGCCAATTCAGGTTCTCTGTGTTGATGCTGGGAAAGAGGAGGAAGGAGGAAGGAGGAAGAGGAAAAGGAGACTTTTCCTTTGGAACTCCACTCTTTATTTAGTTCTTTCCTTCTGAAAGAGTTTGCATTGTTATGGCTGGAAACCTTTGCTGAGAATTTTGCCCTCAAGCTGCAGCCTCTTCTGTTATCCAAATTGAGAGCAGACTTTGGTTCACTAATGAGTACATCTTTTTACCAATAGCCGCCATTTTGCTGTCTGTAATCTCTGTAGACTTGCTCTCACGGTTTTTTTCTTCAAACTTCACAGTTTTTATTTCTTTTTGCCTGATTTCTTGCTCCTTATCATCATCATGCTGTGGGGTCTCTGGGGTCTTATGTGTCCAGCTTCTTGTGCTCAGGAGTCAAAGGCTGAAACACAGAGGATTAAGTATATTAGAGAAGAGAAAGAACGGAACTCACGGGCTCCAGACATGGAATCCCATGAGAGGCAAGGAAGCCAAAAATGACTGCCAGGACCAGGGGTATTTATAATCTTAGTCTAGTCCAATTTTGGTCCTGTACATCTCATTGGTCTGTGTATATTGGGTCCAGCACAGTTAATCTTGACTTTGCCTTGGCTGGCCTCATAGTAGAGCTCATCTGCAATGAAGAGCTCATTTCCATGTAGAAGGTTGGGGGACATTGGTGACCTTATCTCTGTGAAGAATTAAAATCAATTCCTCCAAATTAGTAGTGAGTGTTCCTTCAGAGTAATCCCAGCCCTGGGGATGACCTTTAGGACCTTCACAGACCTTCAAATACCTTCCCACCATGGACTTTCTACTCTGACTAAATTCCCTAATAAGATTTTCTCTCTCAGTAACTCTGAACAAAAGCGCTAAAAAGTAGTCCTGCAACATTGTCAAGACTACATTGCCTTGAAACTTTTTCTTCCAAACACTTGAATTTAACTTCAGCTTAAGCTTATAGGATGAGAACAAAACTTAATCAAACTCTCTGCCAACACATCACTCCATTTACCCTTCTTACAGTTCCAGCACAGTCTCTGCTCCCCGCTGGACCATCACAAGCTGGGCTTTCTCTATTCCATCTCTCAGTAGAATGATCCAATCTTCAAGATGCAAAGACTTTCCCAAAGTTCTCTGTATTTCTCCCAACAAACATTTTCAAAGGCTTATGAGCTACATCATAGCAATGGCCATATTGCTGAGTATCTATTTCCCTCATCTTCACAAACAGCTTCACTTTTTGTTACCAGATTCTCCCTATGGTACCAATTTCTGTACCAGTTATTCTTCTCTGTTGCTGTCAAGTATCAGTCAAACTCAAGTAACTTAAAGGAGAAAGGGATATTTATCAGTTTATGGTTCCAAAGGGGAGATACAGTCCTTCGTGGTGGAAAAGACACGACTGGCTGGCAGAAGCTAGAGAAGACATCATGGAGGCTGAGAGCTGAAAAACTGCCAACTGCAAGAGCAGACTTCTCCCAGAAGCAGGGCGGAGCTAATCCACATTAAGACCCGCACCCGGTGACTGCTTCCTCCAACAAGGCTTCACCTCCTAAAGGTTCACCAACTAAAGATTCAAACACATGAGCCTGTGGGGGACAACTCTCATTTCAAACCATGACAGTGAATGACATTCGTAAATCTCCTTCAAGGTAGATCAAGGGAAAAAAGTAAATCCTAGTGTTTGAAGGAACTACTGAATTTTCTTTTTAATGTTATCTTTCATCTAGAACTTAGTGTATTTTCTTTGTCCTAATAATTACACTTACACTGTAAGTATGGTGTGTTATATGGTGTTTTCTAGGTAATGTACTCCTGCTGTTTTTATCATAAATAGCTGTAGTTGGTTTAGATTTCTGGAGGATATATTTTATTAAATCAAGAAAAAACTTCATATTTCTAATTTGTGAAGTATTGGTTGTGATATATTATTAAATTTACTATATATAAAATCTGTATATCAACTTGAATTTTCTTTTCCTCCTTTTTAATTATATCAATATATTTTATAACTAAAAAAATTTTAAATGTGTTTATTTTGAAACACTATTTTAGCTAGAATAATGTGAGTTACCATTTTTCTGTTGTAGAGCGTCATCTTTAAAGGAGATAGAGGTGACACACTAGTGAACTCAGGAGATGACCAAAGGTAAGGTATTTGGAGGCATATAGATTAAAAAAATGAAAAAGTTCTTTTAGTATTAGGAATATTTATTTGTGGTTTAGATGAGAATGACTTGTTATGAAATAAGTAAGAGAAGCATTAATAGGTCTATGAGGGCCTCTCCAGTGGGCAGTGCTTTTGTCTTTTACTGCCCTCCCCTCATTTTTATTTGTTATAACAAGCAAAACCTATGGAATGTCAGGCAGTTGCTGGCATGTTATAGAGGGGCCATCCTACAGTGCTCAGTCATCTCGCCACACCTCCATCACAATAAAGAATTTCTCAGTCCAAATGTTAGTTATGCTAAGATTAGACATCAGTGGATTAAGAAATCAGGCAAAGTACTGATTGAATACAAATTTCTCCCCCTTGGAATTTGCTTGTTATGTATTTATTAAACTAAATGAAACTGAATATGCTGTATTTTTAATTATGCATTTTTTTCCTTCAGTTCTTTACCTACTCTTATTACTGAGTATGATAAAAATCTGGAAGAGCTAAATGGACAGCTGAATTATTACCAGGTATGAGTCATAATTACTGAATTTTCAAAATATTTTAATGAGAAGAATAGGGAAAAGTGTCATTTGTCTTTTAAAACATTGATTAGGAAGAAAAAAGTTCTCTATAATTAATCTGTCAATGTATGTTTGAACATTCCATCCATTCTGTCTTGATCCAGTGTCTCCTCATTTTTACTGCCTGGCAGAAGTGTCTCTTTAGTGCTCAGAGCAAGTACTGATCACAGTATAATTTGCTTTTGTCTCTCTTCTCAACATTATCTCCTTCTCTCCAGGCCACTCTCCCTCCTTATCTTGTCTCATTTCTATCCTTACCCATTATTATTTGAAGAATGGATTTTCCTCCAATTTCAGATGTTGCCTCCGTAGATGCCTTGGTCTTACTCTTCTGGATACTGTTCAACTACTTCTAATGTACACTTGGATTCTAGTAGCTTTTTTTCTGAAATACTGTTACTGGGTAGGCTTTCAGAGTAAGGAATTAAAGTGTGGCAGCTCTCTGTACTGAGGAGTCTTTATTCATAGTTGCTTCCAAGATAAGGCTCTTGGAAGCTAGTGTAGTAGTGTAACATTGTCTGGGTACAATCTGAACCACATTTTTAAAGTATAATTATTTATAGAGATCTAGGCTGATTCTGTTTCTTAACTGTTATGAAAATGGCAGCAATAAACATGAATATGCAAGTATCTCTGTAGTAGGAATTTGACATATCCCTTTGGGCACAACCCAAAAGTGGTATTGTTGACTCATATGATAGGTCTGTTTTTAGGATTTTGTTTTGTTTTTTGTTTGTTTAGAAGCCTCCACATTGATTTCCATAGTGACTGAACTACTTTGCACTCCCACCAACAGTGAATAAGTATTCCTCTTTCCCTACAACCTCTTCAGCATTTGTTGTCTTATTGATGACCATCCTAAGTGGATTGAGACAGACTCTTAAGGTACTTTTAATATTAATTTCTCTGCATCTATAAGATGTTGAGCAGTGCTTAAAATATTTACTATCCGAAGAATGAAATTAAATCCATCTCTCACCCTGCACAAAAATCCATTCCAATTGGAGCAATGACGTTAACTTAAAACGGTATTGAAACAGCTGAGGGAAACACTTCAGGAAGTAGGCAGCACATTTCTAAAAAGAACCAGAGAAGCACAGGAAACATCCCCAAGGATTGATCATGTGAAATTAAAAGGTTTCTGCACCACAAAAGCTGTTAAGAGTCTGAACAACCTACAGACAGGAAGAGCATCTTTGCCAGCTCTACCTTAGACAAGAGTCTAGTATAAAGTGATAAAGAACTGCAGAAGTTAAACACCCAAGCAAGCTACCAATCAACGAATAGTCCAGTGATTTAGATGGCTCACCAAGGAAGAAATACAAATGGCCAATAACAGTTTAGCAGAACAGTTTAACACTCTGTGATCAGCAGACACTAAATATTCTCTCCTTCTTCTTTTCATGAATGGACAGGAAAAGATTCTGTGTGGTGCTTTAAAGTGTTGCACAAAGTAAGAGTGTCACCTTCCATCTCTTTGACAAAATACCCAAGAGAAATCAATTTAAATGAAGGAAGGGATTTTTTGGCTGATGATTTTGATCCATGATTGGCTCACTGCATCTATCAGGATCTGAAGAAAGACAGAGTGTATGACAGAAGAAGCTATTCACTTCATGGTAGCTAGTAAGCAAAGAGGGTAGAGGGGCTGTGAACACAATATACAGCCTTCAAAGGCACGCACCTTGCCTTGTAGCCTGTGTCCTCCACGTAAGCTATATCTCTGAATAGAAAACTAAGCTATCAGTGCATCAGTGGATTAGTCTGCTAATGAGGCTAGAGCCCATATGAGCCAATCACATGCTAAGCTCCCACTTCTGCACACTACTGTAGTTGGGGACCATATTCCTCCAGTATATGAGTTTATGGAGAGCATTTCATACCCAAACTACAGCATAGAGCTGCGAATATCTGGCAAATACTTAAATGCCAAGGTCTATGGGAACAAAATGGTTAGAGCTGCTTTGCGATTTATTTTTCAGTTAATGGAACACAAAATGTTTATAACTCTTGGGGCCGGAGAGGTGGCTCAGGGGTTAAGCCTCTGCCTTGCAAGCAGAAGGTCCTGAGTTTGGATAGATCCCACGTATAGATGCCGGACAGAAGCGGGGGCAGCCTGCATTTCTGGTCCTGGTAAGGCGGAGCCTGTGAATCCCGGGGCAGAGTAAACGAGGAGGTGGAGGTGGTCCATGGTGGTTCCCAAATTCGCCCGTGGTCCTACATACACACACACACACACACACACACACACACACACACACACACACGCACGCACAATTGAATAAATAATAAAAAAATTTTTTAAAAAATTTAAAAAGTGTTTATAACTCTTAAGAATGAAATTAGGTCATTTTATTACATATAGAATTATATAGACTTTTATTCCTATAGAAACATAAGTAAAGTGAAGCCATAGGCTCAAATTTTATCAATAGGCATTTCTTTAAATAGCAGTTTCAATTATAATAAGCTAATTCTTCAATTAATTCTTCATTGTGTCCTTCTTAGCTTTTGGTTATTAAGTTGAAGCCAACCACAACTGGTTTTTTAAAAATCTTTTAAAATTGACTATTAAAGAACTTAGCAGATGATCTCTTTTATAAAAATGATATTTTGCTTTTATTTATAGGACTAGCAAATCTAAAATTCCTGTTGAATTCACTTTCTCTGAATTGCTATAATGATACATGGTTTGATTGACATAACAGAATAGCTACTTACCTGTTTATAGTCGATCAGATTTATGTATCTTGTTACTCCAGTATTTTACTAAAATGTTTAACTTCATCTTTTCATGTTTATATGTATGTGTATGTATGCTTACATGTAGGTGGATACACATATGTATGTGAATACACACGCACCTAAGCCCAAAGTTGATGTTGGGGACCACACTTGATTGCTCTTCCCCCTTGCTCTTTTGAGCTGAGGTCCCTAATTCAAGCCAGAGTGCCATATTAAGGCTTTACTAGCCAGCCAACTTGCTGTAGAAATTCCCAGGCTCCACCTTTCAGTGCTCAAATTGAACCACAGTCCATTTGCCTGTGCCATCTCCTTCGTCCTTGACTTCAGTTTTTATATTTGGTATTCTTGGTAAGAATTATTTTTTAATTAATTATAGGAAGGTGCTATACAAGAAAGTCCAAAAGTGGTTACCTCTTTTAGAAAGAGAAAAAAAGATGCCAATAACTATTTCTAAGAGTAGTTGTTTATATAGATATTACCAATTACTAGAATAAATTTTTGAGGCTTCGTCATGAAAAAATAGCATGTCTTCAGAGCAGGAAAAACATGCTATAAATCTATATATGAAATATTTTTCTGCTAGAAATGCATAGTAGCAAAGTTCGGACATGAATTATTGTGCGGGTTTTATTTCCTTCCAAACATCAAATGGTTCCAAATATTTTATAGTGAAAATTTGATTTGTAACATACCCATGTTTAGTTTTAGGTACTCCTATATAGTCATTTGATCGTGATAAATACTTTTCAAGATATACTGATATTTTTGAAACTTTTGAAGATCATTTTTTAAAATAAATATAGCAATAATTGCCGTGAAAGTCTTCCAAATCTTTAAGCACTGAATCCCATGCCTACTGCTTCTAATTTTATTTCTCACTGCATCATTCCATGTATCATTAGGATCCAATAATTTGGTGGTAAATTAATCTATTTTGGTTTCATTATAATTCCAGCCTAGCAAAAACCTGGAAAAAGTCAACTTTTACCTCAAATTTGTAGTTACAATGGGACACCCTGGGCTTCCTGCAGCATCTCTTTTCAGAAAGAGAAAGACCGGAGTACTTACTGCCTGTTCATACTTTCCTTGCCTCCTCACCCTAGGTGCACAGTCAGGACTCATTGCACCTCTGTTTTAAGGTGATTTTTACTGACCACCTCTTGCCCTACATATACCCATTTGCTTCGATTTAGAATCCACTCTTTATCTTTGCCATTTTGTATTTGCCCATACCTTCTCTTGTAATATTCTTCCTTTTCCTTTAGAATCCTAATAAGCTCTTTATCTCCTCAAAGAAAATTAGCGAAACTTTTATCTCATTCCCTCTACAGTGTGTGTTCTTCAGTGTATTTTACTTAATAGATCTTCCTTAGAAGATGCCTACAAGATGTCTGTTTATCAGACATCTATTGTTTAATAGAGTTTGATAGTTAATAAAAGTGCTAAGTTAGAGACTCAGTAACTAACAATGAAGACCTTGGTTTTCTTTTTCACCATTACTATTCTATAACCTCTTGAAGTATTGAAATATATGCCCAATTGCTTAGGCTTTGCCTAAACAAATGTGTTTAGGATACACATTCAAGATACAGGAATCATCTGGTATTTATTATAATGTGGTTTATCTTTCATTTTGTTTTCTAGGAGTGAAATCATAGGAAAAATATATTTTTAAACATTTTTTTCAATGAATTACATAAAATGTTTGCTTTTATTTATAGTCTATTCAAAATGAATGTTTTATTTTTGGTGTATTGTCTATATTTAATATTGCTTGTTAAAGTAATGAGTAAGTCATATCTGTTCACTAATCAGAAAGTCCAACTGCTTACATATGGACTGATTATTTAGTTTGTTATTTGCATTTCTTTAGCATGTATTGCACATATGTGGAGGTCAGAGGACCACTCGCCAAGTCAGTTCTCTTCTAACATGTGGGTTCCTGGGATCAAACTCTGACCATCCCTTCTTAGCAGTCAGTGTCTTTACCCAGTGAACAATCATACCTCCCATCATACTGACTCTTAGTGGTTAGTGTCTTTACCCAGGGAACTATCTCATCAACCTATTATACTGACTCTTAGCAACCAGTGTCTTCACCCAATGGGCTCTCACACCATCCCTGAACTGACTACTTGGCAGAGATCTATGATCTGTAAAATACATTGCAGCATCATTTTGTTCTTGCAGAAACAGATGGGTGAGATGAAACTACAACTTGAAAACGTCATCAAGGAAAATGAAAGGTACCAGTTACTTGTAGGGCCTTTCTTTGTTATCATGTTTAGGTGACTTTTCATTTTATTTGGTACTTAGAGTATATTATTTAATAGTGGGACTCTTGAGCTGGTTTTTTCTTTGATTCCTGGCTTCATTACCTGTGTCCTTAGCCTACTTTGCTTCTTTCTGCTTTGATTTCCTTTCTATAAATTAGAGATAACCTTTTTCACTGGACTGACTATAATGCATAAATAATATATAACAGAGTGCTTGACACTTTATAATTAGTAATAAACAATGTTATAATTTATGGAAACTTCATATATTTGTCTTATTGATATTTAGAATACATAAATAATATGTAATAGGGTACATGAGCATCTTAGAAATAGTAACAAACAATGTAATAATATAATTTCTAGAAACTTCATATATTTGTCATATTGATAATTGCTAAAGTACAATGCATGTAAATTTTTTTATTTGGTTTAGATTTTTTCATTTGTTGTGTGTGTGTGTGTTTAAGCTGTGGTTTTTTTCTAGCTTTAATATTCTTTCTCAAAATAATTAAACAACATTATGCTGTTCCTAGTAAAGAATATTGCAATAATTTCTGAATAATCATGCATAATTTAACTTGGATTTTAATGCATTATGACATTTTGTTTAGTTGTTTGCTGTACTTGATTTCACATTCTTCTAGTCCAGGTCTTTTGAAGCCAGTCTTTCAAATTTCTTCTTACATTATTGTAATGTTGTTATCTTGGTAGTTTTTTAATTGTTATAACAGAATGCTATTTCTAAGTAATTCATGAAGCTCCTACAGTTTTATGGTTCATGAACATAGTGCTGACATCTTTGAACTTGTGGTGGGGCCTTATGCTTTCATGTCATGATGGAGAAATGCAAAGTAGAAATAGACTCATGGGGAAGGAAAATGTTCTATGTTAAATCTAAGAAACTTGGACTAGCAAGACATAGAGGATGCATCAGGCACACTTAACAACTCACTCTCATGGTTACTAATCTAATCCCCAGAGCTAATTCACTCTCAGGTTATCTAACTTATCCCACAGACTTAATCACCTCCTGTGGTCATAGCACCTCACAATAATGTTTCGTACAGCATCAAATTTTAGCTTGCAATTGGAAAGATCCAAACCATAGCAACAGTCTCATTTCATGACTAGTCCCAGAACAGTAGCAAAGTGAGGAAAATGGACTTTCAGCTCAAGGAAGGCAATTTTGAAAATGTCATTAGGCTTTGAAAATGAAATCCTTAGCTGTGGTTAAAAGGTACATCACAGTGAAAGATTAAAAATGAAAATTTGTTAGTTACAAGGAAAATATTTTAAGAAAACTAAATATGATCAGGTTCAAATAATGTAGAAACTAGCAGTAGCCTGGATCATATGATCATTTTCAATTCCTTACTACTAGATTTTGAAACATTTTAATACATTTATACAGGTACATATGTTATTTGGAACTTGACTACAAATACAGTGTAATAAGATTATTTCATTAGAATCATACAGTATGAATTGAAATGTATCCTTTGTCCCACTTTTAAATATCTTTGAAGCTTACTTAGTTCATGTTGAAAATATAATGGTTTTTATTTTTATTGTTTCCTAGTGATGAAAAGACATCATTTGATGTTAGTAAAAGCACAGTGTTTCCCTTCTTCTGCCGTTATATAACCCTGATTTTGTTCTACAGTAATGTCCCTGGGGAAAATGCACTTGCTCAGTAGTCACAGATGGCAAGTCATTGATTTCAGCCAGCTTGTTGTCTTTTTGCTAGGGATTAGTCTAGACTTGGAAGTGTGGCTCAGAGTAAAAATGTATAAAGAAACATGTTATGGAGGTTTGGGCAAAATTTTCTGCCCGATGAAAAGACAGAGAAGAAAAGCTTCCCTTCCCTTCTGCTTCTTGTTACTGTAGAGGCGTGTCATGTGCAGCTGTTGAGCCACAGCTTGGATTTCTCAAGATTGGCAGAGGGAAAGACCGGGAAGCCTTTGTTCATTAAATGACACCTTTGAGCTGCTGACAGAAATCAGGAGTACCTTCTGAGTTAAATTTAGGTGAAGGGATCCAATAGTCATTCACTGTGATGGCATGTTAAGTCAATAATTGAATAAAATGATTAAAATATGCATACTCATGTGCATGTGCACACCTCCAACAAACACGTACAAATACACCCCACACAAAAGAAGGAAAAGATAAACCAATTCTGTTTGTGTATTAGTTTGGGTCCCAGTAAATTAAGTTGTGTGACCGTTATAAGGAGTAGTGACAGTCAGCTTGCCTTAGTCATCGTGACCTTTCAATATGCCACGTACACCGCTGAAGCCAATGAACTTGGGTTGGGCTAATGATAAACACTGGGAAACACCTAAATCAAGAAAATCATGACAGAGAGGTAGCATCGGTGACATCCACTCCATGAGTGGGAATCTCACAGGTGTCACGTGGCTCCGCAGCCATCGCAGCTGAGGCAAGGGTGTCCTGAATGCAGCAGCTCTTCAAGAAGCATTCTTAGCACACCATCTCTGAACAGGGTGGTTAGCTGGAGAGGACAACTGAAAAGGGAGCTTTGCAGCGCACAAGCTCTGTGGCAGCAACGATTACCTCCAAGAAGTCTTTTGTGATTTCCCTTCTTAAACCTCCAAACCAACCAAATATGATAAAATTTTCTCCTTTTAATTTCTTGTGGGTATCATATGTTGACTTGCTTATAGTTGGATGACTAGAGATAGAACTAGCGCTCACTATCTTGTATACATCTCTTCAAATATGACTTGAACTTAAATTAATGCAAAAGAAAATCCCTGTGTACTTAGAAAATCAAGTAAAATTCACCCACTCACAATTAGCAAATACTCTGTATTCCATAGAGAGCAAAGACTGAGTAAAGAATGAATCTAGAAATATTCCTGTATTTATAGCTGCTTCCCCAAACTCCATTTTGTTATTCCTAGGAAGAGGGTTGAAACAGCAGAAACAGGTATAATGGTGCAGTGCACCCCTGTAATCCCAGCACTTAGGAGACTGAGGTGAGAGAATCCAGGGTTCAAGGTAAACCTTGGGTACCTAGCAAATGTGAGCCAGCTTGTTTGTGAGACATTGTTTCAAAAGCCCAACCAGCCAAGCAAACAAAATCAAGCAGAGCTGGAGACAAATTCACAGGGGAAGCAAGGTGACCATTTCTGTTCAAGGCCACAGAACCGTGGCTGTCTCACAGGTGTTGGGTTGGCATAGTCAATAACAAGAGTGATCCGAAGCACAGCCAAAAGTATAAAGTGATCAGGTATTGCCAATGCCACCTTCAACTCGGAGAAAGACTCCTTAGAGGAAGCCGCTGTCACTGCTGTGCTGTGAGTGTCACTATGTTTAACATGCAATTTCTAGCTCTTATGTAGCATAGAACAAACAATTAGAAGATTTGAAGGTAGCACTTAAATATTTTAAATCTTGAATGATAGGTAACAGAAGCAGATACACAGGCTGGTCTACAAATTCTAGAACTAAAAAATGCATTTTAATAGAAAGAAGGCAGAATAAAATTAAAGATAAGACAAGCTTGACAAGACAAATTTATGGAAACCAATTTAAAACCATAGTTGAATTATAGGCAATGAGCTAAAATTCATGAGTAGTTGACTATTGAACAGAATGAGTTTTTTCTGTGTGGCTTCATTTATAGGAACTTTGAACTTTTTAATAATCTGCCTTTAAACTACATAGCCTAGAAATAAAAAAGATATGTATCACTGATACAAGTAGTAAATAATATATGTAAATAATGGCCTGTTTTATTATTTGTTATCTTATACACAAATATGTCACAAATAAGATTTGGACTTGGGGAGAAGTGTCTGTGGCTAAAGCAGGTGCTGTGCAAGCGTGAGGACTTGAGTTCAAATCTCTAGGACCCACATGAAGTCACTTGCAGTAGGGCAGACTGTGACTCCTACAGCAAGATAGCAGATGGAGGTAGGAGCGTCCCCAGAAGCTTGCAGGCTAGCTAGCCTTGTGTATGCAGCTACAGATCACAAGACACTATGTCTCAAACATGGGAGAGGACACGGATTGTTCAGCAAGGTTGTCCACCACATGTACACCTGCATCCATACACATGTACACCTGCATGCAAACACATGACCATGAACACACTTGCAGAGCATATGTACACATAAAGTTAGAAAACCTTTGCACACAGAGCCACACTTGGTAGGATTTGCAACCAAGAGAAATGGAAGCAAATGAAGTAATGAAGTGCTGCACTGGGCTCATGTTACTGGAATGTGTCCAAAACACTGTGATGCTGGACATCATGCATGAGTGGTTCATTTGTCTACTGAATTGCCTGTTAGAATAAAATATGATATGTATCTTTCTACTACACGTAAATATAAAATATGGCACTGTGGAGATGACTCAGGATTAAGCTTCTACATAACAAGCAGAAGGACCTGAATTCGGATTCCAGGTCTCATGTAAAAATGCTGAGTGAATATGGCTATAGCCTGTAACTCTGGCCTTGGAAGACAGAATCTGAGAAACCCTACAAGAAAAGCAAACAAAGGAAGATCAATCCAGGATGATTCTTGAAGTCACCCTTGGGCTTTCAAGGACACACACACACACACACACAAAGCAAAAATAGTCAAGAAGTATAAAGTACGTCTTATTCAAATGTCCATCTGACCAATACAGCTTTTAAGCAACAGAAGGCCTTTAGTTAAGTTTTATACAGAGTTTTCATCTGTGTAAGACCCTATGGTCTTAAAAGCTCACTGTATATTGATTTCCAGAAAAAGAAAACAGAGAGAGAGACAGACAGAGAGAGAAAAGGACAGGCACACGGAGACAGAGGCACTCACATGGGGGGAGAACATGGGCAGCTTTCAGACTCGGTTCTTTCCTTCCACCCTGCGTCCTCAGGATGTTGGTTGCCAGTTTGCAAATAGGTTCTATGGGCCCTAACACTTAAATTTTTTGGTTATTTTTATATTTAATAAGATGTAAGTCCTGAATTTTACTTTTCTGAAAACTTTAAATTTCTCTACGATAGACTGAACTCTGAATTAATTGCTGTCAGTTTAATGCATTTGATAATGTTGTTTTTATGCAAATAGTATGATAGTAGTTAATGGTGATTAACCACTTCTGTTTTTGTTCAAAGTCTATTTAAAAATGAGTTTTGTATAAAGAATCATGTGTAATCCAACTTGATTTAATTGATGCCAAAATAGCAATTATTGTTACTAAAAGGAGGGTCAATTATGTTAACTGCTTATCCCAAAGGTTGCACAGTAAATTAAAAGATGCCATTGAAAAGCAGCTGGAGGCCCTTCCCTTAGGTACAGTGACAGGAAACGATATCTGTACAGATGCTGAGACTGTCAAGAACTTTCAAGAACAACTGCAACTAGCAAATCAAGTAAGTGACTTTTTAAAAAAAATTTATATTCTCCATTTCAAGAGTTTTCTAAAAATCTATGTTGATATTTTTGAGTGATAACAGTAATAAAATTGCTGGCACTTGATTTTGTATAATTTAAAAGAATTGGAGCTCAGGTTATAATCTATGCCTTCATTGCTGTAAATATAGTTGCTAAATCTATCTTTAATTGAATCATAAAGTTTTTGATGTTTTGTGGTATAAGAGCATTTTAACATCAAAGGAAACTTTGGAAGAAACGTCATCAGCAATCACATTTCCCTGACTTTACAGTCTTCATTGTTGTGTTTTCATCTGTTACTGTTTTCTTCAATTTTTAATTTTTAATATTTTTCTAAAATTGGACTATTTCTAATTCTTCACTGTGTCTTATAGGTTCTGTTTTTCAATACTGTAACTTTTGCAAATTTGTAATCAGAATTTTATTCCACTTTAATTTTTTTGCATGCTTGTGTGAAGAGGGAGTGTAGGTGTGCGTGTGTGTACAAGAGGACAGTTGATTGTGTGTGCCTATGGAGTTCCAAGGGTGACATCAGGATTGTTCTTCCACATTATTGCTTTGCTCTGGGGAATGTCCAGGCTCCACTCCAGAGCTGGAGTTGCAGATTGCTGCCATATCCACAAGACATGTTTGTTTGTGTGTGTGTTTGTGTGTTTGTTCTTTAACATGAGATATAATCCAGATTCGAGTCCTTTTGCTTGCAAGGCAAAGGTCGTACACTCTGAGCCATCTCACCCCTCCACTATATAATTAATTTATATGGCCCTGTTTCTCAGCTCTTTGTTTTAATTTCACCCTATTCTGCTTTCTAGCTGTGAAACTCTAGGAGATACTTTAATGTGCCTCAGGTCTCCTTGTTTAAACTGATTTTCAAGTTATGAATTGATTTTTAATTTTTTTTATTATCAGAAAAGTCTGAGGCCGGAGAGGTGGCTTAGGGGTTAAGCCTCTGCCTTGCAGGCAGAAGGTCCTGAGTTTAGATTCTAGACCCCACATATAGATGCCAGGCAGAAGCGGGGGGTCGCCTGCTTCTCTGGTCCTGGTAGGGCGGAGCCTATGAATCCTGGGGCAGAGTAAACAAGGAGGAGGTGGAGGTGGTCCATGGTGGTTCCCGAATTCACCCATGGTTTTACACACACACACACACACACAGAGGCACGCATGCACAATTGAATAAATAATAAAAAAAAATTAAAAAAAAGAAAAGTCATACTTTTATTCCATAGAAGTTTTAGAATTCTCATGAGCTTTAGACAAAGCAGAAAGCTATATTTACGTTGGTTGGGGATATATATTTAACACTGAAATTTTTAGTGTATGAATAGATGTTACTTAGAAGTGATTCAGAAAACTTTTTTTTCTATTCTATACTTGGAAGGCTTTTCAGTTGTTTACACAGAAGTAAATGAAAATTAATTTAGACTTACAAATGCTGTCTGAGCAGTGTACAGTTGTTCCTGCTTCTGAACTGTTATAAAGTACATGGAACAGTAACATTAAATGTTCATTCACTTGTTGCTTACATGGCTCTAGAGACCGAGCCTAGAGCCTTGTGCTCCCTAAACAAGTACTCCACAACTAAGCTACATCTCTAACCCATCATGAAGGTATCTTTGTAGATTCAGTAAGCTCCACAATTATATGGTTATCTGTTCCTAGGCTGAAAGACCTTTGTTTCACACATTGGAAACTTAATGAAGCTGAACAGATATAAACTAAATTGAATATAATTTAAAATTGAATATTAAGAGGGAAAAAACTAAATTAAATTCTAGCAAAGTACAGTTAGCTATAATAATTCTGGGTTTCTTATGCATGGATTAAATCAACTGTGAAACAAAAATTATTTTAAAAAGTGCATCTGTACTGAACATACACAGATTTTTGTCTTATATCCTAAACAAACTGTTTATATAGCATTGTGTTAGAAATTATGAGTGAGCTACAGATAAAGTAGGTGGGAAATACATATAGGTTGTATAGGAAAATACTTTGCCCTTTTATATAAGGATCTTGAGCAGCTGCAGATTTGGTTTCTGTTGCAGTTCACCTGCATGGTTGCTAATAAATGACCATCAAATGGCTTTAGGGAACAAGGGGTTTATTCTCTCTTATGATTCCTGGTTACAGTTTTCAGTCCAGCTTGACAGGAGAGCTTACCCCAACACGAGGGCCAAAGGAACTGGCCACACCATCACCACATAACAGCTGAGAAATGGACAATCCTTACTTGCCAGACCAGCATGTCTGACCAAGTGTACAGAAGGATGCCAACTTCCTCAACCAGCTCTCAATATTTTATTCACCTGTTCAGAGCCTAATCCCACCCACCATGGGTTGGGCCTTCCCCATCAGCTAGACAATCTCCTGTAGGTTTGCTTTGGGCTTAACTCAATCATAATTCTTTACAGTTGTACCTGAGGTTCAAACCCTGAACAGTCAAGTTGAAACCTGTGCCTAACTATGACACTCCATCCCTTGTCAACTTGACACAAAAACATAGCACTTTTAAACTGTAACCTTCGATCTTTATCCCCACAGATGTTAAAAGTTATCTTAAAAATATAAATACATTTAATTTTATTAATTTTAAAAGTCCAAAATTAAAAATTTCTATAATCCAATTTAAAACGTCAGTCTTACAAGTTTAATTATTAAAATGTTGGAACTGAAAGTCTTTCTTTAAAATATCCCAAATCTTTTAACTATAGGAGTCTATCAAGTCGAAAATAAGTTAAATACTCCAACACAGATAAAACATCAAAATAAAAGCATCTTGACACAACAAGAAAATATCAATTTAGAATCAAGTTCAGCAAATCAAATACCACATCCTGTATTTCAATGTCCATCTTCTGTTGCTCGTCACATAGTCATTCTAGGCATTCCCCGTCCCTATTTGCAGTTCAAAGTTGTAGAAGCAGAGTTCCTCTGAACCAGGCTAAATCTCCACTCACAGCCATCCTCAGCATACACCCCATGGTTCCGGCATCTCCAACAGTACTTTGGGTTCACCTCTGCAGCTATAAGCTTCACCTTTCTTTGCAGGAACTCTACACATGCTACTTGGTGCCAAGCTTTTGCTGCTTTACACGAACTTCATAATTGTACACCAAAATCAGTACCACCTGGAGGATGCCAGCAGAGTCCACAGCGAGGCTGAAATGTAGCTGGTCCACTAGAGCCACAGTTGTACCAACATTAGCTTGCTGACTCTGGAAAAGCCCCTTTCTAGGCAGCCGAAACTTCCAAAGGGCAAGAAATGGCTTCAATTTGGGCTTTCGGCCCCTCTGGGTTTTCAAACCACAAAATTGTCATACGGTGGTATTCATATTTTCCATTAGTGCAAGTCACTTGGTGTTCTTTCAGTGATACTCATTTCTCCAACAACAGCTGCTATTCTGTTGCCTGCCCTTTCCACACCCAGAGCTTCATAGCCATCAACACAGCTCTCCTCCATCAAGCAAACCAGTCCATTGTCTCCAAATTCAACTTTGCCAAAGTCCTTTTTCCCTTCATCACAAATTGGGCCCAAACAATCCATAACTCTCTCAGCACTGACATAATCCAATTGGCCCACTAAACTCTGCAGAATGGTATTGTTAATCCACAAAGTGAAAATCTTCAAACATTTTAAACTTTGTCCAGCAAAACCATTCAAAAGCTATGAAGTCCACATAGTCAGATTTATCAGCAACACTCCACTTCCTGGGTACCAAATTCTCTTGCAGTTCGCCTGCATAGTTGCTGATAAATGACCATCAAAGGGAACAAGGGGTTTATTCTCTCTTACGATTCCTGGTTACAGTTCTCAGTCCAGCTTGACTGTAGAGCTCACGTCAACACCAGGGCCAAGGGAACTGGCCACACCATCTTTACACAAAAGCTGAGAGAGGGATGATCCTTATTTGCCAGACTAGCATGTCTGGTCAAGTGTACAGAAAGATGCCGACTTCGTCAACAAGCTCTCAGTATTTTATTCACCTGTTCAGAGCCTAATCCCACTCACCATGGGCTGGGCCTTCCCCATCAGCTAGACAATCTCCTGTAGGTTTGCTCTGGGCTTAACTCAACCATTAATTCTCTACAATTGTGCCCAGAGCTCAAACCCTCAACAGTCAAGGTGACACTTGTGCCTAACTATGACAGTTAGGCACCTCACTAAGAGATGACTGACTCATAGGCATATTGTGTGACAATCAAATGTCTTCATTCAGTAAGTATCTATCTATTAAGTATTTATTCTATGATAGACCTTATGCTGAGTATTGCTGATACAGTGGAGAAGGTGGAGTACTTTTATGAAACACATAGGCTTCTAGGAAAGAAAAAAAGATTTAATATGGTGATGGTGTTGAACAAGTTTTTTGAGTTGGCTCTCCATTTTACCTACAACCTCTTGGGAACCTCATGATCGTTACTTATATGTGGGGATTATAATAGGTTTTTTTTATTTTATGGAGTTTATGGTAGTTAAATTTTAAGCCAAATATACTTTTAATGTGAACATATATGTAAGCTTATAAATTATCTGTATTTTTATCATAATCTTTATTATTGTTACTGAATAGCACTACAGATAATTAAGAATAAAAATTACACATAAAAGGTTTGTTTGTGGGGCTGGAGAGGTGGCTCAGGGGTTAAGCCTTCACCTTGCAGGCGGAAGGTCCTGAGTTCGGATCCCAATCCCATGTATAGACGCCAGGCGGAAGCGGGGGCGGCCTGCGCTTCTGGTCCTGGTAGGGCGGAGCCTGTGAATCCCAGGGCAGAAGGAGGTGGAGGCGTCCATGGTGGTTCGCGAATTCGTCCGTGGTTCTACACACACATACACACACACGCACACACTCGCGCGCGCGCGCACATACACAACGCACATGCGCACAGTTGAATAAATAATAAAAAAAAATATTAAAAAAAAAAAAGGTTTGTTTGTAGAGCAAATACATTTTTTTAGGAGCTGATAGCCAGAGTATTAGGCATCTTACACTATATTTAGTTTCAAATATTTTGTTCTACTATAGTAGATTTTAAGACTTTTTCAGCAAAGAAATTTGGCATTTAGAGCTTTAAAATATTCATATTCTTTGTGTAACTGAATAAAGGTATCACATGGAGTCTAGGAATTGTTAAAGTTACATTTCCCTATTTTCAGTTACCAGATTTTTTTGGGGGGAGAGGATTAAGGTAGAGTTTATTAGAGGAGAGAAAGGTTGGAACTCATGTCCTCCAGATGTGGAGTGCCATGAGGGGCTAGTATGTCCTGGAGAACTCACGGTGCCTAGGCATGGAATCCATGAGGAGTGAGAAACAAGAAACAGATTCATGAGACACAAGCAAGAAACAGAACTCGCGGCACTAAAGTGCCACAAGGGGCTAGGGCTCGTCCATGAGAAGCAGGCAGCTGGAAAAGGAACTCATGGCACCTTGAGTACCACGAGTGGCTAGGACGCCCAAGATGGCTGCCAGGGCCGGGTATATTTATACACGTAGACAAGCCAAGGAAACTGATTTTTTCCTATTGGGGCCCAACCCAGTTGCTCTCAGGCCCATGTGGGCTAGAGGTCAAATTGTTTGATATGGAGAGCTCATTTCCATAATCATTTCTTAGGGAAGTTGGCCATCTCATCTCTGGGAGGAGTCAGTTTCTCAGCAGGAGTATTCCTTCAGGGTGATTTCAGCAGTGGGAGATGTCCTTCAGGAATTCCAAAGACCTTCAAAGACCTTGAGAGATCCATCCCAGCATGACTGCTCTAATTCTGCCTCATTCCCCCATACCTATTTGAGGACTCAGACTGCTCTGGGGATTAAGGGTGATGACCGCTCTGACTACTTCCTGCTGAGTTGTGGTGATGGAAGTGAGAGCAGTCTGATGTCCTCATCTATGAAATGCTGGGATGGTCTAGAGGTCTTTCGTAGATGGCATTATTACTTCAAGGTCCTTCTTAGCTAGTGGAATCTACCTTTCTGAATCCTTTCTGAGTCCTTTGTGGTTGCCAAATAAATGTTGCGGGACAATCAAAATGGTGCCTTTGTGGTCACCAAATGTTGCAGGGACAGGATCAACCGTCACAATGTTGCAGGGTTCTTGTGTTCCGGAGTGGAAGATTGAAACCAGAACATGTGTAGAGGATTAAGATAGGGTTTATTAGAGAAGAGAAAGGTTGGAACTCATGGACTCCAGATGTGGAGTGCCACAAGGGGCTAAGGTGCCCTGGAGAGCTCATTAGAAGCAGGCAGCTGGAAAAGAACCCATGGCACTAGAGTGCCATGAGGAGCTAGGGCGCCCCTCAGTTTTCAGATCTGATGTAAGCCTAACAGCTCTAAGATGATGCTAATGGTGCTGGTTCTTTGAGAACTACCACTCTTAAGAATCTGGATTTTGGCCTCCAAACCTGCCTTCGCCGCCGCCTCCCTGGGGCCGTCCGCCTCCTGGGTATCCCCCGGGCCCCGTGTCCCGGAGAAGCGGCCGCGTCCGGGGTCCCCCACGGGCCCGGGGCGCAGGCATGGCGGACGGCGGCGGGGGGAGCGGGCGCGGTGGGCGGCGGCGGCGCCGGCCCGACCTCGGCGGGGCCTGCGGCGGGCTCGGGCGGAGCGGGCGCGGCGGCCCCATCAACCCGGCGCCTTGCTGCCCCGGCGACCCGCAGCTCATCGCGCTCATCGTGGAGCAGCTCAAGAGCCGGGGCCTGTTCGACAGCTTCCGCCGGGACTGCCTGGCCGACGTGGACACCAAGCCAGCTTACCAAAACCTGAGGCAAAAAGTGGATAATTTTGTGTCAACACATCTGGATAAGCAGAAATGGAATCCTACCATGAACAAGAACCAATTGCGGAACGGTCTGAAGCAGAGTGTGGTTCAGTCAGGGATGTTGGAAGCAGGAGTGGACAGGATTATTTCTCAGGTGGTGGACCCGAAACTAAACCACATCTTCAGACCACAGATAGAGCGAGCAATTCACGAGTTTCTGGCAGCCCAGAAGAAGGAAGCTGCGCCGGCCCCTCCTCCAGAGCCTGACAGCCAGGACCCTCCTGCTCCAGCCCAAGATGCTTCCTAAGAATATGCCTGATGCCTTCAGAATCTCTATTTAATGAAGAAATGATACAGCTTTATTCAGCCTTGGTCACCAGTGATGGCGAGAATTTGGCCGTGAGTGGGAAGCAAGGTCGACAGTAGAGCAGCTGTTCTGTGTGCTCCTGCGTCACGCTGCCATTTGACCTGCCAGTCTTGGGGCAACACCAGTAGACACTACATAGGTAGAAACACTACAGCAACCTGGGCTTGTCCTGAAACAAACCTTCATACTTGAACATGGCTACCGCATGTGATGTTAACATGCGTGCTCTGAGGTACACAGACTGAAAGAACAAACCAGTCCCAAAGGCGATTCTAAGAATAAGGACAGTGAAGGGCGATGGGAGCAGCTGCTTAACAGTCATTTTTTATATTGTTGCTCAGAGTTATGAACCGAAGTGTTCAGGCAGGTAGCTTTAAAGTTGCCATGATGTTCTTGTACTTGGGACTTGTAGTCAATTTTCCTTTCCTTGTCGGGTGGCAGAACATGGAGTCCTAGAATGGATGAGGCTCCCACAATAGGTGTAAGGAATATTCATGGTAGCCTCTGTCCATCTGGCCTGCTTCCTCCCTACAGGGGCTAATGGGTCTGAATGCATTTGTTCTGTTCTCATTTTTGTGTTTTTTTAGAAAATGGTCAATAAATGGCATACGTTTAAAAAAAAAAAAAAGAATCTGGATTTTGGGGCTGGAGAGGTGGCTCAGGGGTTAAGCCTCCGCCTTGCAAGCGGAAGGTCCTGAGTTTGGATCCCAGATCCCACGTATAGACGCCAGGCGGAAGCGGGGGCGGCCTGCGCTTCGGGTCCTGGTAGGGCGGAGCCTGTGAATCCTGGGGCAGAAGGAGGTGGAGGCGTCCATGGTGGTTCGCGAATTCGTCCGTGGTTCTACACACACACACACACACACACACACACACACACATACATATGCACACACGCACAATTGAATAAATAATAATTAAAAAAATTAAAAAAAAAATAATCTGGATTTTGCTGGGTATGAAGCTCAATGGCAGAGCATTTTGCCTAACAGGCAGAAGGCCCTAAATTAAATCCGCACTGTCAAAAAAAGGTGGGTGGTGTAACTACCTGTGGCAGATTCTTATCACCGATATGTTTGGTAAACAGTAGAAACTTTTGAAGTATGAGACATTTTTATGAACTCAAGAGAGTGAAATAAAAAATAAGATTTAAGGAAAATTAAATTTTCAGGATATCAGCTATCCATAATTATTCTGGTTAGTTTGGAGATCTAACCCACACCTTCTAAATAAAAATTGTCTTGCTCAAAAAAGTTGTTAACTATGTAAGTTTCACATAAAGCTAGAAAACAAAATAATGGCTATTTGGAAGGAATAACAGGAGGAGGTCTCTTGATGATTGGAAGAATGCTCTCTCACTTGAACTATTTTTTAGTCACATGAGTATGTTTATCTCATAAAAAATTTGACATTTGACTGGGCTTTATGACACACACCTATAACCTTAGTGCCTTGGACATAGAGATAGAATGCTCCCAATTGTGAGGCCAACTTGGACTTTATGAGATCCTCTCTCAAAACCAAAATAATCATAGTACATTATCTGAATGCATGTTATGTTTCAGTAATTGTTTTATAGAAACTTAAAAACCTGTATTCCAAATGTATGCTTGTAATGTTTTAAAAATGCATCTCTTTTCACTATACCTTCTGTGTTTGTTTCATCTTCCCGTCGTGAATGGATACAAGACTTAAAGAACTTTGGGGAGCCAGTGAATTTGTTCTTGGCTTACAGTTTCTTGTTACAGTCGTTGTGATGGCAGGAAAATTGTGCTAACCTCAGCAGCTGAGGAAACTGTCCGCATCATATCCACTGGAATTACTGACAAAAGGGCTTATTTTCTAAGTTTAGTATGGGAACACTATTTTGACTGTTAATCCCTTGCTTCTAAAGATCCTAGTGGCTGTGATCCACGCTAGATCAGTCATACTTTTGTGTCACAAATTTAAAGATTTTTAAGACAATAAACAGTAGTATGAGCACATTCTGTTAGTAATGTCATCATTTCTTATATTTAGAAAATTCTACTGTGGTGGGACAAAGTGAATAAAGCGAATGAATATCTTCACGTTAGTATAAACATGATTTCGCCTCAAAATTAGGAACTCTTGAATTCTAAGGCTTCCCATACCATATTTCAATAATGCTGTATTGAGAAACTAATTGATAGCTTGATAAAATTCTCATTATAAAGTACCAAGTGAAAATAGTGTTATAAACAGTACATTACATGATTTCTTACTTTGATTAAAAAAATAGGAAATTATATCCTGGAAAAGCAACAATTTATAGATATAAACAATGAATATTTATAAAGATAATTTTACCTAGATATTAGTAATAGATGTTATTTCTTTTGTTTTTCTGTTTTCCTAACCTTATACAGTGAACACTTAATACATTTACAGTCAGAAATAATAATGTACTTTTCCAAGACTTTTCTTCTTCAGTAACTATAGGCTACTGTACATTTCTTTGTGGAACATGTAAAGTGATTTTAATGTATATCCATAATAAGGCATTCATTTTAGCTCGTGAGTTTTCAATAGAATAAAAATTTCAAAATAAAATTTTCACCTTGTAGTTGTTCTAAATTGTATTGATACTATTTTAAGTCATCAAAAGTATTACATACAGCTGAATGAGCCACATAGCAACTTCTCTCTCAGTGATGATATGTAGTCATTGTCGTTTGTATGGGCACATTCTATTATGGTTACACAGTAGTACATTACCTCATTTCTGGAACATTTCTCAGAAATTATTTCTGCACATCATTAAACCATGAATGACTACCATCTTTACATAAATTTTAATTTTACTTTGTAACTTTATAAGAACTTTAATTTTTTCATTTATAAAAGGATATGATCCATTTACACTATGCATAAGTAACCTACTGGTAATTTAATGGATCATCTAGTATTTTTGTTTGCTAGGAGAAAAACTGGGCTCTGGAACTCTGGCAGACTGCTTCCCAGGAGTTGGAAAGGGTACGAAAACTTTACCAGGAACATATGACAGAGGCTCAGATTCATGTATTTGAAAGCCGAAAGCAGAAGGTAATCTAGATTTCATAATTTTCCTGTGTATGTGTAAGAAATTGCATCCTGCTTCCAGGAGGAATTCCTAAGTCTCTTATATTTTGAGTATTAACAATAAATAGCTCTAATGTTTTGAAGTCTCTTAAACAGAAAATAATTAACCTGCCTCAGTGCACATTGTATTTGAAAATGTGATTAGCAGTAGAAGGTGAATTTAGTTTGAGCAAGAGGTATGGGATTATTTTTTATAAATTGACTTCTAGAATTTTGTTTCTTTTATTTCCTGTTTTGAAACGAAGCATAACTGTCATTGAATTATGACAAATGAAGAAACTTGCTCAAACACAGGGAAAATACTTTGTCAAATAAAAATGTTCTAATCATTAAATGTGAGATATTAGAAAAATATGTCCAGATTATCTGCTATAAGTTAATTAAGGTACAATTTTATCATAGGAAGAAGTCTCAATAGTTAGTAGTCTCCATTCTATCCTAATCAGTCTTTTTACATCCCTTCAAAGTGAACATCTGGTTTTTTTGCTTTTACCTCTATGAACAAGAACTCTTTCATAAAGATCATCCTATTGCAAAGTACCTTCATTATTCATCTGTTGGTTATTTTATTGCCAAGATTGTTTAAGGACAACTGACAGATTTCTATTCTGTCCCCTTTTCTGTGTATCTTGAGAAAGCTGTTTAAATAAGTAGGTTATAAATTTTCCTCATTTGTAGACTTTTCAAGTTCTAGTTTATGAATACTTTTATTTCATTATAATTGGGAATTTCTGTCTAGGGAAGTCCTAGTGATAATTGCATGGTGTTTTCCAGTTTTTTGTAAATGATTTTTCTATTCATGCAACTATAAAATTAAATTTTTTATAAATGATAGTAAAAAAATTACTTCATCTTTATTTCCCTGATTGCCTATAATCATTATTTCTGTTATCAAGAATATAAGCAACCTGTTCCAACTTTGTGTTATTTGAATAAATAATATTGAATGGAGCCATAGACCTAATCAGATATTTTTAAACTTATAAATCATGAGAGTTTTTAAACAGTTGTACAATATCTCAGTTGCATAGCTTATTTTCTAAGTTATAATTAGGTTTGAATGTGTTTTCCAATACTTGACACAGGCTCACTAACACTTGATATTTCTAATCTCTTAATAATAATTTGGGAAGGCACATTATTCATGTGTGTGAATACAGGTGCTTGCACGACATGGCACATGTGTGGAGGTGAGAGAAAAACCTGGGTGTCAGTTCTCTGCTCTGTCTTGTCTCATACTGGGTTTCTGTTTAGTTCTATATATACATGGCCAGCTGGCCCATGAGTACCTGGGATTCTTCTTTCTGTTTCCTTTCTTGCTTTAGGATCACTGAGATTACAGATATGTATTACTGTATCTACCTGTACATGGATTTGGGGAATATGAACTCAGACCCTCATGCCTGCATAGTAAGCACTTTAATCTGAGCCACTTAAAAATTTTGTAATGCATGGCTTTGATATTTAAAATGGTATTTATTTAATAATAGTTTCTAGAAATATATTTTTATATAAAACATAAACATAGGTCAGTGAAATGGCTCAGTATGGAAGTTGTCTGACAAGTTCGATTCCCAGAACCCACATAAATGTGGATGAAGAAGACCAACTCCACAAAGTCTTCCTCAGATTTCCACTGCAAACCATGTCACACGTGCCTGTATAAACACATATACAATAAAAATATTTTTAAAAATATAAATTATTCAAATAAAATTACTTAATTTTTAATTATTGAAAAACTTATTTGACCATCAATTCACACTGTAGAAGAAATAATACTGAAGTCATCTATCTAAACTTAGCATAGATTTTGGACTCTTAGTTTTGTTGGAAGTATGGGTGGCAAGCAAAACACTATTATATATATCTTACCTTCCCATTAGGACCAGCTAAACAGCTTTCAACAACTGACCAAGAAACTTCATGTTGCCAATGAGAACATAGAAATGGTAAGTGAAAATAAACATTTATTGCACTTAGTTTTTATGACCTAATCATCATCATAAATTGTTTATGCTAACTCAAATCAAGAAAACAAAAAAAAGAATTAAAAACAAGTGTTGCAGTATTCCTTTTTCTTATACATTGATCTTTTTTCTTTATACATTCACTAGCATAACTTAATTTAAAATAGCGTTAGAGATCTAGCTAGTGTACATTTGAAATATGTCCTAATTTGAAAATCTTTTTAGTGTTTTGATAAAGTTTCATAAGAACAGTCTAAACTTTCAGCTCCTCATGGAGAAAGCACATACCTTATTCTTCCTTTTTTTTTCTAGCACATCTAACAAGGTATGTGTGACAAAAGCATAACTCTTTGTTGTATGAATGAATTGCTTTTTTCAAAAAATAAAGAAACTAAGAACCATGTACCATCAGTACTAACTTTGATGCAACTAAATATATCTGTTTTCCTAGAACAAATATAGTTCACCAACTCAATCCTATTCTTTACTTGTTCTATCACTTTTGCTTTCTTACTTCTTTGGAATTTTATTTTTTCCTCATTGTTGAGTAATAATAGAATTATGCCACTTCAGTCAATCCTTCTCTTTCTCTGTTCATTCTTGCTTAGTTACTCTTCTGAATCTCACATACCTAAAAAATGTCTTTGTTTGAGTAGAGTTATGTCATCAAAAGTAAGTTATTAGATTTTATTGTACCTTAGTTGTATTCTGCAGACATGAAAAACTATTTAATGTCTTCCCATTCCAATTATACTGACATTGGGGGGGTGTTTGTTTATTTATCTATTTATTCATCTATTTATTTATTTATTTATTTATTATTTATTCTGATACTGTTTTCCTGGTGGCAATGGGATTAAACTCGTTATCCCTAAAGTGCTAGGCAGGAGCCCTACCACTGAGCCAGCACTACAAGCCTTTGATGTTTTTGAGATAGAATCTCACACTGTAATTTAAGCTGCCCTGGTGGAGGATGAGAGAGCAAACATCTGTTGATGTTTGGGAAGGTCTCGGCACCTTAGGAGGTAGAGCCTTACTAGAAGAAGGAATGTCATCACAAGGGACAAACCTTGAGAATAGGTAGCTACCCTCTGCTTCTGTGGTAGTCTGCTGTAACAGTCTACAACTTGTTCTCTCAGCCTCCACTACAATGTTTCTAGTGACCTGAGCAGCCTTCAGTTTCTCTCACAAGCCAGCCATATGCACCATATCTCTGCTGTGGAACCATAAGCCAAATAAATTGCCTTTTCCCCCTTAAGTTGTGATTGAGTACTGTCGTACGGCAACAGAAAGAATAGGAGTGACAGAAATTGGTACCAAGAAATGAAATGTTGCTGGGAAACTAAGAGAATCTAATATCAGAAAGTGAAGTGTTGCTTTGAAGATGAGAGAACTTGGTACCAAGAAGTATGGCCATTGCTGTGATGTGGTTAGTGTGCCTTTGGAGCTGTTTGTTGGAAGAAATGTGGAGAACATTGGGACTTTGGTCTGGGAAAGCCATTGTATGTTGGAGATGGGGCTAAAGGGTCATTCTCATGAGAGCTTAGGAGAGAGTAATGCAGGGAGAGATGCACACAGTAGAGCACAGCTCGTGATGGTCCAGGGAACGAAGACTGTGTTGGGAACTGAATGAAAGCCAAATAGAGTGTTGCTTTGGCAGAGAGTTGGTAAAATTTTGACCTTGTCCTGAAAACTTAAATTCAACTGTTTGGTGGAGAAAGTTTCAATACAATGTAGTCATGGTGTTATGGCATGGATACTTTTTAATGCTCTTATTCAGATTTATGATGAAAAAGAGCAGTGAATCAGGAAAAAGGGATGAAAAGTGAAGTTGGATGTGAAAAATGTGAGGGCAAGCTTAAAAAGATTGCAGACAACAAAATAGCAGTTATAGTTAAAGAGATTAACTCCATTAATGACAAAACTTACTTACTACTCATTTGGACAATAAAATAAGCAACACCTTGAGGATAAGATCCTCAGGGAAGGCTCTCACCCGTAACAATGTAAATTCTTGGACTGGATCAATGATTAAGACTCTGCCTGGCAATCAGAAGGACCTGAATTCAAATCCCATGTCCCATGTAAAATTGCCAGGAGGAAATGATGTCCTGTACTTCCAGCTCTGGATGGCAGAGCTTGGGAAATCCCAGAGCAAAGAATTCAGGATGACTCCCAAAGTCACTTTTGAGCCTCTATAGGCACCCGAGCGCGCGCGCGCGCACACACACACACACACACACACACACACACACACAGAAAGTGGAAGTAAGGAGCTGAAGGTCAGAGTTCCAAAAGAAAGGGAACTGACTGCTCCTCCGAAACTACCCAGGGGAGATTATCCCCAATGTCAGCACAAAGAAAACTGAACCAGCTGTGATCTAAGGGGCAACATCATCCATATGATACTGGATTTAGATGCATTAAAGATGCAAGAGTAAGGAGAATGTATATTCCTTCAAAGTTTTAGAGAGCAGCTGAATTCAGGCACTGTGTGGCAGAATTGAAAATAGTCCCAAGAAAGGCATTTCATGCTGTGTAGTTGAAGCCTGGATTACCATTGAAACAAGAGGAAGTTGGAGATGCCAGAGCTAATGTGGAACATTTACCAAGGAGAATTGTATGCCACAGAAGGAGCCAGCCTGATAGAGTGATATATTCTGAAGGTAACTGCACTGGAGAGGTGGAAATAAAGAAACCTTTGAAACTGAGATGATTTCAACAGGAGGTTCATATACTGGATATGGAGCTGCAGGATTTGGAGTTTGCTCTCTGGTTTCTGGTCTTGTTATGGACTGATCTTTCTTGGATATGCCCCTACTTCTCCCTTTTGGATGGGCCATTGTGTGTTTTAAACAAGTAACTTGTCTCTTGATTTTGCAGGAGTCTTTGGACTTTTGAACACTGTTGGGACTGCTCGTGTAGTCTATGGGGCCTTTTAATGTTGGACCAAGTATGGTTTGCATCATGGGTTGGCCATGAGCCTGTGGGGACCAATTTATAGAATGTTATGGTTCTAAGTTGTCCCCCACAGGCTCATGTGTTTGCAATTTTACTTGTTGTTACCATTTGGAAAAGTCATAGAAACTGTAGAAAGTGGAGCCTTGTTGGAGGAAGGCATGTCACACACAGAGAACAGCCCTTGAATTTGGATAGCCCTACCCTACTTATGCTCTTGCAGCCTTCACTTTGCTCTCTTGGCCTCCATGATGTCTGCAGTGACCTAAGCTTCTGCCAGTCAGCCATGTCTTTTCCACCATAATAGACTGTATCTCCCCTCTGGAAGCAGAAGCCAAATAAATCTCCTTTCTCCTCCCTTCCCCTTTAGCTGGTTGTATGAGTGTTGTTTCATAGCAGCAGAAAGAGTAACTGCACAAGAAATCCCCCAAAATCTGTCAATAGCTAGGTCTTGTTTTATATGAAAAACTAGAAAGACCAAGAGGATTTGTACATTCTTTTAGAGAAATGAAAATAATAATAATTCAGAAGACCAAAAATAAGAAACATGAAAAACAGTAAAGAAAATACAAATGAACCAAGGAACCTCATACATGAATATGAAATCACAAGAACATGAAGAAAAAAAAAAAACAGAAAATACCTCCAAAGAATTCTGGTTGAAAACAAGCCAGTCAAGGAAATGAAACAGACATCCAACTCAGCAAGCCAAAGAACATCAAACAAAATGAACTCAAAGAAATCAACACTGCATAATCCAATTGGGAAAATCCAGAGTATTCTTAAAAAACGATAAGCAACTTATTTGTATGTGCTGGGAAACTCATTCAAACAGTACATTTTCCAGAACGAAAACATGCAGATGAAAAGAATATGATGTATTCAGAGTTCTGAAAGAAAAAAAAATGTTAGGCAATGATTATTATTTAAAAATAACAGTGTATTCTTGCTGTTTTCCCCCCACATTATCATACCTCATCGCTCTTTCTCCCACTGACAGTCTGCTGCCTGACAAGCTTGCCTCCTGCTCGTGCCCTTCTTTTGTTTGTATACCACTGAATTCCATATAAGCTGCTTGTTTTTGCATGTGCCTTGGATGTCCACTGTAGCAAGGCAGTCTTCCAGCGGAATACCACCGATGCATGCAGGACCCCGTCTTCCAGCCTGCTGCAGCCATCTGTGTTTGTGCTGAGAGGGATCCTCCCTTGTGGATTGTGCTGTGATGCTAGGCCCAGTCTGTGCAGGTCTTTTGCAGTTAGACTTAGTTGTAGTTCAGCAATAATTATGTACGTGCTAAAATTTGCCCACAAAAATGAAAAGCTAGTCCTTGCAGCACATTGTAATCTCAACACTGGGAAGCAAATCCAGGAAGGTAGAGAGTTTTAGGCCAGCCTGAGCTTCATTCATGTCAATATTGGCACTGTTTTTAGTTGCTAAGCTGTGGCATCAGGCTGAGTGCCCATCAACTGGGGGGTGGATAGAAAAAAATGTAACAGGCGTGTTCAGTCGAGTTTGTTCAGCTGTAGAGGATCAAATTACGTATTTTTAGGAAAATAAATGGAACTGGAATTCATCATGTTTACCGTATTAGCCAGTTTCAAAAAAATACTTATTTTTTTTCTCTCATATGTTGGATGTAGGAGGAAAGGATGTGATAGAAAGGGGGGACTATTATGTAAAAGAGAAAAAGTTATAGTAGAGGAGGTGAATATAATCATAGTATGACCTTATGTGCCCAGATGTCATAGTGAAACCCAGTACTGTATACAGTTAATGTACACTGATTAAGACAATCGTGAACACTAGCTTGGCATAGTACAGCATTCCTCCAATTCAGTGCTGTGGAATCAGAGGCAGGAGGATGGACAGTTTGTGAGGCCAGACTAGGCTGCATAGCAAGTCCTTGTCTTAAAATTTTAATTGAATTAAAAATAAAAAGTTAACACTGCTACTGAAACCTAATCCCAGTGATGGACTCTTGAAAGCCGTGTAGTGCTGATCTGTACCACCCAGGGAGCAGGGAGTTGGTGTAATGTGCACTCCAGTTCTGTCAGCCACATCAGCAGTTCTGCGAGGTAGAGCACTGATCTTATAACCTTTGTAGGTAGAGAAGCAAGAGAAGATCAGCCAGAGAAAGCCCTGAGACAGAAATGCAGGTGCAGGTTGCCAGTTTGAAATAACATAGGAGCCACAGAAGCAAAGGTAAGGAAGGCAGCCCGGGTTTTAGTGTGCTCTCAAAGGCGCAGTCAGCAGCAGCAATCTTGGGTTTTTTGTTTGTTTTTTATCCGTTTGCTTCTATATACATACTTTATAGTTCATTAAAATTATGCTTCTCAAATAATCCGGTAACTAAATTTTTTTGTTTTGTTCTTGTGACAGACTAACCAACACTTTCTGAAAACAGTAACTGAACAAAACACGGAGATTGAGAAACTTCGAAAACAACTTAGGTATTTCAAACATGAATTTTGTTATTCTGTTATTTTTATTTGAAGAACCTACTTCTGATGCCATAATGTTTCCTATGGTTTTCCTTATCTTCCTTTTATTAGACTTCTGCCTATAGCATTTTGTATGTATGATCATCTAGAATGGGAAGAGACTAAAAACAAGTCAGTCAGTAACCTGTAACCTGCATAGAAAAGGCTATATTATTATTGTAAAACTTTGGTGTAACAAAGTTCTCTGGGAAAGAATATTTCTGTTCACAGAAAATGACTGCCTATCTTTCTTCAGACTTTTCCTAAGCAGACCTTGGGGAAAAAAAAAGAGGAGAGGGGGATTCAAAGTTTCTTTAGTAACTCCATTAGGAGTGTAGGGAACCGAGATTGGGAAACATCCAGTACAGATAACTTGACTCATCATGACCTGACATCATGCTAAAACCATCACTATGTTGAGAATACCAAAAATGCTTTGAACACACCTCACCTTCTACACATTCTGAGAATCAGTTTTGTTAAACCTCATGTCACAAGATTATTGGAGCTGCTGCTACCTCCCCTTATCCAGAATCTTTAGAGCATACCATGCTGCATATTGGTCTGGGTATAGATCAAAATTTAGAATTTGAAACACAATTGCTGATGAATTGTTGGAAACATTTGTTAAGGTTTTATAAAATGTGCAGTGTAAACATTTATATATATATATATATATATATATATATATATATATATGATCTAATATTTTAATAATTGTTTTACAGATTTTACAGGTATCTCCAAAGATAATTTTATTTTCATTCCCTGTAGTCATAGCAGTTAAAATTCAGAAGTATAATAATAAAGGGTTTTGTTTTAGTGGATATTTATTTAAAATAATGTATCCTTAGCAACTATGAAGGGTTTGGAAACTTCATCCCTGGAATCTGGGACAGTGACTAGACAGTTACACAATGGTAACAAAAGTGTTAATATTTAGAGACATCTGTTCATTTTTTAAATGTAAAGCCTGGGTTTATGTGTATATTTGAGTATTTTCATGAAGGTAACATAAACATTGCTGGCCCACTGTTTTCACTTTCTCTGTATTTACTTATAAGGGGGTGGGGAGTAGGTGCGTATCATGGTGCACAGGTGGAGGTCCAAGGACAACTTTCAGAGGTCAGTTCTCTGCTTTTACTATGTGGACTTCTTGGTATTGAACTCTGCTCACCGTGTTCACAAGTCCTCCTTACCCACTGAGATATCTTTCCAGTCCTGTGTTCACTTTCTCATATATGAATAGCATGTTAATAGTGACAGGTTTTACAATGCTATAAATGTCACCTTTTTATGTAGCCCAGGCTGACTTTGAACTCAATGTATATCTGAAGATGACCTTGAATTCCTGGTCCTTCTTCTACTTCTCAAGTTCTGTGATTGAACATTATCATTCTTAATGTTGCATAGTATGCTAATACACAGATAAGCTGTACTTATTCTTTGGATTCTTACTTCCTATTCATAATTACTTTTGTATCATCATTACTGCAAATTCTCCAAAGTTGCCTATCCACTAACTTTAGATTTAGGAAGTATCAAAATACTAAGTATGTGGGGCTGGAGAGGTAGCTCAGGGGTTAAGCCTCTGCCTTGCAGGCGGAAGGTCCTGAATTCGGATCCTAGACCCCATGTATAGACGTCAGGGCGGAAGCGGGGGCGGCCTGCGTTTCTGGTCCTGGTAGGGCGGAGCCTGTGAATCCCTGAGCAGAGTAAATGAGGAGGTGGAGGCGTCCATGGTGGTTCCCGAATTCGCCCGTGGTTCTACACACACACACATACATACACACACACACACACACACACACACACACACACAATTGAATAAAATAATAATAAAAAATTTAAAAAATATAGAGTTAAAACTTATCTTTATTTAAAATAAAAACCATCTTGGTCTAATATTTTATTTTTCTTTATTATTTTAAAACAAGACTTCTATTATAGTTCAGACTGGCCTAGAACTTACCATGTACTCAGGCTGCCTCATACTTGCCATTCTCCTGAGCATTAAATCTCTTGAGTGCTGAACTGACAGGAATACACCTCACCTGATTTTCTTTGTATTTTTTAAAGCTTCTTTAAAACTTCTTTATGGCAAAATGCTAAATGTTGTAAGAGCTTGGGTTTTTACTACAGATAAAAGGGTAGTTGCTTCTAATAGAGGATTAACACATTTGGAGGGCTTTGTCTGCTTGATGTTTTTATTTTTTATCTTAGGGTGTCTTAGTTTCTTTTCTATTACTGTGCAAAAGGTATTCTGACGAAATCAGCTTGTTCATCTCATGTCTGGTTTTGGTCCGCTGGCCGGGAAGTTGTCACTGCAGCTCAGCAGTCATGAGCAAGAATCCTCCTTCTGGTACACAGCACACTCCCCACGAGGGAAAAGAGTTATTGAACAGGATGAATTCTGAGAATTTAACATTTGCATTAGAAACATGGAGGCTTTATTAGCTCCCTAGGGCTGCCATGATAGATTGCCTCAGAAGTGTAACATAATCGACTTTATTCTCCCCCATTCTGGAGACTAAGAATGTGAAGTTAGGATACAGGCAGAGCAGTGCTTCCTACATAGCTCCAGTGAGAAGCTGTCTGTGTGGATCCTCCCTTGCCCATCAACTTTGTGTGGCCCCAGGTATTCCTTGTGATAGTGCTCCAGTCTGCACCAATTGTCTTCACATGGCCTTACCAGTGTTACTGAATTTGTAGCCCACTCAAATCCAAAACCATTTCATTTTGAATGTTTACCTGATTTATATCTGTGGCCCTATATTTCAGTAAGATTTCAGATGGACATTAATGAACTATTCACCCTATGATTTAGACAGAAATGTTACAGAATCTCTATCTGCACAGAGTAATAAAATATATTGACCCCATTCTGGGCTGTACACATAATACTTAACAGTTTTTAAAGGACTGATTTAGCAAAGATCTTTAATTACAAACCAATAAAAAGTATATAGAGAATTACATTTAAAAAGCAAGAGAAATGTTTCTGCATAGCATAACTTAAAATTTGTCAGTTGGTACAATTCCAGTCTTTGAAACAAGTATGGTTTTTAAAGAGTTTAAAAGTTGATTCAAAAATGTATTGAAATATATATAAGGTCAAGAATAAATGTGGCATTCTTGAAAAAAACAAATTAGGTAAACTTTCTATACTAGTTGTCAAACTTATTTTAAAGCAAAAGTACCAATTTCCAATGAAATGAGAAACCTCAACAAAGAAATAGGCTACGACAGAAGCAGAAAATTAGGCTATCACATTAAGTGAAAAAGAATGAGTTGTCTAATGAGACTGTTTTCCCACATCTTTATATAATTTGCAATAAAAGTGTGTGTGTGTGTGTGTGTGTGTGTGAGAGAGAGAGAGAGAGAGAATTGTGATAACCATTCCTTCCTTGACAAATATTTATAGAGAGAGAAGTGAGAAGTCACATAAAAAGCTAATCTGTTATAAAAAATTGTCATGCATAAGGTTGAAACATTAGTATTAAAGACACGTTAATTGGACAAAGGATGTGAACAAATATTTCAGTTCACTACAGAGACTGGGGAGATGGCTCAGTGGTTAAAGCATTGTGGTGGAGCAGAGTCAGATCCCCAGCGCTCACTTTAAAAATGCCAGGCGAGCGTGGCACCCACTGTAATTTTAGCCCTGGAATCCCCAGAATCCCTAGAGCAGGCTAGTAGGCCAGACCAGTTCTGTAGGCGAGTTCTGCAATTAAAGATCCTGGCTCAGCAGTAAGGTGGAAGAGCAATTGAGGATGATTCTTGATACCAGTCTTCGACCTCCACATGTAAACATAAACACTTTCCCCCGCACGTTCCTTATTAAAAAAAATTGGAGCAGTTAGAAAAATGCAAGTTAAACCATATAATATAGTATGAGTGTCCTATTGCATTTTGTCTGCAGGATTGCTGATAAATGACCATCAAACAGCTTAAAGGAACAAGGGGTTTATTCTCTTACAATTTTCCAGTTACATTTCTCAGTCTAGCTTGACGGGAGAGCATGCACCAACACCAGGGCCAAGGGAACTAGCCACAGCATCACCACATAATGGCTGAGAGAGGGACAATCCTTACTTGCTAGACCAACATGTCTGGCCAAGTATGCAGAAGGATGCCGATTTCCTCAACCAATTCTCAGTATCTGATTCACCTGTTCAAGGCCTAGTCCCACCTACCATAGGCTGGGCCTTCCCCATGAGCTAGACAATCTCCTGCAGGTTTACTCTGGGCTTAACCCAACCACTAATGCTCCACAAATGTGCCCAGAGCTCACACCCTCAACAGTCAAGTTGACACCTGTTCCTAACCATGACATGTCTCTTACCTAAAATACTTAAGACTACTAGAGATAGGTTTAGAGTTTTCATTTATTCTAAACTTGGATTTATTTACGTGTACATGATAAAAATCTTAGAGGTAGGACACAATTTAAATGCAAAATACATTTTTATGTACCTTAAACATGTATCGTGAAAGTAATTTCATGCAATATTTTTTAGTTTAACTGCATCCTGTCACATGAGGTCAGGTATGAATTTTTCATGTCAGTGTCTTGTGCTTAGAAAGTTTTACATATTGGGTTCCAGATTTCAAATTTTTGGATTAGTGCTAGTATAACCATACTAGTGCATGCTCATCAGTGTCAGAAATGTAAAGTGGAAGCTGGATAAAGAGCTATGTACCTATAATCCTAGAACTTAGTAGATAGGGGCAGGTGAATTGTTAATTGAAAATCATAGCAAGACCCCGCCTCAAAAACTGGCAGGAAACATCATAGATGAGGGGCAGTAAGATGATAAGACCCTAACATGAGCCCAGACATGATCTAGGCATAGCAGGACTGTTGCACCATTAATTTGCTGCAGTTACATGTATTTCCACAAGACCTGTATAGGATTTGTCCTCTAATCATTTCACCATGGAAGGAGAAAACTCTTGAGTGCCCCCATACCTTCCTAAAAGGCTGAGGAGGGCATTAGTGCTTGTCACAGTTAGTTAGATACAGGTGTCAACTTGATGGCTGAGGGTTCCAGTCAGGCACATTTGTAGAGAATTAATAGTTGAGTTAAGCTCCGAGTGAGCCTGAAGAAGGTTGTCTAATTGATGGGGAAGACTTATCCCATAGTAGGCGGGGCTGGTCCCTGTGAAGGTGAATAAGATGGAGGGAGCTGGTTGAGAAAGTTGACATCCTTTGGTGTGCTTGGCAAGACATGACGTTCTGGCAAGTAGGGATTATCCCTCAGTCGGCAATCTGTGGGCTTATGGATATGGGATGGCCAGTTCCTTTGGCCCCTGTTGTTGGTGTGGACTCTTCTGCCAAGCTGATTTAAGAGCTGTAACTGAACTATCATAAACCAGAATAAAGCCCTGTGTTCCCTAAAGCCCTTTGATGGTGGACTTATTAGCAACATGCAGAGAGACTATAACAATGAAGGGGCGGGAAGATACCTTCCTTGGTGGTAAACCCACTGACATAGGAGCCATGCTCTAGCACATGCTCTGGAACATGTTGTCAGTGACAACTCAGATGAAACCCAGTGGCCACATGAAAATAGGAGGGAGGCTGGTAGGAAAGAAAAAGGTAATATAAAAATTGTAATGGAAAAAGGAGGACGGACAGGATTGGGAACTAAGGCATAAAAATGTCATAAATTCACTATATCCACGTGTGAAACTCTAAAAGAATAAAAAAAATAAAAAAGGAAGTGTGTTTATGCATGTCATGCATAAAAAATAGGATAAGATACAAAAGATTGCAATGTTGCTCCAGTTTATAGATTTTTAAACGTTTTAAAATACTCATTGTGAACGTATATTTTATCTGTATAAATAGATGTTCATAGTTCAGTATGCATAGTATCAGAATGAAGTGTATAGTGTGTATATTTGTATGCTTATAAAATGACAAACATTTCCAGAAACTATATGCCCTAACTTAAACTTATTTATCGTTTCTGGGAAGTAAGGCTGTTTGTAGAAATAGAGAATTTAAAGGCATCCTAGATGTCTGTTACTAAGAGAATGGCTTGATTAAATGTGGTAATTACATGTGTAGAAAATTATGCATCAACAACAAACATGTATATTTACATATAAATATATGTAGTTACGGCACCATAACATAGATCTAAAACTTAATGTTCACATTTAAAGATATGACTCTTTAGCACAAAATGTAATAAAAACTGTGTGTGTAACATAATATCACACTTTAATGTGAACTCACAAAACAGCAGTGCTAAGGATCGTGAAACAAAAACAGCTTTGTCATTGCAGTGCTTGACGATAGTCTAGGCTCAGAGAGCAGAAGCAGAGATAATGTAAGACTGTGGCATACAGAGGATGAGTTTAAATGCAAAGGCAAGTATTCTGATGGAAAAATGAGTGTGGAAAGTGATTCATAAAAATCTGCAGTCGTGGGGCTGGAGAGGTGGCTCAGGGGTTAAACCTCTGCCTTTCAGGCGGAAGGTCCTGAGTTCGGACCTAGACCTCACGTATAGATGCCGAGCGGAAGTGGGGTCAGCCTGAGTTTCTGGTCCTGGTAGGGCGGAACCTGTGAATCCAGGGGCAGAGTAAACAAGGAGGTAGAGGTGGTCCATGGTGATTCCTGAATTCACCGGTGGTTCTACACACACACACACACACACATACACGCACACACGCACACAATTGAATAGAAAAAAATCTTAAAAAAAAACTTCAGTCGTAAGATGATAGCACCTAGAAAACAAAAGTGTGTATAGTAGATCCCATGTTGATAATAAGCTACCTGCCATGTGTGTGGTAGATCCCAGTTGATACTAAGCTAACTGCAGTCAAAGTAAAAAAAAAAAAAGAAATACAAAAGAAAGAATCAGGAAGTTTTATTCTTAGACAGAATCTTAGTGTAATTTTTACTTCCTAATTTTATAAAAGTATCTAAACTGAACCAAAGTCTCAAAACTATCTTATCCAGGGTTGCCTGACAAAACTTGGAAGAGCCGAATTGGAGCTCACATCTTTACGAATCTTAGTGAGCTTCTAAGCGTGGCTCTCTGTCGCACTCACAGCAGTAATGAAGGCGAGAATGAGAGTGGATGAAGAGAGGATAATGAGTGGGTACGTTGATTTTTGACATCTGTGTGGGAAATTCATTTGGTTTTGGACATTTATCCTAAAGACTATGGCTTGCTATTAAATAAATTGAGATTGAGAAAGCAAGTTGTCATTTTCTAAAGGAAAGGCTTTCCATACTCAGCTGTCCACAAGCATCTTCACCATAATATTTGCTGACAGTATTCTGTAGTTTCACATTAAGCAGTTCAGAGTTGTATACATGAAGCTTTGCTTTCTTCTCCTGCACAGATTTGAAGGAACAGAAGGCTAAGCAGATGCTTCTTGGAGGGAAAAGGGTGTCGCCTTCAAGTTTGGTAGATTTTGATTGACAGCCATATTGACATGACCAGAACTTGGGTTTTGAGATGCTCAGTATTACCATGCCAAGAATAACTAAATTAGAAATTCCTCAAACACAAGCTTGCAGTTACACTGAAACATTAGTTTCATTTGTTGTCTGATAAGACGATGTGAAAAATTTAAATCATGAATTTATAATTTCATCTTTTGCCATTTTCCTTTTTGAGAGTTTTGGTGATATCTTGTCATCGCAAATAGAGCTTTTCAGCCTATTTTTGTAACAACACTCACCTGGGACTCCCCAGTTACCCCAGTTATGAATGAACAGCTTCCATATGTCACATTGCTTCTTCGCACAAAGCTTTCTCTGGCCTCCTCTTTGCTTGCAATCACTGCTCTGCTTTCTCTGGTTTGCTGAGAATCTCTAACTTTGTGATCCTTGCTGTACTTACCTTCTCCAGGAAGATCTGTCCGTCATACCACACTCTCACCCTTGTAAGAACTGACTTGTTCAATGGAAATTCATGCTGTTTCTCTCGGGTGCTTCATTCTTTTGTGTTTATTTAAAGGACATAGTCAGCTCAATGTGCTCAAAGTTTGCATCTTTTGTATTGTCTCAAAAAGAGCAGCTTGTCATTTGTGCGTTGTCTTTTAGAAATAATCAATTTTAATCTACGTAGAAAGATTTGCTTTAGACACTGACTAAAGCATCAACTCACGGTTTCATTTTAATTTCTCATCAAGATGACATCCTCAGAATGTTTGTTAAAAATGTTTTAAGGGGCCATGACTCTGACTGAGTAATAGAGCACTTGACTAGCTTGTGTGAGATCCTGGAGTTGAGTCCTGCAGGGCACACACGTGCACATACACACACACATTCTTCACATTAATGTTAACTACTCCTTAACAGATGTAGCAGTTACTTTTCATGTCTGCTGATAATATCAAAAGAGCTTAAGGGAATAAGGGGTTTATTCTCTCTTATGATAGTCCAGTTACAGTTCCTGTCCAGCTTGGCAGAAGAGCCCATAGCAACACCAGGAGGAGCTAAGGGCCACACCGTACTCTCAAACAGCTGAGAGGCGGATAATTCTCACTTGCCAGATCAGCATGTGTGGCTGAGTATACAGGAGAATGCCCCTTTTCTCAAACAATTCCCTCCAATTTATTCACCTGCCCAGGGACTAGTCATACCCACCATGAGCTGGGCCTTCCCCATCAACTAAATAATCTCCTGCAGGTTCACTCTGGGCCTAACTCAACCACTAATTATCTACAAATGTGTGCTCAGAGCTGGAACCCTCAACCATCAAGTTGACACCTATATCTAGTTATGGCAGCCAACATCGATACTTTTTTTTTTAACATAAAGAATATTGAACTTGCTAACCAATATTCAGTTAGAGTTGGGGACTTGAAATGTAACTCGGTGATAGGGTACTTGTGTAACTCATGAGAAACCTTCAGTTTGATCCTTAATCCAATGCCTCAAAATTATTGTGGGTTTAAAAATCTTACATGCTCTCAGCAAACATCTTTAATAAGTTTACGGATGATTTTGACCATCTCATCAAATACTTTTCTGGCTGCAGTAGTCCTTTTCTTTTCTTTTTTTTTCTCCCACATTTTATTTTTTTCCCCAATCATACAAGCTCAATAGGTACCCCTGTCCTCTCCTTCCCTCTTCACCTCCTGTAACAGTTATTCTTAACTACTGCTGAGAACACTCAAAGTCAAGCAACTTAAGGGAGAAAGAGATTTATTCAGCTTACAGTTCCAGAGGGGAGATACAATCTTTCAAAGGAGAGGTGGCATGGCTGGATGGCCAAAGCTGGAGGAGGCTATGTCACTGCAGACATCTTGGAGGCTGAGAGCTGCAAGACTGTTTGCTGCAAAGGCAGACTGCTTCTGGAGGTAGGGTGGATCTAATTCACCTCAAGGCCCACTCCTTGTGACTGTCTTCCTCCAGCAAGGCTCCACCTTTTAAGGTGCCATGACCTTGCCAAAACACATGAGATTGTGGGGGACACATTTCAAACCACGACACCTCCCCAGTCCTCCCTTGTACTCCCCCCCCTTTTCCTCTCCCTTTTACCCCCTTCCCTCCATCTCCTTCTCCCAGTGTCCCTCTCCCTTCCTCCCTGCCATGCCCTGAAGCATACTTTTGTGTGAATGCCAAACCACCCTAGTGAGGGATCAGGACTCAGTGGCACAGCCCTGAGCCCTTTCTTGGGCTCCCTGTTAATATGGGAACTCTATTATGACTATTAATCCCTTGCCTCTAAGGATACTACTGCCAAGAGCCTTCTCCCCTGTGATCCATGCTAGCTAGACTTTTGGGGGTCATTAACATGTCAGCAACCATTGTGTAAGTCATGCAAAGTGCAATTAGGGCTACTGCAGCTCTAACTTGTGTGGAGTATCTTGTATATTGTTAGTCCTCCCCATCTTTAGGCTCTTACAATCTTGCTGCCCCCTCTTCCCCAAGGTTCCCTGAGCTTTAGAATGGGGAGAGATCTGGGCTGGAGAGGTGGCTCAGGGGTTACGCCTCTGCCTTGCAGGCAGAAGGTCCTGAGTTCGGATCCCAGATCCCACATATAGACGCTAGGCGAAGCGGGGGCGGCCTGCGCTTCTGGTCCTGGTAGGGCGGAGCCTGTGAATCCCGGAGCAGAAGGAGGTGGAGGCGTCCATGGTGGTTCCCAAATTCGCCCGTGGTTCTACACACATACACACATACACACACGCGCGCGCACACATTACATACGCACACACACACAATTGAATAAATACTAATAAAAAATTTAAAAATATATTTAAAAAAAAAAAGTATGGGGAGAGATCTGGCTGGTCTGGCTCCAGGTGATTAATGTAGGGTTTTTGGTGTTCTGAATTATGGTTTGTTGTTAATTTCAGTTTTGCTTTTCCTGCACCGCCCTTGGCTCCACCCTGATTGGTATTGGAAGTCATCTCCTAACTAAAGATAAGACTGTTTAAATGAAGGTCTTAATATAAGAGGAGACTCAAAGGTAGATGGAAATAGGAGTAGGACACAGCAGTGAGAGGAGTCAGTGTCCCATTTGCAGGATGGTTCCCACCTATCTGCCAGTCCCTATACCCTCCCTGATTGGTGAGATCAAACCTCTTCAGTCACAGGTGACCAGGAAAGTAAGTGAGAGTGAGCTTCACCAGATGTCTCACTACTTACATGCAATACTTGATAGTGACCTATTTTCTCTACTGAAGCATGATCCCCTCTCTCCTTTTTTCTGGGGGGGGGGCTCCTTCCCCTTCCCTCCTGTTTATAATCTTTGTGATTACAGTAGGTATTACAGATATTTACCTTTGAATATGTCATTAAGTGGGTTTCTTACTAGGATCCACCTATTAGGGAGTATATACAGTGTCTAATTTTCTATGTCTGGGATACTTCATTCAATATATTTTTTCTTTTTATTATTATTATTATTATTATTTCCACTCATACAAACTTAACAGATACACCGGTCCCCTCCCTCCCTCCAACTCCCCCCAACCCCCCTGCTCCCCCTCCTTTCTCCCCTCCCTCCCCATCCCCAGTGCCCCCCCCCAATCCTCAGAGCATCCTTTACTATGCATGCCAAACTCTCCTCTGGGTCCTCCTCTCCGATGAGGTGCAAGGACCCAGGGGCATATCCCAGAACCCTTTCCTGTGTTCCCCTTAAACTTAGGAACACTACTGTGACTGTCAGTCCTTAGCCTCCAAAGATCCTAGTGCCTTTAGTCCATGCTAGACTTTGTGGGGTCAATAATGTGTTGGACATAGCACAGGTCATGCAAAGTCCTATTATGATTGCTTCGGCCCTAACTTGTGTGGAGTATCTTGCATATCATTACTCCTCCCATCCTCGTGCTCTTACAATCTTACCACCCACTCTTCCGCAAATTTCCCTGAGCTTCAGGATGGATATTTTTTTTTTCTAGTTCCATCCGTTTCCCAGCAAATTTCATTAATTCAATTTTTTTGATGGCTGAGTAGTATTCCATTGTATAAATGTACCACATTTTCCTTATCCATTCGTAAACTGTTGGTCATTTGGGTTGATTCCGTGAGTTTGCTATTGTAAATAATGCTGCAATGAACATGACTGTGCTTGTGTCACTGTAGTGAATTTTTGCTGTATGGGGGATTATTCCCAGAAGTGGTATAGCAGGGTCATATGGCATTTCAATCTTTAACTTTTTTACAAATTGCCAGACTGATCGCCAGAGTGGTTGTATAAGCCTGCATTCCTACCAGCAATGTATGAGAGTTCCTTTCTCTCCATACCCTCTCCAACATTTGGTGTTGTTTGTATTGTGGATTTTTGCCATCCTGACCTAGATAACATGGTATCTCAGGGAAGTTTTGATTTGCATTTCCCTGATGGCTAAGGATGTGGAGCATTTTTTAAGATAATTTGTTAGACATTTCAATTTCGTCCCTGGAAAGTTTCTTTTGAGTTTTGAGGCCCGTTTTTTAATTGGGCCATTTATCTCCTTGGTGTTTAGTTTTTTAAGTTCTTTGTGCACTCTGGATAATAGAACTCTATCAGATATGTGGTTAGTGAAGATTTTCTCCTATTCTGTGGGTTGCCTTTGTGCTCGAGGTACAATCTCTTTATCTGAACAGAAGCTCTTTAATTTCATAAGATCCCATTTGTTGAGTGTTGGTTCTAGTGACCGTGGTATTGGATTTCTGTTTAGAAACTGCTGGCCTGTCCCAATCAGCTCCCTTCCTTTTCAACTTTAAGGTCTTTGATCATTTGGAATTAATTATTATCCATGGTGACAAGTACAGGTCCAGTCTTCTGCACGTGGACATCCAGTTTGCCAGCACCATTTGTTGAAGACGCTGTTCTTTTTCCATTGAATTTTTGGGCCCCTTTGTCAAATATCAAATGTCCGTAATTATGTGGGCTTATATATGGGTCTTCAGTCCTTATGTATTGTTCTACATGTTTATTTTAGAACCAGTACCAGGCTGTTTTTATTACTGTGGATTTGTAGTGTAGATTAAGGTTTGGTATGGTGATGCCTTCTGCAGTGTTTTTGTTACTCAGGATTGTTTTTGCTATCCTGGGCCTTTTTTTGTTTCCATATGAATTTTGAGATTGTTTGGTCAATTTCTTTAAAGAATTGCTTTGGGATTTCAATTGTTATAACATTGAATCTTTATATTGCTTTTGGTAGGATGGTCATTTTTATGATGTTGATTCTGCCTATCCAGAAGCATGGGAGGTCTTTCCACCTTCTGGTGACTTCTGTAATTTCTTTCTTTAGGGTTTTAAAGTTTTCATTATAAAGGTCTCTCACTTCTTTGGTTAGATTTATACCAAGGTATTTCATTTTTTTAAGGGCTATACTAAATGGGATTTTTACTCTCAAGACTTACTCAGTTTTTTCGTCCTTGGTGTATAAGAAGGCCACTGATTTTTGCACATTTATTTTGTAACTTGCTACTCTGCTGAACTTATATATTAGTTCCAGGAATTTCCTAGTGGAGTTTTTAGGATCATTCAGGTATAGGATCATGTCATCTGCAAATAAGATGTCTTGACTTCTTTCTTGCCAGTTTGAATCCCTTTTATTTCCCTGGTTTGTCTTATGGCTCTAGCTAAGACTTCAAGTACAATATTTAATAGAAGTGGTGAGAATGGACAGCTTTGTTTAGTTCCTGATGGAAGTGGGAATGCTTCAAGTTTTTCCCCATTGAGCGTAATCCTTGCTGTTGGCTTTTATTATGTTATAGGTTCATTCCATTCCAACTGTCTCTAGGGTTTTGATCATGAAAGAATGTTGGATCTTGTCAAAAGCTTTTTCCGCATCTTTCAAGAATATCATGTGGTCTTGGACTTTAGATTGGTTTATATGATGGATTACATTTATTGATTGTGTATGTTGAACCAACCTTGTGTGCCTGTGGTAAGGCTTACTTGATCACAATGAATGATCTTTTTGATATGTTTTTGAATCAGATTTGCTCAGATTTTGTTGAGAATCTTTGCATTGTTCATCAAAAAGATTGGCCTATAGTTTTCTTTTTTAAGTTTATATTTATTAGGTTTGGGGATTAGCATGATATTAGCTTCATAGAAAGAATTTGGAAGTGTCCCTTCTTCCTTCACAATTCGATGGAAGTTTCAGGAATATTGGTGTTAGTTGTTACTTAAATGTCTGGTAGAATTCTTTGCTGACTCCATCTGGTCCAGGACATTTTTTGGTGGGAAGATTCAAGATTACTTCATCAGTTTCCTCATATAGGACTATTATAGGACTATTTAAATAATTCAAAATTTCCTGATTCAGTTTAGGTAAGTTATACTTACTCAGAAATTAATCCATTTCTTTTGTGTTATCAAATTTCATGGAGTATAAGTTTTTGAAATATGACCTTGTAATTCTCTGAATTTCTTGGGTATCAGTTGTGATAACTCCATTTTCATTTCTAATTTTAATTTGGGTTTTCTCTCTCTTGATTTTGTTTAATTTAGGGGTGTATCAACCTTATTGATTTTTTTTCAAAGAACCTGCTTTTCGACTGGTTGATTCTTTGTATCATTTTCCTTACCTCAATTTCAGATATTTCTCCCCTGATTTTGCTAATCTCCTCTCTTCTATTGCTTTTTAGATGGGATTTTTCTAGTGTCTCTAAAGCTTTAAGCTGCATTATTTATTTCTGATGTTTCTATTTTTTTTATGTAGGCATTAAGAGCTATAAACTTACCTCTTAGGACAGCTTTCATTGTGTTCCAGAGATTTTGATATGTTGTATTTTCATTATCATTTGCTTCTAGGAAATCTTGAATTTCCTTTTTGATTTCTTCCTGAACCAAATTCTCATTCAGCATCATAGTGTTTAGTTTCCAAGAGTTAGTGTATTTTCTGCTGTTTGTTGTGTTGCAGATGTCAAGCTTTAGACCATGGTGGTCAACTTCCTGTATGTATGGAGATTGGTTTTGTTGCTGTATTAGTTAGGGTTCTCTAGTGTCACAGAATTCACAGAATGAATATATATATGAAAGTTATTGAGTTGGCTTACAGATATGGCCGAGGTAGTCCAGCGAAGGCCTTCAGTAGCTGAGGTAGTCCAATGATGGCTGCCAGTAGCCGAGGTAGTTCCAACGATGGCTGCCAATAGCTAGCTGCTCAGCTCAGTAGTGAAGTAGGTGATGGCTGAAGGCTGGAGAACTCCTTAGTCTAGTGGAAGGCTAGAAGGTCGAAGAAACCGGGTGGCCGGAAGGAAGAGCTATTCCCTGAAGAAGGCATCCATTCTCCTTGATGGCTTCTTTTTATATGATGCAATTTTGGGAGAATCCTTTGAGAGCTTTGGAGGTTCTGATAGAATCTGAGGCGTGTATAATCCTTTCAAGTAGTCTCAGTTGATCCTTTCCAGAGATGGTCTCAGCCTACCTTAGTTAATACTGGGTGTGTCAAGTTGACACCAGGCTTAACTATCACAGTTGCCCAATATATGGTCTGTTTTGGAGAACATTCTGTGGGCTGCTGAGAAAAATGTGTATTCCTTGATGCTTGGATGGAAAGTTCGATAGATAACTGTAAGGTCCATTTCAGTAAGGGTTTGATTTAGTTCCAGCGTGCCTGTTTATCTATCCCATGTTGAGAGTGCAGAATTGAAATCCCCGAGAATTATCATTTTGGGATTGATGTCTTGTTTTAGACATTGCAGCATTTGCTTAATGAATGTGGAGGAGCCCATATCAGGTGCATATATATTCAGTATTGTGAAGTCTTCATGGTGAATTGTACCTTTGAGTAAAATATAGTATCCTTCTTTATCTCTTATGGTTTTCTTTGGTTTGAAGTCCACTTTATCAGATAGCATAATTGCTACCCCTGCTTGTTTCCTGGTTCCATTAGCTTGAAGAATTTTTGACCAGCCTTTTACTTTTAGAATGTGCCTATCTTTTGTGGTGAGATGTGTTCCCTGAAGGCAGTAGATGGATGGGTTGTGGTTTCTAATCCATGTTTGTAATCTGTATCTTTTGATTGATGAGTTAATTCCATTGACATTTGGTCTTATAATGGAGAAATTACCTTTAATTGCCGACATTTTTTTGTGTTTCATATTTAGCTTCTAAGTTTTGTTGGTATTATACTTCCCTTCTGTCCTCCTCGATATGCTTGTTCTTTTCTTCAGGCTTGAGTATCTTTTCTAGAATTTTTTGAGGGCTTGGTTTGGTGGTTATGTAAGCCTTCAAGTTGTCTTTATGATGGAAAATTTTCTTTCACCCTCGATCATGACTGATAGTTTTGCTGGGTATATCAGCCTGGGTTGACATTTGAGCTCATTCAGTACTCAAGGTATGTCTCTCCAAGCTCTTCTTGCTTTTACTGTTTCCATTCAAAAATCATTTGTTATTTTAATAGGTTTGCCTTTAAAAGTGACTTTTTTTTTTCTCTTGAAGCTCTCAGCACTTTTTCTTTGTCTTGAATGTGGAGTGTTTTGACTGTTATTTGCCATGGAGAGTTTCTATTTTGGTCATATCTGTTTGGGATGTGGAATACCTCTTGTATTGGATGGGTCTCTCTTTCTTTAGATGTGAAAAGTTTCCCTTAATGATAATTTGAAAACATTCCTCAAGTGTGGTATTTTCGGATTCTTGTTCTGGTTCCATGAATGCGCATGTTAGGCTTCTTCAAGGTTTCCCATAACTCTTGAATATTCCTCTCAAGTATCTTTTTGGCCTTAACAACATCTTTGATTAAACTGGTTAGTACTTCCACTTTGTCTTAAAGATCTGATATTCTATTTTCTGCCTCATTAGTTCTGCTGATAAGACTCTCTGTTGAAATCTGGGTTGAAGATAGCATGTGTTTTAGTTTGAGTTTAAACTCTGCTTAAGATTGTTTTGACTGTTCTATGCCTATTTTTGTATCTTCAACTGTTTCTCTCATCTCCTCCAAGTGCCTGCTGTGTTCCTGTTCAAAATGGTTGATGCAGTTGTTTAACTCCTCCCGGATTTCCTCTTTCATTGTTTTGATCCTAGTAAAGATTAGGCTTTGAAAACCATTATCTTGGCTTTCTTGGCTATTTTCTGTGAGTTTGTTCTGCTTGGATTCCATCATTGTAGGGTTAATTCTTTTGGTAGATTTGTTATCTTGGTTTTTGTTTCTCATGACTGTGAACTGGTCATTTTTGTTTTATCTCTTATGCCCTTTTTTTTTTTATTTCTGTGTGTTTTTGACTGAACTGAATTAGACAGTGTTACTACATTTGAGCAGTTATTGCTAGAGTTTGCCTTGGAGTTGAGTATGCTTATCAGGTGTTGGTGTTATTTCCTAGATGAGACTATTGAACTGTTAGTACATCAAGTACATCAGTTTTAGTAGACAGGGAATGAAGATTAGTATGGTAGTATACTTTTTAGGTTTACTTCCTTGGTGATATGTGAGGGTGAATGGTATAGTCCCTGAAGTTGTATGGGTTTTTGGGTGACTATATGTAAATGTTTAAACTACAGTGACTAATAATTTAGAGGAAAAAGATGGTAAAAAAAGGTTTACTAGAGCTAGATGTGAAGATTCTCTCCCGTATAATGGGATGATTTTAGGAGGACCTCAGATGAATGGTGTTTGTCCCCTAGAGCTTTGCTTGGGTATTCTCTGGACTCTGTTGAATTCTGAGGAGCACGGAGTCTGCCAAAAGTTCAGGTCAGGGTAGAAAGGCAGAGTGGCTAGTGGGGTACACAGATGAACTGGGGCGTGGCATAGGGGCCTTCCTCACAGCCAGAAAGGTAGGCTGGCTTTTAGTGGGGTGCGGCAATGACCTGGGGACTGGGATGTGATCTAGGGGACTTACTTGAGGAGAAGGGAGTGTGCCTGGGTCAGGGTCCGGGGCAGAAAGGCAGAGTGGCTAGTGGGGTGTGCAGATGACCTGGAACCTGGGGTGTGGCCATTTTCTTTTTTTTCTTTTTTCTTTCTTTCTTTTTTTTTTTTTTTTACCTCAGAGCACTCTGGATTATTCTCGCTCAGAAGTTTCAGGCACTTTAAACACAGCGGCTCCAAGCCAAGCTGGCTGGCATGTTCATTATGTTGTGAATGGTGTCTTCCAGCCCTGCCTCTTAATGCTGTCTCTGCCTTGGGTTTTTGGGGTTCCAGTCTCTGTCCTTACCCTCGTTGGCCTCAGTTCCTGTCATCCCTCTCAGAAACCTCCAAGTTGGCTCCACACATCCATCCTTTTTCACAACGGCATGACATGAAGTCTATTTTTTTCTCTTGAAAAGCATGACATGAAGTCTGCTGTGATCTGACCTCCGACAACTTATTCTAAATTTTGCTACTTTACAATTTTCTGGACTATTTTTAGTTTTCCATACAAACTACTTTTTTTTCACATCTTTTGTTCACATCATTTGGACTGCCTAAAAGTCCTCACCTCAAAATATCCTCTCAGCTTTAAAACTTTCTGAGTCCTTTGCCTTTTCTTCCCTCCAAGCCAGGCATGGTGCTTCTATTGTACCTCAGCTGTAGACTGCACATCGGTCTGCCACAGTATTAACTCCGAATTGTGTATAAGTGTTTACATTTACAGCCCCATCTCTCCTCACTGGCCTTTAAGGTCCATGGAAAGTGGTCACAAAACATTTTGGGTGATTGACTTAGTGACTAAAATAATTAAACTATATTCCACTGGGGGAATAAAGCTAGCTAATTTTTTCATATGGGTTTTATCTTTCCTTTGCTGTTTGATCTTTCAGAGGCATAACTGCTTTCTTGAAACTACTATTACTTAGGAAATTTTTATTTTATATTCTTTAGTTGTGTAAGTGTATGTGACCACTCAAAAGTTTGACACTCAAAAGTAGCACACCTGAAAAAAAGTAATTTTAATATAGTTAACAGAAGTACTGTACCATTTTTGTTAAAATATATTCAGTGTTTCGTTTTGTAGATCCAGCCTTCTATCCTTGACTTTAGGGTCTGGTTTTATTGCCAGTAATCTCAAAATTTCAGTGAGTCACAGGGTCATTTTTATGTTTAGTCTTCTCAGTATTTAAAAATGAAATAAGTCTTTAAAGATATGCTAGTTAAATTTATAAACAATTGAAAAAATATGATCTGAATGCAATTCTCGATAGCATTATCACATTGAATGTAATAGGTACATCATGTAAATTAATGTTTATGTATATTCATTGTGTTCATTTGTAGTTTCTTTTCCAAATCATCTGCATTTCTCAAAAAGCACATAAGCCAATAATTTTTATATACCACTTATTTTTTAAGTGTACATTTGCCAGGTAATAGTTTTGTTTAGATAACAGATTTTTCTCAGCTGTTTCATGTTCCAACTTGGATAATATTGTGTCTCCTATTATAAAATGCTATGGAAATCTGGAATTCAGGGAACACCAGCTTTGATTTATAGTGTCTTGGAATTTATCCCATGTGAAAAGTGGCCTTAAGCAGATGTGCTTAGTCATAGAATTGCCAGACAGTTCCTTATGTGTTGGCAGCTAGTTTTCTGAGTACAGAAAACAGACTTTAAAATAAGAAGTAAGGCTTTGCTGCAATTTTCTGTTTCATGTTATTTCATGTTATTTAAGGGATTAGGGAGATGACTCAGAAAAGTGCTTGCTATGAAAGTATTAGGACCTGAGTTTGATCCTCAATACCCACATAAAATACCCAGGAATTACGGTGCATACTTACAATCCCAGTGTTTGGGACAAGGAGACAGGTGGATTCTTGGGATTACTGTCCATCCATCTTTGGCCTAATCAACAAGTTCTCAACCAATGGAGACCTTGTCTTAAAAAACAGTGTGAAGAAACACTGTCCAAGGTTGATCTCTGGCCTTCCACATGCACGTATACATACGTGAGATAGACACAAGCATAAGATCAAAATATATAGCAGTGGTGAAAGCCAGAGCTGCGGTACCTGCAATGAGGTCTTGATGTCTCCCCTCTTAGTAGCTGCCACCACAGTCAAACCTAGATGATCTTCTGGAGGCTTCTCTTTTGCTTCTCCATATCTCAGTCCTGTTTGCCGTTCATCCAGATGCCATGCATCCAATTGTCACTACCACCTCCAGTTTGCAGGGGCTTGCAAACTACGGATGGTGAAGAAAATAATACATAATTGCAAGCAAATGGTGTCTTGCTTATGTAACATGTACCATTGCTATTTTGGGAATGATAAGGGACCTTGAAGCTTCAGTTTATTCTCATGGGCTAATCAGCAATATTTTTCTAGCTACATAAGTTGAAGTAATTGTTGGCATTGCTAAAGCCTGCTTACTGCACTGAAATCCTTGTTAAGTAGTTTATATTATAAAGACACTCAACCTTTTTATGACTAGGCAGAATTATATTTCTTAATATAATTTATCCTTTATATTCTCTTTATATTCCTTCTTACTCAGCTGTATTTTTCTTCCTTACTCTCTTCCACATGCATTTTGTTTGTAATAAATCTTTTATGCTTTACTTTTTAGATACATTTTTAGGTATGCAAGCATTTGTAATCTACTAAATATACATTTTTTAAACATTTTATTATTTATAGCCTATAGAAATAGCACATTAATTTGCTTTCTTCTGTAGACAAGCCAAGTTAGATCTGAGAGTTGCAGTAACGAAAGTGGAAGAGTTAACTAAAGTGACAGAAGATCTTCAGGAACAGATGCTAAAAAAGGTATTTACTACTTCTACGACATGTGAAACTCAGAGCTTAGCTTTGAATAGTTACTATCGCTTATTTGAATACAATTTAACTAGGTCTGTTAGAATAAGATTGATTATTTTATTTCTCCCTAATTGTAAATATGAAACTATTAAACTTAATACAACTTGCAAAACAACTATATAAAGAAGCTTTTGTTTCCATGGACTTGAGCCTAATTAAATAAAATATGGTCCCTCTGAAGAGGATTATTATTGAAATGTAGATTAAGTTTAATTTGCTTTAACTTGTTCTATGTAAATATGACATACACATTTAATATATTTTATGCTATTTATTGAAGTATTCATATAATAGACTCTTCCTTTTTATATGCCGCAGGAATTTAGGGGAATGTCAAGGAAATGTTAGATGATTTAGCTGGATCTAATTATTTAACCTACTAGTTCTAGTCCCTACTAAGTATGTAACTAAACCTTTTGTTCTGAGGTCCTTGTTGATCTCCAATGATGATAGAGGTGTTAGAGGAATTATAAGAACCATTCTTCTAGTAAGATTACTGAAAATCAAGTGACTTTTTTGACACTAGGACACACTTAAAAATAAAAGGGAGGTTCTGGAGAGAGGACTGCCTCTTAAGCCCAGGTCCCACATGCCAGGCAGAAATGGCGGTAGCCTGCACAGGGACACATGGCACATGGTACACACACACAAATACATAGATAGATAGATAGATAGATAGATAGATAGATAGATAGATAGATAGATAGATAAATAGATAAATAGATAGATAGATGATAAAGTTTTTTTTAAAATAGAAAAGAATGGAGGAGATAGTCCTAGTTTTGGATTTCTGTACTAAGGATTCCACTCAGCTAGAGCTTCAGAAGACAGGTTTATAAGAGGTTAGAATGTCATAGCTTCAGACTGAAAAATCAGTTAGAAATTTTAAGAGGAAATACTGGCAACAAGAGGATCACTCACATACACACACACACACACACACACACACACACACACACAGTGAAACCCACATTCTGAGTTATTACTAGACCCATGTCTAATAATCAAATTAAGTATATGAACTAGATCTTGGTAAACCCAGTTGTTACATTTAGCAAGCAGAGCCTCAAAATCAGCTGTTAGAAATATGTCTAAGGTGGGCTGGAGATAGAACTTAATGGTAAGATGCTTGATTAGCATGGGAAAGTTGATTGTTAGTATACTGGGATTTAGAATTACCATTAAAGATAAACTTGAAGGTAAGGATATAGAATTACCATTAAGACAAACTTGAGGATGAGGATATGACTCAGTGGATAAAGTGCTTACCTCACCTTTGATCCCCAGATCACACGTGAAAGCCAGAAAGGCCTGGTTGACCATCTTTTATCCCACCATTAAGGACTCCCTGGAGCAAGCTAGCAAGCCACTCTAGCTGACTGACAAGCTCTGGCTTCAATTGAAAGACAAGTTGTAATGATAAAATGGAGAGCATTTGACACATGTACATACTCTAATGCTCTCCATACATATGTATATGCATCCTTTCCCTCTATCCCCCCAAAAAAATCCTTTTGGGCATGTCTGTGAGGGAGTTTCAGGTTCAGCAAAAGATCATGTCACTAAATAGGTGTACAAGACACTAGACATTAACCTATGGATTCCACAGATGCCTGCACTGATAAGCACACCCACATACATATTATACCCAACACACACACACACACACATTCCAGAGCTTGAAAGAATAGCTGCTGAGAAAGAGTCCACTAGATAAATTCAAATCAACTGGAAAAGCAGAACAGCAAGCTTGAACAGAGAATAATAGAAATGTCCTTGTCTGAGAAACAATTGCAGATATTACACAGATTCATGGGACAGTATGGACAAGTCCAATATAAGTACAATTGGAGAAGGGAAACAGAAGAGTGTCTCAGATATTAATATTGGCAGGATCAGTATCATCTCTGGGCATGTCTGTGAATTTTCTAGATTAGGCTAATCAAGGAGGGAAGCCCCTTCCTCAAAGTGGTGGCACTATTCCAGACTGTATTAAAACAAGAAATCTAGTTTAGCAATAACAGTAGCATCTCTGTGATTCTTGCAAGTGGCCAGTGCCTCCTGCTTCTACTCTTTTGAGTTTCCCACTGTGATGAGCTGTAAGCTAAACCTTTATGTACCTAAGTTGATTTGTCTTAACAACTAGCTAATACAGTATCTAAGAAGTAATGGCTCAGAGATTCCTAAATTTCACAGAATAAATTTAGTAGATAAGAGAATCTTAATGAATTCTAAGTAAGACAAACAAAGAAAATCAGTCTGTGTTATTACAATTTAATTTTTAAAAATTAGAAATAGCAACAGACAAATGAACAGAGAACAATCATGGCAAGTTCTCATCAAGAAGCCATAAAAGGGCAGGCAGGAGGGATGAAAGTAATTGCAGCCAAACTTAATGACCTAAGTTAGTCCCTGGAGCCCACATAGTGGGAGAAAAAAGTAGACAGAATTGCCCCAGCAGACTTGGATTTCAACATTTTTGAAGGAAGCGTATTTTTTTATTATTTGTTTGAAGCAAGGACTCATGTAGCCCAGAATGGCCTCAAATTCAGTGTATCCAGTGACTGTGTCCTTGAATTCCTGATCTTTCTGCTTATGCATCCCCAATGTTGGGATTATAGTTTGTGCAACATGATTCCCAGCTGTTTATTTTTTTCTGGACAAATTTAGTAGGCCAAAAGGAAATGTTAGATGGGAACTCAGACTCAGAAACAAACAAAAAAAGCGGCAATGGCAGATAAAGTAGAATATGTATAATCCCTGCTCAGAGAATTCAATTTAAAAAGATAGTCAGGTGGGACGTGGTAACACACAGCAGTAACTGTAGCCCTTGGGAGATAGATGCAGGATTGCCCCAAGAAGCCAACTGGTCAGTACCAAGTTCCAGGCCAGTCAGGGCTATGCAGTCTCAAAGTGTTTGAACGAATGAATGCCTAAGGAATGATGGAGGAAATAAAATGACATCACAAAAACAAATATTTAACAAAGGGCTGAGAGATGATTCAGTGGGTAAAAGTGATCTCAATTTGATCCCTGAAATCCACATAAAGGTGGGCGGAGAGAGCCAGATCATGTATGTTGTCCTCTGACCTCTGCATGCATGCTGTGTATACCCACACACATATATCATCATATACTATATCAGTCTATGCACACTCATAATAATAAAAATATTAATATATTTAACACAAAAGAAGAAAAGGAAGAATAGACAAGACATTTTTCCAGGAAGATGATAAAAATAAAATTAATATTATTTATTGTTTATTAATTATTTTTTAATTAAGTATTGTGAAGACAGATTACGAAGCTTTGCTAGAATCCTTCTGAAGTTACTGTTTTGAATGATTGTTTAGTTTGGTGAAACTCGCCTCCAACATCAATTTTTTCTATCCATGTATCTTATTTCCAAAGTTGTATCTCCTTTAAATTTACATATTAGATTTCTAGTAACATAATCCTTAGAAGACTAAAAAAAATCATCTTATAGTATACTGCTTTCTTTATAAAATTATGTTGGTGTAATAAATGGTTAGTACAATAAATTTTCATATGGCTCAAGTTAACTTCCAGTTTGTTTATTTTCTAGGAGGAAGACATTATGTCTGCCCAGGGAAAAGAAGAAGCATCAGATAGGCGCTTGCATCAATTACAGTCTAATATAAAACAGTTAGAATCAAAGTAAGTTAGTTGTTCAGTGCTCTTAGCTTTGTGTGCTTCAAGTATATAACATGGTGGAGTTTCAGTTATGATTTTTTTATTGAAAGAGATATTTTACAATACCAATGCCATAGGTTTAAGATTTGATTCTCTGAACATTATTTTAAAAACCATATTCATCAGTTGCTATGCTTTGAAAAAAAATCATATGTTTCAGTCTCTAGTCTAGACCTTTTGCAAAGTACATGGGTTCATGTTGAACTTCAAGAGGGGACAGTCGTGCCAGATTTAGTCCAATACCTTTTTGAAAAGAAGCAGATTCTTAGTTATCATGGTTTTTATATTAGTACTGGTATCAGAAGCCCCAGTCTATAAAGCTGGTTCTGGCTCTGGGCTCTGGATCTCAAGGCTTAACCATGGTAAGAGAGAGCAATATATTGCATATACATGTACACATGCCCATGTATATATGGAAATATTTATTTACAGTTTGGCCACATTTTTTCTGTCTGTACCTTATGCATAGTATTGTTCCATAAAATATGACACTAAATCCAGTAATAAGCTTGGGTGCCTGATGTGGAAGATGAGAGGCATGAGCATTATCAGCATGGTATTCCTTTTTTTTTTTTTTAAATGTAATTATACATTTTAAAATTTTTTACCAGTTTCCCTCCCTCCCTCCTCCTCCCCCTCCTCTCCCTCCCCATCCCCCAGTGTCTCCTCCCCCAATTCCCAGAGAGTCCTTTATTGTGTACGCCTCACTCCACTGGGTCCTCCTCTCCGATGACATATAAGGACCCAGTGGCATTTCCATAAGCCCTTTCTCTTGTTCCCCTTAAGCATAGGAGCACTACTATGGCTGTCAATCCCTTGCTTCCAGGGATCTCAGTGCCCTTAACAGATGCTAGACTTTATGAGGGCAACAGTGCACTGGACATTGCGTAGGGCATGCAAAGTCCCATTATGATTGCTTTGGCCCCAGCTATTGTTGAGAATCTTGCAAATCGTTGTTCCTCTCATCCTTTTGCTCTTACAATCTTACCGCCCCCTCTTCCGCAAATGTCCCTGAGCTTCAGGATGGGGAGAGATTAGGCTGGCCTAGTTCTATGTGATTGATATAGAGTCTCTGAAGTTCTGGATTGTGGTTTGTTGATTTTCTTTTGCAGTTTTGCTGCTCCTGCAATGCCCTTCACTCCATCCTGCTGGGCACTGTATGTCACCCCCTGGCCAGAGACAAAAAGCTGTTAAACTGGAGTCTTGTTATAATAGCACATTCAAGGGTAGATGTAATAAAAGTAGGAAACCTCAGTGAGGGAGGGGTCCATCACCCCTTTGCAAAATGATTACTTTTTATCTGCTAGACTATATGCCCTCCCCTTCTGGTGAGATCAGGAAAGAACGTCTGTGAACTTAACCAGGTTTCTCATTACTTACTTGCAGACCTTGATGGAGGCCTATTTTCTCTGCTGTAACATGGTCCCCTCTCTCCTTGTTTCTGGTGTGGCCCTCCTAACCCATCTCTCTTGTTCATAATCCTTGCAATTACTGTGTTACATAGGTTGGTATTCCTATAGGGATCCTGTATGGCATTTTTTTCTCGTAACATAGTGCCATCTTAAAGTTGTGCCCCAATCTAACCTGAAGATATTTTATAACAATTTGAAGTGTTCCATTCTAAAGGACGGTACAGAAAGTAAACAGCTCTGAAAGTTGTGTCTCTGAAAGTTCCTGAAGCTAAGACGAGTAGAATGGGTCTCCCAAAGGTAAAGAAGGCAGCAAATAACTGCTGAAGGAAATCCGGATTCCCTGGCCACCAGCAGTCTGGGGAGACACACCCCTGAACAAGTTTTCATGAGTCTAACCCATGTTGTTGAGGTTTTTCTGGTGGTGTAGCTGCCTCTGAGTCATCCTTGCTCCTGTAAGTAACCCTCACCTCTACTCATCTTGGCAATTCCAATAAACTCATGGGTTCATCAAGTTGAACTTTACCTAATCAAGTTACTTTGGTGTGTTGTGTGGCTCCCCAGGAAAATGACACAGCACCCCTAAGACCTTCAGAATCTTTAAGGAAGGAAGGCAGAAAGATTGTAAGGGCAGCAGGTAGGGAAAAATGATTGTGAACTACTCTGAACACATCAATAATGGTGTGGCCCTAGCAGTCACATATGGTTACTGACACCAGGACTAGTGGTCCTACCTGCCATGGTCAGATATGGATTGAGGAGAAATGCACTTGACCCTACAAGTCATGAGGAGCAATGGGCACCAAATAGATTCAGGGCCAGGTAGAGGAGGACCTAGCTGTGTGCCCACAGGAGCCTCCTGGGCTGCAAGAGACAGCCCTGTGCCCAGGGCCACAAAAAGATCCTATTTTCACCCAGTGGGACATAAAACAAAAAGACATGAATAGAGCAGAAGACTCGTAGAGAAGGAGGGCTTGACAGTTTGGGGGTTGAAAAGGATAAGGAAAGTAATTAGACTGTATTATACACATGTATGGAAATTGTATACCAGCAGATTCCTCACTAAAAGTGGGGCAGGGAACAAAATCAACAGTAGTTGGGTTTGGGAAGAAAAAGTACTGGAGGAAAAAAGAAAACAGTACAAATTCAACAAAACTGCAATAACATGTTAAGATATAATAGGGAAGTGAAACAGTAAGGGAGTTGGATATAAGTTCAAATCCTTATCTAAAAATAAATAAATCATACCCAATATTGAGAAATCAAGAAACTACTCTATATTTTATAGAAATGTAGAGATAATGAGTTTCCATTTCCTTGTCTATAAAAAAAGCAATTTTGTTTTTCACAATACAAGTTGATTTTCATGTCTTCAATATAAATTTTCATATTGAAGCATACATGAAAAATTGAAAGGATTTGAAGAAATAGTTCACAGATAAAGAACTTCGGATGACCCTTAAGCATATGAAATAATGCACTAAATGATATATACATTTTTAAAACTTAGAATAAGACAAAATAGGTAGGATGCCTAAAAAAATAAAGTAGTTGGATTTGGGAAGAAAAAGTAGAAATAATAAATTGTCACAATTTTTGCTTCGAACGGGGTATAGAAAACTTACAAGGCTCGCTTGAAAGTCATGTTCCTATCCTTGTTGGCAAGAGGTCTGGGAAAGAAACTGAAGTGTATCACCATGAGATTAGATATTATTTGCCATGCATTATATGGAAAAAAAAACTTTAGCCCCCCCCTCATAAGGGATGTCTGTATTTACAGGTGAAGTAATTCAATCAATATACCCTGAATGCCTACTGTATACAGTTAGTGTCTAAGATCCTGTGTCTCCAGAGGGATCAGGGTCTGGTAATGTCTGATCTTTAGCTCCATGTATTTTAAAGAAAATCCCTTAAAGCACATTACAGATTTAGTTTGTAAGAAGCATTCACTATGGTGTTTTATATTGTTATCAGCGAGGGAAATTTGCCAGCAGACAGTAAAATTTGAAATATGACTTAATTTTAAAAGTTGAATAAAAAATTTAAGATACTGTCACATTTCTAAATATCGTTACTGGTATAGCCATTTCTATGGCCCTCTGCTCTTCGGCCTTTCAAATGCACAAATTCCCAGAGAAATTATGCCACAGTATGCTTAACAGACTTTTGGTTGACTATCAGTGTCACTTGTGATTTTACTCTTACTAAGGAAATACTAAGGAATATTTGTGCATCTTTAAATACTTAATCAGAACACAAACTGTATGTTCTCTTCTTGATCAAATAGTCACTTTGTAGACTAAAGACATTTTAGAGACTGGATTACCCAAGGAGGGAGGAGGAGGGTGGGTATGTGTGTTGAGAGAGAGAGAGAAGGGGATGTTTAAAAGCTTGTAAGGCAATAATGTGAAAGTCATTAGTAATCTATAAAAATTAAATGTATGCAGTTTGAATTCATACTGTGATTTATAGCTGGATAATCAAATATATATGATTGTAATCTGTTTCACACAAAGTAGTCTACTTCTGAACATATCAAGAATTGTTATCTTTAGTTCTAGTCACAGACCCATAGCTATTTACTGTATATCTAGGGAAAAAAGTACCTGTGAGTTTCGCTTTCCTGTTCTCCAGAATGTTAATAAAAGTAATTAACTTGCTCACAGCCAGCTGAGAACTAATTGATTTTCACGGCTAACTTGAGACTAATGAAATGGATTGCAATGGTTGAGTACTAGAGTTGTGGTTTCCAGTCTGTTTCACTGTCGGCAATTGATTGTTTAATTGCTTTGAGAGCTTAGTTTACCTCAAAGAAAAGTTCTTGTGGTTATGGATTTTAATTCTGTTGTTTTAGTAGCATATGAGTCTTTTGGAAATGTACCCAGAAGTGGTGTAATTGGGTCATATGGTAGATCAATTTTTAGCATTTTGAGAAACCTCCATACTGATTTCCAAATGTTTGTTCCAGTTTACACTCCCAGCAACAGTGAATTAAGGGTTCCCCTCTCCCAAATCTTCATTCATATCTAAAGCCAACTAATTCCTTCTGCACATTATCTACCTGCCCAAAGAATAGTCCCACCCACTGGGCTCAGTTTTCCCACATCAGTTAGATAATCTATTGTGGATTTTCTCAGAGTTTTTCCTTAACTAATTCCTCATAGTGTCTCAGCCCCCTGTTGTCTAGCTGACACCTCCAACTGGTCCAGCCAAGAGACAGCATTTCTTCCTGGTTTTTCAGATGAAACTGAATCCCATTTAATAAGCTGTCAGATCAGGTAGCTATTTCCAGTAGTTATTTTTGTCCTGCAAAGCCAAGAAAATTCTAAATATCAATAAATCAGTTAAATATAGGCTTTACAGGCATGAGCAGATATTCATTACTTAAATTTTTGTTTGTGGTATTTTCAAATGTCACATAGTCTAAAAACATTTTCTTCTCTACAAAGGAAGATCTTTCCTTTTACACTGATAAATCCAAGGAGCAGCCTCTCTTACCTGGTTTATATGTAGTTTGCTAAAAGGTAGAAAGTAAATGAGGTAAAATTGTTGTAAACTGCTGAACCTCTCTGAGTATATTTCTTCTAGAACTGTAGCAAGGACAAAGAGAAAAGCCATGTTAGAACTACTGAAACTATTCGAGTGCTGAAATGGGTGCTTAGTAAATCTCTTAACTCTTCCCTTTTAAAACCTCAAATTTCACATTGCAATTATTAATTCCTAGATTATGCTGTGTAATGGAAGAAGCCAACCAATTAAGAACAGAAAGAACACATCTGGAAAAGCAGATCAAAGAGCTACAAGCGAAGTGCAGTGCATCGGAAAGTGAGAGATACAGGGCCATTTCCAAGGTTAGAGATAGCATGCAGCTTCTAGAAGACGCCAACCTTAAAAACAAACAGGTAAGAAATCTCTAGAACATGCCTGGGAATGACGAAATACTGACTTAACCTACTAGAATCTGTAGCCGCAGAAAGAGGTGTGAGAACACAAGGCCTGTGCTCCCTGCTACTTAGGCAGACATGTTGTACATGGTGAGACTTAATATGGGAAGATATGACACATGTCAGCTGGCTTGCCTCAGCTGCTGTGCCAGCCGCATATTGAAGCACATTCTCGTCTTTCCACAATGTCAGAATTGATTGATAATACAAGGTACAGCAGTGTCTTTGGCAGCAGCTTGCCAGATAGCTCTACTTTCCTTGATGTACTGCTAGAAGGGTTCACTCTCTCACTAGTTTAAACTAGAGCAAACATTCTAAAACTACTTTTTAGACAGTGAAGATGAGAATGTGGATGTTACCATAGCTGGCTCAGACACAGCAAACCACTTCCTGTGTGTTAACTATGGGAACTTCTCCCCCCTAATTGCAGAAACGTTTGACCTAGAGTTGTAAATTTGGAGATTGTCAGTATGTACCTTACTTTTAAAACCGGAAAATTTGATTAGCTCCGCAAGTGATAGCCACTGAGACCTGAGCCTTGGGTGGGTCCAGTATTGAGAAGTCAAGAGCCAATAGAGTGACTACAAAGGTGTCTGATGGGAAAAGCCCATAGCATGGCCTGTGAGGACCTAGTAGGAATTTGTTAGCTCACAGCAACTCATAGGTGATCACTACAGAGATCACTATGGAGAGCTTGGTTGAAATAGAAGAGAGAAGAGAAAAAGGGTTGGAGAGAAGCAAGTTCCAGAGTCTTTGTCCCCTGGGAACGGAGACAGAGTGTGTGACTATCAGCACAAATAGGATTTCGACAGTATTTTTTTTAGTGGAAGACAAATGATTATATAAAAAAATCCAAAAGAAATAATAAATGGTGTATGTAGTAACCATGGTGTGAATTAAAAAAAACCATAGCAATTAATATCAAATAATGTGAAGAAAGCTTTTCCAAATGTGGAATACCTAGATATAACTTACTTTGCATAGAGATTTGGACAAAACTCAAATGGCTCTCAGATTTCCAGCTATGGAGATGAGATGAAATAAATACCAAATAAAAAGAATAAGCTCTAATCCAAGGCAGGTACAGGTGTTATTAGTAAAGTTCAACAAGATCATTCATGATTAATGCAGACCTCCCTGTGGAAGATTTCAGAAGTTTAGAATGTGTTACTGTTAAAGTGATCAGTGACAAGGTTTTTAGCATGTTACCTTTGCTGTGTTATATAACATGGAATCATTTTCTGAAGGTTCTATTTGAAGAGAAGCAAAAAGAAGATGACAGAGAGAAAATGAAAAAAACAATTTCTCAGCTTATTCAAGATGCAGCCATAAAAGCCAGGAAAGAAGTAAGGAGTTCTTCATTATTTTCAAAACAATTTAAGTCCATTTATTTTATGTATTCAATTGTGCATGTGTCCACATATGTGTATGTATGTTTGTGTGTGTGTTTGTGTGTGTAGAACCATGGGCGAATTTGGGAGCCACCATGGACTGCCTCCACCTCCTCCTTGTTTACTCTGCCCCGGGATTTACAGGTTCTGCCCTACCAAGACCAGAAACACAGGCCGCCCCAGCTTCTGCCCGGCATCTGCCCGGCATCTATACGTGGGGTCTAGGATCTGAACTCAGGACCTTCTGCCTGCAAGGCAGAGGCTTAACCCCTGAACCACCTTTCCAGCCCCTTAAGTCCAAATTAAGACTGAATTTTTTTTCCTCCCACATTTTATTTTTTCCTAATTATACAAGCTCAAAGGTACCCCTGTCTTCTCCCTTCCCTCTCTTTTCCCCCCTCCCCCATCATCCCCCTTTGTACTCTTCCCCCTTTCCCCTTTCCTTTCACCCTCCTCCCTTCTTCTCCCTTTCCAGGTACCTCTCCCTTCCTCCCTCCCGTCCCCTGGAACATCCATTTATGTGGGCTCCAAACCTCTCTCTGAATCCTCCAACCTAGTGAAGGTTCAGGACTCAGTGGCATAGCCTGGGGCCCCTTCTTGGGCTCCCCGTTAGCATGGGGAATTCTATTGTGACTTTTTAACCCCTTGCCTCTAAGGATCTTACTGCCTGAAACCTTCTCCCTTGTGATCCATGCTAGACTTTGGGGGGTCATTGACATGTCAGCCATTGTGCAAGTCAGGCAAAGTCCAGTCCTGGCTGCTGCAGCTCTAACTTGTGTGGAGTATCTTGCATATCGTTGGCCCTCCCCATCTTTAGGCTCTTACAATTTTGCTGCCCCCTCTTCTGCAAGGTTCCCTGAGCTTTAGGATGGGGAGAAGTTTGGCTGATCTGGTCCAAATTAAGACTGAATTCTAGTTAAATACTTTAATTCAAATTTTTGTGTGCATATCATAAAGACTAGGTAAGTAGTAACATAAATGATTTTAAACTTGTTCATTGCCTGAAATGCTTACACTTCCAGTAGATGAGAACTGGGTTTCTCTGCGGTGGGGCAGGGCTCTGATGTATACTGTTCTGTGAGCAATATTACTTCTTCCCTATGTGGACTACACTTTCAAACCACTTCTCAACAGTGTCAATTCAAGAAAAAATAAATGCATTTGCTTTCTCCTAAACAATTAAATGAAAGTTTTCATTTTTACCAAGCTATTACAAATGTATGCCTTAGAATCTATTACAAGTCTTGTCATGTGGTGACATGTTGGTCAAGAACAAGCTGTGTATACACGACAGTGGTCTCATGAAATTATAATGGAGCTGAAAAATTCTGTTGTTCAGTGCTTACAGTGTGTGCTCCAGTTTAAATATGCTTACATATTTACTATGTGGTATATTAAAATATACACACACATACTACTGTGCACTCGCTCTTCAGTCTGGGTACTGTGCTGTGCAGTTTTGTAGTCTGTAAGGAGCAGGCTACACTGTACAGACAGTCACATCACATGCCGACTCTCACATGACCAGCTACCTAAGAATGTACTTCTCAAGACAACCCAGTTAAGAAATATTCTGACTGCTCTGTCATCCTGTGACTCAAATTAGAAAATTTCCTGAGATAAAAATTTTAGACAGTCCAAGGTGAAGTCTGTCTTTTCCCTATCTTCCCTGTCCCATCTACAAGAGCACCCCCCTTATTTGAGTTGAGAAGGCTCAAATTCAGGATCATAGCCTAAAACATTCTTAAAGACATGGTTTTAAACAGATACTAATGCATTTTACATCATCAAAGTATTTTGATTATGCATTAGCTCTCTTATTTATTTCCCAGTCTGAGGTGAAGTGCGTCGACTTTAAGACAGTGGGTTCATCATCTGCCTTTAATGTTCTCGGTGCAACTGCCACAGTGTTGTGAGCTTGACTTCATCCCAGGCACCTCTATACACCTGAGTACTGAGCTGCTTCCCAGACTCCAGCCTGTGGGCACCTGGGGCTCAGTGCCGTTTCCTCCCGCCCTGCTCTGCTGCAGCAGCTGTCAACAAGCATCGACTAACCCCCCACGTGCCAAGGATGTGCTGAGCTCACCACCTTCTCTCAGGTCCACACTGTTGTTAGCTGTTTGCATATGACCAAACTGAAAGTATGTAAGTTTATAGAAGAAAATTATAATTAGAACCCCAGTATCCTGAAGTGATCTAGTTTCCATGTTTTCCTTTGTTTTCATTTAATTATCCATGGTATACGTGAAACAAAAGTGAATGCTTCAAGCAGCCTGAATAGTCCCAAGCCTGGAAGGTTTCTTTTTACTATATGTTTATATTTCTGCAGTGCTTAACATTCAAAACATAAGTAACATTTCTATAAATAAATATTATATTCTATGCCTTATGAAGGGGTTTTTGGGAACTCATGATATCCAGCAAGAGCAAAGACCACAGACCACATTGCGCACAAGAGAGTTATTATGGGAGCAGAGTGGTTGGCAGTGCCCGGAGCAGCAGAGCTGTTTCCTCTGGGCTTATATAGAGTGCAACCAGGAGCACTAGGATGTGCTAGCAACAGTCATTCAAGAGCTTCTACTTTTTATAGGAATTCTACTTTTTAACAGGAAAATACTTAATTATTGAAGCATTTCTGGAAGAGCCAGAGGGACCCCTCCTTCCCTCCCTCTCCCACCCAACACATACTTGAAAAAGAAAGGGTAGGGAAGAAGGGGAAAGGGGGGCAGTTCCAGTGGAGGGAAGAGTGTGCATGCCCACCGTGCATGCTTAACCAGTAAATATTAAATATATTTGCTTATATTAATTTATGTATTGAGATGTATATGAAAGTCTTTTGAATTTTGTATCTATATTAGGAAAAATTGTGGTTTTTTGCAATTTGGCGTATGTTCTAAACATAAAAGTAACCTGAGAATAACATACAAGTGTCTAACATGTAAGTGACTAAATTAAATATAATCAACAAATTTTTTGTATTTCTGTTCCAGCTGTGAAACTGAAACATATGACATTTTTAAAGTAAGAAAACAGCTTATTTCTCAGCTCTCTCTGAAATTAAATTCATAAAAAAGTAAAATGTCAATTTGTAATTTTACCATCATGGTTAGCACCATCGTTAGAGTTTTTTTATTCCTCTTTCTTATTAATTTACCATAGTGTTTGGTTGATAAAGTTCCTTACTATTCATAGATTATCAAAGGAATTGTTTGTGTAGGGAAAAGTTGGGCATATGGCACACATGTAATGCCAGCGCTCGGAAGGCTTATGAAGGAGAGTTGGGAGTTTAGTCCAGCCTGGACTACATGGAGTGGGAGAATGGAGGGAGACTGAGGTAGGGATCTTAGTCTCTTTATATTCTGTAGAGTCCCAGCCATAGTCAAGTGCCTCATACATATGCATATCTGGTCACATAACAAAAGTTTTACATTTTATTTAATTACAAACATAATAGGTAGTTGTCTTCCTTCCTCTTAATTTTGTTTTTATTTTTACTCTTTTACAATCTCATGTATGTAGACAATATATCTTGATCATATCTCCCTCCTGCTTTCCCTGAACATTTCCCTAGCATGTCCACCTCCTGCCTTTATGTCCTAATTTTTTTAATTGGATAATATAAAATAATATGCAAGCAACAAAAGAAAATACATTAAGCACGTAGATAGTTATGATTGAGCTCCCAGTTCCACATGGTTAAGAACACATGATAAAACTGAAGAATAGCAGTTTTGTCCATTTTCTGTGAGACTAAGTTCAGGATGTGGGCACAGGGTGCCCAGACCACAGGAGGCCATCCACATTGTAGGCACATGGAGCCTATGCCATGAGAGACCTTCATGTTGTGAATACACAGATATGGAATTCAGGATTTTGGCAGGCAGTGTGGTATGTCAGGCTACTAATCATCCAACTGTCCACAGGTCAGAACACTGAACGTAGAAATAGCTTCATCTCCTCTCTGCCACCATCTGACACACATGGGACACAGCAGCCATGTATGCAGTGCATGTAGAGATAATCTCCCTGAACCTTAGAACACCATCAGTGTTAAAAGTCCCACAGATTCCATAGGAAAGTACACTTTGCTTGAATTTGCTAGCATTACATGCAGATATTTTAGATATGCACCTATTATTGTTATAAAACCTCAAGATAGTTTTAGCAGTTCAGACACTGAAAACAACATATTTTAGAAATTACATGAAGACAAGTATACTATGTTTTTAAGTGCAAGAATATTAATATTACAGAAACTGCTTCACTGTATCAATTATCTTTCAATTACTACAGTAACTACATGAGATACTCAAGGTGTAAAGAAGAAAGGTGTATTTGAGCTCCTGGCCTCAGAGGTTCTGTCTGTGATCAATGACCCCACTGTCTTCAGGCGTAGGGCGACACCGCATGCTGACGGCAGGTGGGCTTCAGGCAGTCAGACAGCAGAGGAGGCTGAGGGCCCAAGAACACTTGCACGCACATGCCTGTAGTCATAATGGGAAGGCTTTCCAATGGGCCTCAGCCCGTAGTGGTTCCACTGTCCAGTGGTGCCTTGCTGGGGACAAAGTTCCTTGGGGGAACATACGAGATACATAGAGTCTCCCTCTGTAATGGAAGAGCTGCCTCACGGATGCTGTGAGAATTATTACCATAATGCACATAAAGCATCAGAACAGCTCCTAGTGTTCAAGTCCTCAGCAAATGTTGCTATTACCCATGAGCAGAATAGATTGATCCTTCATATCCTAAACCTTAATATTCATCAAGAGTTAACATCAAATTATAGCCTAAAATTGAGTCACAAATACTGTCAGGCCTTCAAAAAGATAATGAATTATTCATTAACCAAATAAAATGTATGACAGTATACTCTTTATTTAAAAAGTTTATAACATGGGCTGGAGAAATGGGTTAAGACTGCTTCAAAAGCAGAAGATCCTAAGTTCAGATCCTAGGTCCCACATAAAAATGCTAGACTGAACTGGCGTAGGCCTGTACTTCTGGCCCTGGTGGGTGGGTGGAGCCTGAGAAATCCCAGAGCAAAGCAAAAAGGAGGTAGAAGCAATCCAGGATGATTCCTGAAGTCACCCTTGGCATTCCACAGAGATATGCAGTGCCCTCTGAGACACACACACACACACACACACACATACACACACACACAAATAACCACACACATGAGTTTATTTTATTTAAAAACAAACTGTAACATTAGAATATTTTATTTTCTAATACACTAAACGCTTTTTCAAAAGGTTTTAGTTCATAAAATTTTACTGATTTTAGGTTCAGTAAAGTGTTGAGCAAGTTAGACACGTGCTTGCAAACCTAGTGACCTGACTTCAATCCCGAGAAGCCCTTATGGTGAGAGAGCCAACTCCTAAAAGTTGTCTTCTGACCTCTACCCATGCACTGAGATACACATGTATTCTTTCTCTGTCTCTGTCTTTCTCTCTTTCTGTCCCCCCCCTTTCTTTCTCCTCTCTACCCTTCTTTCTGAAATAAAAGAAAAAAATAAGATTTTTTGAAAAATAATTTTACTGATCACATACTATTGCCATCAGTAATGATGTCAGTCCTTTCAAAAAGCATAAGTAGCTGTTAGGAAAAAATTCTCAAAGAACACTCCTGATGATATGTGATGAATTCTTTGCACTACTCCATGCACGAAAATTCTGTAATGTTTCTGAAGATATTTAAATGTTTCTTTGAATAAAGATTGCCTTTAAAAATCATTTTTTAGTACTGCTATGTGATGTGCATGGTAAATATGTTTGTAGACCTACAGTGCCTCAAGAGTCATTAGTTAAATTCTCATTATATGATTCTACTTTTCCTGCACTGTCTTTCTATCAACATTTCTCTAATGTTGCTCAACGAGTCTGCAGATCACATCTACCTAATTACAGGAAGGCAGCAGTGCACATTCCCTTACAAGTGTACTGGGATGTTCCCAAAGGCTGTGTGTGATACAGCCAGCCACACTGCAGGTTGATGCACAAGCATGGAAGAAGACTCTACCTGCCTCTGTTAAGCCAGACATTCCAGAGACAGGCAGAAATTAGAATAACGCCACTCTCATCATAAATTTTAGGGTTTTTTTTTTTCCACAAACACAAACTGCTTATTCTTTAATGACTTCAATTACTATTTTTAAAGACGAAATAATTTTTTGTATTTTTTGCTTTTATTTATGATAGTGGTAAAATAGTAAAAGGAAGAATCCATTATAAGCATAGTTCTGTTTTTACAGTGTAAAAAGATCCTGAGACCAGAATGTTTGTCAGCCCCATCCTTTTGGATCTCTCCCTTCTTCTGGTTTCTTTCTAGTGTTAGGGATTGCAGGGAACCTGTGCTTACAGACAACTGATGTACTTGCAGCCCTTGGTCTGCTTTACTTGGTTTTGGTTTTGTTTTATGTATGTCTAATGGCATAATCCAGACTGACGTTGAACTCAACCCTCATGTGTACAAGGATTGTGAGGATTTAGCCATGTACCACTACACCCAGCTCCTAAGATATTCCTGGATATTTCACATCTTGTATGCTTATTTACCTTTTATTGCCTAAAAGTTACAGGCTTTAGAAGATAAAATTCATCATCCTAAATTTTTGTCAGTACTCACTTTTGTTCTTTATCTAAATTATACTGTCTTAATTCACAGGTTGAAAGCACAAAAAAACACTACGAAGTGCTGATTTCTCAGTTAAGGGAAGAGCTTTCATCCCTTCAAATGGTATGTTAGAAAACTTGATTGATATTTCCCTCAAAACACTGCTTACTCCCTCGAAATACTGCTTGCTTTAAAGCCAAGATATTTGTTATTGGAAATTCGTTTACTTTAATTACATTTCTTAAACCATGACCTGTGCTGGCTACTTGGAGAAAAAGTGATGCTTCGAGCGATTTTTTGCTGTGATTGGCTTGTGGTAAAGTGGCACAGCTGGCGTCCATCCCATTCTGCTTGTCCCTTAGTGACACAGTCACTTCCCCATCTAGCTGCAGCCCCTTCCATATGTGTGGTACGTCCAGCAGAGCAGGAGGAGGGGAAAGACATGAGCGCTTCCTAAAAACACTGAAGACCGAGAGATAACTCATCAAAAAGGGGGCCAGGAAGGAGGGCTTTCGAGACTAGAGACCACATCAAAGACAGAAACAAAGCTGGAAAAACTGAGTAAAACAAGATTTAATAGCTTTGCTTACAGGAGATCATAAGTGTAAGCATTTCTAAGAATTAGGTACGCCAATCTTTTCTGAATCTTTGTATCATTTTTAATGTCTTTTTAAAAATTCAGCAATTAAAAAAGTTAAGTTTTCTAATAAATAATGTACATTAGTGTACGTTAAACGTATGCTCAGCCATACACCATGCTCCCGGGAAATCTCTCTCTAATGATGTGATCAATTCTGGTTAGCAGAGTTGTGTTTTCCTTAGTTTTCCCTATTGCCTCAACAATCAATATGCACTATACAGTTTTAGATAAATATTTATCAACTGAATAACATTTAAATACCTCTGAAATATTAATGACTATTTAGTATACTTTATGAGACCTTAATTGTAGAGGGCCTGACTGTAATAAAACCAGAAATTGACTATTTGCTAAATACCACTTGTTTTAATTGTAAGGACATTGTACAACATTAATGGAATGTAGTGTAACTGATCCTGTTACATTCTCTTTGATTTTGCTTGTTCCCATGGGCTTGATTTTTTTTTAAATGTATTTTTCACCTGGAAAAATAGCTTGAGAGTTAAAACTCTGCCTTGCAAGCAGAAGGACCTGAGTTTGGATCTCGGATCCTACATAAAAACTCCAGGAGAAAATGGCAACAGCCTTTACTTTTGGCCCTGCTGGGCAGAGCTTCAGAAATCCCAGAGCAAAGCAAAAAGGAGGTAGAAATAATCTAAGATGATTCCTGGTCACCATTGGTCCTCCATAGTGATACATAGTGTCCTCTGATTCACGTACACACGCAACAATTAAAAAGCAAAAAATATATTTTTGTGTGGAAGAAGAAAAGTAAATGTTTTTATCATCGTTGAACATCAGTGTAATGAGCTATAAATAGTGTTAGGAAAAGTATCATTAAAAACATAAACCAGTTGTAAATACATACCAAGCATAAGGACTCAATTCCATAAACTAAGCATGTAAAGGACATAAAAGAATATATATTCATGTTCCTAAATATATTTTCCAGGTTAAAACACAACAAAGAAACTTTAGTATTAAACTATACCATCAATCAAATGAACAGCGCACATCTATAGAACACTCATCTATCCAATGGCTGTACAATATAGTCTTTTCAGAAGTCTGTGGCATGTTCTCTAAATAGATCAGCTTAAGCCACAAAGCAAGTCTTCACAAAAACAAAAGAATCGGAGTAATTTCTTATAATTTTGTCAAAATATAATTAGAAATCAGTAACAAAAGAAACTACAAATATATAGAGACTGAATAGTAGACCTTGAATGAACAGTAATCTTAGAAGAAATTAATGCCTTTAGATTAGAATCAAATACAAATGAAAGAATTTTATGAGAAGCTGTGAAATAACAGCAAAGATCGTAATATTCTCTTATAAGTGTGCAAGAATGGTTCAACATAGACTTTTCAATCTCTGGGGCTGTGTCAACAGCCGAGTGACTCATCACGTTCTCTTGATGAGTAAAGTGAGTCTTCCACAGTAAGACTACAGACAACTAAGTTGTTTTTTACCTCCACCCATGTGCTATGACACATGTGCTCACTCTCACATATCATACACACACAGACATAACAAAATAATAACCAGAAACTGCCTTTTCATAGATAAGCACCTTACCATATGTATGAACAAATATGGAGCATTAAAATTGTGTTTCTTATAAACTGAAGGTTCTATCTTAACAAAAGAAAATAAACTTACATTTTCATCTGATTTGTAATATAGGGCAAAGATCTTCATTACACCAAAGCTTATTTCAGTCAGAATTTAAAAGTTTCTTTAAAATTTGAAAAATTTAGTTTTGTTTTCTATAAAGTTATAAAAAGTTTAATCACTAGTACTACTGTGTCAGCAAAACAGATCATTGAAACGTTTCATAATTAAGAAACTGCACTCAAACTTAAAAATAATCTAAACAGTTAATTGCAAATACTCAGTATGATGAGATGGTTCTTTGGATTTTAGTATCTTTGCAAATTTTTTAGTTTAAATAGTATGTTTACTGATTAAAACATTGTGCAAGCAATACTCTTATGCATAAATATCTCAATGTTTTGTGTTTATTTTAATGAAATGCTTTTAGTTTGTTGATGGCTGTTGAGAGTTTTACAAAGATAAATGAATTGTTTTGGAATTCACACACTATGCACTTTTAAAACCCTTAAGTATCATGCCACTATCCAGTTTCTTCTGCAAGATATTTGATGAAAGTATATAAAGGAGGCTTGGCAGATTGGCTCAGGGGTAAAAACCTTGCCTCATAAGCAACAGGACCTGAGTTAGAATCCCCAGATCCCATGTAAAAATGCAGAGCAGATAAAGTGATGGCCTGTAATTCTGGTACTGGAGGGAAGAACCTTTAAACCCCAGAGCAAACCAAAAGAAGTTATTACAATCCAGGATGATTCCACATAAACACATACACATGTGCACAAGTGCACATGCCCAAAAAAATACACAAAAAAAAGATTTTTTTTTCTTCCTTGAGTCTCCAACCTCTGCTAATTCCTTCACATCCTGGAGCTGGAAGCAGGCATAAAACCCTGGGGCAGGTCACTCTTCGAAGACTGGCCTAGTTGAAACTGCGATATTCTTGCTATAAACATATCATTTCATTTTTTCCCTTATTTTCCTTAAGTTTGCTGGATATATTTATTTACATTATAATTTTAATTTTATAGGAGTGTGATGAAAAGCAAGGTCAAATTGATCGAGCCCTTAGAGGGAAAAAGGTTGTGGAAGAGGAACTAGAGAAGGTAAAAAGGAAATGTAACTGCCTATACAAACTGTGGATTGTTCTCCTCTCACTAGCTACTAATAACCCTTATAAATATTCTCCTGCATAGTGTTTTTATTGCCTTAATATTTCCAGAGTCTGCTTGCAAATACTAGAATTACCTGCATTCATTGTTTTCCAAGAATTATTTGAACTTTGTACTTGAAGGTATAACTGTTTTAAAGTAACTGTATTGCTTCATCTAGCCTCATCGCAAAATTTCATTTTTGTCTTTGAGCTCCAACTATTATGGTGTTAGACCATGTATAAATATAACAAGTGTATATAACCAGAAAACAGCATTTCTGTGGTTTTTGCTTTTCGTGTGTGTGTGATTACATGTACATGTGTACATGTGAAGACTAGAAAATGATACCTGGCATTTTCCTCAAACACTGTCCATCTTATTTTTTGAGACAGGGTCTCTTACTGAACCTGGAGCTCAGCAGTTTGACTGACAGCAAGCATCATGGTTCCCTCTGTCTCCCCGTCTCAGCACCAAGACACCTACTTTTACATGGGTGCTGTAGATTGAATTCAAATCTTTTGCTCATGCAGACCAGCCCATCTCCCAACCCCTCATTTTTATTTTCTCAGAACATAATAATTAAGACCAAAAAGATAGCTCGGCTGGTCAGGCATCTGCTAGCAAGCCCGGTGACCTGAGTTAGGTCTCCAGAGGTCTATATGGTAGGAGGAAAAAAATTGACTTCTGAAAGTTGTCTGCCGACCTTCACCCGTGCATCACAGTATACATGCATTTGTATTCTCTTTCTCTTTCTCTCTCAAGTAAATTTAAAATAGGCTATAAAGTATTTGAATATACTTTAAGATACTTTTCTTTTTTTGCATTAGCATTGAATATTCCACTTTTCTAAAGTGCCTTGAACAAAGAGAAAATTTAAGCACTTTACACACTGTTTATTGGGGCCTATATTAGGAATTTACACAGAAAGGCTAAACAACTAACTTAGAGTGAAAAGTAGTAAGCAGTAGTCAGAATTTGATTTTCAAAGATGAGCTGAAAGGCATACAAATCATTCGATACAACTATATTACCAGATGTTGGTATTTTAAAAAGAGAATATTCTATACACCCTCATTTATGGAAAAGACGTGTATTTTATTCACATGCAAAAACATGTGCATGTACCTGTGTGTGTGTGTATGCGCGCGCACAGTGCACACGCACGCGCTCAGAAAAGAACCTCTATGGTTACTACTGTCCTTCAAGGCAGGCCCTTCTGGATTGACTTCATGTAAGTGCTGTTTGGATTAATGCCAGTTATGCATCTGGTTTGGATTGCACAGCATAGGTCCAGAGAAAGTTGTTTTGGAGAAATGGAAAACTTGGAAAGCACAGCAGATTGTGAACCCTCCCTGAGCCACACAGCAGTGTACCTTCATCCTGGCACCGTGGAGCAGCGGCCTTCCTTTAATCAGTGCAGGGAACACTGACGTGCCGCTGTTCTGCAGAGCAAGGTGGATTTAATTTGGAGAGTAGTTATCTGTAGGATCTGTCTCCAAAATGAGCAGCCTGGAACCTGGATACTTTGGGACCTGGAGAATATTTTACAACCCTTTGTGCATGATTGGAAACCCCATAGTGAGCTAAAGAAGTGTCAGCTTTTGTCACTCCCAGGTGTCCCAGAGTGAGATTCTAGACTTGCTTTTAGCCTCCTTCCTAATTGCACTGTAACATAGATCTCATTTTTAATATTACAAAGAGAAATATGTTGAAGGATGGATGTTCACTGAAGAATTACCAGAGTTGCCTGTTTTCTTTCAGTCTTTACCATTGCTTACAAGAGTTCTACCACTTGAACTACATCTCCAGCCCTTGCCTGTGGTTATCTTTATAGTGACTGTTAAAGATTTGTCTAAGCTTCAAACAGATGTTTTGCATTTCTGTAGTAGTTGAATAGTTTACAGTGGGCATTAATGTTTTTTAAAGTAAATTTTAAGTGTCAGTTTTGAGAATTTTACTTATAAAATAGCTTACTAGTCTGTGTTGAGACTTTAGTTTTCATCATTAAGTTTAGTCTCTAAACTATGCAATGTATTTGAGATGATGTCTTGCTGTAAGGTAATGTATATAATCCTCCCCTTTAGATTTACCGGGAAGGCAAACAGGATGAAGGGGATTACAGAAAATTGGAAGAAATGCACCAAAGATGTCTTGCCGCAGAGCGTTCAAAAGATGATCTTCAGCTAAGGCTTAAGAGTGCAGAAAACAGATTAAAACAACTTGAAATTAAGTAAGTTTTCTTTTTTGAACTTCTTATGATAACATACTCAGAATTTACATGACTTTTTATGAATTTATAAGACACAATATCCAGATGTTTTTCATGATTTCTTTATGAATTTTTTATTGTTTTATTTTTATGACAAATTTTTATTTAGTGTGTATGTGTGTGTGTGTGTGTGTGTGTGTGTGTGTGTGTGTGTGTGTGTGTTTATGTCAAAGGGCACTGTGTGTCCCGGTAGAGGATCAAGGAATCATCCTTTTTTGCTTCCCTCTGGGATTTACCAGGGTTGGAAATGCAGGCCACCACCATTTCTTTTCTTTTTTTTTTTTAATATATTTTTTATTATTTCTGCTCATACAAACTTAATAGGTAGACCAGTTCCCTCTCTCCCTCCTCTTCCCCCCGAACCCCTGCTCCTCCTCCCTCCCTCCCCATCCCCCAGCGCCTCCCCCCCAATTCTCAGAGAGTCCTTTATTGTGTATGCCTAACTCTCCTCTGGGTCCTCCTCTCCGATGACGTACAAGGACCCAGTGGCATTTCCCTGAACCCTTTCTCGTGTTCCCCTTAAGCATAGGAACACTACTGTGGCTGTCAATCCCTTGCCTCCAAGGATCTTGGTGCCTTTAGCTGATGCTAGACTTTGTGAGGTCAACAGTGGGCCACCACCATTTCTACCTGGCGTTTTTATGTGGAATCTGTGATCTGAACTAGGACCTTCTGCTTGTGAGGCAGAGTCTTAATCCCCAAGCCATCTCTCCAGCCATCTTTATGAATTTTTAAGTTAACATATAAAGTAATGTACCTAATGACATTTTAATACATATATTTCATAATATTTTTTGCTGTTATGTTTATACAAAAAGAATTGTGATTTTTGGAATTTTAACTCATTATAACTAGGCTGAAACACGTCTTTTTTAATCAGAATTAAAGTCATTACAACCAACACATTTTTATCGATGGGAAATAGATTTTAGTCCTATAAAATAAAAATTCTTTTTTTTTTTGTCTTGATGGTCTATTCATTGGCTACATTGTGTTATTAAAGTTGCCATTATCTTTGTTTTGAGATAAATCTGTTGTTTTATGAGACTTAGTGACTTGATGTTATGAGCACATATGTTTAGAATTGTCATGTCTGCTTGATTGATCATTCCCTTAATCAGCATGAAGTGACCTTCTTTATCTCTTCCAACTAATTTTGGGTTTTTCACCCAGTATGATTTGCTGGCAAATCCATTTGCTGGCAAATGTTATCAGTTCATCTTTCCTGATAGCTCAATAGTATCCCATTGTATATATATGTACCACATTTTCATTGACCATTTATCAACTGTTCAACATATAGGTTGGTCCATTCTTGCTATTGTGAAAAGAGCTGCTATGAGCATGGTTGTACATGTGACTCTGTTGCAGGACGAAATGTTCTTTGAGAGTATTCCCAGGAATGGCATAGCTGGGTCATATGGAATTACATTTTTAACCTTTTAGGGAACCTCTAAATTGATCTCCAAAGGTATTCTGAGTTTACAGTCCAGCAGCAATGTATAAGAGTCCCCTTCTCCTCACGTCCCCACCAGCATTTACTGTTGGTTGTATTTTATATCTTAACCATTCTGACTTCAGTGAGATGATATCTTAGGGTAATTTTAATTTGTATTTCCCTAATGACTAGGGAAGTAGAATATGTTTTAAGAAGTTTGTTAGACATTTGAATTTTGTCTTGTGAGAAGTTTCTTTTAAGTTCTATAGCCCATTTTTAATGGAGTTGTTTACTTACTTAGTATTTAATTTTTTAAGTTCTTTGTGTATTGTGGATATTAGATGTGTGTTTAGTGAAGATGATCTCTCATTCTATAGGTTGCCTTTTTGTTAGGTTAACAGTTTCTTATGCTGAGCAAAAGCTTTTAATTTCATGTAGTCACACGTGTTTAGGGTTCGACTTAATCTCTGTGCCTTAGTGGTCCTATTGAGGAAATGTTAGCCAATCAATTTGTGGGTATTCCATATTTTTTCTTCTAGGTGTTCTATAGTCTGTGGTCTGACATTGAGATATTTGATCCATTTGGAGTTAATTTTCATGCAGGGAGACAAGTAAGGGTCCATTTTCATTCTTCTGCATGCACATATCCCATTTTGACAGCCCCATTTGTTGAAGAAGCTGTCCTTTTTCCAGTAGGTTATTTTGGCACCTATGTCAAAGATCAGGTGACTATAAGTGAGTGTACTTATGTTTGAGTCTTTGCTTCCAATCCATTGGTCTATTTATCTTTTTTGGAGCCAGTATAATGCTGTTTTTATTACTATGACTTTATAGTATAGTTTAAAGTCTGGTATGATTTTATTATGCAGAGCTTTATTATGCAAGATTGTTTCTGCTCTCCTGCATTTTTACACTTATATATGAAATTTGAGATTGTTTTACCAATTTGTGTGAAGAATTGGGTTGGGATTTTGATTGATATTGCATTTAATCTGTTTATTGCTTTTGGTAGAACAATCATTTTATCAATGTTAATTCTGCCAACCCAGGAGCATGGGAGGTCTTTCCATTTTCTGTTGTCTTCTGTAATCTCTTTTTTTAGGGTTTTTGAGTTTTCATTGTATATGTCGTTCACATCCTTGGTTAAGTTTATTCCAAGATATTTCATTTTTTTTTATGAGCAATGGGGGTGAATGTTACTGTTCTCTCAGGACTTTCTTGTTTTGTTTATCCTTGGTGTACAGGAAAGCCACTGATTTTTGAACACTAATTTTGTATCCTGCCACTATACTGAACTATTTATTGTTCCAGGAGTTTCCTGGCAGAAGTTTTAGGGTCCTTGAGGTATAGTATCATGTCATCTATGAATAGGTATAACTGGATTTCTTCTTTTCCAAGTTATATGCCTTTTATCTCCATCTCTTACCTTGTAGCTCTAGCCAAGAATTCAAGTACAATGTTGGCTAGAAATGCTGAGAGTGGGCAGCCTGTCTAGTGCCCAGTTTGAGTGGCAATACCATAGGTTTATTGTATATGGCCTTTATTATGTTGATAAATGTTCCTTCCAACCCTATTTTTATAGGGTCCTTATCATAAAAGGGTGTTGGATTTTATAAAAAGCTTTTTCAGCATCAGTTGAAAGAATCATGTGATTTTCTGTCTTTGCATTTGTTTATATGGTGAATTATATTTATAGATAAACATATTGAGCCAACCTTGTGTTCTGGAATAAACCCAACGTAATCATAGCGGATGATCTTTTTTATGTGTTTCTGAATACAGCGTGCTAGAATTTTGTTGATGATCTTTGTGTCTGTGTTCAGCAATGAAATTGGCCTATAGTTTTTTTTTTCTTTTCTTTTCTTTTTTTTTTTTTTTTGTTATATCTTTAATTGGTTTGAGGATCAGTATGTAAGCTTCTCAGAAAGAGTTTGGAAGTGTTCCTTTTCTATTTTGTGGAATAATTTAAGGAATATTGGTGGTAATTTTTCTTTAAATATCTGGCAGAATTCTGCACTGAATCCATCCGGACTCAGGCTTTTCTTAGTAGGGAGATTCATTATTACTGCTTCAACTTCATTCCCTTGTTATAGGACTATTTAAATAAGTCAATTCATCATGATTTAACTTTGCTGTGTTGTATGTGTTAAAAATTTGTCCATGTCTTTGTGATTATCAAATTTGGTAGTGTATAAATTTTTTTAAAGTATGACCTTATGATTCTCTGAATTTCCTTGATATCTATTATGGTAGCTCCATTTTTCATCTCTAAATTTATTAATTTCAGTTTTCTTTCTTTTAATATTGGTTAATTTGGCTAAGGGTTTGTCAGTTTTGTTAAGTGTTTTCAAAGAACCAGCTTTTTGTATGGATTCTTTGTATTTTCTTTGTGTCAATTTCAGTTATTTATCCCTGATCCTACTAATCTTTGCACATCTACTTCTTTTAGGATTTCTCTAAAGCTTATAGTTGTATTGTTAGATTTTTTACTTGTGATGTTTCCATTTTATTGACTAGGTGTTGAGTGCTATTAATTTTCCTCTTAGGACCACCTTCATTGCATCACAAATGTTTTGGATATAATGTGTTTTCATTATCATTGAGTCCTAGGAATTTTTGAATTTCCATTTTTACTTCTGTCCAGATCCATCCCTCATTCGGTAGCATATTGTTAAGCTTCCAAAGCTTGTGTATTTTCTGGTGTTTGCTTGTTATGGATGGATGTCCATCTTTATTCCCTGGTTGTCATGTAGAATACAGATGGTGATTTTGATTTCCTTTTATTTGTGGCCTAATATGTGGTCTGTTTTGGAGAAAGTTCTGTGGGCTGCTGAAAAGAATGTATATTCCTTGGTGTTAGGAAGGAATGTTTGGTAGATGTCTGTCAAATGTTCATTTGATCTATGGTTTGGTTTTTAGTTCCAGTGTGTCTCTGTTCAGTTTTTGACCTATGACCTATCATTGAAAGTGGAGTATTGACATTACCTACTATTATCATGTTTGGATTGATTTGTTGTTTTATGCATTGTAGTGTTTGTTTAACAAATGTGGGTGAGCTTGTATTTGGAGCATATATGTTTAGAATTGTAAATTCTTCTTGATGTATTAATCCTTTGGTGAGTATGTAGTATCCGCCTGTATCTCTTATGATTCATTTCAGTTTGAAGTCTGTTTTGTCAGATATTAGGATGACTACTCCTGCCTGTTCCCTAGTTGTGTTTGCTTGGAGTATCTTCGACCATCCTTTGACTCCGAGATTGTGTCTATCTTTCAAAGTGAGGGGTGTTTCTTAGAGACAGCATATTGATGAGTTGTGGCTTTTAATCCATGCTGTTAGCCTGTGTCTGACTGAGGAGTTGATCCCATTGATGCTTAAAGGTATAATTGATAGGTTTTTGTTGATTCCTGTCTTTTTTTAGTTTTTTAGATTTTTCATGTTGGCAGATGTCTGCCTAGTAATTATATAGTCTTTGTTTGTCTCTTCTATCATATTGAGTGTGTTGATCAGTTTCATCTGTCTTGAGAATTTTTTTTCTAATGTCTCTTGCAGGTCTGATTTGGTAGATAAGGAGGAGTTTAGCTTGTATTTTCAGGAAATATTTTTCTTTTGCCTTCAAATATGACTGATAGTTTGGCTGGATATAGCAGCTTGGGTTGACATTTATAATCTTTTGGAACTTTAAGAATACCTTTCTGAGCTCTTCTGGCTCTTACTAATTCCATTGAAAAGTTAGCTGTTATTCTAATAGTTTAGCCTTTAAATGTGACTTTGTTTTTCTATCTTGCAGATCTCAGAATATTCTCATTGTCCTGTGTCTGAGATGTCTTTACTATTATTTGCCTTGTTGTACTCCTATTTTGGTCATATCTGGAATGGTGTATGATATGCATCTTGTACTTGGTTAGGGCTCTCTTTCCTTAGGTGTGGGAAGTTCTCATTTATGATTATTGAAAGATCTGAGGGGAGTATATTCTTGTTCTGGGTTTCCATGAATGCATAAACTTGGCTTCTTCATGGTATCCCACAGTTCTTAAATATTTCTTCATCTTTTTTTGTGTTGTTTTGTTTTGATTAGTCTTTTCAGTTTCTTTAATTGAACAATTCTATTCTGTCAGCTTATCTTCCATATCTGATAGTCTATCTTCTACTTAATCCATTCTGTGTGTGAAACTCTCTGTTGGGCTTTCAATTCCAGCTGAATTTCAGTTTGACATTTTTTTTCAGCTGTTCTAAACTTGTTCTTTTTTCCCTCTATTTCCTTTTTTATCTCAGATAATTTTTTATTATTTCCTGTTCATACAAGATTGTATGCTTGCTCATTTCCTCTCTAATTTCTTCATGTTCCTTTTTTTATTATTGTTCTTCATGTTCCTTTTGTAGTTCTTCTCATTGCGGTTTACCTGCATGGTTGCTGATAAAGGACCATCAAATGGCTAAAGAGAACCAAGGGGTTTATTTTCTTATTTATAGTACAGTTACAGTCTGTAGTTCAAGTTGACGGGAGAGCATGCACCAACACCAGGGCTGAGAAACTGGCCACACCATTTCTACATAATGGCTGAGCAAGGGATGATCCTTACTTGCCAGACCAGCATGTCTAGCCAAGTCTACACAAGGAAGCCAACTCTATCAACTAGCTCTCCATCATTTATTCCAAGGCCTGATCCTACCGACCATAGGTTAGACCTTCCCCATCAGCTGGACACTTTTCTTCAGATTCACTCTGGTATTAACTCAACTACTAATTCTCCACAAATGTGCCCAGAGCTCAAACCCTCAACCGTCAAGTTGACACCTGTCCCTAACCATGACATTCTCTAAGCTTGTTAATCATGGCAATGACATTTCTTTGGCAGATATTATCCTGAATGTTGCTTTCTTGACTGGTATTTATGTGTGTTTTGTAGGAGACATGTTTTCCTGATATTGAGAGTATTTTTTGGTTTTACAATGTGACTTGGACATCTGTTAAGTCTGTGACTGTTTTCTTTGGTAGATGTTTTTGGCTCTCCTGAGTCAGATGAGATTGTTTGACTCTAACTGCTGTTGGGAAAGCTTCTCTTGATTTGGATGGGATTTTCTAGTTATGTGATATGGCAGTCTACTGAGTCCGTGTCTGTATGGCAGGGGATGGGGGGATATTTCCTCTTCACTGTGGCTCTGCTCTTAAAGTCACCAGTGATGTTTCCTGGGGACCCATGGTTTGTGATCCTGGTTTTTAACCCAATATCCTAGTCTTTGTCCTTTGATTGGAAAATGATTAGAATTGAACATTGAAATTTTAGAAAATAGAAGAAAAATTAGTAGTATCTTTATTTAAGTATAGTTGCTTAAAGATTATTTGACCTAATTGCCTCTGAAAATTCTTGAAACAATCTCTGAACCCATAGTAAAATAATAAAGTTACTAGAATTTATAAAACCCAGTTTTTATAAGTTTTTTATGAGGCATGGTAGCAGTCACCCTTCTGTTGCAGTGAGACACCACTCAAAGTCAAGCAACTTAAGGGAGAGAAAGTTATTCAGTTTATAGTTCTGGGGGAGAAACGGCTCTTCATGGCAAGAAAGGCATGGCTGGCTGGCAGAAGCTGGAGGTTACCTAAGTCACATTCATCAAGGAGGCTGAGAGCTTCTGAATGCTAGATCAAGAGCAGACTTATTCAAGCAGAGTAGGACTAGCCAATCTCAAGGCCCACCTGTGACTGCCTTTTTCCATCAAGGCTTCACCTCCTAAAGTTGCCATGACCTTCCCAAACACATGAAACCATATAGGACATATTTCAAATCATGACATTCCACATCTCACCCCCACAGGCTCATTGACATTTCATTATACAAACCATATGCAATCTAACTTTAAAAGTCTTCATAGACTACATTAGTAGTCCAAACACAGTCCCAAAGGCCAAAGACTCCTGTAAGATTAAAAGACAAGTTACATACTTTCAACATACAGTGGCATAGAATAAACATTTCCATTTCAGATGGGAAGAATGGGGGCATATCCAGGAAAGATCAGTCCATAATAAGACCAAAACCCAGCAGGATAAACTACAAATCCTGCAGCTCTATGTCCAACAGATGAACTTTTTGATGGAATCATCTCAGTTCCAAAGGGCTTCAGTTCCATCCCTCTGGTGAGCTACCCATAGAACATATCCTGCCTTGGGCGGGCTTCTCCCAGATATACAGCTCTCCTTGACAGATGTCCCACATTGGCTCTGTCATCTCTGACATCTTTAGTTCTCAATGGCAAGCCAAGCTTTGACTGCAAAGCACAAACTGTCCTTCTTGGGCCTCTAAACTACAGTCTTCTTTCCATACACTGCCTAGCTTCTGCCATTCTTTGAAATTGTGGAGAAGGAATCCACCACCTCCTCCCACTTGCAACTTTGATGCCTCTAAAACCAGGATAGTGTGGATGATGTTACCAGGTTCTGCTACAGTCTTGGGTTGGAAACTGACCCCGTGGACTCAACAGCTGATTCAGCTTATCCAGCTGATTATAGGAAAAATCTCTTTTTTTCTTGGGCAGTTGCTTCAGAGGAGAAACAGACCTTTCCTTTGGAGTTCAACTCTTTAGCTCATTCCTTCCAAAAGAATTTTCATTCTTATGGGTGGGAGCCTTCCCTGAGGATCTTGCCCTGGGGGGATAGGGCCTCTCCTATTATCCAAAAGAAGAGCAAGGCTTTGGTTCACTAATTAAGTTAATTTTCTCAACAATAGCCATTTTGCTCTGTCTCTTCCTGGTTCTGCTCTTCAAATTTGCCATTGTATTTGTCCTCATCAAAACTTACAGTTTTTACTTCCTTCTGCCTTATTTCTTGCTCTTTTTCATAACTCTGAACAAAAGCACTAAAATGTAGCCATGCCACACTATCAAGACTGTCTTTGCTTTGAAAGTTCTTCTGTCAAACACTCAATTTAACTTCAGGCAAGTTTTCAAGGCAAGGACAAAACTTTACTAAACTTTCTGCCAGCACATGGCAGGGCTCCATTTGCCACTTGTCAAGGCTCTAATACAGTCTCTGCTCCCCTCTGGACCATCACAAGCTGGGCTTCCACTGTCCATGTCTCTCACATCATTGAGCTCTTCTAAGTTCTCATGAAAAGGCTCTTTTGGCCCTGTCTCCAAGATGCACAAAGTTCTCCATATTTCTCCTAACAAATAATTCCAAAGCACAGTAATTGTCATACTGCTGGGTACCAGCTTCTCTCGGCTTCACAAACAACAGCTTCACTTTTTGGTACCAGATTCTCAGTCTCATAGAGCAACACCCCATTTCTCTGATACCAATTTCACGAAAAATGAAAAATGGGCTGTGGATATAGCCCAGTGGTAGAGCACTTGGCTCTGGATTCAGTCATCATCCCCAACTGAAGTGAAAAGAAGTGGCTCAGAATAAAGGAAGCCAAAGTCTGAACTATAAAATGCAAGTACACATCTTTATGTTTTGTGATTTCATTTTGTTTTTAAAACCACAGTTCCTCAGAAGAAATATCACGTTCTCATGAAATGATTCAGAAGCTTCAAACTGTGCTGGAGTCAGAGCGAGAGAACTGTGGCTTTGTCAGTGAAGAGAGGCTGAAGCTGCAGCAAGAAAACGAGCAGCTGCAGAAAGAGACAGAGGATTTAAGAAAGATGGCTCTGGAGGCACAGAAGAAAGCCAAACTGCAGGTATTTTTCAAGAAGAGATAAATGTGTTGGGAAAATCAAAGTGCAGAGAATATTTATAGAGATCTTATGAAATATTTTAAGGCCTTTGTGTCTATCAGAATTCACTAAATCACAATTCAGAGTGTTAACCATTCATTTCTATACTGTAGAATGTAGCAAGCTTACTTGAACCTGATTGTCTTCTTTATCTACATACAAAAAATGATTTTCCAACTAGGAAATGCAGTGGTATTCCTGCCAAAGTCAGTTTAAGCAGCGTCAGTAAAATTGTATGTTTTATAACTTTACTGACTTCATTTCCTGTCCTATTATATCATCTCAAAAACTGAACTAACCTAAGACAGTAACTAACAAAGTTAGTTAGATCAGTATACTCTGGGAATCAGCCCTAGCTAGTCTTATCTAAGAAAATTCCTTCCCATTTTTCTTTTCTATCCCCCTTCTTGTTCCTTTATTCTGTGACAATCTGTCTCACTTTCAAGAAACAGAGGTTGTGCCCATCAGCATCTCTTACATCTTCCTCCATTATAATATGTTTATAAAAAGTAGCATTAACTTTATTATAAAGATCTATGTACTCCAGTTACATATGTATAAAGTATTAGTATCAATGTTTCAGTTGTTACCATTGAAGGAATTGTGAATAACATTCTGACCTAATTCCTCCATATTAGTTCCATTCCACATGCATATGAGAAAGGCATTTATTATATGCTCAGGATGCCTTAAGTCATTAGAACTGACATTGCTTTCTCAACCTCTGGGCTATCCAAAATACATTTGCTTTTATGTTCATTCTGCATTAAACTGTATTACTATAGCACAAATCTTATAGCTATAATGAGTGCATTTCCATATGAAGTTCTGAAAATAATTGTTAATTTCTGAAAAATGCATATCACTTATTAATACTATAACTGAACTAACAAAAGAATTGATTGTATCAAGGAAATTTGCAGAAGAGGGGGTGGTAAGAACCTAAAGATAGGAAAGAGCAACGATATGCAAGATACTCTACACAAGTTAGGGCCGAAGTAGTCATATTAGGACTTTGCATGACCTGTGCAATGACCGACATATCATTGACCCCCCCCCCAAAGTCTAGCATGGATCACAGGCACTAGGATCCTTAGAGGCAAGGGATTAACAGCCACAATAGTGTTCCTATACTAAAGGGAAACACAAGAAAGAGCTCTAGGCAGTGATACTGAGTCCTTACACCTCATTAGAGTGGAGGACCCAGAGGGAAGTTTGACATGCACACTAAAGGATGCTCCAGGGATTGGGGGGGAGGGCACTGGGAGAAAGGGGGGGGAGGAAAGACAGCGGAAAAGGGGGGAGGGAGCAAGGGGATCCAGGGAGGAGTGGAGGGAGGGAGGGGACCAGGGTACCTATTAAGTTTATATGAGTGGAAAAATTTAAAAAAAAAGAATTGGCTGTAAATAATTTTATTTTACTAGGCACTTTGGAAACAGTTAAAAAGTTATATTAGCAAAAGTGATTCTAGTAAAAATCTAAGTTATTAAAACCGTGAAACAAAAGTAAAAGAAGATAAGAGTATAACTCCATTAAAAGCAATCCAGATGAAACTCGATGGGTTACACACCCAGAAAGACATGGAGGTAGGAGGGAGATTGGTAGGGAAAGAGGAGACTTGTAGTGGGAAAAAGGAGGACTAGAATTGGGAAACAAAGGGTAAAATAATGTAAATTCACTGTGTTCATGTATGAGACTCTGAATGAAGAGTCAATGTAGAGACAGGGCCATCTTAGGTTATATTATGTTTGAGACTCTGAATGAAGAGAGAGTAGAGACAAGGCTATCAGGTTATATCATGTATGAGGCTCTGAATGAAGAGTAAATGTGGAGACAGTTCTCTTAGTTTATATCATGTATGAGACTGAAAGAAGAGTAAACGTAGAGACAGGACTGTCTTAGGTTGCATCATGTTTGAGACTCTGAAGAGTAAATGTAAAGAAAGAGCTATCTTAGGTTATATCATGTTTGAGACTAAATGAATAGTAAATGTAAAGATGGGGTTATCTTAGGTTGTATCATGTTTTTTCCTACTTGTATTTTAAAGTGTTTGGGAAAGTGTTACAGAAGATGACAGCACATCCTAATTATATTTTCACTAAATTATATAGGCCAAATCTTCATTTGTGATAAAGATAGACTGTAAACTAAATTCTTATGTTGATATCCAAACATATCTGAATGTCAGATAGCATAATGAATTATCCCTTCTGTATGCAACAATTATCAGCCTCACTCCTGGAAAACTGGGAGAAGTGACTGTGCTTCTCTTCTCCTTAGATCAGTACAATGGAACATCAATTTTCAATGAAGGAACATGGGTTTGAAGTTCAGTTGAGAGAGCTGGAAGATAGTAACCGAAATTCCGTTGTTGAACTGAGACATCTCTTAGCGGCTCAGCAGAAGGCCGCCAACAGGTGGAAAGAAGAAACGAAGAAGCTGACCGAAAGTGCGGAAGTTAGGATCGGCCATCTAAAGTAGGTCCACTAACAATAATTGTGTGACAATTGATGCTTTGCAGACCAGCTTCTAAAGTAAGTCCACCGCTAGTAACTCCTTGAGCGTTAATGTTTACAGAAGAAATGAGTTAACACCTGTAGCTTAACATGCTATTCTGGGGGTTGGGCTCAGTTGGTAAAGTACTATCCTTGCCAGGACCTGTATTTAGATCCCCAGCACTGGGAGTTTGCCCCGGGCAGCCAGTCCAGCTGAATTATTGAACTCTGGTTCAGTGAGAGACCCTGTCTTAAAAAAAAATAAGGCAGAAGACAATTAAGGGCGATACCCAAAATCAGCCTCTGAGCTTTGTACATGCACAAACAAAAAATAATAATATTAAGCCTTTTAAGTCAAAATAAATAGTGTTGATTTTTATTAATTTCATTCATATTACATGCTATATAATAGTTTTTAGAGAATACAATAAAGAATCTTAACAACATTTTTTATTTTGTATATGTCTAGTATGTATAACATTCAGAAACCATTCAGCCTACAAAGCCTAAAATTTTTGCTCTTTGTCCCTTTAAAAAGATTTTCAAATGCTTCCTCAAAAAAGAACTTGAGACTATTCCAGTGACCTAGAAAGCTCAAATTTCGACATGGGAATGAGATTGGAGGGTTCCTAGTAAAGTGATATAATCTACTTAAAAGTTCAGCAGGTAACTTTGACTCCTATCTGAGTAATACACTGTAGCAATCCTAAATTTGCTCTCAAAAGTAAACTGTTATTTTACACAACACACACACACACACACACACACACACACACACACACGAATAAAGGGGCAAAGGTAAAGGGGAGAATGAGACACATGCTCTAATAACCCAAATATAAAAGAATGGTTAGGACTAGATATTAAAGGATCATAAATATTCAAAGTTTGGCGTGGGCTATATTAAATATGAGCTGCTTAGAAAACATTGAAGTCAGGCTACTAATTGTTGGTTGTATTTATAATTTTATATTCAAAGGAAAGATTGTAATAGGAGCTGTAAAGAATTATTGGCTCGAATGATTTTTTTGAGGTCATGGAATGAGAATACTGAGGGTACATTGTTAGAAACTAGATATCTTTGTCAGAATTTATTGAATAACAGTAAATTCACAAGCTGCATCAATTTTGTTGGCTATAATTTACCAAATATTCTCTGCTCCCCTTCATAGATGACTTTTGACAACTACACGTTCTTTTATTCCAAACTAAATTACAAATTTTAGTTCTCAGATCACACATCTGTGTGTGTGTGTGTGTGTGTGTGTGCGCGTGCACGCGTCAGATTAACTGTAAAAGGGTTAGAAGAGGCCCAGAGATCATATATTCCCCATCCACTTGAATATGTTTGTAAGAGATACTTTCTACTTATGAGAATAAAGTTACTTATATGTTAGTGTCTTGTTTTACTGGATAGATGGTGGTGTCTTTCCACAGTCATCCTGACAATGTGCTAAATGGATCACAGGCCCGTGGATTCAGGCGTGGCTTCCCTTTTCACTGAGGGCTTACTCTTCTGTGACATCAGGTCACGCAGAACCATATCCCAAGTGCGAGTGCCATAAATACTCCAGGACAGAGGTAGTGCTGGGACCCCATGAGTTCCTTAGTTTTCTAGATGTTAGCTTTCATTGAAATCATCTTCAGGATTTAGTACTCTTATTTTCATCTCTCTGATGATTTTGAAATGTTACAGTATGTTTTAATACAGTGATTATTCTAAGTAAATCACTGCACCTTTACTGAATCCAAATGCTCTATAAACACATTCCACCTCATTTAGCACAGTGATCGATATGTCTTGTTACAACTAGACCGTGATGGCTTGTGTAGCGTTTACATGTGTCTGTAATCAGTGAGTGACAGCGTCCTAGAAGTTGAATAGACTGCAGTGAAGAGTACGTCACAGATCCACTGTAGGGAGTTACTATCAAGGTCTTCCAAGCAGTATTGTACTTAATGTAATGTATAACCATGAATCTGTTTTCATCATCCACTACCTGCCCCATCCTACATCCCTTCCAACCCTTCCCTTTCCCCCCTCCTGCCAATTTTCCTCCCTCCCCCTCATCTCCCTCCATGTGCACCTGGGTTACCTCTAGGACGCCTGCACTAGTTAGTGCTTGGGCACCCATCAGGGCACACAAGGCCCACCTGTGAGTAGACTGTAGAATATAGACACACCCTTTTGTCCAGCACCAGTCCACACAATCCCTCAAGGCAACATCATGTTCAATGGGATTGTCTCCATTCCATTGCAAAATGTTGCTAGGCAGCTACAGAAGAAGTCTAGTGGAGGTAGACAGTGTTGCACTGAGTTCTTGGGTACCTCAGCCCTGACATGACGTTACCTTTCCCAGCCCTCCGGTTCTTACATCCTTACTGCCCCCTCTTCTGCAAGGCTCCCTGAGCCTTGGAGCTCCACCAAAATACTGTGTCTCATTCTTTAGGGCTGAGCGTCCACAGGCGCCTTTACTTTATATTGTGGCCACTTGTGGTTCTCTGCATTCCACATCTTCCATTGCACATGGGGGCTTGATTGGGGGCTTCTCTGATTATCTTTCCACATTATTTTAAAGACCATTTTCAGTTGATCTTTGGTAGTTTTGAACCTCATTTGCTGTCATTTTCAGTATCCCAACCTCAATTTGATCTACTCTCCTCTCTTCTTTGGATCTCTACAATAACTTTCTGACCCATTCAGAACTGCAAGTTTGTCTTCCCTCCATACTGATCTCACCATTCAGGAAGTAGCTCATGTAAATCGCTGCATTGTGCATTCACATCCCTCCTCCCTCATATGGTTTAACTCTCAAGTGTCCTATGTAGGTTCATTCTCAGCTATGACACTGTTTTGAAGGCTCTAAGTATAGAATTTTTAGGAGGTGATGCCTAACTGCAGAAGTGTGTACAGGCCTTTAAAGGTTACCTCCACCAGTGGTTCTGGCCTGGTATGCCCTTCTTCCTGGTCAGCTGTGATGTGAACATCTGCCGCACTTCTGTTGCCATGAATGGAGCCCCTCCCACTGTCAGAATGAACTGAAATTCCTCTTGAAGTTAGATATTTTTGCACAGCATTGAGAAAAGTAACTAAGTACTTCAAGCTTCCACTCAGGAAGAAGTTAGCCCACAAGGATTTCCTCATCTGGTGCCTACATTTAGCCAATTTCATCATAACTTAACTTTTTTTATTGTTCTTTTTTACTTCAGAAATGTTAGCAAGTCCACATTGCCTTAAGATCCTTTATTATAATAAATTAATATCCATTTTAAAGGTCAGATAATACACAAACTAACTCCTGCTTAAGCAGCAATTAGGTAACAGGTCAGTCAGTCATTTCTCAGTGTCTTCCTCGTTAAAGGACAGGCCAAGGGTGAATGTCAGGAGCCTAGATTCTGTAACGATTTTTGCTGTTACCCTGTAAGAGTCAATCATTTAAAAGAAGGCAGCAGTAAACGAGACAGTCACAATGCCAACCTCCACCAAGTGTGGTACCTGTAGTCCCAGTGTTCAGGAGCCGAAGCAATAGGATCATGTGTTTGAGGCTGATCTGGCTGCACCTGGACACCCTGTTCTCAAACACCAATCCCTGCCTGTGTGGAGTAGTCTCTGTTTTTGTTTTGTTTTTGCTTTGTTTCCCTGATCTTCTTTCAGGCTCCTCCTTCACAGTCAGGCTCATCCTCCTCTCCATACTTCCCTTATTCAACCCTGGGTAGCCATACTGGGCGATCTCACTTTAGACTCGCGATCACAAGGACTTGGCAATAGTACATCACTTGCCTGGTATGCACAGGGCCCTGCTCAGTCCCCAGCACTGCCTCTCTAAAAGTAAATATTCACAAAATGAGCCCTAATGCTTCCAATCAATCAATCTTTATTTCCTACACTCTCTAATGAGTCTTTCAAAACACCTTTCATCTTTCTCAACTCCTCCCCATCATCAGTTTCAGTTAATCACCTCTCTGTTTCATAGAGGAGAAAGCATTGGAAGATGATTTCCAGTTGTCACTGCATGTATTATATTCTGTGCATCTGTTCCCACCCGCCTGCTGTCAAATGATGTCCAGTTCTCCAAACCCTTACTGGTAATTCTTTGCCATAATGGGCTGTGAGTAAAAGTCCTATTATTCTCCTAAGTTGTTTGGGTCATACATTCATTAAAGCAGAGGGGATGTAAAGCTAGATACATGGTCATTAAAATTGAAACAAGCTAGTCAGTATAATTATACTGAACAAATGAATGAACAAAGGTTTGCATAATATGTAATACTGTTTCTCTTAGGTTTCTTTTCTTCCTTTCTCCTCCCCATCCACTTAGATTTTATAGTTTTCCAGTTTTTGGAAATATTTTGAGCATAGCGCTAATGCTTAAAAAGCTTCAGATTTCAATCTTTGGATTTCTGTTTTTCAGATTCAAGATGTTCAACGTGTGTGTGTGTGTGTGTGTGTGTGAGAGAGAGAGAGAGAGAGAGAGAGAGAGAGAGACAGAGAGAGAGAGACAGAGAGAGAGAGACAGAGATTACAGCATTTAAGCCTAAGGACTTCCTTTAGAGAAAAGGACAATATAATTCTTTGACTCTACATCTGTAATATTTGGCTACTGTAACGACTGTTTTTGAGCTTTTTGTTGTTTAAGCTCTCATCTCATTAACAGGATGAGAGGCAGTTTCAGGTACTGGCAGATTATAATATATGTAATTACTAAAAGTAGCTGAAGCATATCATAATATAATTCAATAGAAAAGCCCATCTGGTGCATGCTATCTATGTTCATTTGTTGTGAGAGTTTTGAAGGAAGCACTCGCAGCAACTAGCAATCCATCTCAAGAAATAGATAGTTCACCTTTTGTTTTAATTCATACACTATAGGATAACCTTGTGTGAGGCAGGCTTCAGTTAGCACAATGGGATTTCATGGAGACTTTTCTCTTAACTCTCTTACCGAAATCCCCAGCTCAGCCTTCTCTTAGACTATGCCTCATATACTCTGGTTTCTCTTCACATCACATAAATCTTTCTCCTTTTCTAAGCTATGCCTTAGTAACAAGCAATTGGAGCAGTTGTGATTGATTGTGATGACATAAATGTGTCCTCTCATGCATTAAGGAACTGGAACTTCTCCTACTTTATTTGCTATATTCGTGGTGTTTTCAAAGTTCTAAGGAATGCTGTCCCGCATTCCCACTACTTCAGCTAACAGCGCATACCCATGCCACATAGAAGTAACATGTGCTAAGGCTACAAATTCTGACCATGTGGGTTAGGATATCCATTTCTGAGATGAAGACAGACAAAGGCTAATTGTTAATACAAACCATGACCTCTGACCTGTTTTGAAATAATTGTATTGCTGACCCCTCTATTAAGCATTTTCATTGGTGAATCATACTCAGTATTCTCACACCTGGCCCAAGTTATTTCATCCTGTATTTTCCTCTTGTTTATTCTGTGAATATCCTATGCTCCAGTTGTTTGTCTGGAATTCAGAGTGTCCTTCTGAACTTCACACCCTGCCTGCTCAGGAGCGGCCGTTCCTCTCCCATGGTGCTCCGGCTGCCGCAGTACCCATCTGTACTGCCACAGCAACTCTTCCCTAGGCTGCAGCTTTCTCTTTCCTTTTCCTGCTGCGAGTGCAAGAGTTTCAGATGCTCCCATCTAATCATGTCGCTTCATAAGGACACCAGCACCTCTCGTACATCCAAGCAATCTCAGTTGTCCCGTGATGCTTCCAGATCATTCCTCTTTTACCCCAAGTCATACCTCCAACTAACACCTTGTGTCCCATCTGTACTGAACTTCCTTGCTCTTTCTTCCTGGTGTTCACT